>JAPDVU010000008.1:147816340-148416340 GCA_026230045.1 Corynorhinus townsendii
GTTGCAGGACACAAGATTAACATAAAAAAAGTCGCTGAAACCGGTGTGGCTCAGCGGATAGAGCATCGGCCTGCGGACTGAAAGGTCCCAGGTTCGATTCCGGTCAAGGCATGTACTTGGGTTGCGGGCACATCCCCAGTAGGGGGCGTGCAGGAGGCAGCTGATCGATGTTTCTCTCTCATCGATGTTTCTGACTCTCTATCTCTCCCTTCCTCTCTGTAAAAAATCAATGAAATGTGTTTTAAAAAAAAGTCAATTGCTTTTCTATATATCAGTAATGAACAAATGAAATTTTAAATTAGAGACATAATACCATTTCCATTAGCACAGCCCAGATAAAAATCTTAGGTGTAAATTTTTCAAAATTGTACAAATCTATGAGGAGAATGACAGGACTCTGATGAATGAAATAAAAGAAGAACTAAATAAATGGAGAGATGGTCCATGTTCATGAATAGAAACACTCAATATTATCAAGCTGTCAGCTCTTTCCAACTTGATATATTGATTCCATGCAATCCCAATCAAAATCCCAGCAGGCTGTTTTGTGGATATTGAGAAACTGATGATACAGCTCGTATAGAGCGGCAAGAGGCCCAGAGTCGCCAACTTGATACTGAAGGAGAAGAATGAGGTTGGAGGATGGGCACGACTAGGCTTCGAGACTTACCATGAAGCCCAGTCATGAAGACGGTAAGTAAACAAACAGGTCAACAGAACAGAAAGCGTAAAAATAGATGCACATAGTGTCAACTGGTCTTTGACGAAGGAACAAAGGCAGTACGAGGGAGAAAAGATAATATGTTTAACCAGCGGTGCTGGAATAGCTGGGCATCCACGTATAAAAAAGTGAAGGCAGACACACATCTTACACCCTTTGCAAAAATTAACGCCAATGTATCACAGATCCAACTGTAAAACTCAAAACTGTAAAACTCCTAGAATATAACATGGGAGAAAAATGTATATAATTGGGGATGGTGCTGACTTTTTTAGACGCAACACCAAAAACATGATTCATGAAAGAAGGCATAAGCTGGACTTCATCGAATTAAACATTTCTGCTCTGCAGAGGACAACATCAAGAGGACGAGGAGGCAAGCCACAGGCTGGAAGAAAAACGTTTGCAAAAGACAAATCTGATCAAGGGCTCTTATCAATAATACACGAAGAACTCTCAAAACGCAACAATAAAAGAATAAACCACCTCATTAAAAAATGGGCAAACGACCCCCCACAGATACCTCATTGAAGAAGATACACAGAGGACAAATAAGCATAGCAAGAGATGCTCCCCACCATAGGGTACCAGGCAAATGCAAATTAAAGCAACAATGAGGCACCACCACACACCTGTCAGAAGGGCCAAAATCCAGAACATGGACAACACCAAGTGCTGACAAGGATGTGGAGCAACAGGAACTCTTATTCACGGCTGGGAACGCAAATGGGTACAGCCAGTTAGGAAGACAGTTGGTCATGCTCTGACATAACCAAAGATACTGAGGACCCAGCAATTGTGCCCCTTGGCATTTAGCCAAAGGAGGTGAAAATGTGTTCGGACAAAAACCTGCATCCCAATGTTTATTCGTAATTGTCAAAACCTGCAAGTGATCAAGATGTCCTTCCGTAGGAGAACGGATAAAGAAACGGTGGAACATCCAGGCAAGACAGCGCTAAAGAGAAATGAGCTATCGAGTCATGACAAGGCCCGGAGAAACCGTAAATGGATATGACTAAGTGAGAGAAGCCAACCCAAAAAGCCATACATGTGTATGTGATTCCCACTACATGACATTCTGGAAAAGACAAGCGAGGCAGCAGAAATGATCAGTGGTTACCAGGGGTTAGGAGGGAGGGGGGATGAACTGGTAGAGAATAGAACATTTTTAGGGCATTTTCTGAGGATACTCTCCATCACATATACATTTGCCAAATGTAGTATTGAGTGAACTCTGGAGTGAACCCTGATGTAGACTATGGACTCTGAGCGACACCAAAGACACACAGGAGCCCACCCCCTCCCTGACTATGAAGGACGGCCTTGCTCTGCCGGCCCTGCCCCGCTTCTGTCGGACTCACCAGGGGTTGCTCTGTCCGGTGCCAACTGGCGCGCACCTCCAGCCACCTCCCAGGTCGCCGCTGCCTTATTGGGCCACCTGGTCCTCGAGGCGAAGCCTCACCGCACACCTGGCCTCTCAGAAACCCGCGGAGCCTCCAGGGGGGACGTCGCAGTCACACCGGGTCCAGCAGGTGCTTGGACTGGCAATTTCCTTCCTTCTCATCTTCAACTACAGTGTAGGGCCAGGTGGGAACCCACCAATGGCGACCATCTCCAGGGGTCAGCAAGGCCAGAACCACCAACGGCGACTGCCTCCAGGGGTCAGCAAAGGTTATGGATAGAACCGAGAGTGCATTTCTGTCGGTCAGGTGAGGAGGGAGGGGTGACGAATCTTGCGGAAGGAAATGCCTCAGTGACAGGAAAACACACCCTTTGGAGCTTTGAGAAAAAGAAAGCCCGTTCTCAGGCCGAACACCTCACTCCCGTGGGCCCCGGTGCAGTCCCGGGGACACAAGGCCCCCTTCCCCGAGGATGTGTCAACACAGTGAGTCTGGTTTATTGACAAACGCGGTTCCGGTGGAGGGAGGCCACACACACTGCATCCGCACCAGCTTCCTCTGCAGCCCGGCTGTAATCGGGGTTGCTGACATTTGTCAAGAGAAAGGGGCCTCCCCAGACAGGAGCCAGAGCAGGGAGGGGAGCACACAGGCCCAGGGGCGTGGAGCCAGAAGCCTGGGAACACGGTGCACAGGGCTGGACATGGACACAGTCCCCACTGCCGTCCACGCTGGGAGCTTCTCCGTGGCCACTGGCCAGCTCCTCACAGGCCTGCTCTGCCCCGTCTACGTGTCTCAGGCGAAGCACAGATGACACTGTCTAATCCCGGCTCCGTGTCCCACAACATCACACAGCAGCACGCACCCGGCACGTGCTGAGCGCCGGGGTGCCTCCCAGCCCACGCTGCCCACCCCGGCGGGCAGGCCCAGCTCTGGGCCCGGCCACTCCCAGCCCGCCTGTCGACTGGCCGATGTGAGGCTGGGGAAGCCTGGAAGTAAAAGTCAGGGCAGGACAGACAAAATCCCTGTGGGAAGTGCTGACACCCCCCCCCCCCACCCTGAATAACATGGTCTGGAGGCCTCCAATTCCAGGGCCTGAGAAGATGAAATCCGGGCGCCTGCCCAGGAGGCCTCCAACCATTCAAGGCAGCAAGTCTCTGGGGCGGGGTCGTGGAGGATGGATCCTGGGGTTGCAGCCCCCAAACTGGGGCTCTGAGGCCACAGAAGGCTGAAGACTGCCCCCCACCCCGGTGGGATGCGTTGGGACAAGAAGCTTCAAAAATCAACGGAGTTCTGGAAGCCCTTCGGGCCGGAGGGAAAGAGGCCCAGAAGGAACTGGGGAGCTGTTACGCCTCAGCAGTCTCCAGAGCGGCAGAGACCGTCAGACCCGGGGTGGGGGGGTGGGGGGGGGAGGGGCTTCCTCACAGACAGGTCAGGGGAAAGGACGAAAGCATCTCCACGGAGGCCATTCTTAGGGACCAACGCACCCCACCGCGGAATGCAGGAAAGCCGCCATCGACGCCGCAGTGATACAGACGGGGGCCCGTGGTGCTCTGAACGACGGCGTGGAGACGGGTTCCTGCAAGGAGCCCTCCCTCTCCAGTTCACGGGCAAGTTCGCGGGGTCTTCCCGGCAGAGGGCCGGGCGAAGGGTGCAGTCATGAAGGAGTCGTTGAATGTGTTCGACTGACGAGGTAAGAGACTCCCTAGCGTCTCTCGGCCTTCTGGTCAGAGATGCAGCCTTCAGGTTCCTGCTCCAGTAACATTTCCTTGTAATTAGGGGGAGAGCACACATGAAACCTACCGTTCTAACCTTTTTTTTCGTGTGAAAGTTCTGTGGCATGAGGCACATTCACATCGCTGTACACCCTTCGCCACCATCTTCGCCGAACTCGCTCATCTTCCCAGTCGGAATCTCTGTCCCCATTAAACGCCAACGCCCCCTGCCCCTCCCGCGGCCCCTGGCGAGCACAGTTGTGATGTCCGTCCCTACGGATGTAACTGCTCCAGGGACTCCGTCTAAGTGGCATCATACAGCACCTGACTGACGCTTCGTGACCTCCAGGTTCACCCACGTTGCAGCGTGCTCCCAACGCCATTCCTTTCCCACGCGGAATCACGCTCCTTGGGTGGAGGGCTCACACTTGGTTACCCACCCACTGATGGACGCTGCATGATTTTGGTTTTAGCTCTAAAGCTAAAGAACCAGGGTGAGACCCCACAAAGGCATAGGTTTCTTAGTTGATTGGTTTGTGGGGTTTTTGTTTGTTTGTTTTTTACATCAAGAAGTTCAGGCAATTTAAGGGAAAATGTTATTTTATGAAACTGCATTTTAGACAGGTAGGTGGACAGCACCCAATCCCGGACATCCTCATTGCTTCTGACTGACCTCAAGCTTCCTGACTGGCTGCAGGAGAGCTGGCCTGACTGGCTGCAGGAGAGCTGGCCTGATTGGCTGAAGAGAGCTGGCCTGATTGGCTGCAGGAGAGCTGGCCTGACTGGCTGCAGGAGAGCTGGCCTGATTGGCTGAAGAGAGCTGGCCTGACTGGCTGCAGGAGAGCTGGCCTGATTGGCTGAAGAGAGCTGGCCTGACTGGCTGCAGGAGAGCTGGCCTGATTGGCTGAAGAGAGCTGGCCTGATTGGCTGAAGAGAGCTGGCCTGACTGGCTGCAGGAGAGCTGGCCTGATTGGCTGAAGAGAGCTGGCCTGACTGGCTGCAGGAGAGCTGGCCTGATTGGCTGAAGAGAGCTGGCCTGATTGGCTGAAGAGAGCTGGCCTGACTGGCTGCAGGAGAGCTGGCCTGATTGGCTGAAGAGAGCTGGCCTGATTGGCTGAAGAGAGCTGGCCTGACTGGCTGCAGGAGAGCTGGCCTGATTGGCTGAAGAGAGCTGGCCTGATTGGCTGCAGGAGAGCTGGTCTGATTGGCTGAAGAGAGCTGGCCTGATTGGCTGCAGGAGAGCTGCCCTGACTGGCTGCAGGAGAGCTGGCCTGATTGGCTGAAGAGAGCTGGCCTGACTGGCTGCAGGAGAGCTGGCCTGATTGGCTGAAGAGAGCTGGCCTGATTGGCTGAAGAGAGCTGGCCTGATTGGCTGAAGAGAGCTGGCCTGACTGGCTGCAGGAGAGCTGGCCTGATTGGCTGAAGAGAGCTGGCCTGATTGGCTGCAGGAGAGCTGGTCTGATTGGCTGAAGAGAGCTGGCCTGACTGGCTGCAGGAGAGCTGGCCTGATTGGCTGCAGGAGAGCTGGCCTGATTGGCTGAAGAGAGCTGGCCTGACTGGCTGCAGGAGAGCTGGCCTGACTGGCTGCAGGAGAGCTGGCCTGATTGGCTGAAGAGAGCTGGCCTGACTGGCTGCAGGAGAGCTGGCCTGATTGGCTGAAGAGAGCTGGCCTGATTGGCTGAAGAGAGCTGGCCTGATTGGCTGCAGGAGAGCTGGCCTGACTGGCTGCAGGAGAGCTGGCCTGATTGGCTGAAGAGAGCTGGCCTGACTGGCTGCAGGAGAGCTGGCCTGATTGGCTGAAGAGAGCTGGCCTGATTGGCTGAAGAGAGCTGGCCTGACTGGCTGCAGGAGAGCTGGCCTGATTGGCTGAAGAGAGCTGGCCTGATTGGCTGCAGGAGAGCTGGTCTGATTGGCTGAAGAGAGCTGGCCTGATTGGCTGCAGGAGAGCTGCCCTGACTGGCTGCAGGAGAGCTGGCCTGATTGGCTGAAGAGAGCTGGCCTGATTGGCTGCAGGAGAGCTGGCCTGACTGGCTGCAGGAGAGCTGGCCTGATTGGCTGCAGGAGAGCTGGCCTGATTGGCTGCAGGAGAGCTGGCCTGCATTGGAGCCAGGCTGACCTCATTCATTTCTGCGAGATATAACAAGTCGCTCACCTTTGCCTATTTTCTTTGCCTTTTTCTCCACTGGTGACACAGCCTGGGCTGCCCTGGTGAGGTCAGAGCGTGACATTCTCACGGTGACCCTGCGCTGGGCCCTGAGGGGGCCCTGGGCTGCCCTGCCGTCTAACCTGTTCCCCATGCTGTGAATCAACTGGCTGTAGCTGAGGGCTCTGGGAAATGCGTCCATGAACGAAGGGAACCTGGACGTAGACACAGAGCCTTCGGCAGTGCCCACGAGGACTGGCATGTGTCATCCTAGTGAGATGGAGGAGTGGAGTTGGATTGTAGAAAGGGCAGGGGATGGGAGTAAAGAAATGAGCCAGAAATGCAGTAATTCGGGGGGAAGCTGACTGCCCAGAGAGCAAATGCCGCCAGGAAACCAGGAAACACCCCGTTCAACTCACCAGGTGTAAGAAAACAGACATTAACATAAAATAAGTATATGCGCACACACACGTGCAAGTGTGTGTGTGTGTGTGTGTGTGTGTGTATTTGCGCAGTTGTTCACATTTTAAAATTGTACATCTCACAGAAATAGCTGGATGCCCAGCCTCTCCTGAAAAAATTCTGAAGGTATGCCCCCTGGGCTGTGTTCTCTGTGTCTGCCTGGGCTCACCCTGATAAGGGTGCCCCCTGTGGCCAGGGCAGGTCCTGCTCCTCCCAGCTCAGGCCCACCCCGCTCTTCTGGTCCACGGGCCCCACCTGCCTGGCATGCGTGTTTGTGACTCCGCCCGGGGCTGTTGTGCCAGGCCGCGGCACAGAACGGGCGGTGCGTGTTCCCCCCACGACTGCTGAATGGCAGCTGCCCAGGAGCCCGGGAAGGGAGGGAGGCGGTGGAGGGTTCAGGTTGGAAGGGACGTTTCCATGCACCCTCTGCAGCTTTCAGTGGCTGACCTTGACCTCTCACCTCCTCACTCCGCTCTTCCCGTCCCGCCCCACCTCTGCTTCCATAGCACACGGTTCTGCTGTTCCTCTGGCAGAGCCCTGCCTTTGCCAGCGTGCTCCACAGCTCGATGCTCTGCTCAGCTCCGGCTCACGGGGGAAGCCCTTCATTTCTCCCTGCTCCAGGCACGGGCGGGGCCCCTTCTGAGGGCAGGGCTGCCTGGCACCAACAGCATTTTCCGGACTGGAAGCCCAGAGCCGCGTCTGCAGGAGACTGTGCCCGGGGAGGATGTGCAGGAGCGGGAAGGGGGGTCTCTGATCCCGCCCTCCCTCCGCTGCAGCCAGGCAGGCCGTGTCCCTGGCCAGGGTCAGCATTCATGGCCTCGAAAGGACGCCAGTGACGAATGCTTGGTCATTTAAAAATTTTTAAGCTTTTTAAAAATTTCTTTAAATTAAATCTTTATTGTTGAAAGCATTACATGTGTCCCCTTTATCCCCGCGTTTCCCCCTTCTGGCCCCCCCGCCCCCCCAGGCCTTCACCCTATTGCCTGCAACTTGGTCATTTTAAACGGAAGTGGGATTAGAAACGAGCAGCCCATTTACTGCGCACAGGAACCGCGAAAGCGCGCTGAGCCTCCCGGAGCGGGAGAAGGGCTCCTGGGGGTCACGACACCCACAGCCTGGGCTCCGGAACTGGCTCTTCAGTGAGGTGACCGGTCCAGGAAACACACACACACACACACACACACAAGCGCCCCCACACACATGCCCACACCCACATACACGCCCCCCATGCGCGTGTGCACACACACCCACACACACACCCATCCACGCACACACACACACGCCCCCACACACATGCTCACACCCACACACATGCCCACATGTGCACACACACGCACACACGCCCCCACACACATGCCCACACCCCCCATGCACACACACACATGCCCCCCACATGCACGCCCACCCTCCCACAGGCCCCCCCCACACCTCCACACACATGCACACACACACCCTGCATACCAACGCGCGCGCGCACACACACACACACACACACACACACACACACACACACACACACACATGCTGGCCACGAGGGAGGAATCGCATGAACATCACCTGCGGCTCGAATGACCAAGGCAAAGGCCAGCCCCAGCCCCTGTGAGAGGTTCCATCAGAGCCGCGCGGGGATCTGCGGGGCAGGGGGCGGTGTGACTGTTTGTTTTGAGCACAAGGCGGAGGACAGCACTGTGCCCCTACACGATGACGCCAACCCGGGGCCTCAGAGTCCCTCTCTCACGCGGGAGAGAAATGAAGGTGCGCGGCGCTCCGTGGCCCAAGGGGCTGCGGCTGGAGGAGCTTGGCTGGCCCCGCACGATGGTCCGTGACACCAGGTGAGCGTGTCCCAGGGGCGACCGGGAGGCCCCGCCACCAGCAGGGAAGGTGACGGGGCAGGCGCTGACAGCAGACACAAAGGGCCTCCACTGGTCTGCCTCCGTCTTGGGGTGTGGGAGCTCCTTCCGGGACCTGCGACCTCAGCAGGGAGGGTCCCTGTGATGTCGGGGCTCTGGGCGGACCCTGCCTTGGGCACGGGGGACACCGTGGCCCCCTGATGCCTCCCGCGTGACCCGATGAGGGTGCGGGATGCATCTCCAAGCCAGGCGCTCTGCAGCAGGTGAGAAAGGGTGCCCTTGGGTGGAGATGGGGTCCCGCCGGGAAAGGGGCTCCCGGCGCAGGACGGGGGCATGGACGGAGCTGCGGGGCCCAGACACCAGCTCAGGCCAGGAGGCCGTGTCATTGAGAGCTGTCCCCAGAGCGGTGGCCGTGACTGGCCCTCAGCACGGCTAGGCCAGCAGTCCCCCCCCAGGGGTGCTGGGCCCTCGGCGGGCGGCAGACACCGGCACCTGCTCCCAGCGCGCCACACCCTCACAGAGAGCTGCGCTGGAGGCCGGGGCGAGTTCCTCTTCCTTCCTCACAAAGGGAACATGGGGCCCAGGCCGCCTTGTTCAACAGGAACCACGTCAGCCTCAAGTGTCCCCAGCCGGGCTGAGCCAGGGAGCGGTGCGTCCTGCGTCCATCCAGCCCGTGGGCGAGAATGCAGCATTTTGGGAAACTCCAACCATCGCCCATTGCCCAGCTGTCCGCCCGGACATGAAGTTTGCCAGTTTGGGGAGAGAGCTGAGCTCCGTGTGCAGATAGCATCTTACTTCTTGAAGGTGGGTTTCAAAGCTGCGCCCAAAAGGCACGTGCGTGTGGCTCTCCCCTACAGCAAACTCATATCCTGACGCTGCGAAGGACAAGAACATCATCTCGGCAGCGGTCACACCCGGCTCTCAACGGCCAAGCAGTCCCCGACACCAGCGAGCCCAGAGTGGGTCTGCGGGCGCGGCCGGCTCTCCATGGACCGCGGGGTGCGGAGGAAAAGGGGGAGGCGAACTCATCTTCCTTGCTGTGATTCCAAGATTGTCCCCTGCAAAGAGCCTTCATCTATGATGGTCCCAGAGTTCCTCAGGACCCTCCCTCCCTCCCTCCCTCCCTTCCTCCCTTCCTCTATCTCTATCTCTATCTCTGTCTCTGTCTCTGTCTCTGTCTCTATCTCTGTCTCTGTCTCTGTCTCTGTCTCTATTTCTATCTCTATCTCTATCTCTATCTCTATCTCTATCTCTATCTCTATCGCTATCTCTATCTCTATCTCTATCTCTATCTCTATCTCTATTGCTATCTCTATCTCTATCTCATTGTTTGACTAGCAGGGGCCCAGTTCAGCCTAAATGACAAATTGCAGCCTTAGACATCACTTCAGTGACCCCTGCACGCCAATGACCTTTCCCACGACGGGAACACTGAGGCTTGAGACCATAGGGCTTGCCAAAAAAGGGGCCATCCTGGAGGAGCGGGGAGCTGGGGAGAGAAGAGGGAGGCCTAGCCCTCCCACCCCATGGGGAAGATCCGTCTTCCCAGGAAAGGCAGGCGGCCCTGGGCAGCCCCGGGGAGGATCACTGTCTCCGGGAGATGCCAGGGCACCTGGGGCACCGTCTTCGCAGCACAGCTGCATGGTTTTTCAGCACCAGTGTGTGATTTAGCTTGCAAGGCGATTCCTAGGCAACGTAAACGATGCCATACGTTGGGGCATGCTCTTGTCTATCGTGCCTGAGAACGCCCCCAGAATTGGGCCCACGGAGCAAGTGCGTCCTCATTCCCATCCACCAGGTGTGGCATGTGGCCGTGTTTTCAGGAAAGAGGAAAACCATCTTGATTTATGGAAACAGTTTTCCTAAAGACAGGCACCAGGCAGTCTGCCAGGGGTGAATGCCGAATGGTGAGTCTCCCAGAACTTCCCAGCAGGTACTGCCTCGGACCTGGGACTCCCCCTTCCCTGCCCCTCGCCGCAGACAGGAGGCAGGAGACCCCTGGGTTTGGTCACTCTGCAGTTAATGTGTGTGCAGAGGGGGCAGGCAGGATTCTAAAACTGTCCCCCAAGAACCCCACCGCTCAGCTTTCTCCACCGCACACCACCCTGCCTGCTGCTGGGAAGGGATCTGCAGATGGAATTAAGGTTGCTAATCAGCTGACTTTAGAACAGGGTGATGGTCCTGGATTGTCGGGTGGCCCAGCACAGTCACAGAGGCACAGAGGAGTGGGAAGGGTGGCGCTATTCAAAGCGAGAGGTGGGCTCCACCCCCCCCCCCACCCCACTGCTGGCTGTGCAGAGGGAGGGAGGGGCCAGGAGCCAAGGAATAGGGGTGTTAGAACCTGAGGACCACGCCCGGCCGACAGCCGGCATGGAAACGCCTGCATGACCTCGGAACTGGATTCGTCCCAGAGCCTCCAGCAAGGAGCACAGACACACCCGTTTCACCCTGCGAGACTCTGAGCAGAGACCCAGCGAGGAGACGCGGACAAGGCTGTGACTGTTCTGACGCACGGGAACTGTGGGGTTAGAGACAGGTATGTTCAGGGACTTTGTCACAGAGCCATAGAAGACTGAAAAGGTGAGCGGCAGGGTGGCCCTGAGCACCCACAGGTGCAGGTGAGCAAAAGCACCTCTTCCCACCCTCCTGCTCTGCGGCCTCAGGGACAGGACGGAGAGTGGACACTAAGAACTGAGGCCTCGGTGATGGGCCCACGTGACTGTCACAGACGGATGGGGACCCCACAGCACACCTTTCCAACGTTTTTCTGTCTTTTTACCGGCGTAGATCTACCTTTTCCTAAGAGATGATACACAGCTAGAAGCTAAGAATCTTTCTCAATGTCTCTTATTCCCCACACCATAAGCACTTGGCATGCATTTGCATATGCTTGGCCCTAGGGTGCTAAACGTACAATCCAGGGCACCTACTTATCACCAAAGCACATTCTCGAAAGCAATGATTAACACAGGGCAGAGTTCTGCACTGTGGCACTACTTTAGGGGGGGCAGATTAATTTTCAATATAAATATTACATGTACTTTTCTTTGTCATTGTTTTCCCTTTCTGATGGAAAGATCAGAGTCCCCAGTAAGGGCTTTCATTGAGTTAAAATAAAACGTTATAGCAAGACATTTCCATACCTTATGTTCTCCTTGTGTTCCTAAACAGGAGAAGCACAAAACAAAACTAATATATTGATCATCAAGAAGCATTATCGTTCCCAAAAATGGTAACCATTGAAGCGTGTACTGAAACCTCACTCACAGCTTTGGCTATGACCAAGTCAAAATTCAGCTGCCCACTTACAAAGGTTGGTAAGAGACTTAAAATACTTCCCTCAGCCCCGCCGGCCTGGCTCAGTGGCTGAGCATCGATCCAGGAGCCAGGAGGTCCCGGTCAGGGCACAGGCCCAGGTTACGGGCTCAATCCCCAGTGGGAGGCATGCCGGAGGCAGCCAATCGATGATTCTCTCTCATGATTGATGTTTCTCTCTCTCTCTCTCCCCCTTCTTCTCTGAAATCAATAAAAATATTTAAATATATATATGTATATATCAAATAGATAACAAGCATTTTTGTTGGACATGAGTGCCGATGGAGAACTGTGACACAAAGTCAGAAGTCAGAACTAAGGAATATGTCAACCCACAGTGCTGATAGCCCTAGGCCAGCGGTCGGCAAACCGCGGCTCGCGAGCCACGTGCGGCTCTTTGGCCCCTTGAGTGTGGCTCTTCCACAAAATACCACGGCCTGGGCGAGTCTGTTTTGAAGAAGTGGCGTTAGAAGAAGTTTAAGCTTAAAAAAGGTGGCTCTCCAAAGAAATGTCAATCGTTGTCCTGTTGACATTTGGCCCTGTGGACGAAGGAGTTTGCCGACCACTGCCCCAGGCGGTGGTCAGACCCGCAGGCCTGTTTTTATTCTGCCTAAAGAAAGAGCTCCTACCTCTAAAGGTGGAATAGGCTCGTCGGCCTGGAATAGGTCGGCTCACATGTTTTCCTGCAGTGAAGGAGTCCTCCCACTTGGGTAAAGAATCAAAGACAGCCAAAGAATTTCCCTAAATAAAAAGAGAAGAAAGAGAAGGGGAGGGAGGCATACGGAATCCCGCCCACACTGCAGGGCGAGGCTCTGAAATCCCGGTCCACGCTCGCTCGCTCGCTCGCTCGCTCTCTCGCTCTCTCTCTCGGGGAAGCTGCTGCCTTGGCAAGGGTGCGTGGCAGCCTCTGAGCGGGGCGGACCTGCCCCAAGAAAGGCAAACGCCTCAAGAATAAAGACGTCCTGCAGCTAGTGCGTCTCCCGAGGGCTCTGAACCTTTGGGGCAACGTGGGTCCCGTTGGCCATCCAGTGGAGCTTATCTCCTCAAAATCATGCTTGTCATTCTACGCAATGAAATAGAATAGAACCAACAACCCGGCTTTTTAAATGGACAAAGAGATTGGAGCAGACACTCCCAAAGAAGATACACCGTTGTCAAACCAGCACACAGAAAGATGCTCAACACCATTAGTCACCAGGGAAATGCAAATTCAAACCGCGAGGTACCACCAGACGCCTATAAAAATGGCAGAAATTAGGAAAGGAGAGAACCGGCGATATTAAATGTTGGCCAAGGACGCAGAGCGACCGGGACACTCACGGGCTGCTAGGGGAAAGCAAAGGGTACACCCGCTTCCGGGGTCTCTTAGAAGTGAAATATACTTAACATCTAAGAGAACCTAAATTCACACAAACACCTCTCTATGCATTTGATAGCCATTCCGTTTGTAAGTGCCCCAAACTGGAAACAACCCAATGGCCCCCAACTGGGGAGGCCTGCGCACACGGTGGCACGCCCGTACAACGGAACACAACGCAGCAACGAAGTCGGATGCGCTGGTGCCACATGCCACCCCGAGGACGCTTCCGAGGTCCGAATGCCGAGTGAAAGAAGCCGGACTCCAAGGCTCCGTGGTATACGATTCCACGTACATGGCATTGCCGAAAAGGCGAAAGTACAGGGATGGAGAACCGATCAGCGGCGGCTGGGGTCAGCAGGGGGGTGGGAGGTCCGACCGCCGAGTCGCAGCATGAGAGAATTTTGCTCTGGGGAGGCGACAGCACGTGTCTCCCTTGATGATGGTGCTGGTCACACAGCTCTCTGCCTTTGTCCAGACGCGTGGAACTGGACACCAAACGTGTGTGGATGCTACTGGGAATAAATTAAAAAATGAATTCTAAGAAAAATGTTAAGGCATGAGGGATACGGAATTATAAAGGCCAATTATATGAAAATGAAGGTGTATGCTTTTTCCCCCAGCTACATGGACAGATGCTCAGGATTCTAGCCACAAACTCCCAAGAGACCCCAGGTTAAGAGGCTGGACTCAAGACCAAGAGGCTCAGGAATGTCATGGAGGAAAGAATCCGTGTGGCTAAAAGGGTTGGAAATGTCTGTGCTCCTTGCACCCCTCGGGACACCTGCTGCAGGCTCCGCCCCTCGCCACACCTGACCGGCACGGCGAGGTGGGGGGGGGGTGGGGAGGGTAGGAAGGCAGGGTGCGGGGGCAGTGTCCGGGACCTTTGGAAATCTCCTAGGTTAGCAGGTTCTTAGCGTCTACCTTCGCTGATTTCTTTTTTAAAATATATTTCTATTGATTTCAGAGAGGAAGGAAGAGGGAGAGCGTGATAGAAACATCCGTGATGACAGAGAATCGCTGATCGGCTGCCTCCTGCCTGTTCCCTACTAGGGATGGAGACCACAACCTGGCCATGCGCCCTGACCAGGAATCGAACGGTGACCTCCTGGTCCATAGGTCAACGCTCAACCTCGGAGCCATGCCGGATGGGCATTAAGAAAATAATAATAAAAAGAATTTTTATAATAATAATAAAATCTATTTGCCTTACAACTCATAGTTCCAAGTAACTTACTTGAACTACTTTATTGCATTAATATTAAGGATTTATATAGTAATTTAAACATTTGAAAGGATTTATAACTTCACTATTTGCACAGCGCACAGCCTGGAAGACATTAACCTGAGAAATTATAGTTGACAGGAACTAATTACGGGAGTCACCGTGAATGCCAAGTCCCCCCTCATTCTATCTTATGCATATTAAACGTCTTCCCCCCAAACACAATGGCCTGATGTTGTAACTTGAAATGTCTACAATCCAAGGTTTAAGTTTGCTTCTCAGGTGAAGTGGAACATGTGTCACTTCAAAGTGATTTGAAATGCAGTCAGTTCTGCGGGCCTCCAGTTAGTGAGGATTTGACAACCGCAGACAGATCGAACGCATACGCCCACTCCCAACCACCTCCGCAGTCCACAGACATGCCACTGCCCATGGCTGTACAGCCAGTTTTCCCTTTCCAGTGGGAAAGCGGACTCGTGGTGACCTTGACCTCTGACCAGCCCTCAGTGCCCTGCTCCTCTATAAGAGCTGGGCTGGAAGAAGGACCCACGACACCAAATGCTGTGATTGTTTTTCTGATGTGACATCACCAGCAGCCGTCAGCTACCAAGTACTGTGCTTCGTAAAACACTGTGGTGGGGCAGACACACATTCCCAGGCCACACGCGTGCTCGGGCCCGGGAGAGCGTGTGCGCTGTTTACTTAGCCGGCCTTGCAGGCGGAGTCAGGACGGGGTCAGGGTGAGACAGGCCTGTGGATGCCACATACCAGAAGGTATGGGCCCGGGCAGGCGCTCGGAGGAAAACCATGAAGGACGCGAGAAGGAAATGGCTCGGCACAGGTGGACGTCAGGAGGTCAGATCGCATCAATATAAATCAACGATCCCATGTGCATTGAAAGCCACTCAAGAAAGTGCCTCATCGGCGTGACGTGTGCCACTGGTTCCTTCCTGCGCAGGAATCCCAGCTCTGAGCAAACAAACAGGCCTGTGGCTGGCAAACGTGATTCCCTGAAGGAGGAGCAGGCCAGGAAGCAACCAGATAAACAAAGCAGGCGCGGCCCGGAGGACGGCTTCCTTGCGAAACGAGAGGGATGGCCGGTGCCTTCGGATGCTGCCTGAGACACGCTGGACAGACACGCGGCACATGGCACACGGCACACGGCACGCGTGGGTGTCGGGGGGTGGGTGAACCTTGCAAATACAGCGTCTGTGAAGCTTTGTTTTAACTGTGGGCCCAGAGGGCACCGCCAATGCCGTGTCCGAACCTGGAGTGAGAAAGCCACTCAATGGCTGCATCTGGGGAGTGAATATTCCCTCTCGTGGATTTTGCAGAGTGCATCGCTTTTCCCAACCAAACAACGATGATGCTTTTAGCGCTTTCTACCTACCTATGGTATAGACTATGGAAAAGCCATTTCAAAGGGATCAGGCCGTAGCTCTTTAAATGATAACAGCACTATAATAATAGCAAGTACACTGAATGCTCCAGGTAGGTAGGAATTATTATTCTCTCTTCAAAGTAAAAGCAAGTCAGAGGCGCCCTCACGACTCCCTGGATGCCCCCCCTCTGTGGAGTCAGCATCGCCTGTGCTCTGACGCTGTCAGTGACTAAAATAACCCACTCAAAAATGTTACTTCCTGGGTTTTCTTGGAAAGAACTTATTTTTAAAATTGATTTCAGAGAGGAAGGGAGAGGGAGAGAGAGATAAACACATCCATGATGAGAGAGACTCGTGTGTCGGCTGCCTCCTGCATGCCCCCTATCTGGGATTGAGCCCGAAACCTGGGCCTGTACCCTGACCCGGAATCGAACCATGACCTCCTGGTTCATAGGTCAACACTCACCCACTGAGGCACGCCGGCTGGGCTTACTGGGTTTTCTTTGGCCCCATATTTTATTCAAAGGTGCGGCCATCTCAGACTCATGATCTGGAATGCAGGAGGCACCAACGAGCTGCCCAGATCCTTGGTGGGTCCCCCAAGCTCCTCCCCCCCCCCCCCCACCCCGTGCAGCCTGTCTGCCAGGCCTGCCGAAATGCCCGGCTTTAGGGCTGCTGGATACTAACGCCCTCCAGCTCTCCCCTGCCCCACCCCTGCCCCACCTCCCTGGAGGGGCGTGAGAGCCCCGGCCACGGAGGCCTGTTACATTCACACACCTGCCTGTCGTGTTGACTCTGTAGGTACAGAGAGACCAGAGCCATGAGCACGCCTGGCACACGGAGGCACCGGAATGGCGCTGCTATTAGTCTGTCTCTCTGTCTCTTTGCTTTGCAGATCTCTCTCTCTCTCTCTCCCCCCTCCCCAACCCCTCACCCCCCACCGTCTCGACTGGATTAGGATAGCAGCTTCCGACGGGTCTCCCTGCCTGCTTCTGCTGCCTCACCTCCTGCTTGTCCTCCCTCCCGTGTCCCCCAGGCTGTCACGGACACCCAACAGCTGTCCCAGACCGTGCGGGCGCGGCGGGCAGACGGGCAAGGCCTCCTGTGCCGGCTCCCCACGTGCCCCCGCCCGGGCTCCCGCCTGGACCAGCCCGTGGCCTCGGCTCTCTGCCCTCGCTTATCTAGGAAACGGAACCAAACATTTCTGCTGTCATGGGAGAGCCACTTAGGGAAGAAGAAAAAAAACAAAACGAATGCCAACGGTGACGTTGCCCAGCGTGACTCGCCGGGCGCCAAGCACTCAGAACGTTTGCTCCGCCGCTCAGTCCTCTGCTCCACACGCCCCGACGAAGACAGCCCTGGGCGAGCACACGGCAAGGACCAGCTCTTCCACACGTTCCGTGGCCGCGCCTCCTCCGGAGACCGTCGGGGGAGGAAGGACCAAACCCGGCGCTACTAAGCTGCGCCGTTTCCCCGCGAGAGCAGCAGAGGGGGCCTGCCTCGCGGAATCGGAATGCAGGGTCCCCGTCTTCCCGAAAGAAAAAGGTGACGAGGCGGTTGTCTGCAGGCGCTGGCCAGGCAGCTCAGGTGGTTAGAGCAAACCGCGGCTCGCGAGCCACATGCGGCTCCCCGGCCCCTTGAGTTTTTAGCAAAGGCCAGCTTAGGAGTACCCTAAGGAAGTTAATAACAATGTACCTACCGATATAGTTTTAGTGTAAAAAACGTGGCTCTCAAAAGAAATGTCAGTCTTTGTACTGTCGATATTTGGCTCTGTTGGCTAATGAGTTTGCCGACCACTGGGTTAGAGCGTCACCCCGATACGCAGACGTTGCGGGTTTGATCCAGGTCAGGGCACCGACAGGCGTCAACCAACAAATGCCTACCTACGTGGGACAACCAATCCATCTTCCTCTCCCTGCCCCGGCCCCGCCCACCGCTCTCTGCAATCCATTCACAGGGTGGTCTGCGGGTTTCTGAAGGTATCAGCTGAGGCAGCGTAGACGAGCCATGAGTCAAATGAGCACCGTCTTTCAGGAACATGAGAGGTTGTGGTGCTGGGTATGTGTGGGGACAAAAATGACCTTAGCTCAGGACAGGCCAGGGAGGCTGAATGTCTGCAGTTTGGAGGTTCCCTCAGGGCCCCCCCCCCCCGTACACGTCCCATGGGTGGTTCAGAGTGCAGCACCTCCCAGTGGGGGACCCACCTCCATCTGGGGTTCGGACGCTGCATCAGAGACAGGGCGTGACTCCAAGGCCAGTCTGGACAGAACTTTTCTCAGAGCAGAAACTCTCGGGGGAAGAAGCCCTTACAACAATTCGAAATGGTTTTCAACCAGGAGCAACAGGCCACCGTCCCATCGTCCGCACCCTGCCAGGCTGGCCGCGCTCAGCCCTGGGCGCTAGGGTCCCCGAGCGGCCCCTGCAGTGCACCAGTTCCGGGCAGGCTGTCCCCCGGCCCCCTCTCGTGATGGGACGATCAACCCCCCCTTTGGAACGAGGGAGAGAACACTGGGCAGCTCTTGGCCAGCTTTGCCGTGACTCATCCCAGAAGAATGCCGGAGGCGCTCTGGCCGGGCAGCCGCACGGGGCGGGGACGCTGCCAGGGGCACGAGGGGGCCACGGGCTGGTGTCCAGGGTCAGAACCAGCGCAGCCCCTCGGCTAACAAGGTAACGGTGCGGTGATGGTGCGGAGAGTATGTGTGTAGGGGTGCAGGGTTCGAGGAAGACAGACTCATGGCTCTGGGCTTTCCCAGAGATGGGCACAACTGTGGGGACCCTGGACGCTTAGCCGGAAGCCAGCATGGCACCAGGAGTGGGCCTCGGTCTTTTCTCTAAATGCCCTGAGCAGCGTTCCCACCCTCCTGCTGGGAGGCTTGCTAAGAAGGGTTCCCGGCTAAGAAGGGTTCCCGGCTAAGACACGGGTTTCCGGCTAAGACATGGGTTCCCGGCTAAGACCCGGGCTCCCGGCTAAGACAGGGTTCCTGGCTAAGACACGGTTCCCAGCTAAGACAGGGTTCCCGGCTAGGACACGGTTCCCGGCTAGGACATGGTTCCCAGCTCATCTGCACCGAGGAGACTCGTTGCGCAGTCCATGGCTGCCCCTGCTGGGAAAAGCTCTCTTCCTAAGCGGGACACACGGCGGGGCACACGGGGCACGGGATGAGCGGCTTCGGGGGGCGTGCAGGGAAGAGCCTGCCCGCGGGAAGGAAAGGAGGCCTTGACAGCAGCGTGGAGCATCTGGACCCGCTGTTCCTGACCTGAGTCGCATAAATCCATGGAGCCCTAATGGCCTCGAAAGAACTGACTCCTCTTTCCATCTCTTACGTCCCTGAGGCCCCCGATACGGAGCGAACCCCTCCCAGTGTCTGCGGTGACCTCACGACCTTCCTGTGCACTGAGGTCCCCTCCCCTCTCACCCTGGCGCCCAGAGATTAGCTCTAGACCAGGGAGAGACTCTCTCGAGGACCTTCCCACAGATGGCACCTGGCGGGCGACAGCTGAGGCAGTGGTGGGCTGCTTCCCTCTGCACGGACCGGGGGCGCCCCGCCCGCTAGCTCTGTGGTGTGGCCACATGGGGAGCTGCACACCCACCAACTCCCCTGAGGCACGCACCTGGCTGGGGGCGGGGAGCCCAGGGGACCCCAAACCAGACTCAGAGCAGAGGCAGCAAGGGCTCAGCCCCCAAGACAGGCCCTGAAGGCTCTGCCCCTTCCCAGCGGGGCCCAAGGGACTCCTCTGTCTCAAGGCGGCCTCACCGACATCTCACATCGTTTGGTGACAGGGGTCGAGGCTCGGTTACCAGATACCCATCACTCTGTGGGTTTCCATGCACGTTCTTACCATCAGTGAAGTCCAGGCCACTCACACAGTCACACAGCTCCCACCCATCCTCCCTGTAGCCATTCCCACGGGGAAGCCACCCTAGAAGGCACGCCACCTTGAGGCCACCAGGGGCTAGAAAGGGACGCAGCACGTCGAGCCTGGCTGAGCCTGGCCGCTCCAAACTCCACGAGGCCAACCCACTAAAAAAGACGTAATGTCTCCAACACACGGATAAATGGCTTCTGTGTTGAAAAGCAGACTCCACGGCGAAGTGAAATAACCAGGATTGCCATGGACTTCTGTCGGCACCGCCCACCCGCTCGGGGTGTGCGTTTTCCTATACAGTAGTCGGCAAACTCATTAGTCCACAGAGCCAAATAGCAACAGTACAACGATGGAAATTTCTTTGGAGAGCCAAAAACCGACTTCTGCGCGTGGGCCACGAAGTTTCAATCGCACTGTACGTGCGCGCCCGCACGTGGTATTCTGTGGAAGAGCCACACTCAAGGGGCCAAAGAGCCGCATGTGGCTCGTGAGCCGCCGTTTGCCGACCACTGTCCTATAACAAAGAATCAATCACTTGCTAACAACAGCCGGCTGTGCGCAGGCCATGCCCGGGCGGCCTCCCGAAATGCCCCTGGACGCAGCCTGCCGGCCAGAAAGCACCCTGCGAGGCCCAGGCTCGCGTGAGCCAGGCAGACGGGCGCTCGGCCGCGAGGCACAGAGTCTCACCTCCGGGCCCTGCTCCGTTGGAGTGCGCCCCGTCTAACACACGGAAACGCCTGGCTCCCCGTATGGAAGCAGACCAGGGTCTCCCACAAAAACGGGAGCAGCGTGTCGGACACGGGTGAGGGGTCAGTCCGTCGGGGCAGTGAGAATGAGAAGAGGTTCGGTCCAGGGGAAGGACAGTGGGCCGGGAGCAGGCAGTGTGACCCTGGGCGAGTCTCGGGCCCCTGGGTCACAGCGGGCAGGGCACTTGATTCTAAAGAGAGAGAGGGAATCACTCGCCAGACTTCGCAGAGAGAGGACATCCTAAGCGAGACGGTAGCGCTCGGCTCTGGTTTCTGGCAGACGGAGAGACTTGCACAGAAAATACACGTCTCGTCACGCTCAAACGTGTGAGGAGGGCTCCTGAGCAAACTGGACATGAGGAAAAGCATGTTCTCCTCAGTGTGCCATGAATTCAGGTTCCTGAGCTCAAAAATCCAGTCGAACTGAGCCAAGCCCTGTGTTAGTCCCGGGCTCTGTCCTGCCCAGAAGGGTGCCCGGGCAGGCTGGGCTTGTACAGTCAAGGGAGAAATGAATTTTATATGCATATTTTTTTATTGATTTCAGAAAGGAAGAGAGAGGGAGAGAGAGAGAGAAGCATCAATGATGAGAGAGAATCACAGGTCGGCTGCCTCCTGCACGCCTGGCACTGGGGATGGAGTCCACGACCCGGGCCTGTGCCCTGACTGGGAATTGAACCGTGACCTCCTGGTTCACAGGTCGATGCTCAACCGCTGAGCCATGCCGGCCAGGCCAGCATTACATTTAACACCCCCGGAAGAGACGAGTTCCACCCTCCAGTGGGCGTGGGGCACCCCTCGGAAAGCCTGGTGACTTTTTTGGGGGGGTAACTTCAGTTCTAAACACAGGGCGTGACGGCCGTAGGCACTCAGCAAATGTCTAACATCTCCATGTCCTTGTACATGATCTTACAGACTCTTAAATATGACCCGCATTGGATGAAACCACACCCCCCGTGAAAGACCCCCGATGGGGAGCTGCAGAGGCCTGACCGAGTTCCCGGCTAAGACACGGGTTCCAGGCTAAGACACAGGTTTCCGGCGATGCAAAATGTGAAAGCTCGGGCTCTTGCATTTCGATGGTACTCTGGGCCAACATCGGGGGCTTGGCTCAGAGGAATGTAAATGGGCAGAGGGGCGCCGTCTCCGACGGGGGCCGGGACTTGAGCTGAAGTTTGAAACCCTGGCAACCCCAAGGGGTTTACCGAATTACCGAGGCGCCTAACCCAGTGCTGCCAGGCTGAGGAGGACGGGACGCGCCGTCCACCTGTTCAGAACGAGGACGGGAGGCGGCGGCAGAGTGTCTGCACGTCTAGCATCTCACGCTCAGCTGCGGATGAGAGCGAGGCCACGGGGAGAGCCCCGAAAGCAGATGCGGGGGGATGTGCCGATTGCAAGCACGGGTCTCGCCAGGCACCATGCAGGCTGAGACGGCCTGGAAGAACGGGCTCCCGGGGACGCTTCCTTCTGACCCGCAAACCGCAGAGCGTGGCGCCCACTGTGGGGGCCCATTTACGAAGGCTGGGAGCTCCTGCCGTGTGTCTCTGGAAGCTCATTCTCGTGTTTTCTAGTCATTCAAGCACCGCCCTTGGGCGACCTTTTGTGACCCCCAAATTGGGTTACTGTAAATCCTTGGACGTAGCAAAAGGGCACGCATATTCCGGCGCTTTGCTCATTCCCACTGCTCTTCCCCCACCCGCACCCCGTCATTGGCACAGCTCCTGCCCCAGAGACTTGGGGAGTCTGGTCTGAGCACCACTCCACGCGCCCACGTGAGGGGGCAGGCGTCACCCCTCTGCTCTCCCACATCATCCCAGGCCAAGTCCTGATCCCTCCGTACCTCTCGCCCACGGGGGCCCAGGAGCGAGAAATCCCACTCTGGGTTAAAGGGAGTGTGGAGGTGTGAAGGTGACCTGGCATTTAAGCGAACGTATCCATCGTCGGTCGGGAGGGCCTGTGAGAGGAGGGAGGGCTTATGGGAGTCGTCACCGTCATCATTCCGAGGGGCGTCCAGGAAGAACCCTGGGTTCCTAATAAAGCCCCATCGCTCTACCCTTCCCCT
The DNA here is from genome assembly GCA_026230045.1 of Corynorhinus townsendii. NCBI lineage: Eukaryota > Metazoa > Chordata > Mammalia > Chiroptera > Vespertilionidae > Corynorhinus > Corynorhinus townsendii. Next base: position 147,838,579 of record JAPDVU010000008.1, read on the forward strand.
TAGCTTCGTGTCCTCCGGTAGAGACCCCCACGCTGGCGCGCAGGCTGCAACCCTCTCTCTTCCCCAAATAACTCCTTTCGGGGATGACACAGCCAGCGCATCCTGGCTTCAGTCGACAGAGGCCTCCGCAGAGGACACACTGGGCGATAAAACCTCAGCATCCAGGAGTCCCACTCGGTCCTTCTCTCTCTGTGCTTCTCTCTCCTCTCCCTCTCTCTGCCATCTGCTCTCTCTGTGTGTCTCGCTGTCTCCCCCGCCCCCACCCATTCTCTCACTTTCCCTCCGGGGTGCGGAGCGGAGGCAAATCAGGCTGAAGACAGGAGAGGTCTGGAGAGGCGCGTGAGCATCTGTCAGTGGAATTCTGGGCCCCAAACCCACCTCTCCGCTTGCTTCACTGGCAGGTCTTTCTGGGATCTAGAAAATGGGCGGGGCATTCTCTAGGGAGGGTTTACGCGCAGGGGTCCTCAAACTATGACCCACGAGCCACATGCGGCCCGCCAAGGACATTTATCTGGCCCGCCGGGTGCCGCTGCCTGTCCTGTTTAGCAGCCGACTCGTCCCGGGCCCACAGTGCGCATAGGAATTTGTTCATAGTTTTGTTTTTTTAAACTATAGTCCGGCCCTCCAACGGTCTGAGGAACAGTGAACTGGCCCCCTGTTTAAAAAGTTTGAGGACCCCTGGTTTATAGGGTCTCCTGTAGGCCCTCCCCCTCTCAAGTCCCACTCCGTCTTAGCGCCAAAACCCGCAGCCTTTCACCGAACGTGCGCTCTGTGACACGGGGCTGGGTCTAGAACGGCTGAGAGCAGGCCAGTCCTGGGGACGATGATGAGGAAGCTGACCATGGGCGTCCCCAAGCTCTCTCAGCCCTGCTCCTCCTCTGCCCCCATACCCTTCACCCCCATGCCCCAACAGGAAGTGAGGCAGCAGCAGACTCGGAGGTGAGCACCCGCCGACGCCAGCCCTCACAGAGGGCTTTCCACCTGCGCTCTAGTTCAAACAACGAAATAAAAGCTTTATCCCACGCCTGCAGCCAGACGGGGGAGGTGGGGAGGCCCCAGGCCGTGACCTCCGATCGTGCAAGTGCACGTCCTCCTTTGAGGCTGGCCTTTTTGAACCGGAGAAGAAAGAGAGGCCAGAGCTCCGGGGGTTTAATGAGGAACCTGCCGGGGAAGCGCTGCCACTTGCCTGGGCTCCGCTCCCGCAGGGCACCCAGCCCACCGCGGGAAGTGTGCGCGGGGGCAAAGGAGTCAGGCTGAGCCTCGGAGAGACGATCGGACCCTGCCGAGCAGGCCTGTGGAAGTCCGGCTCCAGGGACAGCCGGGAACGCCAAGTTCTCTGCAGTGAGAGTCCAACTCAACAGGCCAGTACAGGGTCACTGGGAGAAACACACTGTGATCACGTAAAGAGGAGAACCGCTAATCCGCTCCCTCGTACAAAAACCGGCGACCGATGTCCAGCCACAGACATCCGAGCAGACTGAAGGACATTAATAACCAAGACCGGCCCGGCCACGTGGCTCAGGGGTGGAGCGTCGACCTATGAACCAGGAGGTCATGGTTCGATTCCTGGTCAGGGCATGTGCCTGGGTTTTAGTCTCCATCCCTTGGGGGGGGGGGGGGGGGAGGGGCGTGCAGGAGGCAGCTGATCAATGATTCTCTCTCATCCTTGATGTTTCTCCCTCTCTGAAATCAGTAAAAATATTTTTAATAAAAGAGGCAAGACTGAGACTTCAGTGGCTTGCCCTGAGGGCAGGGGAACAATTGGTGCCCAGAGCACTCAGGCCTGGGACTCTGCCCTGCTCCCCGGGCCCCTGGCAGGCACCAGGCCTGGGTCTCTAGGCCCCGCGTCAGTCCACCCACCTGACACCCTGATGGGAAGGGTCATGGTCGCCATTAGGATGACGAGGGATCGCACTCGATTGTCTGACACTGTACATCAATGGATTATATTAACTGGACAACTATCGATTGTATCTGAAACGTTGAAAATAGGCAACCTTTTAAAATACCTCTCTGGTCCCTATTTCCTTGGGAATCGATATGAAGGGATACGCGTGTTGTTTTCAGGAAACAGCCTGGGGACACCGTGTAGTTCACAAGCGCAGTCAACCCCTTTGAAGTCGCTGTGCAGTTGAAAGAAAGACGGAGGCCCGTGTGTCTGGCTCTGATCTGGCAGCCGCGGAGTTCAAAGGGCTGAGACTCACATCAAAACTCCCCACGCGGCACCTGGACGGGCGGGCCTGGGCAGAGGCGATTTGGGGAACAGCAGCCAGGCCCCGAGAAGAAAAGGAAGCTGGCCCGGTAATCCCCAAGGCCGGGATCTCCCAGCCCACACCCGCCAGGAGTCCCTCCCCTGCGTGCACGTGCCCCGCCGGAGGTCAGCACAGCTCAGCAAAGGCCTCTCCCCGCAGGCAGCGGGTCTGAAACCCCAGCCCCTAGAATACCATCCACACTCCGGGACACACTGGAGAGAAACGCAAGTGACAAATCAAGAAGTTAACCTGCAGCCCTGGCCGGTGTGGCTCAATGGCTAGAGCGTCAGCCTGCGGACTCAAGGGTCCCGGGTTCGATTCTGGTCAGGGGCATGTACCTTGGGTTGTGGGCACATACCTAGTGGGGAGTGTGCAGGAGGCAGCTGATCGATGTTTCTCTCTCATCGATGTTTCTAACTCTCTATCCCTCTCCCTTCCTCTCTGTTAAAAAATCAATAAAATATATTAAAAAAAAAAAAGTTAACCTGCTAAGCGAACTCCTGGTATGTCTGGAGCCCGCACCTAAAATTACTGGCTGCTGAAGTACCCGTCAGCCTAGTCTTAGCCTGGGTGACCTGGTCGGTGCCCAGCGCAGAGAGAGACAGATATGCCCATGGGGTGAGCCCAGGACGAGAACCCTGGATTGGGCCGTGCCCAGACTGCCTGGAGAAGCTGGGGAGAGGGCGGCATCAGTGGGCACACCGGAGCTGGCATGGGCTCCGAGGTGGCATGATGCCATACCTCTTTAGCGCTCAGCGGAGTGAAGCTCTGAGGATTTGGGGGGGCAGTCTGTAGCTTCACAGCTGCTGTGCTGGAGTCTAGAAGCCATTCCACTGACCGGGGTCCGCAGAGCAGGCCACGCCGCCTCCAGGCGCTGGGTCTGGCTCACTTTGGTGTTTTTGGGCATGCAGCCTGTTTAATTCAGTCCGTGAGCCCACGTTAAGGTGCACAAAATCACGCACTTGTGTCTTATAAACCACTCCAACTCTGAAGGGTCCATGGGTCAAAGAACGGGCACAGGTAAGCGGTAACTTATGAGATTAAAATTCTTAATCAGGCCAAATCTGCAGGCATTCAAATTATGTTGCCAAAAAGCAAGTTCCCCAGCATGTCACACCACATCGATTTGACCTAGCACTTCCGATGGCGAGGCATGCAAAAGGTATCTACCTATGAATACGGATGTTGACTTTACTTATCTATTTGTTCGAACCTCCTGGTTCTTAGTGCACGCGACTCACAGCCTTAGGTGATGCAGGGGTGAGGTGGCCACGATGGATGGAGCGCCGAGCACGGGCCTTGTACTTGGCATGTGTATCTGCCACTCTCACGCAGCCGCGCACCGTACCGACGTCAATCCCGTTGTAGAGAAGAAAGCACTGAGGCAGGGGTTCTGAACAGTCAGCCCAGGTCACTCAGAGCTGGGGTTCATGGGAATCCATACCTGAACCCAAAGTCCAAACCCGGACATGCCTTCCATCCTAAAAGGACGAGCCACCGGGCAGAGGAGATGACTATGCCAACAAGCCAACCGGAAATGAAGACAGGGTCTGGCCAGCGCTCTGCGACAGGCGCTACGAGGAAGGAAAGCACGAGCGCTTTTCTCAGACGGCGGGGTCAGGAGGGCTTGGTGGAGAGGGAGGCATCTGGCGTGGGCATTGAGGTCTGAGTAAGAGTCCCTAAACTGGAGATAAAGAGGAAGCGATTCCGAGCAGGGAGCTGAGCGGGCTCCACCTCGGAGGACCTACCGGGGTGTCTTCGGGGTGCAGCGAGCGGTTGGTTGGCCAGGAGATAGCACGCCAACGGCTGGGGGTGACCTTGGGACACAGCGTCTTCCCAGTGATAATCGCACATTAGGAAGGCCAGCCTTTATCCTGATGGATACAGTCGTCCCTGCTGTCACAGCAGAACCTCTGGGAGGGCGACTCCGATGTTATCAATGAAGATGACGCAGCAGGAAAGGAACGGAGGGTCGCCCACGCGGGGTCCCCTCGCGGCGCCCAAACCTGCCTCCGTGGGCAGTCCCCGGGGTCTCTCTGGTCCAGCTCAGTCATTTTAGCAAGTCCGTTCAGCATCCCCAGGAGAACTGGCGGTGTAACCCCCACCCAGACCTATTTCACGTCTCCACGATGGAGTTCAACCCACGTCAACACAAATGCGTGGCTGCCTCCCAACCACGCTCCCCTCCACTTCAGCAGACGCGCACCCAAAATGCTTCGCTCCCTCCCGCGCTCATCTGCCCAGTGGCATCATCGCCAGCCTCCTGGCAGGTCCGTGGCCGGGCGCTGAGGACACGTGTCCTCGGGGGAACTACATGCGGCGGCCTTTTGCTGGAAGCCGGCGCCCTGAGGCGGTTAAAGGAAATATCGGGAAAGTGTCGGGCTGAGTGGGGGGAGATCACACAGTTGATTTGGGGCATGCTGAATCGGGCGCATTGGATAGGCCGGGAGAAATATTGGTGTGGGGGCGGGGGGAGCTGAGCATGACAGCTGCTGAGGGGGGGGCTGGGCTAGCAATGCGCCTCTGACTTGGAAGGAGGGACGTTTGGTTAAAGGGGTGCCTGGGCCGGCGAGGAGGTGGTGGAAACAGCCAAATGGACCAATGGAGGCATGGCGTGGAGACCTATTGACCAACTGAAATGCACATTTCAGCTCCATGACTGACCGACTGTCGACTACACATCCACCTTCAACGCGCCCCCCATGGCCACCCCCATGGCCACCCCATTCCCCCTGCAGCCCCTCTCCGGGGTTGCTGGACCTACACAGGGATCCCTGGAGGGAAGGGATCGCTCGCTGGAGCGCGGAGCCCGGGACCTCCCACAGCTTCCATGGAGGCACGGACCTGGGAACACTCTCTCCGCCAATGGTTCCCCCACAGGAGTGAGCGTGGCCTCCCTGCGTTTGTTTTTAAAGCTAAACCCATCCAGGTTCATCCAACAGCCTGGACTTCTCAGAGACCACCCAGCTCCTAGCTCACGGGGACACGTGCACAGTCTGGGGTTGGAGGGGTGAGGGTGCTGATTCACAGGGGTCACGAACACGAAGCCCTCTGGCCCGGAGGCCACGCTCAGAGGCAGTGCCTCACTGGGGGGAGCTGGGGACCCCTGCAGGCCCTGCTCACTGGGAGCGAGCAGACCCCTCCTCCTGGGTCTGCCTGTCCCTGCCTGTCCCTGCAGGGCCGTCTGCTCCCTGAAAGCTTAGAGCCTGTGCGCAGGGAGCCCCGAGCCCACCCCTGCTCTCCCACAGAGCTCTGCCCATGCTGGCCTGGGCCACGCAGGGGCCCACCCCTTTGTGCGCTGGTTTTGAAAGGTACCCTACCTAGCGCGTGCACGTGTGCACACACACACACACACACCACTTTGTTTTGCAGAGGTAGAAGCTCACCCACCTTCAGGACACACACCTCCAGGCACCTGGGGTCAAGGGGCACCTGAGGTCAAGGACAGACTGGACGTGGACACAGGGACTCTAAGACCCGGGACCATCTTTGGTGGTTTTCAACCATCTTCCCTCCAAAGTATAAGCACAGAGTGGTGCTCTCGTTCCCGGCTCTGGGTCTGGGGGGGCTCTGGGACTAGGGGGGGCTCTGGGACTGAGGGTCTCCGGGACTGGGGGGCTCTGGGACTGGGGGGGCTCTGGGACTGGCTCTGATGGAGAGAGGTCCTGTCCCAGCGAGTTAGCGCCACAACCTAGAAAGGCTCGCGGTGCCAGGAGGGAATTAGGTCAGCCCAGGGGTCACGCAGTGCTTGGCTCTGCCTCTCCATCCTGTGGGCTGTCCTCGGGCTTCCCCAGATGGCCCCCAGGAGCCCGCAGGCTTGGCACCGCGCTGACTTTCAGCCACAGGTCACCCACCGACCCTGCAGGTCGCGGCGGCCCGCCAGAGTCAGCGGGGCCTGCCCCTCCCGGGCCCCCAGCTGCGCCCCACTCGGCTCCCCTCGCCTGGAAGGCGCGGGGCGCGGGGCCACCGGGCAGCATCCACAGCAGCCCCCTCCCCTCCGGAGTTGGCGCAACTCCGAGCCACTTTCTCAAAAGGCTCCTGTCTCATCCCGGCGAGCGCGGAGCCCCCAACACACCCGCGGGCACCCCCTCCCGGTCTCGCCCGCCTCCACGCGCGTCCCTGTCGCCAGCCCCCGGCACTGCTGCACCGGCAGACACACGCTGGCCCGTGCGCCGAGAGCGAGCGCGAGAGCTGCCGATGCCAAGTTGGGCTGGGGGACCCGGGGACCGATGCCCGGGGTCGCGCGGTCCCCAGCTGCTGGCAGCCGGTGCGCCGCGGGCGGGCAGGGACCGGGCTCCGGACCCGGCACCCGGCGCGGCCCCTCCCTCCCGCGGCGGTGGCCGAGGCGCGTCCCCGGCCTGCTCCGGCCGCCCTGGGCGCTCGGCCACCGAAGGGCGCCCCGCCCGCCCGCACCCGCGCGCGCTCACCTCGGGAGGGCCGGGCCGGTGGTGCGGATCCCGGCGCCGCGGTGACTCCGCATCTCCAGGCGCTCGCCCGCCGCCCTTCGGGCGCCCCTCTGGCCCCGCCGGGCGCGAAGGAGGGTCGCGAGGACGCGCGGAGGCCGGGGCTGCGGGGCGCTCCCCGCGCCGCCTCCTGCCGCCTCCTGCCGCCCGCACCCGCGCGCCCGCCGCCCGCAGCCGAGCAGGAAATTTGTCCGGCCGGTCCCGCCGCCTCCTCAGCTGCGGCTCGGGCTCGGGCTCGGGCTCCGCGGCGGGGGCGGGGGCCGGCGCTGCGAGGAGCGGGGGCGACGCCTGGTGTCCGGCGCAGGGAGCGCACCCCGGGCGCCCGCCCCACCTGGGGCCGCGGCCCCGCCCCGCAGGGATGGCGTGAGCCCCTAGCGCCCAGTCTCCCTGGGGGTCCTTTACCAACGCTCATGCGCCCTCAAAGGGACCCTAGCCCGGCCCCCACTGCCCCGACCCGGGCGCGCAGGGAGGGTGCCAAGATATGCCAGGCGCTCTCACAAGTGGGCAAGGCCCTTCCCACCCAGCCTGGCCTGGGCACCAGGAAGTGGCTTGGCCGGAGGTCATGCCCTCAGTACAGGGCACTCTGAACCAGTACTGCTTCAGAGAAACATCGCTCCCCGCTGCTGAAGGCAACAGCCCTGGTGACATGATGCGGGCAGATGGGCACTGGCCTGGTGTCAGTGAATTGCCCCAGGGCCGTGAGCTCCCAGCCCCTGCTCCCCTCCATCACAGCCCCCAGGTGCTCAGGAGGAGCTGACGGAGGAGAGGAGGGCCCAGCGCACAGCCCAGGCAGCCTGTCTCCCCGGAGGCAGCAGGGCAGGCGCCTCCCTCCTGAGCGCGTCCCCACGGATCGCCCAGGGTGGGGGCCCAGGTAGCCCAGTGAGGTCACCAGCTCTGGATCTCCACGCAGACGGCTGGCCGCAGAGCCAGGCCTCTGTGTGGGAAGGCCATCCTTGCAGAGCTCTGATGAGCACAGTGTGCTTGTTCGCCCCGCAGGTGCGGAGGCAGAGCCCGGGACAGCGGCGGGAGAGACAAGTCACTTTTGTCAGACATCTGCTCTGGGAAGGCAACAGCCCTGGTGACATGATGCGGGCAGATGGTCCTTGCCTCCAGTAATGTCCTCTCTGTGGGACCCCGCCGATTCTTCCAGGAATTGAGCAATATCCCCCCACCTTTCCAAAGTCTAAAGAGATGCATCCTTGCCCCACAGAAGCAAGGGCCTCCATGTGGAGGCCTTGATCCTCCTTAACCACCTGCCCTCAGCCTCTCTTAGGCTCAAGGCCCCTGTCACATCCGGTCCCTTCCCCTCTTCTCCTCCGAGGCCTGGGGGATCTCCCCCAGCCTCTTGCCATCCGGGTCCTTTAGGACCTGGGACTCAGCCCTTGTCCCACCCACAGCTTCCTCTTTAGCCCCTTGCACACTGAGAACCCCACCCAGCCTCGCTCTGCCACACCCCCTTCCACTTACTCTCCACCACGCCCCGGCCCCTGCCCCGAAAGCATGGCTGGGGGCAGTTTCCTGCGACCGTGACCGTGAATGTGTCTTGCTTTTCATGGCACTTGAGGCCTGGCCATTTGGATTTCCTCAAGGGAACCCCGATAATGTTCATCACCCTTGAGGGGCTCCATAGACGTCAGTGAAAATGACAGCGCTCAGACCAGGCATGCTGTCTAGGAGGCTACGCAAAAAGGGCAATATTGGTTGTCAGAAAGCCCGTCGGAGTAGCTTTTAAACCGTGTACAGGCACGCGGACACCAAGTTCCTGTAGGAGACAGAATCAGAGGGCTGATGCTGGATGGGCTGGGGCGTGGCAAGCAGGGGGAAAACGGACTTCAGGTCCGGCCCTCACGGAGAGGAACCGCGGGATGGCTATTCTGGCCTCAGGGTGTACCAGCATGAATGCGTCCACTGGACCCAGAACGTTCTGGTCGGACCTCGCTCGATTGTTCTTCCCCTCCCCGCCTTTCCAAGTCACGCCCGGGTAGGAACACTTAGTAATCAATGAATCCAAGGGGACGGGCCCGATGCATAGCTTCCTGCCTATCCCAGGAGAACAGAGCTGCTTGCCCCTCCTCATCCTCACGGCATCTGACGCTTAGTTTCCCTTCGGGGAATACTTTCCATTGTGGGTAATGTGCATGCGTTCCCGGAAAGCCCCGCCCTCCCGCCAGAGGCAGCCGCTCTGGGGGTCTCTCAGGCCTGAACCTATTTCACCTTCTGAAGGCAACCAGACCGTGTGCGCTCTTTCATTTCTGCGTTCTTCCCCGCGACGACGTCTTCGCGAGATTCACGTCTTCCTACCTACACTGAGGGCTCAGGCAGTGTGTCTTTTTCTCTAGTTGTTTCTAAGCGTTTTCTCCTGATGGCGGCTCTTTTTGTGTGCATGTGATTAAAACGTGGATTTGTGTGGTTGTCTTTGTGCCTGTCATACTTGGGATTAGTTGTGCTTTTTGCTGTATGAGTTTATGCTTTTCATCTGGAAATGTTTCCCACCTTTCTCCGCTGTCGGGGCCTCCCATTACGTATGTACGCGATATCACCGGCCATTGACCTGCAGGCCACTGAAGCTTTTTATTTTTTATCGTTAATTTTTAATCCTCCCCCGAGGATATTTTTTTTCACTGATTTTTAGAGAGAGTGGGAGAGTGGAAGGCAGGGACAGAGAGAGAGAGAGAGACATGGATGTGAGAGAGACACATCGACTGATTGCCTCCCTCACACATCCTGACCTGGACTGGGGATTGAACCTGCAACCCAGCCATGTGCCCTTGACTGGGGAATCGAACCTATGACCCTTCAGGATGCAGCCTGACGCTCTAACCATTGAGCACACCGGCCAGGGCGGCAACCGAAGCTTTTTAAACGTTTAAGCCTTTTTTTTCTTTCTTTCCGGTTTCAGTTTCGATCCTTGTTATCGCTGTCCCTTTCCATTTCCTGATCATGCCTTGTGCCAAGTTCACCTGGTGAAAGTTCTCATCACAGAGAAGGAGTTGTAACTGTGTGGGGAGGCATGGCAACCGGGATGTACACGGATCACATCATCCCACGGGACACCTGAAACTGTCATCTCTGTCTCCTAGGCCTTAAGAGCGGAAGAGCACGCGCCGCTCAGAAAGGCGGACACTCCGGCAGAAGTGTACCCCCCTCGCCTTCCTTGAGAAGCTGCAAGACCTTCGAGAGATGGCGGGGGAACGAACGGACGGCGTGTCTTTCATTCTCACCAGGAGATGATGCCCGTAGCCCCGAACACTGTCACGTGTGGAATGGCTTACCCTTCACCCCGCTCCGCTCTAGGAATTGGGGGGAAAGAGGGTAACAGGATGTGATGGCACGGCGAGATCCTGAGCAAACTTGGTAAACAGGATATAGGCAGCTATTTTTTTTTTAATCCGTTATTAAAACAAGATAAAAATGTCGTTCTTAAAGGTTTGATTTCCTAAAGCAATGGGATGCTCAGAAAGGATTTGTGTTCTAAAAAATTGCCTCTTTCCTCGGAAATTTTGTCCTTCCTGAGGTAGCTTCCCATTAAAGCGATCCCAATGTAGAGGTAAACCACACACATTGTATAGCAAGAGCATACATATACATGAGTTAATTAGAAAGAGTAAAACAAGCCCTAGAGCTCCCTGTGTTATGAGGTAAATATTTGTGCTTTTTAAAAACAACCCTCTGATGTTTCACAGCCCACGTGATGAACAGGAGGAGAAATCAGCAGCCACCAACTGTGGCGGAAAGAAAAAGGGAGACAGCTTGTCCCCATGCATCTTGGGGGCACAGGCGACCTCTTCTCTCTTCGTCTCGGCTAGACCAGCATCTTCCAAAGCAGGACTCGGCGCGCAACAAGTGTGTGGAGCAGGCAGGAGAGGACGCAGACAGTGGGTAGCACAAGGATGGCCGTTTTTATGTACAAATTATATTTCATGTACAAATCACATCTTTGTGATCCTGTGTTGCACAAATACTAGGTACCTCATCTGAGGTTTTTATTCCCATTAGGCTCATGTAGAGAGTGTCACAGCCAATTAATTCAGAAAACATTACGAAGGAAACAGAGGTGGTAATCACATACGTAAAATTTGCAACAATGGCACCCAATGACTGACTGGGTCTTAGGGCGTCCCAAGCAGAGCCACCTCCCAGCTCTGGCATCCCCTGCACCCCGGGGGTAGGTCGCGTGGTCCCCTGCCTGTGAAGGTTCGTGCTCCCAGCTGTGTTCTATCTGCAGGGGCCGCCTCACCACAGGCTCTGAGGTCCCTTCCCGATGTCACCCCCACCCGGCCGTGGTGTGCCCTAGCCCGTCCTTCCGGCCGTCCACTCCCGGAGGAGTCCCTGGCCTCCTTTGACTCCTAACCAAGGGGCGAGACCGTGCCCAGTGCCAGGCCCTGGCATAGTCCCACCCCTGGATGAAGAGGGTTCTGGGCTTGAGGCATCCTCACAGACCTGCCTCCCCAAACTAAAAATGAGTAAAAAATAAATTTCAATCACCAGCAATCCTCCCCACTACTCAAGATGTTTGGATGTGTTCCCGTATTAGTTCTAGGCAAGAGGACCATCTATGAGCGCAGGAACAGACGCATGAGAAACACGGCAGATGGACAGAGAGCAAGATGAGGCGACCTTGTTCCGGGGCCTGCACCAGGAAATGGGGGTTCTGCTACCCCCAACTTATGTGAGCTGGACTTGGGTATTGTGGGTAAAGCTCTGTACGTACATTCTTCCTTCCTGGATGAATGATAACAAGGCATCCAGCCCAAAACTGACGTTTGGGGAAGATAAGGCACACGGGGCCTAGGTAAGGTAAGGAAGATGTCAGGGGAGTCCCTCGCGATGTCTGAGAGCAGAGCAGCGGTCGGACAGAACCGCCCACATGAAGCATAAGCAGGAAGTGCCCAGGGACCTGTGTGAACATCAGGCAGAAGGAAAGAAAGACAGCAGTTCCTCTTGAGGAGGGGGAACACTCAGTTCAGCGAACAGAAGCCGTTTCCTCTGGGTGTATGATGCTATGTGAGAACTGGGAAGTATTAGTGAGGGCAGAGATAGAGGGACCGCAGCAATGAGAGAGAGAATCGTGGGTAGAGAGGTTAACGATCACCCAACACGAGGATGACTGGTGTGCCTGAAGGTAAGATGTCAACAAACGGAGCTCACAACTCAGTAGTATGATAGAGAAAACATAGTTTGCCACGAGCTACCAGATGTTCAGATTGAAAAGATAACCTACGAATGAGAGAGGAAAAAAGATACAGAACCACCGATATGATTTGTATCCAGATTAAATGACTACATTCCACAAATAAAGATTTAAAAAGATGCTTCACCGAAGAAAGTAGATGAACGGCAAAAAGCACTTAAAAAGATGTTCAACATCACTCATATGGTGACATACAAATAAAAGCCTTCGGGAGATCCTGCTAAGCACTCCTCACGCCACATTCTAAGGGACTGATCATAGCGAGTGTTGGAGAGGATTCGGAGCAACTGGACCTACCATCCATTGTCCAGGGAGATGCACCTTGGCATAGCCACTGTGGAAATCACGTTCTCAGTTTCTTCTGAATGGAAATCCGTTTACAATATATCCCAGCCGTTTCTTTAAAAAATATTTTATTGATGTCAGAGAGGAAGGGAGAGGGATAGAGAGATAGAAACATCAAGGATGAGAGAGAACCACGGATTGGCTGCCTTCTGCACCCCCTCCTACTGGGGCATTGAGCCTGCAACCTGGGTATGTGCCCGGACCGGGAACTGAACCCAGGACCCTTCAGTCCATAGGCAGATGCTCTATCCACTGAGCCACACTGGCTAGGGACGTCACAGCAATTTCTCTCTTACATCTTTACCCAGGAGAAAAGAAAGCATAAATCCACACAAAGACTTGGCCTCAGATGTTCATAACAACTCCGTTCATGGTAGTCAATAACTTGAATCTACTCAAATAGCCATCGGCTGCTGAGTGGATAAACAAAATCTGGTGTATCCAGATGAATCTCATAATAAGCCAGACATAGAAGATATGCCATTGCTATGAAGTTTGAAAAAAAGCAAAACTAAAGTAACAGAGAAGCAGGTCATAGACTTGTAACATCATGCAGTATTACCTATAAAACTGGCCACAATTTAAAAGCATAATAGCCAGAATTTTCCAGCACTATAAAAAAGAGAATATTCTTTAACATGGCTTGTGGGATTATGTCTTGGGGGCCAATTTACATTTGGTATCAAAAATACAAAACTGGACCATCAGTAGATGAATGGATAAAAAAAAACAAAAACTGGCAGATTTATGCAATGGAATACTATGCAACTATAAAAAAGAAGGATCTCTTACCCTTTGGGACAGCATGGCGGGACCTGAAGAGTATTACGCTATGTGAAATAAGCCAGTCAGAGAAAGACAAGTATCACATGATCTCACTTACATGTGGAATCTAATGAACAAAATAAACAGATGAACAAAACAGATCTAGAGACAATGAAGCATGCAACAGACTGGCATAGTTCAGAGGGAATGGGGGTAGGGGGAGGAAGAGATTAACCAAAGAACTTATATGCATATATACACTGAGTGGCCAGATTATGATGATCTCTGAACACATAATAATCTGGCCACTCAGAGTGTGTGTGTGTGTGTGTGTGTGTGTGTGTGTGTATTAGAGGCCCGGTGCATGAATTCGTGCATGGGTGGGGTCCGGCCAGCCTGGCCAGGGGGAGGGGATATGGGCGGTTGGCTGGCCTGCCTGCTGGTCGAACTCCTGGTGGAGGGGACAATTTGCATGTTAGCCTTTTATTATATAGGATAGTCACTGAGTGGCCAGGTTATTATGCCTTCAGAGATCACAATAATCTGGCCACTCCGTGTATATTACCTATGGATAGAGATAATAGTGCAGTGAAGGCCTGGGGGGGTGTGGGAGCAGGGTAGAGGGGGTCAGTGGGGGAAAGGGGAACATCTCTAATACTTCAAAACAATAAAGTTAAATTTTAAAAAATGTTAAATCCAAAACTGTCGGCCTGAATCAGCCATTCTTCTCTAGGAATTTATCCCAAGGCTAGAGTTAACAAGCTCTATCTAAGCAAGGTTAGGCGAGCAACAAATTTAATAATAGCAAAAATGTCCAAAACAGAACATTGTTAAATGAGTGGTAGTGAACCCACAAAACTGAATAGTATTGAGTGATATAAAATGTTGCAAACTTTTATAAAAGTGGCTTATCAATTGACTGCCCCCCCCCAAAACCCCCCAATAAAATCCAAGGAGTAAATATTGCAAGACCACATTCTTTAATCAAAATCGTTGAAAAGTAGAAATAACTAATAAAAATAGAAACAATGCTATCACCTAATTATTTTTAAAACTTACTCCCAGGCAAGAAAGAAATTTTAAAAAAATTGTCATTTCAAGATGTTAAAAGACATCTCCTTAGGGTTCCTCTTTGAAACAATTGTTAGGGCCAAGTGAGTAACCAGCCACGCAATTTGTGAGCGAGTTCAGACTCAATGTGGTTGGCTGCTAGCATCAGCAAGCTTTTGGGGGCACGGATCCCCCACTCCCTCCTTCTGTAGGAATTCTAGACCCGTCCTGTCGTGGAAGCTGAACTTCCTCCCGTGGCACTGGACCAGGAGTTACAGATTAATTGTGTGACTGAGGAACTCTTGGGAAGGTCATGCTCCCCCTGTTCCTGCTGGTTGGCTGTAACCATAGCAACCTCCTACACCAGACCAAAGGTCAGCTCCTGCAAATCTTTACGACCATGTTCAGAGTCCAATGCTCATTGGTGTAACCCTTCCTATGAAGAGTGAGCGCTTATATTTCACAACTAAGTATTATTCGACTCCACTTCGAAGTTCCGCACTCCCAATGATAAGGCCCACAAGCATTCCACAAAGCCTTACCGGCCTCTTTCCCTAGGTCCCGTGCTCACCTGGGACAATGCCTACCACCACGAAAACACTGATGTTCTTGTCGGGCTTCTTCACGAGCTTCGGGGCGTTCGCGGTCATCTGCGTTATCCTGGGGACCCCTCGGTGGGTCAGCAGCACCATCGCCGTCAGTGATCACTTCTCAAACGGCAGCATCATCATCACCTACGGACTCTTCCGTGGGCAGAGCGCTCAGCAGCTGACTCACGGGCTTGGGGACGCGGACAAAGAGTTTGAAGGTAAATGAGAGACGAACGTGAACGGGGAGAGGGAGATTGACTTGCTGGGTAAGACGCCTGTCATCTAACCCTTTAATATCTATTCATAGTGTTTTTTTTTTTCTTTCCTATTCATTCGACAAATATTTATTGAACACCTGGTCCTCAGGTATCTTAATGGAACACAAAGACCCCTACTGCCGAGGTTCAGCTCTTCAGAAGTTGACCCTGTGTTGGGAAGGGAAGACGGACAGCCGATGAGATACCACATTCTGACCATTCTACCCCCTTAACATTTCTTGACTCTTTCCACCTCCTGCCATCCTTCGAGCTGCTGGGTTGGTTCAGGCCTCCACCCGCTCTTCCTCCAGCGTATCTCCCCCGTCTGCAGTCTTGCTGGCTTCAAATCCATTCTTCACGGTGTGCTTTCTCACGCGCCGATCTCATCACTCCCTTTCCTAACCCCTGAATGATGGATGCACTGTTGTCCTCAGGATAAAGTCTGTTGTCACAGTGGCCGGGTCTGGCCTCGCCTCTCTCCTGTACTGTTTGACGTTTTTCATATCTGTTCATCCCTCAGCCACTGTGTCATTATTTCTGCTTCCTCTGTCTGGCTGTGTCTATTCGCCCCACGGTCTGAATCACCGCAGCGGAGGGCGATGGACTCGCGAGCTCCTGAGTTTATTGACAAGTAAATGATTAAGGGAAACTGAGTCGAGGCCAGACGGTACCCATTAGCCGGTAGGGGCATAATTTGTGACCGCGTTGGCTGTGGGTTGTCAGCTGGAGCCACAGCCTCTATCCGGAGCTTCATGAGTGGCTGTCCCAGCAAAAGATGGAGTGGAAAACAAAACGGGGTGCATTACTTATCCCTGTGCCCCAAGTCATGTCTTCAACCGATTCGAGCTTGCATTGTTACCTCCCAAATACCCCCTGTCGTTGGCCATGATGTTAAATTCCCATTAATTCTATTAATTCTATATTTTGCGAGAACGCCTCATTTGTTCTCTGATCTCTTGCGTTCGCACGCCCTCCTCCCTCTCAGTGGGTGGGAAGTAAACATTCCTTGAGAAATGACAAGCGCGCTCCTGCTTTGGCTGGGGACGTGTGAACGCCCACCTTTATGTTTTCTAAATGTGGGAGCAACGCTTGCAACTTGCTTAGCACCTTGCGTGGGTTTCGCCTCGCACAGCCACAGCGGCGCAGGCGGGTCCCCTGCAGATGCCCTCGGGGGGAGGGGGGGCTGTGGCCTCCCTCCCTCCCATTCCTGGCTGGGCGTCATGCTCTGCCATTTAGTCCCTCCTACACGCCCCACGGCAGGCGAGGGGGCCTGGGCACTCGCACTAGCTCCCAGCGCTAGGTTGTGAGCTTATTAATGAAACGATTGTCTTAAATCAGAGCATCATGGTGATAGTTCCAGTTATCAGTGTGTCTCCGGGGTGTTCCCAGCGCCTCGCCTCCCCCGCGGTTTCCGCAGGCTCACACCCCTCCTCCCGCCTGGCCTCGCTGCTCTGGGAGAAGGATTCGCGGCGCAGCTGCTAGAAACCCAGACTTTCAAAGATGCGGTCGCACTTCCGGGGACGTGAACAGCATTTTCAAACCAGAGAGTGTGCGAGGTCCTGAGTCTCCAGACTCACTTCGAAAGTTTAAAATAGGAAATGACACCCCGTGGAGTTTAACATTTCCACGGCGTCTGTGTGGAGCCGGTGGCTCCGATCTGCAACAAATGGCTTCCTGAGAGTCCGGCCCACTCACACGCTGGGAGGCTCGGAGGAGGGCCCGGGCCAGGCCGGCAGCCTGTGTGCGACGGAGGCTCTGCGGGGTCCAGCGGCAGGCCAGCGGGGTCCAGGCCAGCCCTGAAGTCGGCAGGACCACGTGGGCACCCCCTGCAACGTGGGAGCTCTAAGGAGCGGGGACAATGGAACTCGCCTTGCCTGGCTCTCTCCTTTGATACTTTATTCCGCTTTATTGCCGGGAAAGCCACATTCCAACCTCCTGAAGTCATTGTGGGCTTGCGGGAGGATGTCAGCCACGCCCCCGGGTGATGGAAGAGATAAGCCACGCCCCCAGGTGCTGGAGGACATAAGCCACGCCCCCAGGTGCTGGAGGTAGTAAGCCACGCCCCCAGGTGCTGGAAGAGGTAAGCCACGCCCCCAGGTGCTGGAAGAGGTGAGCCACGCCCCCAGGTGCTGGAGGAGATAAGCCACGCCCCCAGGTGCTGGAGGAGGTAAGCCACGCCCCCACCAGCGAAGGTGAAGTCTCCCTGCTGGTGATTTTAGCCCCGCTTAGACTCCTGCCCAGCTCTCCGGACGGGCTGGGAGAGGGGCTGTAAGTAGCCCGTATGTCGTGGTGTCCCGCTGCTGCACCCCGTGGGTGTGCCCTGGATGGCAGAACTCCCACGTCACAGGGACACATGCCGCTCTCCTGCTGGCCACTAACCACACGGGGCTTATTTCCATCGTTGGCCGCACAGGAAAACCTGCCTGCGGGCACTGATTGGGATTGCCTTTCCATCGGAGACGTGCACTGCCAGCGTGGCTGGATGAGGTCACACCGAGCATCTCCAAGGACCTGTGACTACTGCAGAGCTCAGTTCTGGTTCCCTGGGATGCAGCCCGCTGTGCCATGTGGGCTGTGGATTTTGACATGAAAGAGCCAAATGAAGTCACCATGGCTGATTTCAAAGCAACGAAGGAACCCGGTCAGCAATAGGTCAACCGGTGGGGAAGGTCATGGGCGAGGCCTGTGTGAGTGGATGGCCGGAGAGCTCTCCCTGACCCGGAGCTCCACCAGCGTCACCCGGAGGCATCACCAGATGGACAGGGACAGGCCCTCCGTGTCCACGCGAGCACCTACCCTCGCTGCTCCGGAGGTCTGGACACCTACCTTCAGCTCAAAGCACCCACCCCCTTTACAGCCGTGACCTGAGTGGGGAGCGTGGGCACCGGGAAGGACTGCGCACGCTCCTGGCCTCGCTGCGCTCACTGTCTGTTCTTTCTAGAGAAAGACTCGCAGGAGTTAAATCCAACCTGCCAGGAACCGCAGGCCCAGGTGTGTGGGTGATGACGCGAGGGAGTCTCACCCCAACCTGGCAGCCTGGCTCCCCTGCCCACCCGCCTCTTCTCCACCCACCCCCTTGTTTATCCTCGGGGAGCTCAAAATGGTACTATCAGCCCACGCCAAAAATAGTCCGGGGAGAGAATCTGCTGCAAAAATCAACTAATTGCAGGGAGAACACGTGAGGTTTTCTGCACAGTTTACAGAAAGCCCCGTCACATCCATCTGCCATCTGACCACACAGGGATGTGGAGCGTAGGGGACAGAAAAGACACCACCCCACCCTTCTCGCCAAGAGAACCTGGTACAGTTCCAAGGGGCTGGGGACACCGGCCGGGACAGCCCACACTCTGGGGTCTGTGGACTTGCCCCGCCCCCCTACTCTGCCCCAGGGTGCACTGTGGCCCAGGGGTTGAGAAGCTGCCGGGTTCTGCTCCTGGTGACCAGGTGCAGGAGGAGGGGTAGAGGCAGTTCCCACCACCCACAAAGCCATGCCCCTCCTGGAAGTCCCAGGACTTACAGGGCCAGAGGTAGAAGGGCCAGATGGAAAGTGGATCCTGAGGGTTAAATCCCTGCACGCACGGGGAGCCCGGATGTCCAGGCGACACATTTCTGCACACGGCCCACCCCCCAGCTGCAGAGTGCCGGCCTCTCTCCGACGGCTGCCAATATCTGGGCAATCAGTTCCAATCAGGAGGTGGTTCTGATTTCAAAGCTTGGCCCTGAAAAGGAAGAGAGGGAACAGGATGTATTTGCGAATTCTGCAGGCAGAGAGCAGCTGTCAGATGCTCTGCGGGGCATTATTTCCTTTTCGCCAACTTTCTCTGGGTCCCCAGCCCGCACGGTCTGCGTTCTGAGTCAGGCCGGGAGGGGAGCGGGAGCGGTCACACCTGTGAGGCAGGGAATTCAGAGGCTAAAGTCTAACTGTCATCGGTGGCCGTGAAATGAAGACGCGTCGTCACGGTAACACGGGAGTGAGTCCTCAGGCTCCGAGACGATGCCCTTTGGAAGAGTCCCGTCTCTGGGTCTCACCGACGGTCAGAAGCAAAGCTCGCCTGATGGTCGCTTCCTAATTTCCTCGGAAAAAGTGGAGCGCTTGCCAGGTGCGGGTGACCGCCCCGTCTGCAGCTTTAATAGGGCGGAGGGCAGAGCGACGCTCCAGGCACCTGGGGCTCAGGGCACCTCCATCCCAAAGTTCCTGCTCTCTGGTTCAGTGTCCAATGGCTTCCTCCTGGCTGCGGAGCCTTCGTGCGGCCCCGCACACTCTGGTGCCGAGGGGAAGCTGGGCGAGCGTGGACCAGAAGCAGCCGGAGGCCCCTCAGCATCACCCTGCCCCTCTGAACAGAGGTGTCTTGCTGCTTCTGGTTTCCCACCATCTGGCATCCCTTCCACTAAGTTTCCAAACAGGTGTGTGCTCACGTGGGGCAGGCGTCCCCCCAACGCTGCAGGTCCTGGGTGAGCCAGAGACCAAGAGACTCAGCCTGAGGTCCCAGCCAGGCCCAGCCAGGCGCCCCCCTCCACCAGAGGGCGGGTGGCCCCTGGAACTCCACCAATCCCCACCCGGGCACCAGGTGGTGACAGGCCGGGCTACGTTTGTAGTTGAACCAATGACACCTAACATGGAGGCTGTGCCGAGTTTAAGGGCCATGGCTCGGGGTTTCGGGGTGGTCCGCCCTGTACCCGCCTCCACGTGGAAGCCGTCGGAGCTCCGATGAAGTTGGGATGATGCCAAGCGGCGAGGGTCAGAGGCTGGAGCTACCAGGGAAGGTTGCCCGTCCCCTCCTCCCCCCCACCCCCCCTCGCAGCAGCTTACCAAGGGGGCCCCTGCTCTCCTGGGGGCTTTAAAGTTGGGGTGGATCCCTAACCAGAAGCACGTGGCTCCACCCTGCACCCTGAGGTTCAAGGATCGGCCTGGAGGGGAATCGTGGGGATCCCCAGGTCCCAGAGATGCCCCGACCCGGCCCTGACCCAGCGCCTGCCCGCAGAGCTCCCAGGAATGCGGCCGTGGGAGAAGCTGCGTTCCGGGCCTCGTACTTACCAGCTTCGTTTTAGTTTTAGCGAAACTGGACGACTCTGCCCCGAAGACTCTGCATTCGGTGGTGATCCTGTCCCTGGTCCTCAGCTTGTGCGCGGCGCTGCTGAGCGCCGGGTTCACCTTCTACAACAGCGTCAGCAACCCCTACCAGACGTTCCTGGGGCCCCTGGGCGTGCACACCTGGAGCGGGCTCAGCGGTGAGTGCCGCCGGCGGGCAGGGCTCCAGGGCACCTGGTCTGCTCCCAGGCACCCCCTCGCCAGCCTCTGCTCCTCTCAGTCAGCCATGCAAATGCGGGGGGCCTGCTGGGGCGGAGGGGAAGGGGGGCGGGAGGGGGGGTTTACTTTTGCATATTTAGAGCATTTCTCAAGCATCCCGGAAACAAGAGTCTGTATTAAGTGCATTGGCGAGAGGCAAGGAGAGGGGTGGGGAGGGCGTGTTGGGTGTGAAAACGTATGACATCACCAGGCTTTGCTTGGGAGCACCTCACTGAGCGGTGAAACAAGCCACACAAGTCAC
Source organism: Corynorhinus townsendii (assembly GCA_026230045.1). Lineage (NCBI taxonomy): Eukaryota > Metazoa > Chordata > Mammalia > Chiroptera > Vespertilionidae > Corynorhinus > Corynorhinus townsendii. Next base: position 147,859,041 of record JAPDVU010000008.1, read on the forward strand.
TGGACATCCCCCAGGCTCCTGCTCTGGGCTTCCCTCCACATTAGGCCCCACGTATGTACAGAAGAGCACACGCACACACATGCATGCACACTGCCCCCACATGGAACACGCAAGCATACGTGCACATGTGCATACTTAGGTACTTCTCATCTCCAATATCACAGCAGTCAGCTTGGCTGGACTCCGTGGCCCGTCGGCGTGACTGTGCCACAGAGAGCCTGGTGCCGACGCCCTTCCCGTGGGCGGCCGGGAGAGAGCCTGGGTGTTGCTGGGTGGTTTTATTTGCTCGCTGGGCAGGGTGTGGGCTGCTGCCTGCGTGGGGAGGGATCCCAGATTGAGTCACAGCAGGTTTGCCTCTCACGGTGGTTTCCAGGGCTCTGTGGCCACCACCTCTGCCCGGAGGCGTGGCCCAGCGGGTGCCTCTCTGCCCAGCAGGCAGCCAGCTTTCTCCTGCTCCCTCCCTGGGAGCCAGTCCTGCTGACATGTAAACCCCAGGTGGTGCATCTGAACGCAGGCCAGACCCTCTCCAGCACAGGCGGGTGCTCCGGGGGAAGGGGCCGGGTGCTCAGGGGGAAGGGGGCAGGTGCTCAGGGGGAAGGGGCCGGGTGCTCAGGGGGAAGGGGCCGGGTGCTCGGGGAAGGGGCTGGGTGCTCAGGGGGAAGGGGCCGGGTGCTCCAGGGCAGGTGTCAGGAAGCTTGGGGGTGTGCTCTGGCCCTCCCTTTCTTGCTGCGCTTTTTCTGCCTGATGGGGAAAAACCACCCTGAGGTCAGTGGGCATCCACTGGGCCAGGCACAGGGCCCCGCACAGTGGGTGCTCCTGCCGCCCAGGCTCCCAGTGGGGCTCACATAGCCTCACCCAAGGCCAGGGTTCCCAGGCTTTTCTGTGATTACCTTTGACCTCGGTTCACCAAACCAAAGGCAACACTCATGGGCAGGGTGAGCACAGGTTGTCCTAACTCTTGCTCATGGCATTGCGGAGTCCAGGGCAGCAGGGGCCTCAGGCTCAGCTGGACCAGGGCCCAGCCCACACCTCCGAACTCTGCCTCCCTCCCCTGTGGCGCCTCCAGATGTGCCAGCCCTGCATCCCCTCTCTCACTCAGCAGCCCTGCTGGTCCTCTTGAAGGCACCATGGCTGCCAGTCATTCTTGGCTCATCACCCATGGAAACAACCCCAGGAGAAAGCCTCCCTTTCCCCAAATCTGACTCTCACCAGATCGCCCTCTCCCTCTCCCTGCAGCCGCCTCCTCGTCTGCAGGGCTGAGTGCACGGACCTGCCCATCCCCTGTGCACCCAGGAGCGGTGCTGGATGGGCTCAGAGTGGCCAGTGAGGGGGTGGAGGCAGGGAGAGGGCCCGAGGGTGGTCCACAGCCTCAGGGCTCAGAGCCCAGCCCTGGTCTCAGCCAGAGGGAGCCCTGCTTCCCAGGGGCTGGCTGTTCCCTCCTTGGCTGAGGCTAAGCTGACTTTGCCAGCAGGAGAGGCCCGATGCCCGATGCTCGATGCGCGTTGGGGAGGAAAACAAGGAGAAAGGGGCCTGCGGACCCCCTTCCCCACCTACTTCTCCCAACAAAGAAGTGTTTGACCGCTTGACCGAGCATTCCAGCCGCATTCCTCTCCCTGCTCGGGGCCAGCTCTGACACACAGGCTGCTGGGTGGGTGCAAGACAATGGACGACATTGATGTGCCAGGAGGAGGTTGTTGGAGCGGCCTGAGGCCAGGACCACCTCTGGCTCCATCCGCCTCCTCCGCGCTCCCACAGCCCCAGATCCCCGTGCTCGGAGAAGCCGGACTTTCTCCCGAGGGAGCCCTGGGGACCCCAAGTTCCTTCGCCTGGGCTTCCAGGGTGGGGAGCTCGGGGGCATCTGAGGTTACCCACCTCCGCCCCAGGAGGGCTGTGCACACAGGATGCTCTCCCACGTGGTCCAGGCAGTGGTCACCGGCCCGCAGGGACCAGGGGAAGGGGCTGGGTTGGCACACACCGGAAGGAGGGAAGTGGGTTTCTCCCGCTGTTTTTGAAACGACTGAGAGGACTCTGCTTCCAGGACAAATAGGCAGAATCACCCCCCACCTCACCCGGCGCCTGTGCCCTCTGAACCCAGCCTGCCCTTTGCACCACGTGGGGCCTGTGCCCTCTGACCCCAGCCTGCCCTTTGCACCATGCGGGCACCATTGTGCAGGCTGAGAACGTGAGAACTGGAGAGAACCAGCAGCTCTAACACATTTGTTCCTCCACGAGGGACCCCAAGAGCAGCAGTGAGCCCTGTGGCAGGTCGCAGGGCACGATGGGACAGGGCAGGAGGACAGGAGGACAGGAGCCAGTGCCCAGAGCCTTCTGTCCCAGGACGCGGGAGGCACAGGCAGTGGCAGGCTCTCCTCCCCGAGGGCGACCCTTCCCGCTTCCCCGCCGAGCCCTGGGCACCCACGTCAGAAACATGACTCACCCCTCGGCCCCTCGCTGCCCCGCACACACTTGGGAGTTTCTGCCTAGAACCCATCAACGACTGGTAGGCCTGTGCCGCTCACCTTCGTGCCTCGTCGGGTGTAACCGCCGGCATAGTCAGCAAATGCCCGCGGAGCGCATGTCCCCGAAGGGAAACGTGCCGTCAGCCGCGTGTGGACGCGTCATTCTCGGCTCCTCCTCTCCTCCAGGGTCCTTCGCCTTCCTGGCCTTGGTGCTGTTTGTGGGGAACGTGCAAGCCAATCACCTGTCGGAAGCGCTGGCCCAGTCGCTCTACCCACGCTACCAACTGGCCACGCAGCGAGGGACGGCGCACAGCTACGGCAGCTCCTTCTGGCTGCTGCTGCTCGTCCTCCTCCTCAGCATCGTCACCGCCGTCATCATTGGCTTCTTCCAGAGGGTGCGGCGCCAGCGCCGGCAGGAGCAGCGGAAGCCGGTGGAGCAGGCGCCGCGGGACGGCATCCTCTTCTGAGCGCGGCCTCCTCGGGCCGCCACCAGGTCTGGGCTGCGGGCCGGCTCCCCCAGCAGTGGCCGTGAGCCGGCCAGGACAACTGCCTGGGACAACCGCCTGGGACAACCGCCTGGCCAACCGCCTGGCCTCCTGCAGCGCTGGCTGACACCACGCGTGGCTCTTGTCTCTCACGACGCCACGTTCTTCACACGCCATGGCCCCCTTTCCACGAGGGTGGGGCGATGGAAGGGGAAGCTCTCCGGTCCTCGTGGTGGTCAGAGCGGCGGGATGACAGCGAGGCGGTGGGCTGTCCTGCCCGTCTCGCGGTCTGCCGTAATAAAGGTTTGTGTTACCCCTTTCCTCTGAGGGGCTCGGAGCGCGTCAGCACCTGCCACCGCATTCTGGTCTGGAGCGGCCAGGTGCTTTAATTCCACGCATGAAGGAAGACCTCCACGCACAGAGGGACGGGGACTCGCCTTTCCAGACCTCATGTGGGAGGCAGAAGGAGATCCAGGGGCGAAGGACCTGGCCCCTGGCCTCTGGGTCTTGCCATGACAGATCCAATGGGAGGCAGAAGAGCTGATACCCGTGTTGGGGCTTCCAAGGTGGGGAAAGATTAGAAAGATAGGGGAACGAGAGGATCTTTACCCTGCAGTCTAATGGAAGCTCAATATAAACGTCTATACTAACAAAAGGGTAATATGCTAATTAGACCAGACATCCTTCCGGACGCCCTTCCAGACAAAGCCATGGTGGTGGGGGCCGAGGCAGAGGTGGTTAGGGGCAGTCAGGCAGTCAGGCAGAGTGGTTAGGGGCAATCAGGCAGGCAGGCGAGTGGTTAGGAGCCAGTCATCCCGGATTGCGAGAGGGCAGTTGGACATTCTGCGGGATTGGGCCTAAACTGGCAGTTGGACATCCCTTGAGGGGTCCCAGATTGGAGAGGGTGCAGGCTGGGCTGAGGGACCCTCACCCAATACACGAAATTTGTGCACTGGGCCTCTAGTATATATATATTTAAGTATATTTTTATTAATTGCAGAGAGGAAGGAAGAGGGAGAGATAGGAACATCAATGATGAGAATCATTGATTGGCTGCCTCCTGCACACCCCCTACCCAGGCATGTGCCCTTGACCAGGAATCGAACCCGGGACCCTGCAGTCCGCAGGCCGACACTCTGTCCCCTGAGCCAGACCAGCTAGGGCGGCTCCATATATATTTTAGTTTAAAAGGATGGTGGTAAATTCAGCCGAAATAGCCCCTCATCAGCCAACTCTGTTGAGTTTCCGTGGTGCCAATGCAGGTGTCATTGGTCAGATGGGAGTGTCTGGCCGTCCACGGCTCCTGACCGCCAGAGGCGGAGGACGGGTTCGAGCAGCGCCTTGTGCCTTGTGCTTTGCGGGCGGTCCCCCGGGGCTGCAGCCTCTCCCACCCTCTGTGAAACGGGACCACAGCAGGTCCGCCCATGGGCCCTGGGCACGGACCCTGACCAGGTGTGTCCCAGCGCCCGGGCCTCCTTCCCGTGAGGGTGGAGGTGAGGGGGCCCCTGCCCTCGGCTGCTGCAGGTCACATTAACGCTTTAGCTTTGCACATGAGCAATAAGCCAACCATGTAAGCCCGGAGGGTCATACACCTGCCCGGCGTCCAGGGCTGGCCAGGGGCAGAGCCGGGTCCCGGCGCTGGATCCTTCTTAGCGACACTTGACTCCGTTCCACAAATTTGTGTTGGAATCCGGTGGATGGCACAGTCGGGGGTGGGCCCAGGGACCAAAGGACCGGAGGACCCTGCGCCTTGAGCTCTGTCCCAGCGGCGAGGGTGGCCTTCCCAGCACGTCCCTTGTGCCTTGGGCCCCTTTCCCTGAATCTGTGGGTCTCACGGGGGGTCTCATTCACGCAGAACGAAGGAGCGGCTGCTCCGGCCAAGGCACCAGTGTGTGTCACATAAAGCCACAGCCCGAGCTGGAGAGGGCGGCCTCCCCCCGAGGGACCCTCCCACGCCCTCCCACCCCGAGGAGGCAGGAGGTGCCCAGGCCACGCAACTTCCTGCTCCTGACACAGCAAGTGAGGCCAGGTCACCCACGGCGCCCAGGTCACTGGCTTATGAGGGCGGCGCTCCGGGAGGAAGTGAGGCGAGGTCTGTGGGGAGTCTGTGCCACTCTCAAGGCCCGGCTGGACGGCGCCAAGGCAGAAGCACCCACAGAGGCTGTTCCCAGGCCTCACACGCTTCCTGCTGCGCGTTCTCACGCCGCCCGGAGGCTCGGAAAATGCCGACAGCGTCGGTGAGGGTTTCAGAGGTGTTCTCGTTTTCAAAACCTTGTATTGGAGACAGCATTCAGGTTCCACAACTTGAACTGTTCAGTCAAGAAGAAAAATTTAGGTAGAAACAGATTGTCTCTTATGACTGTGGTTTTTAAACAAGTTCTTTTAAAAAATGTTTCTATTGCTCTCAGAGCGGAAGGGAGAGGGAGAGAGAGAGAGAAACATCCATGAGGAGAGAGAATCACGGACCGGCTGCCTCCTGTCCTGCACGCCCCACACTGGGGATCGAGCCCGCCACCCGGGCCTGTGCCCTGACCGCGAATCGAACCCTGACTTCCTGGTTCCTAGGTCAATGCTCAACCCAGGATCCACACTGGCTGGGCAACGACAAATTCTTTTAATTTGTTTGTTAATTTATTTTTAAATTAGCGCTGACAGACAGTATTATGTTAGTGTTGGGTGTACGGCACAGTGACTCAGCATTCATACACCCTTCAAAGGGACCCCACCTGTGCTGTACACCAATCCCGGGCTGTGGCATCCATCCCCATGACGCACTTTATAACTGGAAGTTCCTCCTTGGAGTCCCCCCCTGCCCCTCCTCCTCCCTCGCCCCCTCCTCGTCCCTCCTCCCCCCCTTCCCCCCACCTTCCTTCCTCCTCCTCTTTCCCGACCCTCCTCCCCACCCCTCCTCCTCTCCCCTCCCCCTCCTCCCCCACCCCTCCTCCGGCACGCTTCCATGTGTTCTCTGTGTCCAAGAGTCTGTTTCTGTTTCGTTTTCACAAACTACCTTAAAAGCAGAGCCGGTCCTGCCTCCCGCCTCCAGTCCAACCTTGACCTCCGTGGTAGGTGTGCAGCTCTGCCCAGCGGGCCACCTGGACCGGTGGCCACTTCACCAGGATGTTCCCCCAGTCAGTCCCGCACGGGGTGTGTCTGCTTCTCTCACGCAGCCCTGAATGCTCCGCGTGAGCTTTCACCCAGTCTGGGGCAAAAGCTCGCCCTGGCGTGTACTAATAACTCCTTTAACGGTGGGCAATGGGCGCGGGCGTGCTCGGCGGCGTGTCTGTCCTGCGGCAAGGACAGGTGGAGACAGATTCCACGGCGTCTCCGCCAGGCGCGGGGCCGGGCCGGAGACCGCACGGGGCAGCGTGCGGGTACATACAGGGCCGAGCAAAGTGTCAGGCGCACGTCCAAGCCCTGGACTTTGGGCTCCACGGGGCATCCCCGGGCACGTGGCATTTGGGGTTCACTGGGTTTGCCGGATTCTTGAAGTGTTCGGTCGTGCAATCATTCCCATCTGGGTTAAATATTGGGCTGTGTCCACCAGACGCTGCCCCGCTGCCCGCTGCCTTCATGGACGGGAGGTGGCAGCTCGTCTGGAAGGCCCAGCGCATCCGGCGGGGATTCCGTGTGCGATGGTGGGCAGGCCGGGAGTGCTCATGTGGCGAGGGACTCGGTGTCAGCAGACGGCAGCGAACCAATACTTATCCAGCACCCGTCTATCCCAGACGCGGTGGGAGCCGGGAACCCAGCTCTGGGTGTGATAGCCACAGGGATATGGAGCAGCTGGACAGACAGACGTCCAGTCCACCACAATGGGAGCAGAACGACGGGGTGCAGTGGGGCACCCCAAAGGAGACCCTTTGGGTCCACAGGCCGACGATGTAACCACTGAGACAAACCCACCAGGGCCACCTGCTTTTCTCAGCTGTGAGCCGCAGGGGACGCCCGAGACCAGGGTCAGCAGCTCCGCCCTGTGGGCCAAGTCCCGCGAGTACCGCTTCCATCGACAGCTCTGCTGGCACACAGCCGTGCCCGTGCCGGCACTCCATCTAGGCTGCTGGTGAGTCACCTGGCACCCTCCCTCCATGGCTGCTGGTGAGTCACCTGGCAGAGCCCCGCGGTGGCAGCCAGCCAGTGGCCGCACAGCCTGCACATTCCTAGCTGACCCCGCTCTGGAGCCTCCGTGAGAGCAGCGCTGCCACCTGGTGGGCAGTTTGGAAATTGTGCTTCTGGCGAGTCCCTGAAAGAATCATTTTATCTTCCATGCGCTCCCTTTAGTTCTGGTGGCTCTGCTTTATGTCAGAGTGACGGCATTCCATTCCTCTTTCGGAGATTCGGAGCATAAGCAGGGTAGGCCTCCATGGATTTAGGGGGAATTCTGAGGCGGCCGGGACAAGGCCTTAGGGAACCTGCGCAGCCCAGGCCTGCGCTGCAGCACCGACGGGCCATTTCAATGGGCCGCCACTAGAGGGCAGTATAAGCTCATGGACCAGGGTAAGACGGGCCGGCGGTGAGGCCTGGGGCAGACGCCCAGCTGCCTCTTCAAAGCATGTGTTCACCCTGCGTTTCTGGAAGCTCCTGAGCTCAGAGATGCTCCCTCAAACAGGGCCCTGTGTCCCTACCCTCCTGCGGGGCCACGATGGCCACGACCTTTGGGTACATACTGTTCCAGGAGGTCCGCTGTGAGGTCTGCCCATTCGGCCGCACCACCTTCTCCGGCTCATTGGACATTAGGGACTTTTGTGTGAGCCTGTGTGTGTGTGTGTGTGTGTGTGTGTGTGTGTGTGTGTGTGTGACACTGACCTACAGGCGATGCAGCCACTTGCATTTGGAGGATGCGTGTTATTATTATTTTTTAGGAGCATTATTTTTTTGCCCATTTGGAGCTGTTTCTGCTGTTGACCCGAGGCCGGTTTTCAGGAGCCGAGGGAACACCTCTGGATGGGCAAGCGCCTCCCTGCCGGACTGGAAGGCGCCAACGCTGTTTCAGGTGAAGGGGAGGAGCGGGGCTCACCCATTCTCAGTGCCCCAGGCCACCACCCTGCCTGCGGGCCAGGTGCTGCTCCCGCCCCCAGGGCTCTCAGGCCCTGCTTGCTCATCTGAGAGACGAGGGTGCCGGGGAGAGCAGAGCGCAGGCACGTGGCTGACTCACAGAGGATGTTTACACCCACTTAGAATGAGCAGCTCTGCCGTCCTAGCAGGAGTTAGCACCAACCCGCGGGCTCTTCTCTCTGGGGTCCCTCCCCTGCCCACTGGCCAGCCCTCCCCTGGGATGGGCCCCTCTCCTGAGCCTGCAGGCCCTTCCCGGCCATCCTCCCTCCCGAGGGCAGCTCTCTCCACGCCGCGTGCCCCGTCTGCCCTTTCCCACGTGGGGTCCCATCTTCTCCGGACTCAGGAAGAGAAGGGAGGAGCAGGGGTCCCTCCCTCGCCCCGAGCATCTCTCCCTCGCCCCGAGCGTCTCCTCTGTGGCCGGCCTGTGGACACAGCTTCTCCCGTCCTCCTGATCAATCCTGGAGGCCCCGCCAAAGCAAACCCTTGTCACCCCTCCGTCCCCTGCAAATGCCCAACTTAAGGGTGACTGCGAGGCCCCAAGGAGGGCCCAGTGGGAGGAGCCTTGGGAAGAGAGGCGGCCCTTCGCACCCCAGACACTCCCAACCTCTCCGACCTGACTCCTCTTCCCTACCGCCTCCCCTCACCCACCCCCCCCCCCGCCCCCAACTGGCTCCTCACCTCACCTTTACACTTCCTCCAGGAGGGTCATTAGGGGAAAGGTCTCAAGCAGCCTCCTGGCCTCCCCTCTGCTCCTCCTCTGGCTGCTCCCTGTGTGGCACCAGCTGCCTACACTCTGTCCTCCCTCGTCAAGCCACGTGCGGGCCCTCTCCGCCCACCACACCTGGCCTCACGCCTGCCCGGCCTGCACCCACTCAACCCACCACACCTGGCCTCACGCCTGCCCGGCCTGCCCCCACCCAGCCCACCGCACCTGGCCTCATGCCTGCCTGGCCTGCACCCACTCAACCCACCACACCTGGCCTCACGCCTGCCCGGCCTGCCCCCACCCAGCCCACCGCACCTGGCCTCACGCCTGCCCGGCCTGCCCCCACCCAGCCCACCGCACCTGGCCTCATGCCTGCCTGGCCTGCACCCACTCAACCCACCACACCTGGCCTCACGCCTGCCCGGCCTGCCCCCACCCAGCCCACCGCACCTGGCCTCACGCCTGCCCGGCCTGCCCCCACCCAGCCCACCGCACCTGGCCTCATGCCTGCCCGGCCTGCACCCACTCAATCCACCACACCTGGCCTCACGCCTGCCCGGCCTGCCCCCACCCAGCCCACCACACCTGGCCTCACGCCTGCCCGGCCTGCCCCCACCCAGCCCACCGCACCTGGCCTCATGCCTGCCCGGCCTGCACCCACTCAACCCACCACACCTGGCCTCACGCCTGCCCGGTCTGCCCCCACCCAGCCCACCAACGCTCTGGCTTTCGGGGACCCGCCGCCTTCACCCCCACAGCCTAGCCAAGCCAGCAAGTCCCCTCTGCCTGGCCACGTCCCGCTGTGCCTCGTGGACAGAAAGTAACCGTGGGCCACCCCAAATCACCGGTGGGCTTGTAGACCCCACTCAGTGTTAACTCGAACATAGCATCTGTTCTGGGGGCCTGGGGTGGACTCACAGTTACTTTAAAAATTTTTTTGTTTATTGATTTCAAAGAGAGGGAGAGGGGGAGAGAGAGAAACATCAGTGATGAGAATCATTGATCAGCTGCCTCCTGCACGCCCCCTACTGGGGCTGGAACCCACAACCCCAAGCATGTGTCCTGACTGGGAATCGAACCCAGACCTCCAGGGTCATGGGTCGGCGCTCAACCACTGAGCCATGCCAGCCAGGCTCTCGATCACTTTTGAATGTTCACACGGTCCATCTCAGACAATGATTTTTATTTTATTTTATTTTTTAAAAATTTACTTTTATTGATTTTTTACAGAGAGGAAGGGAGAGGGATAGAGGGCTAGAAACATCAATTAGAGAGAAACATCGATCAGCTGCCTCCTGCACGCCCCCTACTGGGGATGTGCCTGCAACCCCAAGCATGTGCCCTGACTGGGAATTGAACCCAGGACCCTTCAGTCCGCAGGCGGACGCTCTATCCACTGAGCCACACCGGTTTCAGCGACAATGATGTTTATAACAACTTCCCCTCTGTCCTCAGACATGGCAGCCACAGGGGACCTGGGCCTGCCTCCGGAGACCTCCCTCAGGCCCGCAGAGCCTGCAGGTCCCTGTGCGGTGCCCACCGCTCGCCGTGGCTGTGGCCCGGCCCCCCTGCACGAGTCCACGTGTGTCCGCGTCTCTCTCCACACAGAGCCCCCCGCCCAGCGCTCTGCCCGAGACACGGCTCGGACCGTGGAAGCCGAGGTGTAGAGTGACTTGTTTACTGGGCCTTGGGGAGAAGAACCACCACCAGCCCACAGCGAGCGCGGCGCGTTGCTTTCTCATTTATTCTGACAACGAGCTTTCTCTGGGTGTTGACCGTCGCGGGCTCTGGGGGCCCGAGTCTGGCCCCTCTGGAGGCGGAGGGAGTGGAGGCCATGTGTCTTCGGGCCTGATAACTAATCCGAGTTTTTAGAGGCTGCGATCATGACCTTGACTGAGTTTGTGAGGAGGGGCTGGATCCCCGACGTGGTAAATAGCGAAGCATGGCCGCGGCCGGGTAGCCTAGTGGTCAGAGCATCATCCCGTGCCCCCAAAGAGTGCGGGTTCAGTCCCTGGCCGGGCGCTTTTGGGGGGCAACCGGTCGATGCCTCTCCCTCAAATCAATCAACCCGTGTCTCGGGTGAGGACAAAAGGAAACAAAGCGACCAGGAGGGAATCCCTCTGCACGGAAGATTCCAGGGCAGAGCCCGGCTTCCCGCAGGGTCCGAGCAGCGGGTGGGGCCTGTGAGCCTGGGGCTCCTGCCGGTGCCTTAATCCCTCCTGCGGGCACTGTGTGCCTCTGAGCAAACAACCTCCTCCTGGGTGGGGGTGGGGTGGGGGTCCGGCAGCCCCTTCCCACCCGCTCCCCTTTGATGGGATTAGGGGGGCGTGGGGAGGATTCATTTCCCCTAACGGGCTCTGACCTCTGACCTCTGGCCGGTCAGCTCCCAGACCCCATGGCCTGAGGGACAAACATTGCTTCTTGAGATATGATTTCCCGCAGCCGCCTTGTCAATTCCGTCTCCGCAGAGCTTTCCCACACGAGGGCACGCTTACTAGCGCGCCCTAAGGAAGAGCGTCATTCCCTCAAACAGAACGCCAGGGAAGGAGGTTTTGGGGGTGTCCTTTCTTTCGGACATTCACTGTCCATCTTTGACTCATTTGCATTAACACCGGGAGGGTGAATTCCCTAAACAGCGACCCCAGGAGCCCGTACGGCTGTACTGTAAGGCCGTGGAACGTCATGGGAACGGGGCCTTCACTTAGAGGGGCCACTGCAGGAGGGCAGGGCTGGGCTAGTGGGGACATTCGGGTTCAGTTGGGACACGGGAGGGAGCGGGCCACGCCGCCGGGAGCCCAGGATGGCCTGGCCGGAGCATGGGCAGCCGTTGGTCAGGGAGGGGCAGTGGAAGGAGGGATGGGAGGACCGGGGGTATCAGGAAAAGGCCAGAGAGTGACAGGGCTGAGGACCGAGCCAGAAGGCGTGAGGCCTCCCGAGACACGCTGCCCCTCGAGGGCCCCAGCCCAGCTCTGGGTGAAGCTGCCAGCGAGCAGCGCCCGGTCATGCAGCCCCAAGTGGGCAGCGAGTGGGAGGCACCTGCAGCCCGGGGAGGCTCCCAGCTGGGCACCCCCCCCCCCAGATTGCACCGCAGCTCCCAGGTCAGTTTCCCACCTGGCACTGAGGGCCCAGGTGAGTGACGAGCGATAGGGATCGCTCCCTGTTTACCCGTAAACACACCCAGGGACCCTGGCCCCTAATCCCTTCCTCTCTGCCCCCTCCAAGCAGAAGATAACAGGATTAAAAGGCCCAGGGCGGGGTGGGGGGGGGGGCTTTGCCCTTTCCTGAGGGAGGCCCAGGTGCCTCCCCCCCCCCCACCACCACACACACAGGGACTTGATTTCCCTCTCTGTCCGCACGTCTGCAGCCAGCCTGGGGATGGTGAGGAGTCCCCCGTCCGTCCGCACGTCTGCAGCCAGCCCAGGGGTGGTGCGGAGCCCCGGCCGGGACGGGTGCAGTGAGCTCACGGACTGTGACGCTCATCAGAGAACAACAGACATGATGCGTCCCTGGCGGAGCTGTGGCCCCAGGAGTTGGCAGTCTGGCGAGATGGGTGGCAGCCAGGACAGGGAGGGGAGACCCTGTGCGTCTCCCCAGCTCCCTGCTCACTCGGTGCCGTGTTTCTGGGTGCTGCCCAGGCTCCCGCAGCCCCTGCCTCTGCCCATGACCTCTGCTCGGCTGCAGAGCTATGGGTCCACACCGGCCCCGGGATCCAGTCCAAACCTGCCTTCAGCGACACACGGAACAGCTCAATGCCTTCCTCTCCTCCCCTCCGAGGGCCAGCTGCGGGCTCGGCCGAATCCCCAAACCCAGAGGCGTGGCCCTCGCCGCATGGGATGGGGGTCGCACACAGCTCACACCACACATTCCAGGAAGTTCTCGCTGGCAGTGGACGCCCCATCAGCTCAAGCCCAGCGTTCCCCCCAAATCCACCCCAGAGCGACTAGGAGCTGCCTCTGAGGAAGCTCGCTCACCCAGCTGCACTCGAGGCTGGGAGCCACAGACTGCTCCCGGGACAGCTCCCGCTGAGCCCGGGGAAGGGGCTGGGGAGCCACAGGACTGCCCCCCCCCCCCCGCTGGAAAGCCCCCCTGAGCCCGGGGAAGGGCTCCTGCCTGAGGCCCGCCTGCCCTCGAGGGCTCCCCGCAGCGGCGTGGTTCGAAGACTCTCATTCCCGTGGCCTCCGGCTTTCCCAGCCCGCAGACAGGAGGAGGGATGGACGTTCTCCAAACTTCCCCGAGGGAAAGAGGAGATTTTATGATTTTAAAACGTCTGTCACTTCAGCAAGGAAACTGCACTCCTTGCATCTTGGAGAGCAAAGATGGGGTTTCAGACGCACGGGAGGGCGGGGAGCCCCAGGGAAGAGGCGCCCGTCCCCTCTGCACAGACAGGCGCGGCCCCCCACGGGACCACAGGCCGGAGCCCCCGGAGCAGCGGCCTGGAGTGGCCGCGAGACAGTGTCCTCAGTTAGTGAGAAGACAGCGTGTGCCGCCCGGCACGTGGCATTTCCGTCGTCCGTCCTTTAACGTTTGTACCAACCCCCAGACAGGGCGTGGACGCCAATCACACAGACACAGAAATGGCCGAGTCATGTTTTCAATGCGCAGGTGAGGGCGGGAGGCACCGCATCCGCACCCACCTGCCTCCCGTGTGTGCGCATGTGCGCATACGTGTGCGTGTATATGTGCGTGTGCGTGTTTCCAGCTTGCTCGCTTCTGGTGATTTTGGAGGGCTCTGGACACGCCTCGGCGGTCACTCCTGGCATCACTGAGACAGGCCGTGACTTAGGGTTTCCACCAGCGAAAAAACAGAAACACTCTTCCCCACTGCATGTGTCATCTACCGACATGTGTGTGTGTGCACGCACGCGTGTGTTCCTGGTTATAGATGTGCAATGACCACATGATACCAGAGAGCCCTCATGGGCGGACGCCACGCCATCTGGTGCTTCTCTCAGGGACGTGGCTCTCAGTCAGGGTCTCCTTTGTCTGGGTGGCTGGCGGCATCTGGAGGAGAAGGAATCACCGCCTCCTCACCTGTGCCTGAGGGTCTGCCTTCCCCACTCGCCCCTGTCCTCCCAGGTGACATGGTGACGGGAGTGTTGATTTCAGAAGATGCATGAGCTCAGGGCCATTCCCAGGCCGCGTGTCTGCCCCCGGCCATGGCCCTGACCCGCCCAGCCAGTTTTCTGGGTAGTTTCCTGAGGCCCCTGCTGTCACATCCTGATCACCGAGGGGGAGGTTGCCCGGGGGCATCGCTCCTCCACTCCGTCCTGGGAGCCAGAGCGGCTCTCACATTCCGCAGGGACTGGCGCTGCCCCTGCTTGTGGGCCCCACCGGGACAGGGACGGGTGCTCTGGGCTGCTCTTCCTGGCTCCTGCTTCCTGTCCCCTGGCTCTGGCCGGGAGGGGACTGGCGCTGGCCCTGTCTGCAAACCCACAGGGGTGGACAGGATGGCTCCGGCCGGGAGCCATGTGCACTCGGATGCTTGTCGGTGTCACCGCGTCTGAAGCTGGGGAAGGTCAGTGCTCTGCCCTCGGACCCCTGAGCGTCCTGGACGCTGCAGGCCAGCGTCACGGCTCCCTCGGGTTGCACAGCTTGGGGCAGCCCGTCCCCATCTGCCCTCGGCCTCCACGGAGCCAGGAAAGGGTGCCGCTGTCAGGTGCAGGAAGGCCCTGCCGAGCTTCCCGGATGCGCCCTCGCCTTGAGGACCAGACCCGGAGACTCAGAGGGCAAGGAGCCCCAGTTCTGGTCTCCAGGAGGGAACACGTTTAGATGGAGGAGGCGCACAGCAGGGCCGACGAGAACCTCTCAGCTCTAGAATGCCCCACGCGCCGGCCCTGGTGCATGCTGTGCGAGAGGGAAACGAGGGCCCATGGGGATGGAGTGTCAGAAGGAGTGCCACCTCTCACACCTGCCGGAGTGGCTGCCACCAACCAACCAACCGAGGTCGAGCGCTGGCGAGGGCGCAGAGGAAAGGGAGCCCTCGTGCGCGGCTGGTGGGAATGCAGACGGGGCAGCCACCGTGGAGGACAGTATGGAGTCCCCTCCCAAAATTAAATGTGGATCTGCCATTGGACCCCGCGACCCCACTTCTAGGAATACATCCTAACCACCAGAAAGAATGCGTGCCCCTTATGCTCAGAGCAGCACAGTCCCCACAGCTGAGATCTGGACACAGCCCAAGGGCCCCTCAGCAGAGGAGGAGGAGGAGGAGGAGGAGGAGGAGGAGGAGGAGGAGGAGGAGGAGTGGGTTGAAAGGCTGTGGTGCATTGGCACCATGGGATACGAGGCAGCTGTAAACAAGAAGGGCCTCTTACCCTCTGAGGCAGCAGGGAGGGACCTGGAGGGCATCATGCCGAGTGACATAAGCCCGTCAGAGAAAGACAGGTATCCCAGGATCTCACTCACGTGTGGAATCCAATGGACAAAATAAACGGATGAATGGCGTGGACCCAGAGACACGGACGCATGGGACCGAGTGCGGGACCTCGGAGGGAAGGCGGGGAGGGGCGTGGGGAGAGCTCAATCAGAGGACGTGCATGCGTGAACGCATGGCCCACGGACACAGGCAGTGGGGAGGTGAAGGCCTGGGGAGGGTGCGGGGTGGAGGGGGCCGCTGGGGGGAAAAGCAAAGCGGGCATCTGTAATACTCACAACAATCAAGATACATTAAAAAGGGGGGGGGAGGGGGGGCTCGACACACACTCTCGCATCATGCGGCTGAGAAGCTGTGACCAGGCGCCTAAGACGCCGCCGCTGCCACCGGGCTCCTGGGAGGCCTTCAGTCTGCAGGGTTCTCGCCCGCCCCCCCCCCCACTTAGTTAAGAAACCGGGGCGGCGGCGGGGGGGGGACTTCAGAAGGCCGGGCCACCCTCCCCTGATCGCTCTTCCTTAGATCGACGACTTCGAGGGGGGCAGGACGTGGAGGTCAGGAAGGCGACGTGTGGGCTGAGAGGAGAACTGTCATCTTAAACGGAGAGACAGAACCTGCACATGGAGAGGGCTCAGGTGTCGCTTAGAGTCGGAACTCTTATTAACACCGGGCCCGGCGCACCCCGATCCTGAGGGTTCTTCCTCCTCGAAACGAGCTGCCGAGGACCTCGATGTGCGAGCACACGGCCATCATGGCCCCCCCGCCGCCCCCACGCCAGCGCTTCTTAGTCACGGGGGTCACTGCAGACCACGGGTGAGCGGGGTGGGGTCAGGCCTCCCTGTCACTCAAAGACAGCGGGGGTGTCGGCGGCGCCAGGGGGGAGTGGCTGCTGGGCGACATGGGTGACGGGGGTGACAGGTGCCTGCGTGGGAAAGAACGAGAGTCCTCGCAGGGTGTCAGGGGGTACTTAGCGGCCGTCGGCTGCCTGTGCACCAACGTGCTTGACGCCTGCCACGCAGGGAGCCCGCGGGGCTTCATCGGGTGGGATCTGCGAGCGGGCATCGTGCCAGCTCCCTGGGCAACGGCCTTGATTGTGTCGCCGGCTTGCTTTTCGGCAGCCCATCTCCCAGCCCCACCAGCTCCCGTGAAAGGGCCGGTGGTTTCTGCTTCTAACGTGAACCAGAACGACCCCAAACGTCCCTGCAGATAAGCATAACTGAGTTCCGTGAGCCTTGATTGAGCACCTACTATGTGCTGTGTCCCTGGTCCTATGGAGGGGCTGGGAAGACAGCGAGTGTAGGCTCAGTGTCCGCCCTCGGCAGCTCACGGTGGAGTGGGAAGGGGGCCGGTTAAACACGGGGCAGGAAGACGCACTTCAGGAGAGAGTTTCAATGCCCGTCTCCCGTGGCACGGCCCTCGCCGAATCCAAACGCCCATCTGTTGGCATCTTTCACACTGATGGAACAGGAGTTCGACTCTGCGTAAGACACGGCAGTGAGTAAAAGTAGAACAAAAAAGGTTACAGGTATGTAGTGCCCAGCTGAGGCTCAGCAAAGGGTAAGTATTTCATAAAAGTAATCACCACGGCCCCGCCGGCAGCTCAGGTGTTAGAGGGTCATCCCCACACACCGAGGTTACAGGTCCCATCCCCGGTCAGGGCACACGCAAGAAGCAATGAATGCGTAAGTAATGGAACAACGAAGCCATGTTTCTCTCTCTCTTTCCCTCTTCCCTTCCTGCCTCCCTCCCTCCCTCCCTCCCTCCTCCATCCCTCCCACTATCCCTGTCTTCCCCATTCCTCCCTCCCTGCCCATCCCTCCCTGCCCATCCCTCTCTACCCCCATCCCTCCCACTATCCCTGTCTTCCCCATTCCTCCCTCCCTGCCCATCCCTCCCTGCCCATCCCTCCCCCATCCCTCCCACTATCCCTGTCTTCCCCATTCCTCCCTCCCTTCCCATCCCTCCCTCCCCCATCCCTCCCCCATCCCTCCCACTATCCCTGTCTTCCCCATTCCTCCCTCCCTTCCCATCCCTCCCTCCCCCATCCCTCCCACTATACCTCTGTCCCCCATTCCTCCTTCCCTCCCTCCCCATCTCTCCCTCCCTCCCCCCTCCCTCCCTCATCCCTTTCTACCCCCATCCCTCCCTTCCTCCCTCCCCCCCATCTCTCCCACTGTACCTCTCTCCCCCCATTCCTCCCTCCCTCCCTCCCCATCTCTCCCCATCCCTCCCCCATCCCTCCCCATCCCTCCCCCATCCCTCTCATCCCTCATCCCTCCCTTCCTCCCTCCCTCCTTCTTTCCCTCCCTTCCTCCTGCCTTCCTGGTCGTGTTCAGTCCCCAGAATCTCCCAGCAGAGGTCACGCTTGCCTTTGGGATGAGGCAAGGCAGCTTTTGTTGGAGAGAATAACAGAGCTGACTGGCCTGTGTCCTGTGCTGTGAATTTCCAGGGTGCTGGGAGAGATGACCCAGAGGGATGGGGAAGGGGGTTGGGGAGATGGTCTCAGAATCGAATGGTACATCAGCTGCGCACTGCACTCCAGTAGATGATGGCACCCATGCTGACGATGTCCGGAGGCCCAGCAGTGGCCTTTCCTGCGGCCACTGGGTTTGTCCCCTTGCGGATGCGTTGGCCGAGCTAGTGGTGGGGACCCCTGGACATTAGCCTTTCCCTGGGGGTGTCACAGGGGATTCCTTAGCTAAACCGTGCTTGTCAGGGTGCATTGTGTGGTCTCACAGGACCTGTGTGGGTCTCACTTACCCAGCGCTGACCAGGGCTCCCGTGCGCTGAGCGGTGACCCCGTCCTCCTGAGGCCCGGGGGGCTCCATGGCGGAGGGGCGAGCGCTGAGCTGGGCTTCAGCTGCATGGAAGCGGGCTGGCAGAGGGAAGAGAGACCCGGAACTCAGGGAGAGCCCGAGCGATTGGCTTGGGAAGTCACGGAGGACACTCTCCCAGGCGATCGTCCACTTGGCTTCCAGCACCAAACGCAGCCGAAGAGCTAAGATTTACGGATCTCTTCTTAAAGCCGCATCCCTGAGCCGAGCTTTCCTGCACGATCTCACGCTGGTCCGGCCGCTGGGAGTCAAGGTGAAGTAGGCGGCCCAAGGTCGTGCCGCTTTTAGGCGGAAGGACCGACAGGCAGACCCAAGAGCCTCAGGGAAGGGCCCAGGCCCTTCGTGTCTCACCACGAGTCTCAGCTGCCTCTCATGAGCCAGCTCAGCTCACAGCCCAGCCCTTCAGCTCCCCGGCCGCCAAGCAGGGCTGGGAACCCGGGTGCAAGGTGTTTAAAATACAGCACTCAGGGCACGGGCAACCCCCATGCCTACCTAGGTCCGTCCAACTCCTTTACACTCACACACACACACTCGCACACACTCACACTCACAGTTACCAATGGCAACGATTTGAAAACTCTTCTTAATGGGGCTTCTGTGTGTTTGGGGCTCTGAGTACACACTGAAGGGGTGTTCCTCATCTAGGATTTTTCATGCCTTGCACACTTTTTAACATATATATATATATTTAATTTGACTTTGGAAAGGGAGGGGAGAGAGAGAAACATGGGTTGCCTCCCACGTGCTCTCAGGGCAGCAACAACTGCGATCCCATCTCATTCCCTGTGGCTGGGGCCCTCCCCCTCCCCCCATCCACCTCTGGGGTTGGTCCCCCAACTCTCTGGGCAGGAATGCCACGGACGTTTCTGGAACGGAAGACCACCTTTCTCGCTTGTTAACAAGCTGGTGGTCTGAGCACCACCTCCGGCAGCGGAGGTCCCGACCTCACCCACCGCGTGACCTTGGGAGGCCCCTGCGTGTCAACCACTGTGTTGACAGTCAACAGTGAGGAGAGTGGCCCAGCTGTTGAGAATGCCCGCGGAGGCAGGTGTCTTGATGTTATTCCGACCAGCATCAAACACCCTATTTACTGTAAACCACTCGGGTGGCTTCGTATCTCCTGAGTGCATTCGGAAAGGAAGCCGGTTCTGTCCGATGACCAGACTCCTGTCGCAGGTAAGCGATGTGGGGGTCAAGCCCTTCCCAGGCCCCGGGGAGCTCTCGGCGTGGGCTGGGCAGGGACGAAGGCGGCCGAAACCCCAGCTCCAGTGTCATCGAGGGAAACGCCAGCCGGGGCTCAGCCCGGCCTGCAGGCTGCGGAGAAACGAAACCACGCTGCCCGCCTCTCTGTCATACCCGCGCTCCACGCTCAGCGAGTGGGTGGCTGAGGAACGCCGTCTTGTTATCTCCCTGGAAATGAGACAGCATATTGGTGTTTACCAAGCGGCAGGCTGTGTCAGAAACCCCACGGCCGTCCCCATGGCAACCAGGTGCTCTGGCACCTCTCTGCAGCTTCGCGGCCGCTTTGCCTGAGCCATTTCCCAACGTGTCTGGAGGGCTATTGTCCAGCGGGCACGGCGCTCTGAGGCTGCTCTTACGGAATAATCAGCCACAGAACTCAGAAAACCCAGGAACCCGCCAACTTGGGGATTTGGCAAAAACAAAACAAAACAAAACAAAACAAAAAACGGTCAGTCAGCAGCCGGCGTGAAGGCTAGCTGAGCAGGTCAGGGCATTCTCTACTGAAGAGGCATGACTCTGGTCCAAGAAAACGAGGCGCCGTCCATCATGCGTCTTAGATGCAGTCACCCTGAAGGAAAAGCCAGCACCCAACACAGGGCCGGGAGCTCCTGCTGGAAGATGCAGCACCTGGGGCGAGGGGAGGGGGGAGCAGGAGCAGCTGAAGGAGAAAGGGAGCGTTTTCGGGGGAACAGGGGCAGAGATGTGGTCCCGAGAGCTCGTTCGGTGCTGCCTCGGAGGCCGTGGTCTTGAGCGGGGTGCGCCGGGGCGCCACAGAGGCACTGTGTTAACCCCGTGACGCTGCGAAGGCCACTTGAGCCCTCGGAGCCTCCGTGTCCTCGTTGGACAGGTGTGGTTGACAACGTTAACTCCTGCGGGCTTTCCGGAGTATCAAACGCCGCTGCGCATGTGTGCCCAGGGGTCCGACACGCGGAGCGTGCGCAGTGACCGCCCGGGCTTCCTCATTCCGTTTACCGGGCATCGCCAGGGGAGGTGGACACTCAGATGCACACGTGTCAGCTCCTGCCTTCAAGGCGCGGAAGCCTCATCGGCGGGGTTAGGGGGATAGGTGTGCATCCAGTGGCCTTGCCGGGGGACCAGGCCGAGAGCAGGGAAACAGACACGTGGCTAGCCTGCCGGAGGGGTTGGGTGAATCGCCAGGCGCAGCAGCCCAAGCACCATGCCTTACAAGAAGCACCGGAGTTTGGCAGGCGGAGGTGTAGCTGGAAGGCATTCCTGGCTGCGAGGGGCTGGCACCGGGGCAGAGGGACTGCTTGGTGCACGGAGATACCCCGCGTCCTTGGGTGAGGCTGCCGCCTTGGGCAGTCACTCTGACGCCCTTCAGCACCCGTGCCCCGTGGACAGCTCCCTGGTCACTGGGTGTGTTGGAGGGGCTTCTAATTCCATGGAGAGAGAATCCACGTATCGTCAATCCACCCATTTAAAGGACACAGCGCGGTGGGCGGTGGGTTGCTTGGGTGCGCCTGCCTCCGGCACCATCTCCCTGCTTTGCCGCGACTTGAGGGAACGGCAGGGTTTGCTTTTCCTGTTTAGCTGGCCGCGGAGGTCATGCACGTGTGTGTTTCCGGGGAAGCTGCCAGCCCCTCCGGTGGGGCAGCCCTTCTCAGCAACCTCAAGTGTGGTTTAGGCCTTTGGGCAAAGCCCCCAAGAAGAAAAACTTCCCAAGGCCCCTCCCCCCCTTTTTTAAAATATATTTTATTGATTTTTTACAGAGAGGAAGGGAGAGGGATAGAGAGTAAGAAACATCGATGAGAGAGAAACATCGATCAGCTGCCTCCTGCACACCCCCCACTGGGGATGTGCCCGCAACCCAGGTACATGCCCTTGACCGGAATCGAACCTGGGACCTTTCAGTCCGCAGGCCGACACTCTATCCACTGAGCCAAACCAGTTAGGGCCCCAAGGATGCCCTTTTAGTCTCTCCTCCTGAAAAAGAAACCGTCCCAGTTTCTCTGAAAAACCAATTTTGAGTAAATAGAACAACTAACAAAAATAACAATAAAAATCCCCAAACGGTTGTTCTTAGACCAGTGGTCGGCAAACTGCGGCTCGTGAGCCACCCGCGGTTTGCCGCTCTGTTGACTAATGAGTTTGCCGACCACTGTGCTAGACCAACAAAAAGCCTGCCTGTCCCAAGCCCCCAGCCTTCAGAAGGCCATATCCAGGGATTCCTGAAGACACCGTGCAATCCGCAGACACCCTCACACAGCCTGGGCCCACAGGGTGGAGTGGGTGGCCTCCTGGGCTTGTAGGCGGGGGGCCTTCTTAACCAGAGCCCTCCCTCCCCTGGGGGAGGGTGTGGAGGCCACGGCAGGTGTGTGGCATCCTTGGACGCCATTCCCAGTGGGAAGACTCTGCTCAGCTCCTGGGAGATGCAATTCCATCAGGTCCCTGTAGGGGGGGCGCGACCTCCCTGCTCCTTCCCCTGCGTCACAGCTCTGCCTGTAAGGAGGCCCATTGGTGCTGTAATTCAGAGATGCTTCTTAAATGCTCAACGATTTATGCAATCAACCAGGTGGCGTTTTTCACAGATGAAGGACATTCACAGATCATATTGCCCGGCAGTCCTGGTTTCATTGTAAGACCCAGAGACGTCAACGCTGGCTTTAGTCACACAGCGAGTGGATGGCGGAGCTGAGCTAGACCCCAATCCCCCTGCTTAACCAAGACGGACGGTCTCTGTGTTGTATTTCAAAATAGATTTTTTATCGATTTCAGAGAGGAAGGGAGAGGGAGAGAGAGGTAGAAACATCAATGATGAGAGAGAAACATTGGTTAGCTGCCTCCTGCACGCACCCTACTGGGGATGGAGCCTAAAACCCAGGCATGTGCCCTGACTGGGAGTCGAACCGTGACCTCCTGGTTCATAGGTCGATGCTCAACCCCTGAGCCACGCCGGCCGGGCCAGCCATTTTTATTCTAGCTGGACACACGCGTTGTTGTCTGTGTCCACTTTTCCTCCTGTTCTGACATTGTCTCAAGCCAGAGGAGGTGGAGGGCGAGTGGTTTTGACCTCCTGTCACCTCTCCTCACTACTGATCTGGCCTGAAGCTTTCAGGAAGAGCAGAGGTCCACCACCAAGTACCGAAATGCTCTCAGGAGGACGGAGGTCCCATATCCTCGGCTTGGAGACAGTGGACAGCTCTCTCGGGGACAGCCAGGGACCTCTCCAGCTTGTCCCCAGGTGCCCTGAACATGGCCGTGCCAGAGAAGAAAGCCAATAGCTGACTTTGAGAAATGAAAGCTGGAGTCCTTCAAAGACAAGCGGACACCCCACTTTTGGCACCAGTACCTGCTGGCATCAGGTTTCAGAGGAAAAGCGTCAGTAAATACGCTTTTCGTTGGAAGTAAATACTGGGCTGGAGGCTGCGGAGCAGCGCTAGCCTGCTGTCTGCTTGGTCATATGCAAATGGTTGGACCAAGTGCAAGCCACGGGCTCTGAGTGATCCCTCCTGGCCAGCACCCTGGGCTGAGCCACCCCCGTGTGTGTGTGTGTGAGAATGTGTGTGTGGTTCAGAGCCGGAGGAGAATTCAAAAGTTACGTTTTCCTGGAAGATGAGGAGGCCCTTCTTCCCCTGCACCCTCTGTCTCTCCTTTCTTCCTTCCCACATCCCTTCCTCCAAGACCCTGCAAGGTGCCCCCAGGCTGGCCATGAAACAATGACGTCACCATCTTCCCTTTGGCAGCACAAGTTAGGGTCCAAGCCTGAGCAGGTCCCACTCCACCAGGCAGGAGGTTCTAGGGCACGTCGCTGCCCGTCACCGAATGGCTAGACAGCACGCGCACGCGCAGAGCTGACTCTGTGCTCGACACTCCACGGATGTTGGGGGAGCCAAGGGAGGGAGGGTGGAACGCAGAACCCATCGTCCTTCTCCTGGCGGTGCGATGGCGGTGTGATGGCGGTGGAGGCTGGCCCTTTCCTGGGACTCGGCTTCACAGAGTGGGTGCAGCTGAGTTGGGGCGTGGGTGGAGTGTGTCCTCTTTGTCTGCCCCTGCTCCCCCGCACCGCGCCCTCCCCCCCCACCCGGTCTACCAGAACTTCATTTCCATCTCTGGCTACTTTTCCCGGGAGTCATGCTGAGGGTGAGCGGAGGGTCTGCTCGCTCTAGGACAGCGGTCGCCAACCGGTGGTCCGCAGGTCACTGGCGGCCCGCGAGGTCCGAAAGGTTGGTGACCGCTGCTCTAGGAGACCCACCAGAGCTTTCTTTTTCTCTGACGTGAAAGCAGTCAGGAGGCAGCCCCCAATCCTCGGGGGGGCTGCTAACTGGTCAGGTGGGGACCCGCCACGTGGGCCGTGGGCCCCAGCTTCTCCGCACGGAAGAGAGTCCCGCCCCCTCGGGGTGCCTTGTGGGGATCCGAAGGCCAATGCTGTGTCCCGGACGAATGGGTTCTGTGATTGCGGGAAGACTCAAACCACACACTCCGGGTTCGAATGCCAGCCCCGCCTTTGGTGGCGGTGTCGCGCGGCAAGTGACTCGGCCTTCGCGGCGCCTGTTTGCTGTCTCCAAGGAGAAGACAGCAGTGTAGCCGGCATGGAGCATCGACCTGTGAACCAGGAGGCCATGCCCGGGTGGTGGGCTCGATCCCCAGTGTGGGGCGTGCAGGAGACAGCCAATCAATGATTCTCTCTCATCACTGATGTTTCTATCTCTCTCTCCCTTCTCCCTCTCTTTTTCTCTTGGAAATAAATAAAATGTATAAGTAAATAAACAATAAACATCAAAAAGAAAAGAGCAGGAGGTCCCACTCTACAGGGTGGGTGGGGGGGTGTTCTAAGAATTAATCATTTTAAACTTTAGGATGAAGTCTGGCACGTTGTATTTTGCTATCATTATTCCAAACCAGCTTTTAGAAATGGCCTGGCATGGAAGCATCAGTAACTAACGTGTATTGTGCCCCGACCCAGTGCTGGGCATTTTCCAGGCACCTTGAGTGTGGCTCCTCACTCAGTCCTCGCAGAACCCGTGGGAGAGGGTGTGTCCTTCGCTGTGGGGGGGCAGGAGGGACCCTGGGAGCTGGTGCTTTACACGATTTCCCCCAAGTCCCCGGATGGTAGAATAGAGCCCGTGTGCAAGGTCGCTGCCCACATGCTTCCCAGTGCATTGCAGACAGCTCCAAAAGCAAGTGGCACAGCCACGTCCTCGTCACCCCCCTCCCTGCCCAGCCCCTCTTGGCACCATGAGCGTCCACCCCTTTGCTGGGCTGCCCTGGACACCCCGTCTCAACGGCTCAGCCTCCCAGGCTCATGGCCTGCCACCCGTGCGGGCACGGTGCCACGCCGAGCTGTTGCTTCCCTGAAACACGCCCACCGCTTTCTTAGTTCCCGGCCTGGGGGCCCTGCTGCCTGGGGCCCCTTTATGTCCTTGTACTGGTTCTCACTGAAACTAAATTATGGTCCCAATGAAGCAGGCAAATGGCTCGGGAAGCCGTCTCAGGGACAGAAATGCGTTCTGTTTGCTAGCGGCTGTGCCAAGACGGCCCCCTGGGAGAGGACACGGACCAGGAGGCAGACCGCGTGTTCTCCGTGGGCTGGCTGGGAAGGCTGTTTATCGGATAAGCGGGAATGCCCCTTGTTCTTCGCTGCCAATGAGAGAAGCTCTTCTGTCTCCTTGACATTCAGGGCCCGCGAGACACGCTCCCTGAATGCCACACGGGTCACAGAGCCCGCTTCAATTTCTCAAAGGCGTACATGAACTCCAAAGCTGGTAAAGTGGGTGTTAGAGAAACGGCACGAAATCACACAGACGTTTATGACTGGTGTGCGGTGTTGGCTCCTGATGACGCCCCTGATCAGTCGATTAAACGGGAGGAAACACACCAGGCCTGGCTCCCCCCCACCCCCACCCCGACTCCTGTTCCTCTAACATGTGGCCTCCCACGGGGGAACTCGCCCGAGAGAGGTGCCCGCCCCCTCCCCCCCCCCCCCTCCGCCGGCTACTTCCATCTGAAACGCCTCTGGCGGATTTGGATGCGAACATGTCAGAAGGATGTCTTTCTTCACCCCCAAATGCTCTCGACTTCTGTCCGGGACACTTGTCACTCGGGATCTGAAGTTTAGTTTCTGCTGATCGGCTCACGAGGACGACAGAGCCCTCCTCCCAGGCTGCAGTCCTCCTGCGGCCGACCACACAGTCATTCGTCAGGCAGGTGTTGGTTCAGCACCTACGATGCACCAGGCAGGTTCTCTACAGAGGCCAGCTCGCTTTTTGTGAAAAGGCCATCTGAAGGTGTGGCCAGCCGCACCTGGTCTCCGTCACACATTCTTCTTTGTTTGCTGTCTCTGTCTCCAACCTTCTAGACACGTAAAAGCCGTTCTTAGCTGGGGGGGGGGGGGGGGGGGGACACACAGAAAAATCAAAGGTGATGGATGGAGAGTGGGCTTAGTGGTTGAAAGAGGAGCTCAGGGGGCGTGAGGACGGAGGACAGGCCGCCCAGAGGCCCCTGGAGGGTGTGCCTGCCTTTGGAGTGGAAGGGGTTGTGAGGATGACCGCAGCCAGCACACTGGCGGAGGAATCAGACAGAAAACGCTATATGTGGGACGTCGGTGAGGCAGGAGGGAGAAGCAAAAAGGCCGGACAGCTGCACCGAGGGCCTGCAGGTGTGAGCGCTGCATCAAAGGGCCTGGCAGGTGTGAGCGCTGCATCGAGGGCCTGGCAGGTGTGAGCGCTGCATCAAAGGGCCTGGCAGGTGTGAGTGCTGCACCAAGGGCCTGGCAGGTGTGAGGGTGGCCAAGGAGAGATGGGGCTGTGGAGCTTGCAGGCTGGGGCAGCGACCTGGGCTTCAAAGGGGGAAGGGCTACTAAAAGGCTAAGCTAGGAATGCCAGAGTCATCCGCCGGGGGCTGCCGCGGTGGGTGGGTGAGGGATCACCGGGCAGGGGGGCAAGGGGCAGGTGCTGCCCGAGGAGGAAACGGTGAGGCAGGACAAAGCAGGGGCTTGGACTTCTCCAGGGACCTGGAAGCTCACCAGCCCCTTCGAGTCAGACACAAACTCAGTGCTGCTTCCCGCCCACCTCACACTCCGGAAGGAGAGGAGGAGGAGGAGGAGGAGGAGGAGGAGGAGGAGGAGGAGGAGGAGGAGAGGGACATTTGCTACCTTCCTGGGAAAGCAAGGACGCCAAACAGAGAGGCCTCTGTTATGACCTGTTCCTACAAGCGGGTGAAAAGGGACCTTCTTGTCATTTCACCCCGGAACCCGTATAGCGGGGCCTGGCTCATTTCCACGGTTCAGATGAAATGCTCCTACTGGTCAACCCCAGGGAGGTCGAATCAGCAAGCCCATGGCCTCCCTGCCTTCAGCTGCAGAGAAAAGGGAGGAGACGCTGCTTGTCTGAGCAGGAAAGTGGGCTTAGACGCAGAGACCCTCGCCCATGCTGGCCCCGCCCCCCCCCAGCACACGGCCTCCCCATTGGTCCGGCGGCCTGGGGACACGTGACCACCCTTAGCGCCAGCAAAAGGATCCGGAAGATTGGCGTGCACCAGCCTCGCTGGACAGCGCTATCCTAAACGTTTCATATAAATTCAGGGAAAAGGAGATTTTTGTAGCCACAGGCTTTTTATTGCGGCTGTTTATCGACCTATCTGTACGCGAAAACGGAGGCTGTTCTTCAGAGAGTGACATCCGGAGAAATCGGTTTTGAAAATATTTTCATTTTTATTACATTTTCTCCCTCCCCATTTCAAGCGAACAGTAAAACTCGATGACACGTGTAATCTGATCAGCTTCTTCTCTGCAGGAGCTTGGAGTCCAATATGGAGGTGGTTTTCAGTAAAGCATCTGAAGCCGCAGGGCGCACGCAGGGAGGGGGTTTCGCCCGTCGGGTGTCGCCTGCGGAAGCGGGTGGCACCCTCAGCTGCTGGCAGTGACTACAAGGCTGACATTGGCCAAAACTGGGCCACCCAAAGCCCCCTGCGGCCCAGCGGGGACGTATCGCCTGCAAAGGGAAGGGGGCCGCATTGACCTGGGGTCTGACTGTCGTAGGCTCATCATTCACACACAATTAGTGTCAGGGTCTAGGACGTGGCGCTGGTGACAGGCCTCCTGGGGGAAGCACCTAAGTGCTCCATCTTTTTCCCATCGATCAAGCTGTTTTGACTTGATTTCTGCTTCTCTTCCATGTCAAGAGTGTGACTAAAGCCACGTCATTTTTCATGGCTGCCATCCTCTTTCAGCTGATGGACCTTAGCAATAGGGGTCACGCATTCCCCCCACACTCCGCACACCTAGCTGCCTGCCGTTTCAAGGCCCTTGAGTTGGCCCGGCTGGCGTGGCTCAGTGGTTGGGTGTCAATCTATGAACCAGGGGGTCACAGTTTGATTCCCAGTCAGGCCACTTGCCTGGGTTATGGGCTCGATCCCTAGTAGGGGGCGTGCAGAAGGCAGCCGATCGATGATTCTCTCTCATCATTGATGTTTTTCTCTCTCTCTCTCCCTCTCCCTTTCTCTCTGAAATAAATTTAAAGACATATATATATATATATATATATATATATATATATATACATACACACACACACATATATATATGGCTCTTGAGTCTTTGCTCACCTAGTTTTTCTGCTTCCTTCTTTCTTCTTCTTTTTTTTTTTTTTTGAGAATAAGCTAATCTTTATTTCTCTTGCTTTTTAAGGCATCCGGCTATTAAGAAGTATATTTTAAATGTTCCCCCATGAGCCGGGCTCCTCTCCACGGAAGGGTCTGTGTTCCTGAAGTGAAACCCCGGCTGTGCTTTAGCTCTGCCCTGACATCCCTCGGTCTCTTGATGGCTGTAGAAAGCCTTTGATCCGATCGCCCCGAGGTGAGTGTGTCTATCTGACTGCCCGCAGCGCCGTCTGGCTGTGTGAAAACCGGGGGGAGGGGGGGGGTGTGTGTGAGTGGGACGCGCTGTCTCAGCGACAGCCTGCCCTGGTACACCCAGGTCTGCTAACGGCTCTTTTCCCTGCGGCTGCCCCATTAGGCCATCCGGGGGCTTTGAGGTTGCTGTCTGAATGAACCCACGTGAAACCTGAGCCAAGTGGCTCCCGCCCTCCCCCCCCCCCCCAGAGGTCAGGAGAATCTGGAAACATCCATGGTTCTAGTTACTTGAAAGTGTATGACTGTTTCCTGTTAAATCTCACTTTGCGCCTGCCATCGTGCAAGAGACGGTGTGAAGAACATAGGATCTACAGCAATAATCCTTCTTATTAACGAGATTTTCCCATCGCTGGCAGGGACGATTCTTCACAGTCAGGGTTTGAGTGTGGGAGCCTGCTAGTGCCCAGACCATATGTTAATAAAAAGGATGATTGCTGTAGAGCCTTATATTCTTCACACCGTTCATGTATGCTATATACTAAACAGGGCATTGTAGAAAAATGAAAGCAAATGTGACTAACCACACACACACCAAGTTTAGGGGAAATGGATCTTTTAAGAACTGGATAACAGGGGTTAAAATGTACCAAGTCCCAGCTACAAGACAAACAAATCATGAGGATGTAGTGTACACCATGGCAACCACGGTTCGTAATGCTGAATTGTGTATTTCCAAGTGGCTAAGAGAGTAGATCTTCAAAGTTCTCATCACACACACAAACTTTGTAACCATGTGGTGATAGGTGTTCGTGAACTGGACTTACTGTGGTCAGCATGTCAGTGTCTACAAACACCAAATCCTCATGTTATACACCTGAACCGAATATAATGTTAGGTGTTAGTTATATCTCAATTAAAAAAGAGATAAGAAAGCAATTGCCTAACACACGATTCTTTCGGTGTTTTTCTCCCTCCCCTTATCATTTCTTTCTCGAGTTGCATTGTTTAAGTAGCATGGCAAAGTGCCTTGGGTTCCCCCAATTAAAACTCAGGATGTGACTTATTCTTTTTGAGGTGAAATGGAACCTTTTAAAAACCAAAGGACGCGACCGGGCAGTCCCGGCCCCTCAGGATCGCAAAAAGAGCCTGAAGAATCAAGCGCCACAGTTTCAGGAGCCCCGAAAGGGAGCTTCCTTAAAAGTCGTCCTACCCCTCCCAGCAGAAGCCGCCTCGTGACGACCTGCCCTCGGGCTTCTGGGAGCAAAATGCACACAGCAAAGTGAGGCGCAGTCAGAGGAGCCGCTCAGACTCAGGAGTCAGTGCTTCTCCCCCTCCTCCCTCCCCCCGTCAGCCTGACCCCTGGGGCGCGGAGGGGTGAGGACCAGCACGGGTGATGGATTGCTGGGCGCAGTCGGGGCTGGAGACGGGCAGATGGCTGGACAGGCCCAGAAGGCAGTAAGAAAGGTCTGTCGCACACAGCTGCGTTGCCTCTCCCCACCTTTCAGTTTTGTTAAGCCTCCTCTCCCCCCAACCCCGCCACCCCTGCAATTTCTGTCCTCAGAGTCTTCCTGTTGTCCCGGGAGCCCAGCCTGGCCCCAGATCCGGGATTCAGACCAGGGAGAGCCGCACCGAGAGGGAAGGTGGCCTGGAATAGGCCCCGGCCGCACCCTGGCAAACAGGGACCCCTCCCTCAGTGACGGTGCATGCAGCTGCTCTCACCAGGTGCCGCCAGCAAGGGTCCGCCTAGATCCCCTGGGACGTCGTTTGTGTTACTAGGACGGCTTTCACGTCCCAAGTAAGGAACTTAGGCGGGCTAACCAAGCCTTATTTTTAATATATATTTTTATTGATTTCAGAGAGGAAGGGAGAGGGAGAGGGAAATAGAAAGATCAACGATGAGAGTCATTGATTGGCTGCCTCCTGCATGACCCCACGGGGGATGGAGCCCATAACCCGGGCATGTGCCCTTGACCGGAATCGAACCCGGGACCCTTCAGTCCGCAGGCCGGCGCTCTATCCACTGAGCAACACCGGCTAGGACTAACCAAGCCTTATTGGCCTCACCCCCCCACTGCACCTCTGAACTGCCCCCTCCCCCAGCTGCACGCCCCTCGGCACACAGCCCGACAGCACGGGGGAGGGGGCAGAGGCCTCTGCAAGCTGACAGTGGTCCCCAGGCCTCTGTCTCACTCACTTTTGTATCTGGAGCATCGCTGTGCAGGCTGACTGTGCCCCTCCCCGCCGGGTCCCCGGATGGCACAGGCCTGGCCGTCTGCGAGGAGGAACTGGGGCCCCTCAGAGGAGACTGGGGGGCTTATTCTGGGAGGGGTGCCTCTGATGAGTGGGTGCAACTATATTCATCCATTCATCCATCTGGCTACTCCCACCCAGTTCTACAGGGGATGTTACTGTGGAGTAAAGCAGGCAGGCTCCCCCTCACAGCGACCCCATTGGGGGAGGGGGTGATGCAGTCCACCCAGGAGCTGCAGGAGCAGAGAGGAGGGGCTCCGAACTTTGACTTGGGGTGTCAGGGAGAGATCCCTGAAGCCCGAAGGATGGTGTGGGAGGCAGGGAAGTCAGGGGCAGGGCATAGGGAGGTTCCTGCTGAAACAGCTCAGCATTATCCAGGGCCTCTGGGCAACAAGTGAGTCACCTCGTCCGTCAGAGCCTCAGTTTCTGCATCAGTAAAATGGGGATAAGGATACTGGCTTCCCTGGGTGTTTGTGAAGGCTTAACGAGATCATGTCCATTAACACGTTAAGCGCCGTGTCAGTCACCGGTGACTGACACCCTACTTTCGGTCTGGACCTGTCAGTCCCTGGTGCCGCCAGCATATCGGTGAGATCGGACATCGCGGGCTAAACGGAAAAAGGAAGACAAACAGGCTTGGCGCTTAACACGTTAAACATCCGGCAGACTCTTTGTTGCCTTGACGCTCAGTTGGTGTCTGATGGATGAACGTGTGATTCCTGGTGACAGGGGATGTCTCCGTGACACATCAGCTCAATTTGCCCTATGTGAAACCGGGGGGGGGGGGGGGGTACAATCCGTCGTGTGTGCGCACGTGAAATTCCAACTTAACATACGATATACGTACCCTTCGTGAACGGAGTGAAACCCAAAATAGTTGGCATTCTTTGTGTTCAGCTGCTGATCTTAGAGTTACTGCCATTCGCCTTGAATACTGTGGTTTAGCCAGTGTTATACTAGACCAGTGGTCGGCAAACTGCGGCTGGCGAGAGAGGAAGAGTTCCCCAAACACCAACTAATGGTGCAGGGATGTGCCAGAGGAGCCCCCCCCTCCCGACCCCCCCAAGGACTCTGGGAGGGCAGCTGGGCTCACAGCCGCCGTCTCTGCCCTCCCTCCCGGCAGATCTCCTAAGAGGATGGGCTTTGTGCTAAGGGTCCCCATGGGCCGTGGAGAAGGAGCAATTGGCCTGGCTCTGGCCCGGGGCAGGGGGGCTCCCGGCCTAAACCAGAGCGAAGTTATACAGCGGAGAATGCATCCCCGTGGATTAGCAGGAGGCGGGACACCCAGCGAGGGACCGGAAGACCCCACGTGGTGGCTGTGAGTGTGCAAACGAGATGGCTTTGGATTGGACCATAGAACCTTCATTTTGGAGCCAAAGCGTCGCCGTGCAGGCTGACTGCGCCCCTCCCCGCCGGGTCCCCGGATGGCACAGGCCATCCCTGCGGGCCTAGCACCAGGCCCAGGACACAGCCGGCACCGGGAAGGGTAGTGAAGGAGCACATTTATGAGGACACGCGTGGCCCGGCCCCTGTGGCATCTGTGGTGCTTGCTCACTCCCCTCCATCTGGAGTCCAGTCCTGAATGCAAAGGGATTCTCCCAGAACCACTGGCAATCACTAGCCTTTGCCTATCAGGGAAGACGCTGCTGTCCCCGGCTGCCCTTCCCCTTCCACCGCCGGCAGCTCCGGCCATTAGGAAGCCCCCCTAATCATTAGGAAGCCCCCCTGATCATTAGGAAGCCCCTCTTACACATCCCCAGTGCACACTGTGGGTGGGGTGGAGGGGTGGCCCCAGGCTCCCTCGAAAGAGTGGGGCTGAGCCCAGCTTGTCCTCCCTTTAAGGCAAGCACGGGGCCAGGTCCGAGAACGGGAGAGGCCGCAGGAGCAGGGCAGCTCACCTGCCCCCTCTGAGTGTCTGGGGTGAGGGGCCTGTGACCGGCCAGGGCGCCCAGCAGGCGGCACAGCACAGCTCAGTCCCATTGGGACTCTGCGTCCCTCGGTCCCCCGACCTCAGGGTTGTCACGAGACGGGAATGGACACCTCAGTTCAGCGCCTCTGCACAGGACATGGGGACAGTCCCAGGCTCCCTTCAAATGTCCGTCCAGCGCCTCTGCACAGGACATGGGGGCAGTCCCAGGCTCCCTTCAAACCTCCATCCCTTCCCGGCTGTAGACCAAGTGACTGGCCCCGAAGCCTGCGGCGGAGGCCTGGCGGCCTGCGGGGAGGCCTGGCGAGGAGCCCGGGGGCTGGGGGCCGTCAGCAGCCACCGCTGTTGGTCTCCGGAAAGGAAGGTCGCCCGCCAGGCCCCCGGGGAAGGCACCCAGGCCGCCAGCCAGGGTGCCCATGGCCGAGGCGAAACTGGAGAAGCAGGCGGCCGTCTCGGAAGCGGCTGGGGACTCGGGGGACTGCGGGTCCAGGGACCCCGCGCCCAGGGCGTCCAGCACCGGCGCCCTGGCAACTCCCAGACCCCGGGCTCCCGGGGGCGCCGCGCCTGCCTCCCCGCGCCGCCTCCGCTTCCGTCGGAAGTTCCCGTTGTCGAACATCTTCTCGCAGTTGGGGTCCAGGGTCCAGTAGTTGCCTTTGCCTGTGGAGGGGGCGCCCAGCTCAGAAAACCTGGGGTGTGGGGGCCGCGGTGGGAGCGTGAGGAATGGAGGCGGCTTTGGGAAGATTCCGGGCCCACCCACAGCCCTCCTCCCTCCCTCTCCCCAGCCTCGGAGGCGCTTTGTATGGAAGGACAGGCCTCCACAGCCGGGCCGGGGAGACTTTGGACAGGCAGGAAGAGGGGGGAAGGGCGACCCCCGGGAAGTACGGAGGCCCCCTAAGTCCCAGAGCAGAGAGAAAGCGCACGGGGCACAGAGCCTT
The DNA here is from genome assembly GCA_026230045.1 of Corynorhinus townsendii. Taxonomy (NCBI): domain Eukaryota; kingdom Metazoa; phylum Chordata; class Mammalia; order Chiroptera; family Vespertilionidae; genus Corynorhinus; species Corynorhinus townsendii. The sequence continues at coordinate 147,892,109 of JAPDVU010000008.1, forward strand.
CGGACTCCGCCCTGGAGAGGGGCTGAGCGCGCCTGGCCCCTAGGCAGGTCCCAGCGAGTCCCCAAGCGGCGCCTCCTCTGCCTACAAGCCCCTGGGGTGGGCATTGTCTCCCCGGTTTACAGAAGGGACCGGAAGGGTTCCCGGCAGGTGAGCGGCGCGCACGAGAGCGCGCGGGGGTTTCCAGACGCACGGAGGACAGGACCTGCAGTCTGCCAGCCGCCGGCACGCCCCTCCCCGCCCGGCCTCGGGATCCCCGCTGCACAGCGAGGACTGCGTGTCCAAGGCAGTCCCCCCCCGCGCCTCCCCCCCGCCAGGGCCGGGAGCCCGGCTGAGGGAACCCCGGCGCCGGGTACCTGGGTCGCCCTGGTCGCGGGGCACCTTCCTGAAGCAGGCGTTGAGCGAGAGGTTGTGGCGGATGGAGTTCTGCCAGCCCGCCTGGCTGCGCCGGTAGAAGGGGAAGTTGCCGGCCACGAACTGGTAGATCTGGCTGAGCGTCAGCTTCCGCAGCGGCGCGCTCTGGATGGCCATGGCGATGAGCGCCGAGTAGGAGTAGGGCGGCCGCACCAGCCTCAGCAGCTCCTGCTGCCCGGGGAGGCCCAGCCAGGCCAGGTCTGCGCCCGCCAGGCCGCCCGGGGCGCCCAGGAGAGGGCCCGGGGCGGCGTAGCTGGGGGGCGCGCAGGGTGGTGAGGGCCCCGCCGGCGCACAGGGCGCGGGGCCGAGAGAAGGCGCGTTCAGCCACAGGCGCGGGCCAGCACCCGCTGCGCCCGGGTCCCTGCGCCCGTAGCCCGTAGGGTGCGAGGCTGCCCGGGCCTGGCTGTGCGGGGCCGGGCAGACCCCCAAGCCGTCGCAGTACGTGGCCATGTCCCGCCGCTCCCGGGCCTGGCCGGGCGGCTCTAACCCAAAGCTCATGGGCGCCCCATGCAGCGCAGCCCGCCGTCCTGGCCCTTTAAATGCCGTCGGGTCCGGCCCAGGTGAGTGGGTGTGGAGCCTCCTGGGAGGCTCGCATTGGAGAGGGCGGTCCCGTCTCCGCCCCAGGTCAGCTTTCCGCCCGCCCTGGCCCCCAGCTGCCCCTGGCCCCCACCTGCCCCTGGTCCCCACCTGCCCCTGGCCCCCAGCTGCCCCTGGCCCCCAGCTTCCCCTGGCCCCCAGCTTCCCCTGGTCCCCACCTGCCCCTGGCCCCCACCTGCCCCTGGCCCCCAGCTGCCCCTGGCCAGCCTCTCCAAGAACGCCCCACCTTGCGCCTCCTGCTCCGAGAGCCAAGTCGCTCAGGACCTTTGGTGGGGGACCCAGGGCGCCCACCAACCACGCCTCTTCAACCCCGAGGCCCCCGTTGCCCTGGACCCTCGGGCAGGCACTGCATCTCCCGCTGACCCCTGAGGTAGCGGCCCCCTCACTCTCCCACGGGGACCCCTGCCCCCTGTGAATCTCTCCTCGCCTCAGGGGCCACGGTGCCCAGCAAGGAGCCCCCATGACGCCTGTTGTACGGCCATGCGACCTGGCTGGGCGGGGACAGGGCGCTGGAGTCAAATGGAGTGCCCACATGGCACATGGTGTGAAGACAAACCAGACCCTGTCAGCACCCGGGCAGCGGCGGGACAGGGCCGCGTACCGGCTATCCTGGCTGCCCAGCTCCTCCGGCACCCCCGCAGCCTCTCAGGACCCCAAACCCCCAAGCCTTGGCTCCCCACGTTGCCCGCCTGCCCCTTCCCAGCTGCGGGCTCATGGAAGGCAGTCCCAGGCAGGCCTGTGAGCTGTAGGGCCGGGTGCCCAGGAAGAGCCGGGCCTTGGGGCTCCAGGTTCGACCCCCTGCCCTCAGGTGGAGGAGCGGGAATTCTCCCGGGGGGGTCAGGTTCAGGGGTGAGCGGTCCCCGCCCCTGGCGTCTATCTTGGCAGGATGAGCGTTGCTCTGGGGCCTCCTCAGTGCCGCCGGGGACTGTGGATCCTCAGAGAGAAGACATTGACACGCATTTCAAACACATTGCCGACCCTCGCCGGCCTCCCTCCCGCTTGCGGCGTTGGGGAGGAGGCCCGTGGGCTGGGCTCAGGGTTGGAGGCCATGAAAAACTTGGGCGGGGGAATTCGGGGGCTTTAGGCCCCTCAGGTTGTAATGTCACATGTTAGCGAGGCAGCCGCTCTGCGGAATAACGTACCGAAAGGCAGAAGGGAGAGTCCCCGCGCTGCCTCACCGCCTCTGCCCTCGGGAGTCCCAGCCCTTGAGGCAGGGGCGGTTTCCGGGAGAGGAGAGGCCAGGAGGCGGTGTGTCCCCCGGTCCTAGGAACCAAGCGCCCCAGCTGGTGAGGGTGGCCCTTCAGCTGGCCTGCACCCACCTTCGCCTCCGCCCCCCCCCCCCAAGATTTCTCATTCTTGTCAGAGGAGTAGGTGCTGGGGAATGCCAGGACCCTTCGGAAGCCCCTCCCCACGACCACCCTGCAGGGACCGCTGGGGATGAGAACCCTCCCTGCCTGCCCTTTCCCTGCTTGTGTCTCTGAGTTTTCTGTAAGAGCAGCCCGAGCCATCTGCCTCCCAGCTTCGCGATTCCCAACACGTGCTCATCATTTTAAAGGTGGCGTCACCGTGGGTGTGACTAGGCTCCGTGGGTGTGACTGGACTCCGTGGGTGTGTCTGGGCTCCGTGGGTGTGACTGGACTCCGTGGGTGTGACTGGGCTCCCTGGGTGTGACTAGACTCCATGGGTGTGAGTAGGCTCTGTGGGTGTGACTGGACTCCGTGGGTGTGACTGGACTCGGTGGGTGTGACTGGACTCCGTGGGTGTGACTAGGCTCTGTGGGTGTGACTGGACTCCGTGGGTGTGTCTGGGCTCCGTGGGTGTGACTGGACTCGGTGGGTGTGACTGGACTCCGTGGGTGTGACTAGGCTCTGTGGGTGTGACTAGGCTCTGTGGGTGTGACTGGACTCCGTGGGTGTGTCTGGGCTCCGTGGGTGTGACTGGACTCGGTGGGTGTGACTGGACTCCGTGGGTGTGACTAGGCTCTGTGGGTGTGACTGGACTCGGTGGGTGTGACTGGACTCCGTGGGTGTGACTGGACTCGTTGGGTGTGACTGGACTCCGTGGGTGTGACTGGACTCCGTGGGTGTGACTGGACTCCGTGGGTGTGTCTGGGCTCCGTGGGTGTGACTGGACTCGGTGGGTGTGACTGGACTCCGTGGGTGTGACTAGGCTCTGTGGGTGTGTCTGGGCTCCGTGGGTGTGACTGGGCTCCGTGGGTGTGACTGGACTCGGTGGGTGTGACTGGACTCCGTGGGTGTGACTAGGCTCTGTGGTTGTGACTGGACTCCGTGGGTGTGACTGGACTCCGTGGGTGTGACTGGACTCCGTGGGTGTGACTGGACTCCAGCAATGGACCCTAGGTCAACGATCCCATCTGGGAAGTGCTCTGACGGCTTAGATTTCTCAATGAATCCGTATCCCATTTCCTCGCCACCCTCCCTAGCTGTGGCAGTTCACAACTGGTATTGGCCTCAACCTCTTAAAAACATTGAAGCAACAGCAGGGCCTGCAGACTGCCAAGATTCTTTTTATTTTTCTTTTTTTTTTAAGTTGGCGAATGCAGAAGGTGGACCTGGATTCGAATTTTGGCTCTAGTCCCAAGCTGCGGAGTGGGTAGGCTTTCTAACCCTCCGGGCCTCAGTTTCTCATCTGCAAAGTGGAGCTAGAGTGCCCATCCTCACCATGGCGGGGCTGCCGAGGTGACGCACGCGCGGACTTCCTGGGTGGTGTGGTTGGGGAGGTAACTGCACAACACCTCTTTCCCTTGGTGGGTACATTTAACAAGCGGGCCTGATGGAATGCGTGAAGGGCTCTTTGCATGTCAAATGCAACCATTGGGGTCACCTGAGGGCGTTCTATGTGTCATGGTAACATCTGCTTTCATGTACCTTCACAGAGGCAGACTCCGTCAGAGCCTGCGTGGGACCATGCTAACAGCAGCGCTGGTGTTCGCAATGAGGAACGGCGTGTGGCCGGCCAGCCTGGGGTGTCAGACGGGCTCACCTTTGAATCCTGGTGCTGCCCTTTACTAACTGTGTGACCCTGGCTGACTTAACTTGACCCTCCTCCCCTCTAATACAGCATTAGCACCCCCCTGCCTCCCCTCCCCTCCCCTCCCCTCCCCACAGGGTGAAATGAATTATTGCACATTTCCTGGCACAATACACGTCAGCTCATGTTACTAGGGTGACAAGCAAGGATACATTGTTTCCTCCTTACTGGTCTGTTGGGACTTTTCAGAAGTTATACTGTAGCAGATAAACAGGAAGCTTCCGTGAGCTGGGGGTGAGATGAGGTGCCGCTCCAGGGTCACGTGGTGGGTCTGGGCCTTGGCCATTCCTCCCTCCACCCCTCTCCTTAATTCTGCGACTGTGACGCCATCTAGTGGGAAACCGTAGCTTATTTCCTCGAGCAGCCCCACTTGGTAACAACCCCCCCTTATTCATGGTACATAACGGGTAGGTTAAGTTCTGTTCCTTCCCCGTGAAGGAGGTAAGAGGAAAGAAGTACTCAGAATCCATAGCTATCAGTGAAGATGTTTTTGAATTAAAAAATTTTTTTTAAAGGTGTAACCTTTCCTTTACAAATGAAACATTTGCTACAGATGGGATGTTTTATTATAAAGCTTTAAAAATATTAGAAATGCTAATGCCAATGTTTATGATAATTCCTTTGAGCATTTTTAACACAGCGGTACTAAAAGCACAAGACTTTACAGTAAGTGTTGGCGTTTGATTTAAGAAAAAGGCCTGTTGTGTTCGACACCGTGAACGTTGGCTTCCTTAAAAAGAAAGAGCCCTGGCCGGGTGGCGGGATTGGTTGGGGCTTCATCCCGTCCGTCATCCAAAGGTAGCGGGTTCGATCCCCGGGGGGAGCACAGGAGTCAGCCCACGAACGGGAGGCTGTTTCTCTCTCCCGGGACCTCCCGGAGTTAAGACCCAAAGGCTGTTTTTGCCACATTAAGAAACAGGAGAATAATTCTGTGTGGGAACCAAGCCGTGTACTGAGTAACCTTCTCCCAGAGGGAGGTTTGTGCGCAGCCCTGGGTCCCCGAGGAGGAAGCCAGTGGAGAGACCCCCCCCCCCCGCCAAGGGCGTCAGGGGCCACCCACTCCTTGTCTGACTCCACCTGGGCGCCGCGGGGGTGCGGGAGCGAGGACACCTCGTTTCAGGAAGCAGCGGGCGCCGCCGCCCGAGCAGTGAGCCGCCCAGGTGGACATTTCAGAGCCATTACACAGACGTCCCCAGCGGGGACCCCACTCAAAGGCGAGCCAGCCCCGCCCAGGTAACAATCCCGAAGACACCTTGACTGGTGAAGCAGGAGACAGAGCATGAGGCTGCGCGGCTACGCGCTCACACTCAGACCCGCTCTCTGCTGGCCAGCGGCGCCCCAAGTGACGGACTCCCCTTTTCAACCAAGAATCACTCCAGCGGGACAATGGCCAGGCCATCAAGTCACAGCCAGACGGATACCAGAGTTCCTGCAGGCGGTCCCCCCCGTCCAGAGTCCGCCTTAGGGAATCTGGTTTAATTTCCCGAGTCCCGTCCTGGGAGAGCGGGGCTGATCAAATGACCTACTGTGAGGGGCAGTCCCGCTCAGCACCCCCCCTTCGCCCCCCTCCCCCCTCCGCCCCCCTCTCCCCGCCTTGGAACCGCTGCGGAGTCACCTTCCCATGTGCACCACGGACAGGCCCCGGGCTCCCCGCGGAGCCTCCCAACCAGATCCCCGGCCTCGGAAGGAAGCAGGGGCGACCTAGTCAGTGGGCATCGCTGCTGAGAGAGGAGGTCATGCTAAGAGAGGAGGTCATGCTAAGAGAGGAGGTCATGCTAAGAGAGGAGGTCATGGGCTTAGCCTTTGCTGAAGCAGGTGCCTGTGCCTCGCTCGGCCTTTCACAGAACCGCTGCTTCCTGGGAAGGTGAAGGGCGCTCGCTGTCCCACACGGTAACCGGCCACAGGGCCACCCACAGCCACCAGGCGGACTCCTGCTGCTGATTCTATCGCAGGTGGAACAGAAAGGCGCCCGCGTCGCCAGGCAGCCCTGAAGCGCTGGGCACTGTCCCGCCCTGCCTGGAGCAGGACCAGCCCTTCCTGCCCCCATGGCCCTTCCTGCCCCCATGGCCCTTCCTGCCCCCATGGCCCTTCCTGGCCCCCATGGCCCTTCCTGCCCCCATGGCCCTTCCTGGCCCCCATGGCTTGGTGGGAGATAGGGCGAAACAAAGTGATTTTTCAATAAAAAGCTTTTGATTTAGCGAGGGACTGTTATTCCTGCACACTGCATTTCAAAGAGGGGGTCCGGAAATATTGTACAACTTCTTTAAATGTTGACTCACCTTGTTTTAGCCAGAATGAGAGATTTTAAAGAGCATCTTCCAAGGCTCCTGGTGAATATCTATGTGAAATTACTGTGAAGAATGAAGCAAGCGGAATACATTTTTTTTTTTTTTTTTAGTTTAAAGGTAAGTGTTAATATTTGGTGTATTTTTTTCATGGATTAGTCACATAAGATACAATGAGTTTTCTTATTTATTTTAAATTTTATTTTTTAATTGCAGTTGACATACAATGTCACATTAGTTTCCAGTGTACGGGGTAGTGATTACACATTTACATAGACATTTACAAGGCAGGTGCCAGCGGGGCCCCCCTAATCGCCCAGCCAGTCACCTCACAGATTGGGCCTCATCGCCAGCCAGGCCTTCTCCCCGAGAAGTCGGGCACCATCCACAATTATGACAACACTAGAGGCCCGGTGCATAAAATTCATGCATGGGTAGGGTCCTAGGCCTGGCCAGTGATGAGGGCCAACTTGTGGGGTGACCAGTCGGGTGATTAGGGGGGCCCCTGCTGGCACCTGCCTTGGCTGGCTTGGTGCCGCCCACTTGCTGGCCCACCCCATGCCACTGCTGCCAGTTACCTCCCTCTGTGGGGCACCTGGTGGGGTGATCAGGGGGGTCCCCACTGGCACCCGCCTTAGCTGGCCTGGGGCCTGCGGGCTAGGGGCAGCTCCTGTGTTGAGCATCTGCCCCCTGGTGGTCAGTGCGTGTCATAGCGACTGGTCGTTACACCAGTTGTTCCACCTTTCGATTGATTTGCATATTAGGATTTTATTATATAGGACTAGAGGTCCAGTGCATGAAATTCGTGCATGGGGGTGTGTGCCCCTCAGCCCAGCCTGCACCCTCTCTAATCTGGGACCCCTCAAGGGATGTCTGACTGCCCGTTTACTGGGATTGGGCCTAAACGGGCAGTCAGACATCCCTCTCACAATCCAGGACTGCTGGCTCCCAACTGCTCGCCTGCCTGCCTTCCTGATTGCCCCTAACTCCTTCTGCCTGCCAGCCTGATCACCCCCTAACCACTCCCCTGCCAGCCTGATTGATGCCTAACAGCTCCCCTGCCAGCCTGATTGCCCCTAACTGCCCTCCCCTGCAGGCCTGGTCAACTCTAACTGCACTCCCCTGCAGGTCTGGTCCCCCCAACTGCCCTCCTCTGCAGGCCTGGTCCCCCCACTCCCCAACTGCTCTCCCCTGCAGGCCTGGGTCCCCCCCAACTGCCCTTCCCTGCAGGCCTGGTTGCCCCCAACTTCTCTCCTCTGCAGGCCTGGTCCCTCCCAACTGCCCTCCCCTGCTGGCCATCTTGTGTCCACATGGGGGCAGGATCTTTGACCTCATAGGGGCAGCCATCTTGTGTGTTGGAGTGACAGTCAATCTGCATATTACTCTTTTATTAGATAGGATAGAGGCCTGGTGCATGGGTGGGGGCTGGCTGGTTTTCCCTGAAGGGTGTCCCAGATCAGGGTGGGGGTTCCCTTTGGGTGTGGGATGGCCTGGGCGATAGGCCTGTGGTGGTTTGCAGGCCAGCCATGTGCCCACCCCCCCCCTCCGTCGCAACCCAAGCAGAGGCCCTGGTATCTGGGATTTATTTATCTTCTACAATTGAAACTTTGTAGCCTTCAGGGGAGCCAAGCCTTCTGCTTGCTCTGTGGCAGCAGCCATTTCTGTTGGGATTTACTTATCTTCTATAATTGAAACTTTGTAGCCTGGGCCCACCAGGGTGTGAGGAAAGCTTGGCTTCCTCCATTGCCAGGGAAACCCAAGCCTCCTGCTCTCTCCATGGCCATAGCCATCTTGGTTGGGTTAATTTGCATACTCGCTCCTGATTGGCTGGTGGGCGTGGCTTGTGGGTATAGTGGAGTGATGGTTAATTTGCATATTACTCTTTTATTAGATAGGATTATTGACTGTTTTCCCTATGCTGTACTTTACATCCCCATGACTATTTAAAAAAAGTGTGTCTAGAGTAATTTTCCTCGTGAATATGTATGTGAAATTACTGTGAAGGATGATATAATCAGTGCATTTTATGAGTTTAAGGGTAAGCATGGAAATACATTTTTTTCATGGATTAGTCATATTAGATCAAATGATTTTTCTTAAAACACTGATAATACTTCTTAGTGTAAGAGACTGTTGCTATTTTTTTCTTGGATGGAGTCATTGGAGGGCAGTTTAAATTGAGTTGGCAAAAAATTACTCTTATTAAAAATTGTGCTATTTAAAATGTTCCATAGACTTGTAAAGTGGAGTGGCTTTCATTGTAGAACGATGCACATGCTGTTCATGAATCCTTCTGAAAAAACACGTTTTCAGAAGTAAAATGCCCCAAAGTGTTGGCGCACTTCATCTCAGTCACGGAGGGTCGGAGTAAAACAGGAAGCAGCAACATCTGCACCAATGGAGCGTCGGGAATGGACAGACAAACGTGCCTTTAGGCCCAGCACCCTGGACAGCTCTTCCCCACCTTCTGGATTTGAACAGGTCCCCAAGCGCCGGAGTGAGAAGTTAGAGGTCACATCCGTGCTAAAATTGCATGGGAGGTGCATGGATTTGTAATCCGTCCATTAGGCTCTGATCCCAGAAATCTGGTTCTATGGAAACCGGAGCCCTTCTGTAAGGGGGGACGCCCTGTGAATGGCAGGCTTACTTGTGAATGTCAAACCTGAGAAGCCACAGATGGCTCCCTGCACAGAAATGCTCAGGCTTGGTCCCCACCCCTGGGGGGCGCTGGGAGAATGAAGGCTGACAAGCGGATGAAGGTGGCAGCATCCTCCCACACACGTCTTGGGCGCACCAGACGGGCCTTTCCATAACGGAGTTCTTCACGTTGGGACTTCTCCCATTTCTCCCGTTCCCAGGTCAAAACTGGTCATGGACTTTATGCTAGTTGAGAAACAACACAAGCGTGGGCGAGAGTAGGCTTGCAGTTGTATGGGAAAATACATACGACAAGAATAAAGAACAGACAAGACAAGAATAAGCCCCGTGTTTCGCATGCTCACCACCGTAACCCTACGCTTGCCCCACCTGTAGAGTTTGACCTTGAGGCAAATGGAGGACACAGAGGCCTTCCAGGCTGGTTTTCCAGGCACCAAGTGCAGCTCGGGATTCCAGTGTCTCGGACAGCTGTCTCCCTTGTCCGTGGTTTTGGTTACTCACAGTCAACCGAGGTCTGAACATACTAAATGGGAAAATCCCGGAGACAAACAAGTCCTCCGTTTTAAAGTGTGGGTTGTTTGGAGCAGCGTGACGAAACCGCGCCGGCGGCGGCTGGACGCCCGCTGGGCCGCGCTGTGCACGCTGCCTGCCTGTTGGTGTCTTAGCAGCCAGCCGCCGCGACGAGCAGGTCCACTGTCTGGCATCGCCATGCGTGGGTTCAAATCGCCCACCTAGTCACGTGACCCCACGTCACCGTGCCCCCGTCACTCACCTCCTTCACGCCTCACAGAAGCCCTGCCTCCGTTCACACCGTCCCCAGAACAGGTGAGCACAGCATAATGGGACATTGGAAGAGAGGGGCCACATCCACATAACTGTGATCATAGTCTGCGGTTGTAGTTGTACTTTAGTACTGCTGTCGTTCATCTCCTACTGTGCCTACCTGATGAATTAAAGGTTATCACAGGTAGGTATGCACAGGAAAAGCAGCATCTACAGGGGTCCGTACAGAACGCGCAGTCAGGCATCCACTGGGGTCCTGGATCGTATCCCCCCGAGGATAAGGAGGGACGACTGTATACTATTGGAGTAAAAATAAGGCATTTAGCGAGGGGAGCCCTCTGTTTTGTGTCTGGACGGAGCAGGACCCTGTGTGGCTGGCTGTAGTTCACGGGCACTTGCAGTCAATCACGCCTTTCTCGGAGCTGTCGGTGCCCAGCTCACGGCACCATCCATCTTCCCGGCCCGTAAGCCACGCGTGATCAATTCCTCTGCAGGAGACGGTCCTGGCATTTTTCGGAGGTGACCGCGGAATTCTTATTTTGTGGAATGGCACAACGTGACGCACGATGACCAACGTGTGATCAGCGACGGGAATGACAATGCGCGGCCAGGGCCAGTCTCCCCGGAGGGCCTTCCTCTAGTGCTGCTCCTGGCAGCTGCAGCTGGGTGCTGACGGTCCCGCCTCTTCATCCCCGGGCGCCTCATGTGACACACCCTCCCCCTCACTCCGCCCACCGCCCCACCCAGCCGGCCCTTGTTCGGGGAAACTTCCCATCAGCGGGAACCCCTGTCTCTGCTGGGATTCTCTGGCAGCGGGGCCTGAACTCACGGGCGCAGGCTGACCGCCCATGCTGGCGCTGCAGCTGGAGGCGAGATGCCGGGATGGCCCGCTGCCGGGAGATTGCTCTGCGGCCGCCCGGGGTCCAGGCAAAGCCGTGGCCTTTTCTTCTCTACAGTTTCTTAAACGTATGTTTTATTGGCTTTAGAGAGAGAGGACGAGAGAGGGAGAGAGAGAGAAACATGGATCGGCTGCCTCCTGCACGTCCCCTACTGGGGATGGAACCCGCAGCCCGGGCAGGTGCCCTGACCAGGAATCAAACCGTGACCTCCCGGTTCATAGGTCAATGCTCAACCACTGAGCCACCCTGGCCGGTCTCCACTCTACAATTTAAAAAACACACATACAATGTACTAATATTTGTAATACTTCAAACAATAAAAAATAAAGATGCAAAAAAACCCCCATATATATATATATATATATATATATATATATATATATATATTGATTTTAGAGAGGAAGGGAGAGGGAGAGAGAGAGAAACATCAATGATGAGAGAGCATCATGGATCGGCTGCCTCCTGCACACCCCCTACTGGGGATGGAGCCCGCAGCCCGGGCAGGTGCCCTGACCTGGAATTGAACCGTGACCTCCCGGTTCCTAGGTCGATGCTCACCACGGAGGCACACCGACCAAGCATATATAAGTATTTCAAAGTTGATGAGCCAACATTGGAATCCCATTGTTGAGGCAACTTTTTGAAAAAGGAAAGACATCTATACTGAAGCTTCATCTACCAACACCGAGTGTTGCTGTGCCTTCCAATTATATTTTGGCCGCGTAGTTGATAGAAACTGCGGTGGGTGGTATTTTTAAAAGCTAGGTAACATTCCCTTCAGTGAAAAATAAAATAAATTTGAAGGGCCATTTTTAAGCGCTCGTAGATACACATACAAAGCTACGCGCATCTGTTTATAAACGCATGTATGTGAACACACACATATTCACAGACATGCATTTGCATAGACGTAAATGCACATGCGCACAGATCATTGTCAGAAAAACCATGTCTATTACTTGGCGTTTCGGTTTCTTGATCTCACGGGGTCCGGGTCATCCATCACCTTTGCAGGAGCGCGTTGCTCTCCTAACACACTCCCTCGGGCTTACTGCCTCGCACTTGCCGGCGTTGAAAGCCCCACATATTTTCTCTTGGGGCCGAGTTTGAACAGAAATGAAAAACCCTAGCTATCAGCAGGACACGTGGCTCTCGCCCCCCTCAGATTTCCGTATGCGATTTTATTTTCCTTTGCTTGGTCTCGGATTCCTTGCAGCCTTCACGGGCTCACTCATCCTAACAAGAAGCGGGCTTCTCTTCAAAGTGACCCGTCTGTGGACGTTCGTCGCTAATTGAGGCGCGTCCTCCCAGCCTCTCAGCCGTCCCTGTGGCGGGATGCTCCTGCATCTGGTAAATGTCAGCAAATAAACAAACCTCTCATGTTGGAGGAGATGGGCCTCCTCGATGCACACAGAGCTCAGAGCCAGTGTTAAGTCTGTAATCGTTTGAAAATGCTCTTTCCTCCACCATTCTAATTTCTAGCTCCTTTCGGTGTGATTGACAGCTTTGTAGAGCGTTGGTCACATTCATTTACTTGGCAAAGGAATTTATAATTGCACCGTTACATCATTTTCAATTGCATTTTAATGTCCCGTTAAAATCACTGCCTATTCCATAGACCCGTTCATTGTATACCATGAGAATTGTTGTTATTCTTGAAATGTGGACTTGGGAAGAGCAGGGGATGTTACGTACAGGGGAGCCATGGCCTGGATATCTAACACCGTGTCCTTCGCTCTCAAAACGTCACCACGTTTACTGGGCTGAGCGTGCGGAGAGGAGCGCCTGCAGCCCGTGGCATGAGAGACGGAGGGACAACCCGAGTTGCCACCTGAACTCTGACAGCAGGAAGCCGGCAAATGCTGCAGCCGGACGGTCAATGAACGTCCACAGGGAACGAGAGGGAGGGAAAGGCTCACCGAAGGGCACTGTCCAAGTGTAATGCCTTTACAGCAATTACCCCTTGAGACTCATCCTCCTAGATGTTAATATATAAATGAAGTCTCAATAATGAACACAGTTTGGTGCTAAAAAAAGAGATGGAGGTCACAGTGGACCAGAGCAGCAGATCGACAAAAGGATTGAACACAAACGTTAATTCTCAATACAACAGAGGCAAGCACTTCAAATAGATGGGAAAAGGAGGTTATTTATTAAAACGTATAACTAAACTATAGGCTGGCCTTTAGAAAGAAAGAAAGAGAGAGGGTGGGGGAGAGAGATATTCCTCTGTACTTCTTACATCATAATCAATTCTAAACAGATTGAGTAGAACATAAATAAAATAACAATAACATGAAATAAACTCATAAAAGAAAAAAAAAATACCCTACACATGAAATGTTTATAACTCAAAACTTGGAGAACCTTTTTAATAAAAGCAGGATATGAAAATAAAAAGCCAGAGAAGAACATTGAGAAGTTTTATTATTTATGTCCGAATAAACCCATTGTAGGCTGAAAATATCGTAAGTCAAAAAGGCATTTAATACATCGAACTTACCGAGCATCACCCTAGCCCGGTGGTAGGCAAACTGTGGCTGAGCCACGGTTTGCCTCTCTGTTGACTAATGAGCTTGCTGACCACTGCCCTAGCCCACCTTAACCAGCTCAGAACACTTACATTAGCCTCACATCAGGCAACACCATCTAACACACGCCTATTTTATAATCAAGTGCTGAATATCTCATTAATTTATTATGTATATTGCTTCCACACCATCATAAGGTCAAAAAAGGGCTAATTTCACTAATTTACAAAAAAACAAAAACCAAAACAAGAGAGAGAGCTCAATAGAAAATCAAGCATAGGGAATAAACATGGAGTTTGTGGCAAAGACTGCCTACTGACTAATTAACCTAAGAAAATCTCACGCATAATTAAAGAAACACAAATGAATATAATGACATAGTGTTTAAAAATCTATCTGGTTGTCAAAAATTTGATAGTACCCGATACTAGCCCAATTTTGAAACCTGAAACCTTAGTTATGTTGGTCAGAATATAAATTAGGACAATAATTTTTAGAGGGTTATATTCTAATGTTTAAACAATTTTTAAAAATATGAATCAAAACTCCTGCTTTTGATAGTGATGGGGTTCAGGCGAACCCACACGTAACAATTAAAAATATTTGCTAGCCCCAGCTGGTTTGGCTCAGTGAATAGAGCGGCAGCCTGCGGACTGAAGGGTCCTGGGTTCGATTCCAGTCAAGGTCCCTTACCTCGGTTGCAGCCTGCATCCCCGGCCCTGGTTGGGGTGCTTGTGGGAGGCAACCAATCCCCCCACACCTTCTACTCTCTCTACAAGTCAATGGAAAAATACCCTCGGGGGAGGACTAGCACATAATAATAATAATAATAATAATAATAATAGTAATAAAAGATTCTCTTTAAAAAGATATTTTCTAAACTACTAATCGGATATTCTAGAAAAGGACTATGTGAAGAAAGTGGAGAAGGTAGAAGATTGCAATAAAAGACACACATTGGGTAAGATTCCGAGTTTTTTTGCTTGAAGCCAGTTCCCAGTGTTCACCGCCTAGGGGAGCTAGAAATGAGACAGAAACCCAGGGACTTACTGCCCTGAACACTCAGAGGGGAGAAAAGAGAAAGGGGCGGCGAGGGGGCGGGGGGGTCCTGAAACAGAAGGCGCGGCCGTGGGAGAAGACCCAGAGGCTGAGAACGAACTCCACGCGAATCCTTGGCCGACAGCTGAGCCGGGACACTTGGGGAAGATGCAGGAGACCTTGCAGAAAGCGACCGGTGACAGGTGACCTTGCAGGAAGCGACAGGTGACAGGTGACCTTGCAGAAAGTGACCGGTGACGGGTGACCTTGCAGGAAGCGACCGGTGACAGGTGACCTTGCAGGAAGCGACAGGTGACAGGTGACCTTGCAGAAAGTGACCGGTGACGGGTGACCTTGCAGGAAGCAACCGGTGACAGGTGACCTTGCAGGAAGCGACAGGTGACAGGTGACCTTGCAGAAAGTGACCGGTGACGGGTGACCTTGCAGGAAGCGACCGGTGACAGGTGACCTTGCAGGAAGCGACCGGTGACAGGTGACCTTGCAGGAAGCGACCGGTGACAGGTGACCTTGCAGGAAGCGACAGGTACAGGTGACCTTGCAGAAAGCGACCGGTGACAGGTTGAGAGAAATGAGGGACGGTTTCCGCTTCCGCCCACCCGTCAAAGTCTGGAGGTTAACTGAGCCAAGTGGACTGCACGCTGGGAAAATATCAACAATCTTCGAAGAAATGTAACAGAAAGGAGACTGCTGGCGCTCCCTCCCCCCCCTTCCCCCCTTCCCCCGGGCAGCGATCGGGCTGTCCTGTTCTGTCACGTACTCCCAACACTCAGAGGACACCCCGGCCTCGGGTTACAGGCTCGGGGAGTCCAGGGTGAATGAGTGAATGAATGAATGAATGAGTGAGCATGTGCATACACAAATGAATGGATGGATGAGTGCACAAGGCACATGTAGACCTCTTAGGGAAAGCTGCAAGTGGCCCATCTGCCTGGGATGTCCAGGTCTCAAGATCTGACCAAGACTCAGGGTCACAAAAGGGTAGCTGGAGTGTGGACAGAAATGGGTCTCTTGGCTCCCCTCTCCCCATCGACTCCCAACACTCAGCTTTGTTCCCGTCGGTGGTGTTTGGTGCTTGATTCCTCCGAGCAAGGTGACCCTATTCACGTCCCGGCCTTGACGTGCCCTTTGGAGAGCACCAGCAATCAGTCTGCTTCCTGATTGCCTCCATCCACCATGAATAATTAATATTATTATTAGACCGAAAGCGTGACTAATAAACAGCCCTCTTAGAAGGCCTCTCACATTCCATATCGCGCTCCTCCGGTGCTGCTGACATTAGGCTGAGAGGCTGTGAATTCTTGGGGGACTTCCTCTCAGGACTGGAGAGGCCGCGTGGCTCCTTAAGGTGGCTGTGAAGACCTTGCTTCGCCTACAAGGTCAGGCGTGGTAAATCCTGGCGTCGGACGCGTTCGGCATGAGCCACGCACTTGACCTGGTCAATAACCCACCGGGGTGGAGGGGAGACCGTCACTGCCATGTTAGTGGAGGAAACACGCTACCCGGAGAGAAGCTGCTGCAGGGCACCGGGAATGGGTGGCCGAGCTGGCTGGGACACAGTCCGGACACGCCCTCGCAGAGACCAGTCTTACTTGCTGGACTGGAGAGGGAATTGTCTTTCCGGATACGGTAGAGATCCACACAAATTCACACAGGACCTGAAGAAGCCTCAGTGCGGCCACGAGCATGACTTTCTTTCATTGCAACTCAGTGTGGGCGGCTGAAGTTCCCAGAACGCGCCTGCAGCCCTGGCCGGTGTGGCTCGGCTGGTTGAGCACCGTCCCATGCCCCAAAAGGTGGCTGGTCCGTGCCCCTGTCTGGATGTGTGGGGGAGGCAGCCAGTCAATGTTTCTCCCATCGATGTTTCTCTCTCTCTCCCTCCTTCACCTCTTCCTAAAAACCAATGAAGAAAACATTAAAAAAGAGAGAACACCCTGCATGTCCTGTAGCGAAGCAACCCACATTTTGCCATGAGATTCACACGTAAAACTCTCATGTTTGACCCAACAGGGCACCCCGTCAATTTCATCTGTCACCCTCCTCACAAAGCAGTTAGATGACATCACACAAGGTGACAGGAGAAGATCTGACTTGGGAGGGAGGGTGGGCACATGGAGCAACATACACACCTTGTACCATAGAAACCCACAACCGTAACCCACATGTTCATGTTGACTCACGTCGCCCCAATCAACTTAAGAAATGAAGATTTAACCAATACAACTTTTGAAGTTTTGTATTTTATAATCTGGTCTGATAGGAGCCCGTGAGACCTCAGTGAACACGGGTCGCTGCGTCCACGCGGAGAGTGGGAGTATCCAGCAATTGAACGTGAGGTTTCCTCGTCGGGAGAAGCAGGGACATTTGTGGCCCCATCAGTGAAACGCTCAGGAAAGCGACCTCGCTATCAGGGAAGGTCGATGCCTTCTCCTCCGGTTGTGCGGACGTTGGGGAAACAGCACGAGGCGTCTCCGGGCTCGAAGCGACACGCGAGAGAATCCCGCCCAACACGCTGGCTTCACTGGTGGAAAACCAAGCGGGTTTCTTTCCCACTAGCACACGTCACTGCCTCTAACACATCGCTCCTCTGCAGAGGGACGCTTCTCCTTTCTACCAAGTGATAATGGAGGTGGGGATGGGGGAGGGATGGCAAGACGGGAGGGACTCATCTTGGATTCAATTGTATACAGCTCATTGCCTGAGTTCGATTCTGCTCTTTCTTCCTTCTTTCTCTTTATTTTATTTTATTGCTTTCAGAGAGGAAGGGAGAGGCAGAGAGCGATAGAAACATCAATGAGGAGAGAGAATCACGGATCGGCTGCCTCCTACACTGGGGACTGAGCCCCCAACGCAGGCCTGTGTCCTGACCAGGAATCGAACCATGACCTGCTGGCTCATAGATCGATGCTCAGCCACTGAGCCACGCCGGCCGGGCAGTCCTGCTCTGTCTTCGCACGAGAGGACCCTGGGATGGGGGTTCTTTCATAAACGCGGCCCGAAACTGTCAGGCTTGGTTGGTGAGCTGTTTCTGGAAGCATTTTCCCCCAGAAGCACCCGCGCACCCCCTAGCATGAGAGTATCTGAAGGCAGATCTAGAACAGGGAAGCAAAGCAAGCCGATCGAAGAGGCACAGACACTAGCCCACACGGCACCGATGACTCGGCGGGTAAAATTTCCACGGCAAGCACTTCCACGTGCAAGGGAGCCACAGACGGCCTCAGACGTCCCCCGAGGAAAAATCTCTCCAGGAAGCAAGTGGGTCTGGCGCACGTTACCGGAGCCCGCGTCACCGTGAGAGGCTCTCCGTGGTCAGTGTTTGAAGACCGCGGCCTCGTCGCCTGTGGCTCGGGGTGACGCTGGGGCTCGGTAAGCGAAGTCGGGCCGCCTTCTTGCGGGACCTGATGGTCAGCGCCTTCTGAAGCGCAGGACCCGGTGGACAGAAACCCCAAAGCTCGGTGGCCACCCTCGCCGCGGACGTTTCCGCGCTGAAAATGGACACGTGCCCGTTGGCTGCCACGTTTAACGCGCCGCCCTCCCGGCTTCATTTCCGATCCCTTCTCAGGCTGTGTGTTCCAGAGCCCTCTGGACCCGCATCGCGCCGGGCAACGGCCGCATCGATGCATTCTCCGGGACGGAGATCTATGCTGCTGCGCGTTCTGGAATTACGCCTTTTAGCTCCTATCTCACCGCGAGCTGCGTAACTAGGAGCAAGCCGCCAGACGGGTTGCGCTCGCGGGCACTTTTTGAGGGGAAAGGAGGCAAGGACATTGCTCGCCAGGAAAACGGTCTTGTGCGAGGCAGAGTCTGCCTGTGCGGTTCCCTGGACCCTCCCTCCCGGCTGGCGGCCTCCCCCAAAAGCGCTTTGCAGAGGCCATGTCTGCTCCCTCCCTCCTGCCTGGTCGGGAGCCTTGAGGAGCCTGGGCCGTGGCTGTGCGGAGTGGCTGGGGGTTGGGGAGGGGGGGGGGCTTGCCTTGGCTGATGCAGGGGCTCCCACAGAAGGGGGAAGGGCCTTTAGCGCCCCTGTCTCCCCTGTCAAGCTGCCTCCAGCCCGCAGACAGCAAATGAATTCCAGGGCAGAGAGGGAAGCTCGATTTTCAGGCCCCTGGAATCGCTAGCTGCTCTCTAGGGCCCGCCAGGCCTGGGCAGCGCTTCGGACAGCCTGGGGGCAGTGTCTGTGGGCACGGCAGCCTCCTGCCCCGAGGGGGGGGGCGGTGGTCAGGCAGGGTCCCTGGTTGCCCAGGGAGCAGCCTTCTGTCACTGACAACGTGGGCAGGCTTTTAAGTAATTAAAATATTTCAGCAAATGCCAAACCCAGGAGACAGGAGAGATCCCATTTTCATGCACTTGAATTTCAGCGGAGCTGATGCACAGGACTCGAGGGCTGCTGGGAGGTGGTCTCGCCTCAAAGAAGAAGTCCTCGGAGGATCCAGGGCTCCTACGGCGTCGCGTGGAGGACGCGGCACGTGAGGTCCCGCGTGGGGAGGTGACTGGAAGGTCACAGACCGCGTTTGCCTATTTGATCTTAACGCTAATTTGTTCCACACTGACTATACAGTCTTCGGCCTTTTCTGAGTTACAGGGACTGGACCGCGGCAAGGCCTTCCGGAGGCGCACGGGTAGGGGCTGTGAGCTGCCATGCCGCAGGGAACGGGGTGCGCGCGGTGAAGGGATGACCTGGCCACCACACGGCCGTGGTGACCCCAATAGGGAGCGAAGGCTGCTCAAGGCTTAGGACAGGTCCCGCCCGGCTCCAGCCCACGGTTGTCCCCCCTCCCCCTGCCCCCCTACCGAGGGAGAGAAGGCCCAGGTGTCCGTTCTTTCTCCTTTTCAAAAGAAGCCAGAAAACCACAACGTTCCATAGTTTACAATGTCAGTCCTGAGTTTGATCTTGCAGTTGGTGACGGGCAAGCAAACCCCCGGGCAGGCTGAGTGTGGCTCAGGACCACGCGCCTGAGACATCCTGCGCGGAGGGCGAAGGGAACTTGCCTCTTGGCCGCCCCGGGGCCTCCAGGCCCGCCTGCCTGTGGGCCCAGGAAATTGATCTTCTCGGGTTCCCCAGCTGCTGGGAGTCGAGTTTGAGAGACGCGTCACCGCCTCTGAGTTCTGCCGCTCTCTCCTCCAGCTCACACCCTCTGAGCTGTGCGCAGGCCTCTCGGCAAGCGTCCGTGCCGCCGTGGCATCGCTGAGCCCACAGGGGCCTCCGTCGCTCACGCTGCCTGGGAGGGCTGGGGTGCGTCCCCGGTGCTGGGCGCAGGGCGGAGGGGGACGAGGCACCAGGCACCGCTGCCTGGTTGACCAGATGTTTCCTGGCTCTCTGATCCTCGGGTTTTACGTTTGCTCGCTTCTGCCTTGGGTCCAGGCAGGAGGCTGTCCGTTAGCTTGTTCCTGGACCGAAGGAAGCCTCTCTCTTTGTACTAAAATGCCGCGGGGTGTTGGGATGATAAGCAGTTATTTTCCTGCCTCCAGGCCAAAGCCAAGCACAGCCAGGCAGGCTGAGTCAGCGCTGCGGTGGTTCTCAATGCCTGGGGCTCCGGTCCTCCTCATTCTCCCCTCTTCTCCGGGTTCTTCTTTGTGTCTCCGCCCTCCACGCCGTTTTCCTTGCGAGTGGCTCTATTTTCTCGTCACATACAACACCAAAGGCTGTCCCTGCCATGGGGCACTGGGCTGTTTCTACCCCGAGAGCTTCTTAGTGGGTAGGCCTTTGTTCCTTTTTCCAAAGTGGTTGGAGGATGTGTCGCGAGCCCCAGGACCTAATCCCACGCATCTCAGGGTGTGCCTTTCGGACCTGTCTCGGCTTTACGGGGACCCGTGCTCCCTGTGGGACGGGTGGGTGAGTGGGCGGCACCGGGAGCCGCTGCGAGGGTGTCAGGTTAGCGCCCTGTGAAGGCCAAGGCTCCGCGCTGGGCCCGTGCCCGCCGCATCTACTTGCTCCGGAATAAATTGGAAAAGCAGCTCGCCGGGAGCATATGCGGGGAGCTGAGAAGCACAGTTTTCTCTATGGTAGTCAGAATCTCATATTAAATATTTTATTAATATCCCACAACGAAATTACAGCCTGGCTCCTTTGCTTTGGTTTCCAGTTCATTTCATCATCTTTATGACTTTCTTATGGAGCCTGCCACGAACTCTCTATATTTCTCATATTAGTTTTACCCAAACAATTTACATCATCTCTAAATGAAACTTCAAATAGATAGAAAAAAATTCACTTAGGTTCCCGCAATTCAGAAACAGTGATTTTCTTTCTCTCTGACTAATATTTATGCACGTGCAAAAACTTCACCCGGAGATGTCGTGGGAATCCACATTTCATGCTGTGATTGATTGGATCATCCCGTGGCAAACAAGGCCCTTTTTATGCTTTCTCTTCACTTTTGTTATTATTTCTTGAAGCTGCAGCAGCGTTTATTCAAGACACAACAGTGGGGCGCAAAGGGGACTTGGATCTCCCCAACCCTGGCCTTGGGTGGGGCCTGGCTGGCTCCACACGCACATGCGTGGTCCCGGCCCTGTTAGGGGCATGGCTGGGTCCTCACACACACGTGTGGTCCCAGCCCTGTTAGGGGCATGGCTGGGTCCTCACACACACGCGTGGTCCCGGCCCTGTTAGGGGCATGGCTGGGTCCTCACACACACGTGTGGTCCCGGCCCTGTTAGGGGCATGGCTGGGTCCTCACACACACGCGTGGTCCCGGCCCTGTTGCATGCGCACCTGGAGGCAGAGAGTGAGGCACAGGGAGCGATGGTGCGGACCAGCCCCGTGCACAGAGCACCCTGAGAAGGATGGGGTGACCCTCCTCTCCTTCCGACAGGTAAAGGCCTCTTTCAAGGCCCCATGGGGTGAGCGTCTCCACCACAGCACTCGCCTCCAGAGAGCCGTGTTCGCAGGGAACCGTCTCCAGGGAGGACCTTCCCACTCCCTGCGATGCTCCCGGTCTTCGCGCACCGAGCGGTTACTGTGATGTGACTGCTAAGCTTTAAGGAGTCTTTAAATATCTGCTCACCCAATTCGCAGCGCTTTTATTTAACGTGAGGGTGATGAGCAGCGGTCGGCTAATGAGCTGCGCAGGCGCACACGGCGAGTGCGCCGGTGGATGCCCACACGCGTGGCCAATAAAACACGCGATGAGCAACCCTCTGTTTTCAGTAACAGGAAGCATTTGAGGGAAGAGGAACAGGGAGGGGAGTCCATCTGTTTTTACAGAGCAGGAGGAGCGGTGAAACCACAGGAGAAAGCCAAGTGTGTGTTCGGTAAGATGATGGCTGTAGGTGATTTCAATTATTCCCAACTCATTGAAGCGTCTCCAAGGAACCCCGCTCCACAGCCTCCCTAAGAAGGAGACGTGCAGGGGAGAGCGTGGCTGCCTTCTGCTTCAGAAACTCCCAGGACGAAATTCCACCTTCCACCCGGCCCCTATGGCTCAGGGGCTGAGCGTCGACCTAGGAACCAGGAGGCCAGGGTTCGATTCCCGGTCAGGGCACAGGCCCGGGTTGCGGGCTCCATCCCCAACAGGGGGCATGCAGGAGGCAGCCGATCCATGATTCTCTCTCATCATGGATGTTTCTCTCTCTCTCCCTCACCCCTCCTCTCTGACATCAATAAAAATATATTTTTTTAAAAACTCCCTAGAACAGAATTCCACCTTCCTCACCGCCAACCAAGACAGGGCCTGGAACTTAGAAGTCACCAAGACACGAGGCCTCAGAAGGCTGCAGGTTGTCTCAAGGAGGCAGGAGATTTCATTTAAAGCGGCCCGTCTCTGTGCTCCCAGGCAGTGCCCGTCACGGTGCGGGCTCCTGGCTGGGTTACACTCTCGGGGAGCCTTCCCGGCGCCTGCCCAGGCTCTTCCCGGAACTTCGCCGCAGAAGTAGGGCCGTCCCAGGCGGGATACAACCCAGGGCGCCTGTGCAGATGATTCCACTGACATGTCATTAGAGCGACAACACGCCCGGGGGATAGGTGGCGCCAGAGACCCCGGGGTGACGAACTGCCTTCTCGCTCTGATCTCTGCGCGCAGCACTGCCCGCCCCGTCCCTGGTGGAGGGAGAGACACACTGCAGGTGCAAAGAAGCACAAGCAGGACCCTCTGCAGGGGAGCACGCCTGTCCCTCACCTCGGGTGCGAGTTCACCCTGATGGTCCGGTGAAGCACGCCACCCGCCTTCAGCGCCATTCTCCACGCATGGGCCTGGCGTCGGTGCACTGAGCATTGTGTAGGGAGTGAGTTCATTATGCACAGGGCTCCTCTGTGGAGACAACATGCTGTCTTCGAGTTTCAGTGAACGTGCCACCGTTGCTCCCGTGTGCATTCGGAGGGGAGAACCGCAGTGGCCCTAGCGGCCCGGGTCCGCTCGGATCGGGAAGGAGGACCTTGGACGCAGGCTCTGCCTGCCTTCAGCAGGGCTTGGTCTCAGCCTCGCTGGGCTGTGGGTTCAGGCAGGCCCACGTCAGTGCAGGAAGAGGGGCGCCCTCTCCTATTTGATGTGTTCACACCTCATCAGTCCTCTGCTGTTTTTAAAATATATATTTTTATTGATGTCAGAGAGGAAGGGAGAGGGAGAGAGAGAGAAGCAGCAATGATGAGAATCATGGATCGGATGCCTCCTGCACGCCCTCTACTGGGGATCGAGCCTGCAACCCGGGCCTGTGCCCTTGACCGGAAATGGAAACATGACCTCCTGGCTCATCAGTCAACACTCAACCACTGAGCCACGCTGGCCAGGCAAGTCCTCTGCTATTCGCGGTCCCCAGGCGTGTCCCCTGACACATGGCGCAGGAGACTCCCCGTCTCTGCAGGATTCTTTTAAAAGAGGCGGCAGGGCAGGCCTGTCTGGGGCACCTCTCACCCGCCTTTGGGTCTCGTTCCGTCGCTTTAGTTGGAGACTGTCTCGTGAGCAGGTATCGTGCGTGAACTACGTCAGGATGTTGGCCTGTGACGCTGAGTCGTCGCTGACACGATTAAGAACATCAGTAACTTCATAGGGTCACAGGGGCTGACGTTCTAAAAGCGCGGTTATGTCGCTCCCCGCTCTCTCAGGCTCTCAGCCACCCACTGTTCTGAGTGGGCCAGGTCTCCGGTCCCTCGTACAGACAGGAAGCTGGTGTGCCAGGGGCTAAAGGCTTTGTCCAACGTCGCCAGGCCCCTCTGGGTCAGAGCCAGGGTCGACACGGGCCTGTGTGGCCACGAGGCCCATCATGCCACGTGCCTGCCATCGGCACCCAGGGGTCTTGTCGGTCTCAGGAGACCCTGAGTGGCTCCTCGGCGTGGAGTTCCTGGAGGAATCCGTGGCCTTGTAGACTAAACTCAGGTGTGGGGGTATTTTGCTGGAGCTGGTGTAACTGAAACGAGTATTTCCAGTAGCCAGGGACCCCCACGAACCCAGAGGACCTCCAAGCACTGAAGCCGCCGTCAGAGGGAAACACACGCTGCTTAAAGCCCATGTTGGATCCAACTAGAAAAAGACTCTTTTCACTTAGAAATGCTCTTAAACACACCCGGCGGGCTCACACGGTCCTGTCCTCTGCCCCCCAGGGATAAGAACGCCCGGCTCTGAGACTCGGGCTCTGCTCCGCTGTCATTACGGTGTGTCGCTGCCGGCTCTCCCCCGGCTGGCTGGCTGGCTGGCTGCTCTGGACGCGGTCCTGCCTGGGGCCAGTCTCCCCGCTAGGCAGCGGCCCTGGCTTGGCGCTGGTCTCTCAGCATGCTGGGAATTTCTACCCACTGGAGGCGAAACTCCCCCCCCCCCCGCTCCCACACACACATACGACTGTTGACTATAATGTCACTGCAGCGACCCCGGCCCCACTTGGCTGTCAGAGAGCAGACCGGCAGCCCCCACGCCTGGTCCCCCCTCCTTTCTTCCCCGCCTCAGGCACCCTGGTTGCTGAAAGCAGGGGATTCAGTGATGATGCAAAGACAGCCCGGGGTCCTGGAAGGTGACACTTTCTCCAGAATGCGCGTGGCCACATTTTTGTTCGGGGGCTCATTTAACAGACACTCCAGGTCCAGTCTTTTGAACAAAATTAATTTTACGCTTTGATCAAAGTATTGATATATGTGGTCCAGAGTTGCAGGGTGCTCAGGAGCCTAACACCACACAAGACAGCAGCCATCCCATGGCCTGTGCCCCAGGCTCGTCTCCCGGAGGCGATGAGATCGGTCTCTGTCCTGGCTTTCTCCAGCGTTACCTTCGTAACCAGGACAACACATACACACCTTGTGTTCCCGACACAGCCACTTCCTCTTCCCGCTGGTATGCGATTTGTAGTGATAAATTATTTTGTTATTTAATAATGGCTACATTAGAGACCACACCACGCATCATTCCTTTGTTAAACACGACTTTAATTTAGTATTTTTCGCAAATTTCTATTTTTGTTATTTCCTTCACGAATTATGTTTCCCCAATGTTCTCTTTGTAGCAAAAAGTAACCACTGTCTAGTAAATTCCTTAAGGAAGGCCAATGGGTACAGAATTCTCTGAATTATTGCATGTTTACAACTGCTTTTCTCTTTTGCTTTGATACTGTAGGACTAGAATGAATGGAAATCAAATGCTTGGATCATAATTTGTTTGCTTGAGTTTTCTTGAAAATTCTACCTAACTTTGCTTTGCACATTACTTTTTAGAAGCACGGTATTAGATGAATGTTCTTGCACTCATAAATAGTTTGTTGTTGTTGTGTGTGTGTTTGAGAACTTTTGAATGTTTTTCCTTACCATTAACATCTAATCATTTTTCTTGGAGATGCATCAGACATCATTATTCCTGGCCAATTCTCTCAGCTACCCATGGAGCTCTTTTGTTACATAGAGTCAGGTTGTCCTTGATTTTCAGAGAGTTTAATGGAATTATAGTTTTAAATATTAGTTCTGTTTAATTATTTACCATCTAACTTTAGGGGTGACACTTATATGTATGTTAGATCTTTGCCTGGCTTCCATTTTAACCACTTTCCCTCTAAACATTTCTCCTCCTCTTCCTCTGCCTCTTTCTCAGTCTAATTTTCCCCCTCTATATTTTGCACTTTTCTTTTCCTATACGCATGTTATTAAAATTTTATTCAATACCAGTATATTCTTTTTGGGGCATCATACAGAATAGTTGTCATTTCTGATATGATGCTTGTCTTTTCTTATACTTCTTTTTTACATTTAATCAACTCTTGTTTTATGACTCCCTTTATTAACATTTAAAATTTTTCCATTTTATGGTGGTTCTTCATATCCCTAAATGCTGGTTAAATGATATTTCATTCAGTTTTGAATTTTTTCTTCCATCTTTCTTCTGTTTTATGGTTACTGGCAGCAGAGAGAAGAATTGCTATCAGCTGAAATGTTTTTTTTATTGTGGTTTGTTTCCTTCTCAGAGAGGCTTTAGAAGGGAAGATTCCTCATGTTTTTTATCACCCATGCACACCACATGGTGAGTGGTTTGGGGTGATTTCAAGAGCATGCTTCCTATGTGCTTTGAAGTTTCTTCAATGGCTGGATTCTTATTATTCTTTTAAGATATTTTATTGCTCTTTAGAGAGAGAGGAAGGGAGAGGGAGAGAGAAACGTCAGTGGCTTCGGGTGTACACCCGAGAGAAAGGGTATACACCTTTTGATTTTACTTTGATGTTAGTCTGTTTCACAAAGCCTGAATTTCCTCCCTTGCTCCGCTTTTTCCTCCATCACCTGTCTCCAGAGCCTCTTCCTTGTTGTCCCTTTCCCTTCAGGAACACACCTTTCCAAACTGCCTGTTGGAGCCCCGTGCTCACCTGTAAGCCTGCCCCCTGCCGCCAGAGCTCCTGCCCACGAGGATTCTTTCTCAGCATCTCATGCGTACTGTGCGCTTTCTGTTTCAGAGGGTAATGAACCCATTTCGGCCCCTTTGTTCTCCCCTGTGCCGCTGTTTCAGGGGCTCTCCCTGTTCTCCCAGTAGTAGACATTTGAGAAGCGGTCCTCCTCCTGTTCGGCCAGTGTGGCTCAGGGGTTGAGCATCAATCTATAACCAGGAGGTCACGGTTCGATTCCCGGTCAGGGCACAGGCCCAGGTTGCGGGCTCGATCCCCAGTGCGGGGCGTGCAGGGGGAGGCCGGTCAATGACTCTCTCATCGAGGATGTCTCTATTTCTTTCTTCCTCTCCCTTCCTCTCTGACACCAGTACAAATATATGTATTTTTAAAAAGTAGTTCTCCTGGACCGTGATGTTCATTTTCCACATTAGCTAGAAGAATTTAGTGTTCTCTGTTTTGTTTTGTTTTTTCTTTTTGCAGAAGGCATGGGACTTGTGTGGTTTTATTTGTTCTTTGTGATGATTAGTCAAGTCCCTGGAAGATGGGTGGAGGGGATTGTATTTAAGTAGCCTCCGTTACCTAGGCAACCAGGAAACCCCCTTGATGAGTTGTAATTCACATCTACTCTCTACCTTTCTTTCTTTGTGGGAGTCCTTTGTGGGAGTAAGTGGAGACACATGCTTTCAAAATTTGATTTGTGTCAACCAATAACATCCTTGCCCCGCAGACACAGATTCTGTGTGGTAAACCTTAATTAACATATACTATACATTCTATTGGTAACAAAATTAGAATAGCCATCAATGTTGAGTACCCTATTGGAAAACTCATATTCACACGCTTTGTTCAAATGTCTGAAATTCATGACATTTGAAGTTCTGGACCCTGGGCACCGTCTCTGGAGCAGCTTAATGACACCTCAGCATGAGATGTACATGGAATATTCTAGAGTGAGGCAGCAGCCCTGGAACCAAAGAGGATTAAATGGGATTAAACCATGCAGTCGGCAGGGTTTAACCTCGTTGAGGTTTCCTTAGGGTTACATGTTCATAAATAATGTCTTAACAGTGATGAGAAGTTTGTTTACACAACATAATTATATTGCACAATGAGTCTTCCTGTTATGCAGATAATAGAGAACGCTGGGATGTGCTTTGCAGAAAATGCTGAAGTTTATTAAAGATATAAATTATGGATTCAACAAATGCAACATAATAAATCTGAACCATATCCTTTGTGTGCTCAAGTAATTATTCTCTTATTTTCTTCTAATATCCTGTTGTTATTAGAAATTTTATGCTCTATTAATCTCCTTTGATTTCCCCCCAGAGTGTAACGTTACTATCAAATCCACGCACATGTACAAACAAAGCGACGTGCACGCACAGGCACGTCACGAAGACATGGACTAACGTTCGTAGTGAAGTGGTGGTAAGGCTGACATGTAAGAGACAACAGGCATCTCTTGCCAGCAATATAATGCCCCGTTCCCTAGCTTTATTCTAAAAAATGTGAGCAGGAAAATGTGAACGCGGAGGCAGTCCCTCACGTGGAAAATCTGCACAGAAGCCGGAGCGATATTTTTCGTGTAAATCCTCGAGCCTGGCAGGCAGTCAGGCTGCAGTGATTTTGAGCCGCAGCTGGGAGCCCCAGCGTCTGAGTGCTTTCTCCGAGCCGCAGAGAAATGGCGATCACGCGGCCCGCCCTTATGGAGCGTCATAATTCCTTGAGAGGCACAGGGCAAGTCCGTTCACGTCGCCCGCGGAAGAAGGGTGAGCTCACTGACTGGAAGTCCCCATCTAAGTGTGACATTTATTCTCCAACCACCAGTAATCAAGTGGGTGACTCGAGGGTCAATCGATTCGCTTTGTATTAAATCACACCCTTTCCTGAAACACTCAGAATATGTATGACCAAGGGGGATGGAGAGGAAATGTCTGATTGCAAAGACTTTCAGGACTGCTTTCCACGTTCACGAGGGCATTGGTGAGCGCTCTAAACCAGTCAGCTAGAACTGTGAATGATGCAGACCCGGTGTTCTCATCCCTCATTTGCTCAAATCACCCAAGATAACGGGACACAGGCAGAAGTCTCCTCTCCTCCCATTCAGTGGCCTCCCAAGGATGTCTTCCCCTTCGTGGCGTGCGCGTTGACGCCACACTCTCTAGGTGCAATGCGTTTAGGAAGCTGCTCTCTGACGAGAGACCTCTGTTGACTCCGATTCTGGTTTGGTCCCACTTCTTAGAGACTTTGAGAGATGGGTGCAGAGAGGGTGCCAGGGAGTGACGACCTGGAGACAGTTATTGATCCCTCAGTTGTGGGTGAGGCCTTAATCCTTACCCGGAGCTGAGATTCGGCTGCTCATCAAAGAACCCCAAGTCCTTGATGCCTGGCCTCCGCACCTGTGCATGCCCGCCGACTTGCAGTCAACAGGGGGCAGTGGGTTTCCAAGAAAGGCTTCAGTGGGATGTCTCTGGGTGCCTTTCCTTCCAAACTGTTTTCTGGGTCACATTTCACCACGGTTCATAAGTCTGGATCAGATCAGTATGGACCCAAAGCTCACACTTTCTGACACATTCATCTCAATCATTCTTCTTCTTTTATCCGCTCCTAGAGGCCCGGTGCACGAATTTGTGCACAGGTGGGCTCCCTCGGCCTGGCCGGCGATTGGGCTGATAGGGGTCGGCTGGCCCGGGAGGGGCCACGGGAGGGCTCTAGGGCTTGTCCAGCCCTCTTGCCCAGTCCCAATTGGTCGGACCCCAGCAGCATCTGCCCCCTGGTGGTCAGTGAGAATCATAGTGACTGGTCAACTGATCAGTCGGACAATTAGCATATGACGCTTTTATTATATAGAATGGAAAAATCCATCCTTTAAGACTGGGGTAAAATATATTTTCCCCTGTAAAAAGAGCACACACAGAAAGTCATATTTTATGTGTGTGTGTCTTATGTAATAGACACTTATTATTTTCACCCAAGGAAGAGTCAGATTTGATTTCTGTAAAGAAAGGGTTGGTAATAAGAAGTTTATGAGTTTCAAATCCCTAGTCAGACTCCTTTAAGCAAGGTCAGTGCTAAAGATCTTGGTCTGAGCCCGAGTGAGCATGCTCGCGTACACACACATACGCACACACACACAGAGTTAGGGAGGATTAAAATATTCTCATGGCATAAGAGAGACTCAAAGTCACTCATGGCTTTTTTATACTGACTCGCACCATAATGTCGGTGTAAAGACAGTATTCAGAGAAAGTATCACAAGTGGTAAAGTTATATGGTGCTATTACTTTTGTGCTATGCCAGAGGCCTTGTTCTGGAAATTAAGACCCAATTCCTAGACACAGCCTATAGAGCAGTGGTTCTCAACCTTTCTAATGCCGCGACCCTTTAATACAGTTTCTCATGTTGTGGTGACCCCCAACTATAAAATTATTTTCGTTGCTACTTCATAACTGTCATTTTGCTACTGTTATGAATCGTAATGTAAATAATCTGTGTTTTCCGGTGGTCTTAGGTGACCCACAGGTTGAGAACCGCTGCTGTAGAGCCTAAGACCATCAGAAAACACAGATATTTACATTACGATTCACAACAGTAGCAAAATTACAGTTATGAAGTAGCAACGAAAATAATTTTATGGTTGGGGGTCACCACAACATGAGGAACTGTATTAAAGGGTCACGGCATTAGAAAGGTTGAGAACCACTGCTATATAATAAAAGCCTAATATGCAAATTGTCCCCTTGACTAGGAGTTTGACTAGGGGGTGGGGCCAGACAGCCAACCACCCGCGGCCCCTCCCCCCAGCCGGTCCCACACCAGCCAGTGGCCAGGGGCCAGGGAGGCCCTAGCCAGCAGTCAGGAGCCACTAGGGACCCTACCCGTGCACGAATTTTGTGCACTGGGCCTCTAGTAGGAATATATTTCAGATAGTTGACACACAGCATGACCCTTGATTTATTAGAATCCACTTTATGCATTTTTTTTGGAGGTAGTATTTTGGTATTTAAAATTTTGGGGCCAAATCCACTAGGTCACATCATTGCTTGCTACATTGTAATGGCAGTTGTATTTACTATTTTTAAATATATATATAATTGATTTTTACAAAGAGGAAGGGAGAGGGATAGAGAGTTAGAAACATCGATACATTGATGAGAGAGAAGCATTGATCAGCTGCCTCCTAAATGATTCCTACTGGGGGTCAAGCCAACAACCCAGGTACATGCCCTTGGCCCGAATTGAACCTGGGACCTTCAGTCATGGGCCAATGCTCTATCCACTGAGTCAATCTGGTTAGGCTGTAATTACTATTTTTAAATTGATCTCTCCAAAATGTCTTTAAATAATATTTTGATCTACATTTGTAAGGATAAAATGTCTATTTTTGCACCAGTCTAAAAGTGAGGACAGCCCAGCCGATGTGGCTGGGTCGTTGAGCATCAGCCTGTGAACCAGGAGATCACGCTTTGATTCCTGGTCAGGGCACATGCCTGGGTTGCAGACATGACCCCCAGTGGGGGGCGTGTAGAGGCAGCCGATGGATGGTTCTCTCTGATCACTGGTGTTCCTATCCCTCTCTCTCCTTCTCTCTCTCTCTGAAATCAATAAAAACACATTTTTAAAAAAGTGAGGACAGTTCCGATGCCTTTCTTTCTGTAAGCACCACGCTCGTTACCCAGAGGTACACCTGCTTCTCGAGGTGCAGTAAGTTTCCCTTCCGGAACAGGACAGCTTTCGCTGTAGGCAGAGGTCGAGAAAGAGCTTCGCCAGCATTCCAAGTGGTTCTTCAGGCTCAAGTGGAATCACTGAAATTTCAGAACTCTAGCTGAAATTCTCCTAATCAAGAAAATGCATTTCGTGGGTGTTAGACCTCGGCATCCTAACCTATGTGATCGGCTAAACCGGGTCTTCAGAAAGTGATAGAAATATACCTTGTGTTCCAGCAGGTTGGAGGATGCAGACGGTGCACGGTGTCCTTTCCTACCATTTGATGAAACTGCATGTGCGTGTGTGTGTGCATGTGCGTGTGTGCGTGTGCGTGTGCCTTTGACTTCGATCACTGCAATTCTGTGTCATTGTCTTCTCGGCCGGCGCTGTGTGGCCGGGCAGGCCTTCTTCAGCCTCCTTGCAGGACTGCTCTAAATTCTGTCGGATGG
This sequence comes from Corynorhinus townsendii, assembly GCA_026230045.1. Classification (NCBI taxonomy): domain Eukaryota; kingdom Metazoa; phylum Chordata; class Mammalia; order Chiroptera; family Vespertilionidae; genus Corynorhinus; species Corynorhinus townsendii. The sequence goes on from JAPDVU010000008.1 coordinate 147,923,320, forward strand.
TCCCTAACTTTGACCTTCTCTATTTGCTGTAACTCCGTTCATATCACCGCTCTCTACGTTCATCTTGCTGAGGTCATTTTTCTTCTTTCCCGACGCCATCCTCCAACTGAGTTGGGAGAACTGGACCCGGGTACATTCGTCTTCTCGACACTCAGAGGCCCGCCCTGGGTGTCCTCAGGGCCCACCAGGTACTGAGTGTTAATCCAGCACCCGGACTCCCGTAGGCTGTGAACCCCGGTCTTCTAAGTGGGTCTCCAACTGATTTGGCTCACTAACCCCGCCCCCCCCCCCCCAAAAAAAAACTTTGTAAAACAACCTACCCCCTAAAATACTTTTGATTCCACATCCAAATGCTTTCATCAAGTGTGTGAAGGATGCAAACGGGCGTCATTTCCAGAATACTGTAAATCATTACATTTTCCGAATAAAATGGTCTCATTCTTTTTAACGGATCTAGTGGCATTTGATAACACCGTGATTTGATATTCACCGTCATTGCAGAAATACACAAATTACCCTTTCACAGTTAGAAATTTTACGTTTTTATTTTCTTCTATTTGAACTTGCATGGTCGTTCCACTTCTGAAACAGAATTTTCTTTATATCCAATACAGTTTATGATCACCCTTTAGTGCTTCTTTGCAAACACACACACAAAATGTATATACATATATACCTTAATTAAAAAGTATTCTCATTGATTTCAGGGAGAGGAAGGGAGGGAGGGAAACTTCAGGGATCAGAGAGAATCACTGATCCATTGCCTCCTGCACACCCTCTACTGGGGATCGAGCCCGCAACCCGGGCCTGGGCCCTGACTGGGAATCGAACTGTGACCTCCTGGTTCATGGGTCGATGCTCGACCACGGAGCCACCTTGGACAGGCTGTATATGTTTAAATTTTAAACAATTCCTTGTCATTGTAAGGCTGGTAGAAATGGTGGTGGCTGAGACTGCGGTGAGGCCGGTTTATAACTAGGGAACGTTCTTTTCGCAGATCAATTGCTCAGCTGTGGCCCTTCTTCCTCTCTCTCTCCGTGGATGTAACGTGTGGAGTTTATAGTGGTGGCTTTATAATCAGGTATTTTTAAAAGTGGTAGACAGTTCATCATATTTTAAATTTGTAGCTGGCCATAAATTAAACTTTACTCAGTAAAATTTCAAACCTGCTTATTTCATGTATTTGTCATGGCTATACCTTGTCAGGAAAATAAATAATAATAATAATCATAATATTTTATTCCCACGGCCTTGTAATTTATTTTATATTTGAGTAATTTCAAATTCCACAAACAAAACTGAAGAAGGGCCCTTTTTGTGTGACTTCTCTCTCCTGTCCACTCAGTGATCGGAAACTGTGCACACCCCGCTCTCAGCGTGCAGACCCTCGGGGAGGGTTGCTGCGCACACGGAGGTGGGGCCCGGTACTGTTGGTTCCGGGAAGAACGGGTCCCACAGGAAAGCCCGGCACACAGCCCCGCACAAGGGCGCCTGCCGCATGTCAAGTGAGCAAAGCCACCCTCGCGTGTTCTACACGTGCTGTGAGGACACCCGCCCAGGTGAGCGGCCGCGTGGGCCCATGGAGGGTCAGGCCAGTGGTCAGCGCGGGGCAGCGCGGGCTGCGTGGTACGGACCGTCGTGCTGCTCGCACACCGGTGTGTCCGCCTGGGCTTTTCTTCGCATAAAGGGATTTCGGTGCACGTGGACAACACGCATTGCAAGCTGCTCCCGCCGCTCAGCCTCAGAGCTTCCAACGCCCGAGTCTCTTTAAGCACCAGAGGGCAGGTCGGGCTGCTCACAACCGATTGAATAGTAAGCAGTTTTTCCAAGAACAAGAAGGAAGAAGAAGAAAAAGAAAAAAAGAGCCCAAGAGAATAAACCATGAAATCTATTCTCCTGTGCAAATGAATTCTAAGACAAGGCAGGATGTGAAAGTAATTGCTCTGTAACAACTCTAAGCAGGCCGCGAGGTCCTGATCAGCCCCTTAGCCAAGATGACCGAAATCGCCTGCGGACATCCATCGGGAGGGACGAGGCGCCCCCGGCGGTGAGGGCTCTGAGGGGCGGCTTTGGGGCGCAGCTCCCCCAGTGCCCAGGGGGCCAGAGGCTCCTGCGTTCAGGTGCCACAGGAGCTTCTGCTATGACCGCAATTACTTCTCATGAACCCGGCCCAGGCTCATATCTCACCCGAATTCCAGAAAGACACCGTGCCCCCAGGAAAGGAACTAAACAAGGGCGGGGCCTTTAAACGTCTCCAACTGGCACTAAAATGGGGTGCCCTGAGCGTTTGCCGTGAGCAGTTGCTGGTCACACCCAGAGTCCCCGGGCCTGGCGCTGTGTCCTCTGCAGCGAGACGGGGTGTGCCCTCTAGAACAGAGCCCTGGCACGCGCACAGTGACTTCAAAAGCCGCTTGAAGCGATGGCTTATGTCTTCTACTCCCCGCGCTGGCCAGGGTCTGATGTCCCATCGAGTTCCAAGTTTAGGTTTTAAAATTGCCTAATGTTCACGTTTTGCGTATGTCGAATACGACCCTGGCTCCAAAGCCCACAGGGTATGGTCTCGGAGTCGGACGTCCTCGGCCCCCCATCATTCCTCCTCGTCTTTGTCCCGCTTCCTCCCCCACAGCCTTGGCTGTGGGCGACCTGGGGTTCTCTTCCCTTTGTCCTTTCCACGTTCGCACCATTCCGACGCCGCCCTGCCTTCTGCTTTTCCACTTGGCATATCGGGGAGACCCCTTCATGCAGGACAGCGATGGCCTTCTCCTTCGTCTCCATGGCTCCGTGCTGTTCCTTTGGGTGGGAGTCCCCTAGAGCTGCCCGCCAGCCTCCCGCTGTGTCTCATCCGTGGTTACAAAGGATGCGCTAATCAGTAGCCTTAGGCACGTGGCGCTTCCTGTTCATGGAGATGTGTCTTCCAGGTAGATTCCTGGGAGAGGGGTTTCCAGGGCGAAGGTACATGACGATGTCCTTCTGATAAATATTGCCTATCAGAAGGGTTTCTGCTAGGTTGCGCCCCCATTCGCAACCTGGACTAGTGAGAAGGCCTGTTTCCCCAAGGCCTTGCCAACGATGATGGTTTTGGTTGTCATGGAAATGTCTGCTGGGACTGCCACGTCATCACGGTTTAGGCGCTAGGAGCCCGCCGCTGAACCTGCTGATTTTAAGGACCTGGGTGTTACCATTTCATAAGGTGGTTAAGACCTGTTCTAGTTCGATCACGTAACCAAGTATTTGATTTCTTTTTACATCATTTCTCACTGTGACTCAAAAAAAAAAGGTCTCATATTTTCCACTTCTTGGTAACGAAAAAGTAGAATAAGCTAGCTGCTGGACAGATTGGCAATATATCACTTTCTTTTTAATTACTGGTAAGCATGTAGGAAAAGTTAATGAAAATGAATGGCTTTACTGCTGACTTTCTAACTTACTGAGTCATGTTCAAGAGCCTGTGAGCACATCGCTGGAGCAGGCCAGGCCTTCCGGCCTCACTTCGAAACCGTCCTGTCATGTCAGGTTAATTGTTCTCGTTAATTGTTCTGTATAGTTACTTACGATGGTAGCTGCACATGATTTGTATTCATGCAATCTACGTGCTGAGGCATAACACGTTGACTTACCTTGTTTGAAAAATGAAAATGGGTCCATTGCCCATTTCTCAGTCACGTTATTATTAACCTCTTTGCTGTGGAGTTGTGTGAGTTCCTCAGATACTGTGGCGATTAACCCCGCATCCGATACATGGTTTGCAGAAGTGTTCTCCCTCCCATTCTGTGGGTGGCCTTTCTGCTTCGGTGACTGTCTTTCAGATTCGCCTTTCCTGACATCCCCCCCCCCCCCGCCTCCTCCTCCCTGTGGAGGTTCCTCTCCGCCCACTGGGGCCGAGGGGGCTGGGCTGGGGTGCCCGGGGGATGCGGTGGGTTTTCCTGCAATTCTGCAGAGGCCGGGCCAGGGGCTTGGACGCCTGGCCAGCTGCTCTGTATGCTGGTTGCTTCCCCCAAACTCTTGGCCGTGCGTCCGTGAGCAGGAACGAGTGCTGTGGCGAACCAAGAAACCAGAATGCTTCCGGGAGAATCAAGACTCAAGAGAAGCCGAGCGAGAGAACACGTCTCTCCAGTTTAAAAAAACCTGATTCTGTGCCGATTAAACATGGCTACCATGTTCCAGACCAGACTAATTAGAGAACAATCGCGCTTGAATGAGATCGTTAAATGGAAAATCCTAGAAGCGCCTTCCGTAGACCAGGCATGCTGCTCCTAAGAACAGAAAGCAACCGTCTCAGGCTCCTTTGAAAAACCGCAGCCCAGGAAGCAGGCTCGCTGGCCCGGGGCCCGGGGCCCGGGGCCCGAGGGCGGAGCTGGGAGGTCGCGTCCACGGGCACATTTTCGTCGTGTGCACAAATAGCGCGACGACCGTCACCTGCGCGAGGGCCGAGAGGCGGTCTTTAAAGCTCACGCGGACACACCCCTCCTGCGGCAGAGAGACGTGGTCTCCTTAAAGGCTCGGGTCGGGCAAGTCCTTAAAGAGCAGCTGGTGAGAGGCAGGCCAACTACGCAGGCGGCTGAGCGGGGATCCTTGGGCCTGTGGTTCTAGAAAGACCGTAAGTAGAAGTAACATGCCTGACACCACAGAGCCCCACCATCGGGAATGCGGACGGGGGTGGTTAGCATTCAGTCCTCCAACCACGAATCTGCCAAGCTCTTCCTTTCTCCTGGGGCAAAGAGGAAGGAGGGGGGAAAAAAAATCAAGTCTTGAGAGTGTAATGAAAGAAATGCAGGCGTAGATATTCTGGGAATCAAGTTACACCCCATTAGTATTAAAAAACAGACGGAGAAACACTGACCCACCGGCCGATGTAGAAAAGGAAGGAAAGGAGCCGAGATGAAACCGGGCGGGAGACGGGGTGAGGGCAGCGCGCGAGGGTGGTCAGTCGTGGCCGGTCGGGAAGGCGCTTGAAATGGTTGCTGAGCCATGTTCTGTGGGCGGGACGCTTCGAAAGCTGTGGCCGCAGCTAAGATGCAGACGCGGGCCCCGCACTGGCTGCCAGGGGGAGAGCAAGAGTTGCTAGTTGAACTAGTTTCCCTGGGAGTTCTGCCTGAGACCCCCCGTTATTGAATTCCAGGAGTTTGGATTAGATTTAAGAGTGTCCGGTTGTATGCTGCCTAAAGACACCCCCCTTCCCCCCAATAAAGCTAAAATGGAGTGTCAGAGAGATAAATATGATCACAGAAAGGAGGGGCTGTATTCGTCTCAAACACAGCAGAATTTAAGGCCCAACCCTCTAAATAGGAAAATGTAGTTTCCTATGATAATACATCATTCCCAAGAAATGGAATAATGAATGAGCCATGTTAAAGTGAAAGTTATATAAAACAAAATATTAAGAAATTATGACTGTCCTTGACTTTTCCCTTTCCCTCTCCCTTTCTCCAGCATTCTTTGTATCTTAAAACCAGTAAACACTTCCAAAAATTAGGAGTATATAATATATAATAAAAACAAACAAATGATCAGTTCAATACGTTCTAAAATAGCAAATTACAGTCCACATCATCAGGCCATGTTGTCATTAAAGGAGAAATTACTAGAAGGATGCTTTCAGCTAACATCTATCGAATTTCAACAAGGTAGCCAGGTATTAGGATGTCTGCGTTATAATTTCCATTCTTACCCTAAGTTTTCCAGGAAAGAGTATTGTATTTACTTAAGAGGTTAAGAAACTGTGAATCAGACATGTTACCTTAGCCTAAGGTCACTAAGAATCAGAGTGAGGAAAGCTGGTCGGCCTGACACTGTGACTCATCCGTTTATTCCTGTAACCCACATTCCTTGAGCACCTACAATGTGACAGCTTAGATGCCGGAGCCCAGCTACAAACAGCACTGGGCATTAGGGTGTGGGGCGGGTTCTGCCTTTGCTGCAATCTTAACTCACAAAGTCCGTCCAAAAATCCTAATGCAAAACCTCTACCTCGACCTCCCGCCCAGCCAGCCTCCGGTTAGCTGCGCCCCTCCGGTGTGGGTCAGGAATGTTCGAGGAGCTGAAAGCCAGTGAGCCCAGTAGACAAAGCCCCTGGTTCCAGGGCCCTCCTGTCCTAGGAGGGGGCCCGACACAGGAGGCTGGCCATTAAACACGGTGGTTCCGGAGGCACGTGACCGAGGTCATGGAAAGGGAAAACCCCAAGGCCACACCAGCTTTCGGCTTCCGGTAAACAGTGTCTCAGCGCTGCCCTTTTGGCTCACCTCCAATGATGGCTCTGACCCTGGAGGGCGCGGGCTTTATCACCCAGCCTGCCCACCCCTTTCAACCTTCCTCGCAGACCTAGACAAAGGGCCTCTCCAGGAAGGCTCTGATTGGCTGGTCTGGTCATGTGCCCATCTCCCAACCAATCACAGTGGCTCAGAGGGCCTCTCCAGGGAGGCTCTGATTGGCTGGTCTGGTCATGTGCCCATCTCCCAACCAATCACAGTGGCTCCGAGGACTGGTTTGCCAGCTTGGGTCATGTGCTCATTGCAGGGACCAAGGAGGTCTGCTTACCCTCTCCAAGTGCAAAGGGATGGAATGACATGGATGTGAAATGGGATAAGATGCTGATCAGAGAACCACCGCGTCTTCGTGCTGATACTGCGCTCGCATGTCCTCTCGGAACCTTCCAGAAGAGGAAGGGCGGAAGGAGGGCCATCAGCCTGGACACACTTAACGCTTCACAAGCAAAGGGCGATGTCTGCTGCTGGGAGTTCATTCATTGCTCAGCCTGTAGGCGGCCCAGTCAGAGCAGGGGCGGGGCCCAGTAGAGGATGGGCGCTCAGGGCCCCTGGGTAGATCCTCCTTCCAGGTCGCGTGGTAGTGGCTCAAAGTCCCTCCTCGCTAGGCCCTAGTAAGAAGGACCAGACTGTTTGTGTCTTTATAAAACAAAGCTGCAGCTGCCCAGCTGTACAGTGTGGGGTCACCTGGGGGGAGGGGGAGGGCGGTTCGCCAGGGAAAGCCAGCAGGCCGGCCAGCCTGACACGACTCCTCCCACGCTCAGCCATGGAAGTGGCTGTGCTCACAAGCACGCTGACCCCGAGTCCACAGGAGGCAGCTGCTGGAGAAACAGCTGCCCCTCCCGCATGGGGACGCGGCCTCCACGCGTTCCTAACAGCCTCTGCCTGGGTTCCTGGGGCGGGTGAGCCCCGCACAGGGGCAGCCTGCACAGCTGTCCTTGGAGCTAGGCCTGACCCTCCCCTGCAGCTGTTGCGTCCAGCAACGCAACGGATATCTTCCCTTCCCGAAGGTCTGTCCGTTGCGGCTGCTCCGCTGACTGCCTTTTGCTACGACGTTGGCGCCTGGGAGTCATGTAACTGCCGGGCTGTCTGCGCTAACGGCCTCCTTTCTGCACCTCCTTTGGGTGGACCAGACGCTTGGGAAGGAAGCGATGTGTCCCTTCTCCGGAGTCGCGTCAATCATGATTTCCTGTTACCGGCGCTTCATCTTCCTCACCTGGTTTAAAAGGCCCGGGATCGACAGGACGGAGCCACCTGTCGGTGAGTGGCCGGGACTTCCCAGCGCTGCCGGCTCCTCATTAGGGCAGCGCTTAGAGCAGTGGTTCTCAACCTCTCTAATGCCACAACCCTTTAATACAGTTCCCCATGTTGTGGTGACCCCCGACCATAACATTATTTTCGTTGCTACTTCATGGTGACCCTGCTAGCGGTTCTCAACCTGTAGGTCGCCACCGCTGCTGTAGAGCCTAAGACCATCGGAAAACACAGATATTTACATTACGATTCATAACAGTAGCAAAATGACAGTTACAAAGTAGCAACGAAAATCATGTTATGGCTGGGGGTCACCACACCCTGAGGAACTGTATTAAAGGGTTGCGGCATCAGAAAGGTCGAGAACCACTGAGTTAGAGGGAATGCCGGCACTGGTCCCTCAGTGCTGCCACTGAGACATGGAGAGCACGCGAGTGCGCGGCTTTCCTTGTGTGTGGAACCGTGCATTAATGCAAAGGATTTCCCCCAGTAATATAAAAGGGACATTTCTCGTGTCTGAGCTCCAGATGGGGGTGGGCTGTCCATCCTCAGCAAGTTAGCCCTCCCAGTTCAGTGAGAGTTTATTGAGCACCTACTAGTCTAAGCCTTTTGTCCCGGTGAGGGGACATTCAAAGGTAAACTGTCCACACCCCGTCCTCAAGGAGCTTGCCACCCAGGGAGCGGGTCAGACAGGGGAGAAGCCGCCCCAAAGCAGAGCAGGACCTCCGAGGCGCCTGAGTGGAGAGACACGGGCTGACCTTGGGAGGCTCCGTGGAGGGGGCATCGCAGCGTAAGCGGGATGTAGGTGGGCAGAGAAGGGGTGGCAGCCAGAAGCTCCGGCATCGGGAGCTTGGGGCGTGTGCAGACTCAGCGGGAAGACACGCGGTCGCGGGGGTCACGTTGGGAGAACCCGCCGCCCCAGCTCAGAGACCGAGCATTTCCCACAGGCAGTGGGGCTCCCTGTGCCCCACTCCGCTCCGTTCCCTCTCAGAAGGACTTGGCCAGAGCACCCCTTCCTCATGTCCTGGCTCTTCAGGGGCACATGGGTGCCTGTCAGGGAATGTAGGAGGGAAGTCTCGTGATGTCTGTAATTTATTCCCAAATAGTCCAGCAAAAAATGTGAGACAGAGTTAACATCAACAGATGTCACGTCAAGAAGAAGGATCTAGGAGTGCTCACTCTCCTGTTCCTTATACTTGAACTTCTGAAAGCTTGAAGTTCTCACCGTCAAGGTGGTGAATAAAGAAGGAATTTACCGCTGGAGGCCTGGGGTGGGGTTGGGGAGGGCTGTGAGGGATCATTGTGAGAAAAAAGGGGGCAAATGTAATACTTTTTTAAAGGATGTTACTCCCCCCTCTCCCTCCATTCCACCGAAACAGCATAGACAAGTTGGCAATCCCTGCCGGCACCTCAAGTCCTCTGGGTCTAGGAATTTAGCTCGATGCGCAAACCCTCTGTCCTGACAAGCCCCACTCCACTCGCCCTGAGCCTCAGGCAGGACACAGAGCCAGTCCCCTGTGAGCACCTGTCCAGGGGACGCCGTGACAGGACGGCCTGCCCCGGGACTGCGGGGTTACGTGTGAGGATCGTGCCTGCAGCACTGAGTGGGGGCCTGGCACGGACTAAGGCGCAGGGAGCGATGCTGACTGTTGTTATCACTAAGCCTCGTGCTTAAATCTCGCCAAGTCCTGTGCCCCCCCTTCCTGCCTGCCCCCAGGATCCGTGTGACAGAGCTCGGAGAAGCACCCCCGCCCTGCTGACCCACCTGCCCCACCCCGTCAGCTGAGCAGTGGGACACAGTCACCCACACTGGGAAGTGCCCGCTGTCCAGCCTGGCCTCGCAAGGAGCTCTGGGATGACCCCGGTGAGCAGGTTTCACTGTTCAGGTCAAAGGTCAGTGCCCATAGTGGAGTAATCATTAGGTTTAAAAACGTTTTAATTGATTTTTAGAGAGAGGGAGAGAGAGACAGAGAGGAACGTGGATGTGAGAGCGAACTATCCATCAGTGGTCTCCTGCACACACTCCACCCGGGGATTGAGCCCGAAACCCAGGTATGCTGCCTGACGGAGAATCGAACCCGCCACCCTGCAGCCCACAAGACGACGCTCTCACCCACTGACCCACAGCAGCCAGGGCCGCATTCGGCCTAAATGACAAAGCAGGCGAATGCAGGGTGAGAAGGGACCGTGTCCCCGACCGCCTGGCAGCCCCACTGCCCTCTTCACAAGTTCCCGTGCCTAAAGACACTCAGCGTGACAGTGTGGCCAGAAAGCGTCATAAACACCACTGATTGGAAGATGCCCTGCAAAGCTCAACAGCCCCGTGTCCCCGGCACCTGGGGTCCCTTCCTCGCCCCACGGGCCCCTATACTACGGCTTCCCCCCAAACCAGGGCATTCTGCACTTCCAACAGAACACGCAGGCGTGCTCGCCCAACGAGTCCAAGGGAAGCTTCGACAGTCGCCTTGAAGCGTCTGTGTGTGTGCGTCATGCTTGTGAGTGTGACAATAGACGTACGTATGCACAGGTCCCTGACGTTCGACGCACAACAGAACAGGAGCCACTCAGCGAGTCTGTTGGTAGCATGGCCACGGGTCTCCAGGGAAACACAGCGCACGCTGACAAGGAGATGCGGCAGCTACCGCAGCCACGGAAAACCGCCGCGGGCGGCCGCACGGGCCGGTCCCTCCAAGTCCGCTGCCCCGGCTCTGCTTTTAAGTGGAAGTTCTTTTTTAGAACAGTTCCAGATTTACAGAAAAAAAAAAAAAAATGGGGAAGCTAGGACCGTCACCACACACCTCACACCCAGTTTCCCCCTTGTGAACATTCTTATCTGATTTTGGTACCTGTATCCCAGTTAAGAAGCCAATATAGATAGACATTATTATTAACTACAGTCTGTATTCAATCGTACTCCTTCCTTTTTAAAATATATTCTTATTGATTTCAGGGAGGGAGAGAGAGAGAGAAACATCAATGATGAGAGAGAATCCTTGATTGGCTGCCTCCTGCACGCCCCTCACTGGGGATTGAGCAGGTGCCCTTGACCAGTATCGAACCCGGGACCCTTCAGTCCACAGGCCGACTCTTATCCATGGAGCCAAACCAGCCAGGGCCATGTTCCCTTCCTTGTCCTGTTCCAGGCCCCCACCCAGGCCACCGCCCCATCCAGGCCAGGGGCCTTGTGCCCCAAACTCCGCGCCCAGGGCCTCTGACGGCCACGGGCTGCTGCTTCTGCTATTCTAGCATACACCCCAAGCAGCGTCTCTCTACCCAGCACTCGTCACCCTAGGACAGACACTCGCCCCCGCCCTCCGGGGTCAGGCTGTCCAGGGGGATGGACTTCGAGGGGATACATCACTCAAGACCTGACCTCCCCGGAGGACACCTTCGCCAGTGAAACATCAGATAAAGGGTGCATCTCCGACATGTCTGAAGATCTCAGACAACTCACCACCGAACGCCCCCAATCAGTCCAACTGAGAAACAGGCAAAGGACTTGGACACACACTGCTCCGAAGAACACACAGACGGCGAGACACGTGAGGCGATGCTCAGGGGGCGGGGCCTCTCACGCTCCTCTCGTGCCTGCGCTCAGGTGCACCCGTTTAGGGAGCCCGGCTGGCCTGGGCTTTAACACAGGTGGGCCTACCTGGGCCGGGGAAGGGGACACCCGATTCTAGCTCTGCCCAGCCTTCCCGTCCCCCCTGAGAGGGGAAAAACAACACAGACCCGAACGGCACGAGGGGAGGTCCCTGCCCGGGACGCAGGTCCACAGGACTGAGAGCGGGCCCTCCCCACACCGCCCCCCGTGCTCCCCCACACCCCCGCTCCTCCCCACGCCTCTGGGGCACCTGGGGGTACGACGGAAACACCTGCCCACCTCAGACCTCTGAAGAAGAACCTCCAGAGAACCCCCCAGACAAAGGGGAAAGCACCACCGAAGGAGGTAGCCTCCTGCGCCTCCAGCCACACACACAGACGCGAGCACAGGCGGCTCCCGGCCGGCTAGGTGAGGCCTGGCCACCTCGCCCCCGCCCCCGTTCCCACCACCTCGCGCCTCCGTTCCGCAAAAAGGCCAAAAGCTGACTAGGTAACGAACAGAAGCAAAAGGAGGGGCAGGGAGAACATACGTGCACACAGTGGAGTCTCACCTGGTCTTGCCGCTTCCACGGCTCCCCGGGCCGGCCACCTGGCGCCCTCTCCTCCGCTCCAGCATCTTCCAGGCCTGGTCTCGGCCTCCAGCCTCCGGGACAAACAGCCTCTTTCCCCCGGGGCTGCAGGCCAGGAGGCCCGATGCCGCCTTTCTCCTGCTCCCTGTGCTGTTGGCTCCAAAAGGCGTGGCTCGCGGGCGCCCTCTTCCTGTGGCACCTTCTCCACCCACGTGAGCAAAGCCAGCCCTTGGAGATCCAGCTCCAGCCAGGCCTGCCCCCGCCCTGTGTCCTCCCTTCTCAGCCATCCTGGGGGAACAGCCCTTTCAGACCTCCTCCCCTCCCCACAGGTACGAGCCACTGGCGCCAGGGAGCCAGGAGAGGACCCCTGGCTGCTGGCTGTGCCGCACACTCAGCCTCTGTGCCCCCACGCCAGCCGCTGTGCCCGCCCGAGTCCCACCTACTGCCACAGGCGGACAGTCTCCCCCGGGCCAGTATCTCGGGAAGGCGGGCAGGATCTTCGGAGAAGCATCGACATGTCCTGTATAGCTCTAACCCCGTGCAGGGCGGCTATTAGGAAACCGCGTGTTATTTACCTTCCTGCTCTGGCCCATTCTCCTGACCGATCTGCAGGCTCTTTGCCACGGGCTCCGCGAGGCTCGCCTTCTTTGCGCACACGGAGCAACTGGTCCGCAGGGCAGAGCGCGCGCTCCACGCGGGCTTTTCTGAGCAGCCGCCTCTTGGCGGGCTCCCCCAGCCCCCACCCCCGGTTGGATGTCTGCAGGCCGAGGCCACCGGCCTGTCTCCCTCCCCCACATCCAGCGCCATGTCTGCCGCTGCACATTAGGGACAGACCCTCTGCAAACAGGAACCTTATCCGTGAGCGGGTGACCATGGCGTTGTTTTCTAGTGTGTTGTCTTCTTTGCAAGCAAAGCGGCGTTTCCACACGCTTTCAGGTGGAATAGGAGCGAACGGTCTCTTCGGGGCCCTAGCTGCCTTGCAGTGTCTTTACTTAACGTCTGGATCAGGCAGATTCTCGCTAAGGGGCAGCGGTCACGTGAACACATAGCGATTGCACAGAGACGCCCAGATGCCAACTAATCAGAATCCCAAAGGTACAGATGCTCACAGGCACCTGATAGGATTTTCCTAAAATCACTGTACTTGAGGAATGTAAACTACCTCTTTCAAAAAATATATTTTTATGAATTCCAGAGAGGAAGGGAGAGGGAGAGAGAGAGAGAAACATCGGTAATGAGAGAGCATCATGGACCGGCTGCCTTCTGCACGCCCCCTACTGGGGATCGAGCCCACAACCCGGGCCTGTGCCCTGACCGGGAATCAAACCGTGACCTCCTGGTTTACAGGTTGATGCTCAACCCCTGAGCCTCACCGGCCGGGCTAGACTGTGCCGTTTGTATTAACCCGTTACAAAGCGTAAGCCACAGCTGTCTCCACCTCTGTCCCCACGGGCTGTTGGTCTTCCCGGCGCGGATTTTCCCTCCAGCTCCTCCGCCGTTTTCCAAGCGCATGCGTTGTCTCCTGGTGTTGGTTACAGAAATAGCGTTGACCTGCCCAGCCAGGTTAGCTCCTGCCATTGCTGTGCTGGCGCAAACATTCCGTTGACCAAAATGCCACATTGCCTGGTTGCAGCTGCAGGGCCGTCTCCGGACGAAAACGCCGCTCTGGTGCGGCCCGCGACCAACTGGACCCGCGCTGTGAGAGCCGCGCGCGCTCGCGGTGAGGAGTGGGGCCTCCACGTGGGAACTGGAAGCATGTTGCTCTAAAAAGGAAGTGGACGACGGACCTGGAAACAAGACACCAGGTGAGGGAGACACTCAGGGTCCCAGGGTCTCCAGGGGTTGAGACCACAGACCTTGATCTCGAAGCTCCCTGCGGACCGCGAGGAGCGGAAGGCGCCCCACGTGGCGGGCGCCCCACGTGCGGAGGGCACTCCCCGCGCGGCGGGCCTGCCAGCAGCAGCCGCTCCTCGGGAGGCCTGGGTCTTCCTAGGAAGCGATTTCCGAGATGAATTTTACAACCGTGCAAAGCAAACACGCGTAAATCTTATTGTCTCCTGTTTGAGGAAACGGAATAATAAATTATACAAGACGGAGACCGTAATGCACATTTGAAAACAAACCTGCGAGCTGCAAAGGAAATCTAAGACTACTTTTGCATCTGGAAAGGCCAAAAGTAATGAACGAAAGGGACAAGCCAATGAAGCTTAAAATGAGAAGTCGCCCGACTCTCCCATCAAGCTGGCTTTCAGGAACCAGGCGCGCAGTGAGGCTGACTGCCGGAGCCGTGTGGCTGCAGCCGGGCTTCATCAGGGTGACCGGTTCCCGCCCGGCACCAGTCCGGCTGCCTGGCCGGGCGACGCGCCCTTCGCCGATGGCGGGACACGAATGACTTCATTCTGAGGGAAAGTCACGCGTTGCGAAAACAAATGGTTAAGAGACAGAGGGCAATGCAACCCTTCACCTTGGTGTCGGGCGATCGGCAACATGGATCAGGGTTCACAGTGCCTATTATCTGGGCGCCTGTGGGCACGCATTGTGCCGCACGGCACCTGATGGTCAGATATGGCACGGACACGCCCAACAATGGGTGGGGCTTTCTTTTTATCATTTCAGGGTTGTCCGGGGGGAAACGCACATTGGATGGACAGATGGGGCTTCAGTGAAGATGGCAGATGTTTTCGATGGATCTCTGAGAGCAGCTCCTGGGTCGAAGATAACTTTTCCTGGGAAAGTCGTTGATCAAGAAGCGATCCCAGGGAAACCGGGGGAGGAAGTGGGGGGGGGCCCGGGAGGCCGGGAGGCCACGTCAGGGTGGGCATCAGGATCCAGACCTACACTTTGGGCCTAGCACCTCCCCACCCCGAAGCTGGGGAGATAAGTACTTACAGGATTGCTTAAGGGCTGATTCTGGGGGTGGGGGTGGGGGGCAGCGTGTGACTTCCCAATCACTTCCCTTCTCTCCCTGTATATGAGCAAAGGGCACTCCCCAGCCCAAGGCAGCCTCCAACAAAGCGGCAGAGCCCATGCCCAGGAAGAGTTGAGACCGGACACAGTGAGGCAGAGGCCGCCTGTCACTCTGGAGCCGTATTAAGCTGAGACGGGGTTGAATCCTCTATGAGCGTTTATTCCAATGCTGCCCGCAGGATGGGAGAGCGGCCGGTCACCCTGGGAATCCTGCTCTGAGCCCCCTCACCGGTTGGCCGGTTATAGACACACGAGGGAGGAGAGAGCTGCACGTGGAACAGGGAAAGGGGAGGGGAGGTCTGCCTCGGCCTTCAGGGGCTCAGAGGCAATAACAAGGCAGCTAATCCTACATCATAAGAGGCTGATATGCAAATCGACCCAAGGGTGGAACGACTGGTCGCTATGACGCGCACGGACCACCAGGGAGCAGGCGCTCAACGCAGGAGCTGCTCCCTGGTGGTCCGTGCGCTCCCACAGGAGGAGCGCCGCTCAGCCACAAGCCAGGCTGACAGCTGGCGAGTGCAGTGGCCCGCCTCCGGGGCAGCGCTAAGGATGTCTGGCTGCGGCTTAGGCCCGCTCCAGACATCCCCTGAGGGCTCCCGGTCTGCGAGAGGGTGCAGGCCTGGCTGAGGGGACCCCCACCCCGCCCCCGCCGACCACTCCAGTGCACGAATGTCGTGCACCAGGCCTCTAGTCTTCAATGACGTTACAGACAACTCAGCCCGTTCCTGGGACTGGAGAATGGTCAGCGTTCCTGAGGCAAACTCCTGGAGGGGGTCAGGGTCCTGGCACAGCAACCAAATCAAAGCGTGTCCTGTTCCCCGGTCTGCCCCCCTCCAAATGTGTTTCTTTTCTGAGTCATGGACCCCTCGAGGCATCTTGTCTTCTTACAGCCTGGTGTCCTCCTCCAGTCCCCCAGGGTTTTAAGAACGCTTCTGATCTGTAGTTAGGGAGGTGAGTAATGGTTGAACGGCGGTGGCTCCGTTCTCATTACATGCCCCGCCCCACTGTCAGAGTGCTGACAGGTGTGCCCGGAAATGGCACAGGGCCCGGGATGTGAACGCTGCTGCTGCCTCTGCTGTATTCCATTGGGCTGGCCACGTGCGCCAGGCATTCCCCCCTCGAACAGCCTGTCCCTTCGTTTCCATGTGTCTGTCAAAGTCCTCCTGTAGCCTGGCAGCCTCTGTGACCCTTTTCCTGATTGGGCTGCAGGCACCAGGTCACCAGCTAAAGTAGACCCAGTTCCAGACTCTCTTGCAGCTAGAAGTGGCGGATGTGCCGCTCCTTCAACCCTCCCCGTTCCCTTTTCCCCCTTTCTGATCGATGATGCCAGGCTGCAGGGGGTCAGCTGTGGCAGGAGATGGCAAGCGTGATGGTGATGGGGATCGCCATAGAGGCAGTGGCGTGCAAAGATGGAAATGGAGGCTGGCCTAGGTCCCAGGGGCACCTGCACCAGCCCCAGGTGGCCAACGCCTGCATTTTTGTCTTGTAGGGGAAAACAAATTCCACGCTAAGCCTCTTGACGGTCATCATCTGAGTGTCGTTGACCGCTGGAGGTATTTCAAACCAAGCCGTACACAGAGCGATGAAGATGGCCCGTTGAATCACAGTGCTTTCTTGCGTAGTGTTGGTTACATTTCCATAAAACGGGACGTAGCCTTACATTTTTGTCCTGACCCATGCGTACTAGCAGACTTGGGTTGGAGAAGGGACGGCTCAGAGTTTCCTATTCACGGTCGAATTACTGTTTTTCTCCAAGGAGGGAAATGAACAGCCATCACGTGGGTGTAGAGAACGGATTCGTGGTTCACCCAAACGTCGAAGACGGGCTCGCAGACCTGCTCTGCCGCAGCAGATGGTTAACCCCCTTAATCAACAAGCGCGAGGGAAAATGGGACACGTTTATTGCCGATGACAAGATTGTTGAAGATGAGTGTGGGACTTGGACGAAGACTATTGATCACGAAGACCATTAATCAGGGCAGACTGTTGGCTCATTTACTTGGGATAAGATTTACTGCATTTGTTGCAAGATAAAGTACATCATCCATCATCTTTCCTCGCCGAGAGCTGGTTGTGGTGACCTTGGGAGGGCGAGCCAGGGTGCACGCCCACGAGTTTAGCCCCAGAGCCCCCTTGTGTGAGTGACAGTGGGTGCAATTGCCCCCCACACCACCAGGCCCTGCACGCAGGGGAGTCGATGCATCTCTTGTTCCTTGTTTGATCCCACCCCTTGGCCACATGATGGACTTGCAAATTTCATGGAATGACTTGTCACAGAGAGGGTCAGCGACCCCTTCCGTTCACGGAGAAGTGACCTCCCAGTCAGAAGGGGTGTCCATGGAGCTTCCCACCAGTGGGATCTCAGACACTGCCCTGCACAATGCTTGGGGCATCACTTGTAGGAATGGCTCTCGTGTTGGTGGGAGAAAAGCAATAAACCCAGAAGCCACTGGTCCTCATGCACGGACGCTAGCCGGCCTGGGCTCTTGCAACACTGAGCCGACACGTCAGGAGGAAGCAGGCTGGATAGAGAAGCCGAGACGCAGAGGCAGCGTTTTGCGATTCGGTGCGGACTGCGTGGATTGGCAGAATCACTGCACCCGCATCTCATCGGCCAGACAATGAAGCAGGAAGGAAGGCGATTGTTCCCGGCTGGTATATTTAAATGGTTATTTTTCATGTGAGAGCATGCGCCGACGTGGAATTAGAATGCAGAATGCACTTGCGAGGGAGTGGCAACGAGAAACTTCCAGGAGGTGGGGGCGGGGGAGGGAGATGAGAAAAAAGCAAAGGGGTTTAATTTTCCCGCCTAATTCTCCTCCTGGGGGAGGAGGTGACCGCGTCCCGGGGCCGATGGCGAAGTCCGAAGAGGCTGATGGCTGTAAAATTTCCCCGAAAGTGTAACAGCCCTGAAAAATGAGCGTTTTCTCTGTATTAAATGCCACTTACTCCATAAAAACCAGCATAATAGCACCAATATGCTGAAGGAGCAAGGCTCACAGAGAGGCTTACTCGTGTGTGTAATTTTTGTCACCTAACATTAAACTCTGACCCTGAAGGGTTAGCCGGGAAGCGACCTGCGCACCCCCCGCGCTCAGCAAGTGAACGACCTCCAGAGCGGAAGGGCCGTCGGCTCTTGGTCTCGCGCCGAAGCCGCCATCGAGGCTGTGGGTCTGCAGTCATGTCACACGGGGGCACCACGAACCCTCATCCTTCTGCACCGCCACCGTTCTCCGCATCTTCTTTGCTCTTGGCTCCTTTTATCCAGCAGGAGAGTCCAAGGGAGCAAGACTATCCTTTTTGGAAAACAGTGATGACAAACCTGGGCATCTGCATGCGCAACAGCCAATGCGGACTCGCACCTCGAGCGAGCCCCGGGGACCCGCACCCCGCCCCCCCACCCCGAGGGAAGGCACCCGATGCAGCCGCCTGGGAAGCAGTTTGGGGCTGTAGGGTTCAAGGTACACTCCCCAGGAGGCCCAGCACTCTCGCCCCGGCACGCTCCCCTAACCGTGCACACGCCTGCGGACGAACGCTCGCAGCAGCTGCAGCCCCACGCTGGACAGAGCTCATGTGTCTCTGCCCCGGGGAATGAATGAACCAGTTGGGTCCCGTCCATAGGATGGGAAGCGACTCAGTGGTTGAAAGGAAGAAACTCCCGGTCCGTGCAGGCTGTGGGTGACTCCCCAAAGCAGGACTGGACAGGCTGCACAGTGTCTGAGTCCACCCATGTGACATCCAGGAACATGCGAGACCTCAGGCTCAGAGACCCGGGCAGAGGGGGTGGGGGGGTGGGTGCGGGAAGGGGGCTGTCAGAAGGCTGGAGGGAACTCTGGGGCAGGATGGAAATACTCTGCTTCTTGAAACTACCACCAAGGTAGCTTCATTACTGTATGAGTTTGTCAACATGTATAGAACGATGTATCTAAAAAGACTGAAACTTAGTGTAAATTCTACCGCAATAAATATAAGGGGTGGGGGAGGGAAGGGGACGGGGTAACCAGCACAATGTGTGATCTCCGTTGGATCTTGAGCAAAATAATAATATAATAATAATAATAATAATAATAATTGCACAACAAAGCCATTCTAAACCAACAGCCCCAAAGACATTATTGGGACAGTGGGAGGTGGGGGGCCAGTGAAGGGAATACTGGTTGCTATTCTTGTATGAATATTACATTTCTGACACGTGACAAAGGTAGCAATCTTTTCTTAGAGGCGCAGGCTGGGCCGAAGTGTTGAGGTGTGAGGGAAGCACCATGATCACTGTGAGGTACTTTCGGGGAAGTAAAGGCTCAGGACAAAGACCCTGAGGTGCATGTGCATGCGCTTGTGTGTGCGTACATGTGTGCATGTGTGTGTGTGGGGGGAGAGAGAGAGAGAGAGAGTGCAAAATGTTTACAATTGGTGAATCTAAGCAAAATACTTGTATACTCCTCTCCCTACTTTTTTTTGCTGTGGGTTTGAAAATTTCCAAATAAAAATTGGCCCAGAAACATGCTCATCTTTTTCAATGCAGGAATTACAGCCGTAGGAAAACAGACTCAGCACCCCAGTGTCCATAAAGCCAGAGAGTCACCGAGTGAGATGCCCGCCCCGTGCGGCCCCTGACACAGGTGGCACTCGGCCCGTTTTCACTGAAAAAGCGAGCATGCGCACGAGAGGGTGACGGGCCAATACGTCTGCGTGTGTAATCACATAATGGAATACTATGCAAACACCCCATGTGTTTGGCTAAATATTTGATGACATGGAAAAAGCTTTTGCTATGTTCAGTGAAAAAAAATCAGGCTACAGAACCAGCCTCTGTTGAAGGTATCTCCTAAAAACACGTTTTCCAACGATGTGGAAAAGCCTGGGAGAAAATAAAGTAAAAAGCTAACGCAGATTGTCTCCGGCGATAGGGTTTACGTTTGTGTATACTTAGTCTTGTTTCCCAGGTTTCCACACCGAGTGCGTTTATTTTAGTCCCTTTCCCCACCTCTGAAGCGGTGTTTGAGTTTAGCAGTGCAGTGCATGGGAACAAAACACATCTATGAAAACCCCTTAAATCAAGTGTTTGAGGGGATATGATAACAGGGGCGAGTGAGAGCCACCTATGTGATGAGTTCCATAGGCGCTTGATTGATTCACCGAGTTGCAATGATTTACCGTATCGTGGCAAAGCCTCTGGACTTAAACGGAGTTGTTCTCGTGGCCGAGAAAAATATGGCAACAGGTCCATAAGTAGTTGAATGAAATGATAGCACTTCCTACTTGTGTATCGCTCGGGCAACGGGAAAACCGGACGAAACGCAACTGTGGTGGGAATGCGGACTGGTGCAGCGACTGTGGAAAAGAGCATGGAGTTTCCTCAACAGAATTACATAGGAAACTGCCATTTGACCCAGTGATCCCACTTCTAGGAATATATTCTAAGAAAACGGAGCACAGAGCACGCCGTGGTGGGAGGGGCCCACACGGGCCACATGAGGCCACCCTCCCTCATTCTGTGGTCGCTGGGGCTGAGGTTCCGCTGCCTCCTGTCCACACAGCCCCTCGGCCCCTGCAGCGCTCCCTGCACCTGGCTTCCATGGGGATCCTGCGTCAGGGGGGCTCCGGGGCCCAGCACCCCACGCCCTTCCCTGCAGCCAAGGTTCCCTGACCTTGAAGGACCATCTCTGCCGCCTGGGAGAGGAGCCCGGAACGCGCCCCACGTGCCCAGCACGTGCCCCCTGCTCAGTGCGCGCCTGACCCAGGAGGTCCCCTCACAGGCTCCCTCCCAGGAAAGGGCGTGTCCCCGCGCAGTGACGGACGCCCCTGCTCCTGGGCCCCGGCGGCCGGATGCGCATGGGTGCTGGTGCTCAGGCTCTGCAGCCGGGTCAGCTGGAGGCCCTGGGTCTCGTGCATGCTTCCCAGATGGAGCGGCTTGGATCTTTTTCTTTTCGGCTGCTCTGTGTGTTAGCGCTTGAAGAAAAATCTTAGGTCACGTAAAGATGCTCGAAAGTGAGGTCCCGTGGAACATGTCACGCGCAAACGCAGAGGTAGCTGGACCCCGCTGCCCTGGGGGATGAGGGCCACCCCCAAATCTCGAGCTCTCTGGGGGAGGACCCCTGAGGGGTGGTCAGTCCCCGCCCGGGCTCTGACCTGTAGGGAAGCGAGGAGCTGTTGCCTGTGAGTCCCCAGACAGAAACTGTGACATGGGGCAGTTCCCACGGCAACCAACCGGGGCCCTGAAACGCTCCCCACGGGACCCCACGTGGGGGTGGAGGTGGGAGCATGGGTTTTCTCGGATCTCTTCACTCTGCGGAGAGTGACAGGCATTGCGAGAGGCTATTAATTTTTATGAAAAGAGGAAAAATGACCTCTACTCGAGACTGCGATCCCTTTTTAAATGAAGGGGAAATGACTTGTTTTTTTTCCACTCAGGAAAAAGTCAGCGTCATTTATTAGCCAGCTGGTGGCAGTGTTTTCATTAAAAAAGAGATAAAGTGATATTAGGCCCACTCTCCTTCTAATCCCTCTTATTAAATGTTTAAGAGGATGGATTTTTAGCTCCTTCTCCCTCAAATGCTCGAAACTCCAGCTGAGCATGGGAAGCCGAGTTTTTGATAGTTTCTCAGTCTCTGCCACCAGGAGCTCGCATTAAACACACGAGGCCGCATGACGATGGCTGGTGTCTTCTCGATGGCTAGCCCTCGTCTTAGTTTATGCGCGTGGACGGCAGAACTGACAGGGCGGGGTTAGACTTCTGCGACGGGTTTACCAGTTGGCCTGAGCTGCCTGCTGAGCTGCGTCTTTGACGGGTTAAACCAGTGGTCGGCAGACAGTGGCTCGCGAGCCACATGCGGCTCTTTGGCCCCTTGAGTGTTCTAACGCCACTTCTTCAAAATAGAATCGCCCAGGCCGAAAACTGACTACTGCGCATGGGCCACGAAGTTTCATTCGCACTGGACGTGCGTGCCCAAACATGGTATTTTGTGGCAGTGCCATCCTCAAGGGGCCAAAGAGCCGCATGTGGCTCGCGAGCCACGGTTTGCCGACCACTGGGTTAAACGAGCCTCTCGCCTGTGCTCTATCGAGAGAAGAGAGTTGTATTCCACTTTCTCCTCTAAAATTATCCCACGACTCTTCACATGCACTCCCTGCAGACAGCGCCACTGAGTCATACGTCACAGACACGCAGGGTGCCCGCTGTTATTTCTGTAACAGAATCAGGTGGCAGCAGCCAGCAGCCCTCCTTGCCTACGTTTAAATTCCAGCACGCCAAGAGGGTTGCCGAGCAGGTCTGGGAATGACGTTGTCCTCCTACTCAAAGGACCAAAAATACCCACGGCCTTGACCCCTCCATCTGGGAATAGATGTTACTCCTTCTCGGAGAGACCGAGGCCTCCTCACCCGATCTGTGTGCGGGCCCCGTCTGCCCGTCCCCATCTGGGAAGCGGGTCCTGAGCCACAGAGATGTCTCGAAGCCAGTGCCTGAACCCGCAGCTGCCCTGACCCCCGGGCCCACAGGAAACCTGAGCAACACGAAGCAATTGTCCCTCCTCCCCAGAACCCGGCCTCTTCCTTCTCCCTGAGATCAGAATCGGGCTTGATGGTGTCCAGAGTTTTGTTCCCAAGGGCATGTGGTTCGAATCGGCACTGCTTTTAGGCTGATCTTTACTAGTTAGTGTGGCAAAGCTCCCCTGTCCTTTGAGGATACCCACCAATGAAGACCCTACATACACCACATACATACACACACACACACACATCCTCCCACACACACACCACACACACACACCACACACACACCACACACACACACCACACATACCACATACACCACACACCATAAATAGTACACACACACCACACACACACACACACACACACCCCACACACACACACCACACACACCCCACACACACCACACACACCACACACACCACACACCATAAACAGTACACACACACCACACACACACACCACACACACACACCACACACCTCACACATACACCATATACACACACACACCACACACACACCTCACACATACACCACACACACACCCCCACATACACATGCACCATACATACACACCACATACACACACACCACACGCATATACACACACATACACACATACACACCACATACCACACACACACCACACATACACACACATACACACACACACACACACACACACACACACACACACACCACAGGATGCGTGTTACCTGCCCAGGGCTGCACATACAATGGGAAAGTCACAGGAAAATGGCAGCCTCGGGTCTGCCTGTGTGTGAGTGGAGTGCACTTTGATGATGAAATAAGTAGGCGTGTAAAACCTGCCCCCAGATCAGGGTGGCATGGCCACGAGCAAATGGGCCTTGAACCCTTACTTTTCCATCCGAGGTCACTGCAGTCTTCACACTGTCCAAGCTCCCACGAGTGTGCAAGGATGATAAGTGAGCACCAGCACTTATCACCACGGCTGGGCAAGGCCAGTGTTCTGTGGATTCAAGGAACAGCCCTCAGAGAGGAGACAGTTCCCAATGCCCTTGAAATTGACCTTGGCCAATGACCCAAGGCCCATCTCCTCATGGGTGCTGGTGCCCAGAAAACACGGCATTTGAGGTGGGAATGGTGGGAACGGAATCTCAGCTTCAAGCCACTGTCTCCGAGGACACACGTGATGGACGAGTCGTGCACGCTGAAAGCGCTGTGCCTGAGGCCTTTTGGATCCTTGCCAAGGAATACTCGTCCGGCCTTGGGCCGTGCGAGGCAGTGGATAAGAGGTGGCCGCCTGGAGTGGGACAGGGAGTGAGAGGTCTGGTGGCTTCTCAAACCGACGTCTAAACACGCTCCTTATTTTAGTCACTCCACTTTCACCTCCTTCCAAAGGTATCAGGGCCACTAACCATTGGACCCTTGGAGGGAAATGTGCTATAAACCAGCTTAACGTGAAATGTCCCCACTGCCAGGTGAGGGCTAACTGGCTCTGCGAGGCCATTTGTCCTTTCTGTCTTCTTCGTCCCACATTTGATTTCTGTCACTCATTCTCCTTTGCCACGATTTTAGCGCCGTTTCTGAAGGACATAGACATGGACACGTGCGTTCCACCTTCCATCTTTAACTGTAGGGCCCACTCACATTTCCCCGATAAAGGTTTTAAAAATCAATGTCACCAGAAATTACTCTCTTGGGTCTATGCCAGATACCATATATTCGTGTTCAACTCCCTTTCTCTTGGCGCATTTGCCGTGAAGGTGAGAGGCAGCTAACAAACGTCTTCCTTGCTCACGCTGTCGTGGGCTCTGTTCAGCTACTACCAAACAAATGGAAGTGACTCTTCTCTTTCATTAAGAATCATATTAATTTTTAATTTGTGTCTAATGGGAGTTTATGGTCCATTGTGATTCCTTGGGTCATTTGCAGCTCTACTTGCTCCCGGCTAGTCATTTCTTTAAAGGAAAGAGACGCGTAAGTAAATAACGAATTCATTCAGCCAGTAGGTGTTCATTACCTCCCGGTCACCGTGTAAAACGCCAGGCTGGCAACAGGAAGCGGGGGCAACAGAGTCCGCCGCGGGGACTGTCTGTGAGCACCCACTCCGCTGTCGGGGTTCCAGCTGCCCCTTGCGAGCTGGCCTGACCCGTGTTCTTCGGACCAACCGGCTCCCCGCTGTGTCTGTGTGGACTTCTCCTCTGAGGCCCTCTCTGCAGCCCAGTGGACGGTCCCACTACTGTCCCAAAGTCACCGACAACAAATGACCACAAGAATGCCTTTGGGCGGGAATTACATTTTAGTTGCCATCAACTTGCAATGGGGACATCACTGCTTTTCTGGGCACATATTTTTCAAAAAATATTTTTATATGCTTTTATTGATTTCAGAGGGAGGAGGAGAGAGAGAGAGAGAGAGAGAGAGAGAGAGAGAGAGAGAGAGAGAGAGAGAGAGAGAGACACAGAAACATCAGTGATGCAAGAGAATCATGGATCAGCTGCCTCCTGCACACCCCCTACTGGGGATGGAGCCCATAACCTGGGAATGTGCCCTGCCTGAGAATTGAACCGTGACCTCCTGGTTCCTGGGTTGATACTCAATGACTGAGCCACACCCGCCAGGCTGGGCACATATCTTTTACAGGTAACACGAGAAAATGCCACTTCACAAATCTTACCTTTTTCCCCAAGTTCTCACGGCTACATACTGAAGGAAGTTACAACTTCTATTCTTCTATAATATAATTACAATTTTTTACTGGAACATTCTAAGCAATATCGTTTTGACGTGCAGTGACAGCCTACTAAAACACTTACGTATGTATAGGAACCAGGTTGGGCCCAGCGGGCACACAATATGTCAGTTCCAGGTGTACAGCGCGTGGCTCCAAAGCGGAAAGCAGCCCCGGGACCCTCGCGTGTGTTAGCGGTTTGTAGAGCGACAGACTCATTTGGCTTGGACGACATAAGACGCAATGTTCGGGTAAAAAGTCGTGTTGCTGGTCGCATTGTACTCTGATTCCTGTGGGCGGTGCCTGAGGTATGATATCCAAGCACATCACACCTGACCTTCAATGGGAGACAAGCAAGGTCACGGACCGGTGGAGTCAGGGCCCTCGATTGTGGTAAGTCACAGGAGATGGATGCCCAGAGTCCCCAAAGAGAGACCTAACTCTGTTTTGTGTGTGTGTGTGTGTGTGTGTGTGTGTGTGTTTACAACAATGATGCTGGTGTTGCTGCTGCTGAGCTATGCTAAGAAAGATACTAAAATGGTGGCGATGTGTGGTGAGTACTCACTGGTCTGAGGCCTCCGACGGAGGTTTCCTATGAATCACCTCATTTAATCCTTATAGCCCTGTAAAAGAGTTCTCCTTATGAAGCACAGCTTTCACAGGGGGCAACTGGATCCTAGAGAAAAAAGCAACACGGCCCAGCTAGGGATGGTGAGCTGGGGTTGCCCCTGGTTACGGCATGGAGCCCAGAGCCCCTGGCCCAGGAGGGATCCCCACATCCCGAGCCGCCTCCTCCCGCGCATTGATCCGAGGCCGGGCTCTGGAGCCGCCTGCCCGCCTCGGTTCGCAAGGACCTCGCTGCTCGTCATTCATCACGGAGGCCCAGGGGACCTGGTCATCTGGCAGGTGTCTGTCCCTCCTGTCTGACCCGATCCCGCTTCCGCGATGACGCCGTTAAGGAGACGTTGGCTGTCACAACGATTTAAGCCTTCCAGAAGGTCTTCCGAAGCATTGAATGAAGCCTCCAGAAGCTAACTGGTTTTACGGGTTCCTAAGGAAATCATGGCTTCAGCGGACACGCGGCCAAGTGCTTCTCCGATCGGTTGGCGACGCCTGGGATCGCGGACGAGGGGCTCCCGTCGGCGGTGAGTTCATGCACGCTGTCCTGGAATACACCGTGCGAAACCATCATGTCTAACTCAGAGAACAGAACCCACGGAGGGAGGGAGACCCCTCCCAAGCCGCAGATTCATAATCGGTGATCTCCCCTCGCGCACCCCATGCATCTCGGCGCCGCCCTCCATAAAAGGGAAAGGACCTCTCTCCTCCTCTGCCTCTCCGATGTGGCCGCGGACTTTCTGGAGAACTGGAGAGAAAGCCTGATCCGTAGGGAAGCCGTTATTGGTTATGGGCACACCCACAGAGTCAAACAGGAGCCCTGTCCGCCTCGTCGTCCTCCTCCTCCGCCTCCACGCCTCCAGGCAGGCACCCGTCAGTGCTCAGCGTGGGGCCACTGCCTGCCTGGGCCTCGCTGCTCCTGGCTGATAGATGCAGGCGTGCAGGGCCCGTTTGGGCCGGAGGGAAATGCAGAGCCGCCCCCCTCCCTGGCCTGAGGGCCTTAGCATGTACTCAGAGCTGGGAGGGAAGCCCCCGCTCACCCAGGAAGGAGAGAGGGGAGTACTCGTTTTGCTCGGTGAAAGCTTTGTGTAGTATTTCCAGTGAAACAGCACCCTCAGGCGGGTTCCTCGGGCCCATGAAATGCTACGGCCACGTTTGCAGAGAACACCAAGGGTATTCAGTGGAACCCAGGGCCAGGAGGGAGGGCTGACACCTGACGTCGATGGTAATAAAGAACCATGGAGCCCTTGCTCAGGTGTGTGGGATGCAGAAGTGTGTGGGGTGTGGTGTGTGTGTGTGTGTGTGTGTGTGTGTGTGTGTGTCGAGGGGGTGGTGTGAGGAGAAGGAGGAGGAGCATGTGTTTGCAAGCTGCAGAGGACTCGGCTCAGAGCCATTTAAATAAAAGGGGTCTGTGTTAGCTCAGGTTGAGGGAAGGCCTGGGTGGACACGCACAGGCATGACAGACTCCAGGACCCCAGCCCTTGTGTCCGCGGCCCGGTGTCTCCCCACATCCCTGCATCACTCACCACTGTTGGAAGTCTTTCCTCCGCATGACCACAGGGCTGCCACAGCGCCGGTCCTCACAGCAAGCCCATTGAAGAACGAATGGGAACTACCGAGATCTGTCCTGGTCAGATTACCAAACTTTGAAGAAACTCAACGAATCTTACCAATATTTAATAGGAAGAAACAGGTGGACTTAAAAGCAAAAAAAAAAAAAACACAAAAAACCAACAAAACCCCCCAAAACAGTAAATGACTTGTTGGAACTTCTCAACAACATAAACTTTCAGGGGAAAATGGAGCAAGCAAATGTCTATAAAATTTGAACAGAAGAAAAATGCTAACATCCAAATCGTATACCGAGCAAGCTGTTGTTTAGATGAGAAGTCACCCGAAGGGCGTTCTAAATATGCAAAGAGGATTAACGCACCTTTATGAGAATTTAACGCAGCCAGAGACGATGTTCTGGACCAGAGATTTAAATAAAACCTTAAAACCTTTCATTATCTTGGAATGGGAACCTGTTTTCTTCCCCGTGACCCAATAGCCAGACACCGTGAAGGAGAAAAAGGAACGATCTTTCCATGCCAAATACAAACAAAACAAAAGGTAATTACAAATAGGACAAAAATGCTTACTATCTTATTACACACCAAAGTTTTAACATCAAGAAAAGATACCCAGCCGAAAACAGCCACGTACATGAACAGGCAGTTCATAAAGGAATCCCGTGTGTGTGTGTGTGTGTGTGTGTGTGTGTGTGTGTATAGATGGATATATATGGATAGGTATCTACTCTTACCAGTAATTTAAAAAATTACAAAATTCCCGAGTTAAATGATGCTTTTCACCAATTAGCAACATAAACAAGACAGACAATGACCAGCGTCCCCGCAGTGAGCTGCGTCCTGGCGGCAAGGCAGCGAGAGCGCGGAGACGGTACATGTGCTCTCCTGTGGGCCCACCTCTCCCCTTCCGGAACCTGACCATTACGCAGCGACTGGACAGGCGTCTACAAGTGTGCATGGGAGCGTTTGCCCATTCACACCAGCGAATGAGCTGAAAATGCCCATTAACAGGAGGAGGTCTAATGCACTGTGATACACGCATGCGATTAGACACCATCCAGACATTCGGCACAACGGCTGCTTCCATGTTCACGGACATGGAACGCTGAACCCACACATGTGGTGAGATTGGAAACAGAGGTTTCGAAATGAGAATTCTGTGACCACATTCATACCAAAAAATGTGTGTGCACACATGCGTGCACGCGTATGCGTGTGTTCCCATCCACATCACCTAGATACCGGAAAACGCTGAGTGTGGTCACCAATGGGTAGTGAGCTTAAGGTACTATCTTTGTTTCCTTGTCCCTTCTTTGCCTAAATTTTCCTCAATGTCTAACTTTTACATGTACAGTAAGGGGAATGAATAAAAGTGTCCTTGTTTTAAAGAATAATTCAGAGTGGCCAGTGTGGCTCAGGGGTTGAGTGTTAACCTATGAACCAGGAGGTCACGGTTCGATTCCCAGGCAGGGCACATGGCCGGGTTGCAGGCTGGATCCCCAGTGTGGGGCGTGCAGGAGGAAGGTGATCGATGACTCTCTCTCATCATGGATGTTTCTCTCTCTATCTTCCTCTCCCTGGCTCTCTGACATCAATAAAAATACATTTTAGAACATATTTTAAAAAGTTCATACCAACAGATTTTGACGTTCAACAAATATTGTAGAGTTCCTTCATGCAGGCGAAGCTTTTCTTAATGCAGGCTGCCTCGATGGCATCAGCATTGCAGAAATAAACAGACCCTCCTGCCTGCAATGGGAAGGCGCCGGCCACGCGCCCAGAGCTGCCGCAGCCAGGGGCTCGGCCACCATCATGGTGTTTGGCCGAGACTCGGCCCGCAGGCAGTGGGCTGCTTTCTAGGAGAACAAAGGCCTCAAGCGGGCCCTGATGGGAGGCTGCCCGCCCTCCCCCCCTCCCACTCGTCGCCCCCCGGGAGTGGGAGGCGGCCAGGAAGAAGCAGGGCGTCCTGTGTGCTTGGCCTGGGAGCCCATGTGCCTTTCTCTGTTGGTTCTGAGGTGGAAGTGGGGGCGGAATGAAAGGGAATCTGCCCGTGGTTGACCAGGTGCAGACTGTGTGGGGCCAGTTGCCACCGGGCTGGACTTCTGGGACTGGTTACCTCATGGTGGGTCTAGGTTGTCACCCGTGTTCTGGCCACGCGTGTCTCTCTATCCAGCCTCTCTATGTCCTTCCATTAGTCTACAGCCTCCAGCGGTCGGCAAGCTCATTAGTCAATGGAGCCAAATACCCTCAGCTCAACGATTGACATTTCTTTCGAGAGCCACCTTTTTTAAACTTAAACTTCTTCTAACGCCACTTCTTCAAAATAGACTCGCCCAGGTATTTTGTGGAAGAGCCACACTCCAGGGGCCAAAGAGCCGCAGGTGGCTCGCGAGCCGCGGTTTGCCGACCACGGGTCTACAGGATCGACCACACCGTTTCTCAAAACATGGACATGTTCCCTGGACTCAGCCAGACAAGCATGTCCATTAGCTCAGCAACACTCTGGGGACCAGATCCAATTTATATGTCCATCATCAGCAAGCAATCACAGCCTCCGATTCTTTACCGACTTAATCTGAGCGTGTGAGTTACGGACCCGGCTTCCACGCAGTCCTCACGTGGGCTGCTCACATCCCTCCTGCAGCCGCCGCCGCCACTGCGGACACTCTGAGACCCGCCCTGTGCTACGTGCACAGCACACGTGTCATCTCACCCTCCCCCACCCGCCTCAGCATGGGGTCCGTCTCACAGAGGCGGCCGCGGAGGCTGGAGGGCGGGGCACATGTCCGCGGTCCCGGGCGGGATGCTCTGCGAGCTCAGATGTGTCCGCATCCGAAGCCTGTACATCTCCAGCGCTGCGAGGCCCCTTGGGAATGACTCGGCCGCATGCACGGGCTCCCAGGGCCACAGGGGGCTGGAGAGAGCGCGGCCCCGATGCGCAGCCACGGACCTTGTGTCTTAGAGGCTGTGACAGCACCGGAACCCGTAGTCCTTTCATGGACCTGGAGGGTCCCCATCAGCGACCGGAAACAGGACTCCGGGACCGTCGTCCCCGGGCAGTGACTGTAACTCACGTGGATAACGACCGACCGCCTGCCCACGGATGTGGGAAGCGTCCCCCCCCCCGCCCTCCCCGTGTGCAGGGGCACGGTCACAGGCCTCCTCCGGGCTGGCCGCTCCAGCAACGCGTTCGCACTGGGACGGTCGTGGATGGCAATGCCCCGTCCGTTCTCTGCGGAAAGATTCCGGCAATATCGCGTCGGCGCCGCCCAAGGGCAGAGGCAGCGCCTTCCCGACGGCCCAGTTCCCTGTTGGAGCCGCAACCCATCGCTCTCGGCTGCCGCTCTCTCTCCGCTTCGCTGCGGGGCGCGAACTGCATGCACGCCTTCCTTTCCGCCTTTTCTACTGGCCTGTCCTGTGACGGGCAGACTCTAAAGGGGCCCCGGGACCCCCTCCTCCCATGGTAACCCCCTCCCTGTGACTTGCTTTTAGCCCAGGGAATAGGGCAAGGGCGATGGGACACCACGTGCACGGTTATGTTTCACAGGGTCCCGGGGCCGCTGGCTGGATGGCCCCCCTCGCAGGTCTGGAGAAAGCGGGCACGGGGGTGGGGGGCGCGCCATGGGCTGGTGGGCGACACGGAAGGTGCTCCCGGAGCTGTGGACCCCCTGACAGAACACGGCCCGGGAAACGGGTGCGTGTCCAGACGCATGCAGCGAAGAGAAAAGGCAATGGCTCCTAACTGGACGCCCTCACGTGTCGCGGAGCCAAACACGCGTGTGCACGTCTATTAATGTTCTGCTTTTGAAATAACACCTCCGCCGAGGTGGCGGTGTTATGGTAGAAAGCGGTGTCAGGGGTTGCTATGGGAGGGTGTCAGCTTTCCTGGGGGGTCGGGGGCGGGAGGGAAGATCAGCAGAGTTTGAGGAACTGGCGCCCCGAAGATCCAGTTCTAACCCACCACCGGGCAACCGTCTGTCCGCCTGTCTCATGACCGTTACTGACGGGATTTCTGCTTTACGGTTTTGACAAGGTGACCCATTTCCAAGACAAAAACCGCGATCCGTGCCTGCATATGTTTGACAGGCAGGGCGGCCAGGGCTGCATCAGGAGGGCAATGCTTGCTTCTGGCCTTGACTGAGAGAAGCACAGGGGGGCGCGGAGGTGCACTCTGGCCAACGTCACCAGACTCTTAGGAAGGGAGACAGCACTGCCCAGGGCACTGCCCTCGCTAAGCCATTCCAGGAGCCGCACTGAAAAGCACGTGCCTCAGTGTCACGACCGCGCAGCCGCACGGGCAGGGAAAGAGCCACGGCGTTGCCCTCTGGGTAAAAAGACTCATACTTCCCGCCAATTGAAGATCAGAGCGCATGTGCCCACGGGCACCCCGGGAAAGCTACGAACGGGTCCCCTAGGGTGTGTCGTCTCGCAGCACAAGTTGGAGACAGCGCATCCTTTGTAAGACGCCATTTACTCCAGACCAGGGGGGAGGGAAGAGGGCACGGAGAGAGCAGACCGGCCCTCGAGGATGTAACCGGTTTCAGCACGTCAGCCCCACTCGACGGCGCTGGAGAGGAAGTCCCAGCGTCCTTTGCGCGCGTCTTCACACCTTTGCTCTGGGGAAGGGCGTTTTTTTCAGCCCTGTGCCCACGCCGTTGCGGAAGGACCTCTTTGCGAGCGCCTCCTCCAGCAGCGGCTTCAGGAAGCCCAGGCCCTCGCCCCGCTCCGCCCTGGCCCGGCAGCAGCCCAGCAGGAGGAGGGCGTCCTCAGGGATCCCGGACACCTGGGGGCAGACGGGGGAGGGGGAGAAACAGCGGCAGAGTTACACGTGTATCTCTAAGGCAACCGGTGTCAAAATCTCACGGCAGAGCCGAAACCGGTGTGGCTCAGTGGATAGAGCGTCGGCCTGAGGACTGAAGGGTTCCGGGTTCGATTCCGGTCAAGGGCATGTACCTGGATTGCGGGCACATCCCCAGTAGGGGGCGTGCAGGAGGCAGCTGATCGACGTTTCTCTCTCATCGATGTTTCTAGCTCTCTATCCCTCTCCCTTCCTCTCTGTATAAAATCAATAAAATATATTTAAAAAAAAAATCTCACGGCAGCTACTCCCAGAGACCCAGCCTGTGTCGGGAGAGACTTATTAAAACAGGACCTGGAGGCTCTCTAAACTCAGCGACCTGTTGGGAGCCACCTGCCCTCCTGTCTGACCTTCACGCCCTCGGGTCGCTTGGCACCTCGGCGCCGGCTTCACACACCTTGTCCCTGTCACGTGATGGAGGAGCTTTTGAGTGGTGCTAACGCGTCGGGGAAACGCTCTTGAAATTTCGCGGAGAGAAGCGATCCGTGACACCTGGACTCCAGAGAGGCTGGGGCTCCCCGAGGTGTCTCCCGACCTACGCGGAGGCATCTCTGCCTCTCGCCTTCGGTTCGCTCGGCTCTTCGTCTGGGGCTCCAAGGTTAGTGTTGGGGGTGCTTGGTCGGGAAAGAAAGAAGCCTGGAGTCTCAGAGCCCAGGTTGCCATGGCGATGCTGCGGGCCAGCGCCTACCTTGTGGGGGAAGGAGCCAGGTCCAAGGGTAAAGGGTGCATCCCAGGACACGGGCCGGTGTGTCCCCGAGGCGGCCGTGACCCAGCATCGGGTAGGAACGTTCAACCCTTGTCCTGTGTCCCCTCCTCCGTGGCCTTGGAGGTGGCACAACACCCAGACAAAGCACAAACGACGCCCTCGTGCGTGGCCTCGGGCTACGCCCCGGGTGAGCTCTCTCAGGTCATCCCCTCGGCAGGCTCTGGGAGCGGACGTCGCCTCCTCCGTGGTACCCGCCTTCGGGTGGGGAGGTTGCGTGGCTTGGGGGTGAAGAGGATGGGAGTCGGGGCATCTGACTCCAAGCCCACGGCTTTCAACGCGACGGCGGACAGGGGAGAAGGGGCGCGCACGCAGTTATACGGATAAAGACACAGACCGCGGCGCAGAAGCACACGCGGTCGGTCCTTTCCCGGGCAGGAAAGCCAGGGGTGTGGGGGGCTTTGGAAGTTGAAATGGAGCCAGAGGCATAGACGGTCCCGGCCCTCTGCCCATGACTGCGGGGGGACGGGGTGGGGCTGAAGGTGCCCTGGTTGGAGCTCCCAGGAAAACCGTCCGCCAGCTTCGGGGGGAAAGTTAGGCTTTTTGGGTTTTCTTTGATCTGGGACTAGTCAGAGCATCAGAAACCCCGAGCGAGCGTGGGAAAGCCAACCCATGGCTGCCATTTGAGCCGCAGTGTCCCCTCGTCAGAGAGGAATCTAAGCTGATCGGGAGGCCGCCCACTGTCCGTCCCCGCAAGGCGAGGCCCGCGGGTCACTTCAGGAAAGGGGTGCGCTCCCGCTCTTCCTAGAAACACCCCCGACGCCACCTTGACATTGGGAAAGAAATGCCTGGGCTCCGGTTATGAGACCCCAAAGGCTCCCTCACAGCAGCCGGTGCCCTTTGGGGCCTGAGGGAGCCTGCCGAGCAGACGCATCAGCGGCCCATAGGGTACAGGCCCCCGGAGGACGGACGTGGGGACTCCACAGGCCTTTGCCGCCGCAGCTGCTGCAGCACGTTCACTGACGCCGCCAGCTCGGCGCCGTGGCCCCTGATGATGGGTTTACAGTGAGCAGGGAGGTCACGGCAGACGCAGGGAGGTCACGGCAGAAGCAGGGAGGTCACGGCAGAAGCAGAGACGGGACACGTGGAAGCAGAGCTCGGACAGGGAGAACTGGCAGCGCAGGAGAGGGACGTGCGCCTCCTTAAGAAGGAAACGTGCACACGAGTGCCTCGCGCTCAACCGGAGTGTGGTGCGCGCGCCTTCAGGGGAAGGACAGGAAGTCGTGAGGAAGACACTCGAGGAACTATACCAGTTCATGCCCAGGGACTCAGCGACTCGATCAGGTGGTGTCTGGCAGAATCAATGACTACCTTTGGGCGGAATGCAGGAAATACAGCAGGAGAAAGGAAGCTAGAGCAGTGAACACAAAGTAGAAAAATGACAGGTGCCAAGATTAGTGAGAACTCGAATGGTATCAACGAGGATGGACCTGTCTCTATTATTTACCATTTATGCGGCATCTAAAGGCAGGTTCACAAACCACACTGAGTTCAGGAACCCCAGGGTGCCAGGGGGAGGGTTAGGGAAGCAACGTTAAAGCACAAAACACTTGGGGACAAAAACTATTTTAAACTGCAAATAAAGAGCTGACATAAGACAACGGAGATCTCGTGTGGAGACGGCATAAACGTTCCGAGAACGCCGGGCGGCTTCGGGATGTCCTCAACAGCTGGATGACTACAATTAGCAGCTCAGTCGATAGTCTTGAAGCAACATAGGGATTAATATTTTATGTGATATTTTACTGAGATCTGACATTTTACCTGCACCTGAACAAGTTAACCATTATCGCAAAATTAGGAAATTCACTGTTTTTGAAAAGCGAACCTTTGTATTTTTTCTGTTATTTATTTATTTTTTTAAGGCTGAATCTGTTGGGGTGACATTGGTTAATAAAATGCTACAGGCTTCTATGCTACATCATCTGCACGTCATTTCAATGACCACATGTTCACTTTGATTATGGGTGGAGGCTGTGGAATGAGTAGATGGTCATGGGCAAAACAAGGTACATTTTACAGTGAAATAAATATTTTCCTATCCAGTGGCCAACTTCTAAATAATTCCAAGCACACTGTCTGATATTCCAGTATTGCCTACTGTCGCATAAATGTTCATTTTCACTAATTTCATGACTCTGCTTATATGTTTTTCCATTAAAAGCTCTAACAGTAAGAAAATTACTTTTCTGTCACATCTCCCTTGAAATTTGTTTGGCTTTGAATTGTCCCGTCCCCGTCATCCACGCAAGTCTCAAAAACAGAAGCAGAACACTTACCTCCGGCGATGGGGCGGGATAACCCCAAAACACCGGCATCGCGGACACGGACAGGACGAGGAGGATAAGGCTGAATTTTAACGAGCTGCGAAGTGGGGAAAAACACCTCGGATCAGTGTCACCGGCAAGCACAAACTTCGGAAAGCATCTCTAACCAGCATGCTCGCCATCAGCATCTTTGGGCGTGGGACGTGCAGCCTCTTACCTCATCATCTCGGACGCTCCCGAATGTCTGCGGCCGGTGTCTTTCCTGGCGAGTCCCTCACACTCGCTGTGGCGTCTCCTCGGGCCGCCCTTTTATACCAGGAACGTTCAGGAGTAGAAATGCCAGCGCGTCCCTTCCTCCGTGACTAATTGGTCCCCCGCGGCCTTCTGTTCTCGTCAAGTTTGAAAAGGACAACACCGCGCGGCATTGTCACGAAGCTGCCGACGGTTGACTCCCTTTAAAGGGCGCCGTTAACGACGGTCCCCCAACAGCAGCGCCTTCTGAACGGCATCACTGCCTCCAAAGAACCAGACGTGTGCTGCCCTCCGAGTGCAAACGCCCATGCGGGTGCCGTGATCTCCATGAGCGGCCCCGGCGCCGCGTTGCAGAGACTAAGGCAGAAGGAAGCCTTGCAAGATAGAGAGCGCACACCCGACAGCACTGGCACAGGCGTTAGAGTTTCTCCAACAGGTTTCCTTCTGCTTTTTAAAATAAACATATTTGTATTGATCTCATAGAGGAAGGGAGAGGGAGAGAGAGATGGGAACATCCATGATGAGAGAATCACGGATCGGCTGCCTCCTGCACGCCCCACACTGGGGATCCAGCCCACAACCCGGGCCTGTGCCCTGACGGGGACTCGAACCCTGACCTCCTGCTTCCTAGGTCGACGCTCAGCCCCTGAGCCACGCGGGCCGGGCAGGTTTCCTTCGTTAGGACTTCTGAGGCTAAAGCAGGGAAACAGATGCCACCCCCGCTCTTTGGCATCAGTCGCTCCCGTAAAGGAAGGGCGCTGTCTCTACCCCCGCTCCACGCACCTCCCCCACCACCCAACCCAGAGTCCTGGGAGCGCCCCTGCCACCCCCCCCTTTCCTCCAGGCCACGGGAGTTCCGTGGGGAGTCTCTGTGGAATTGCAGTTCTGTGGGCATTCCCATGAACACGCAGATGCCGGAGGCTGCGTGTGAGCACGTTGCTGAGGCTCACCGTGCAGGAAGGCCTCAGGGGCGTGCTCTGTGTGGATTGCGGACCGCCTGTGCTCCTGACGGGGAGCCAGCATTTTTTTAATCCAAAGCAACTGAGGAAATCCTTGCCTCCTCAAGCGGGGGACAGAGCTGCCCGAGGTCTGAGGATTTGCTGCCTCCTGGTCGGCCCGCCCTCCCCCACTCTGGGAACTGCCACTCGGGAGGATGTAGCTGTCCATTGCCGAGGCACAGGTCGCCTACCACAGGTGACCCGGACTCTCAAGGGACCCAGGTCACAGAATGAGCGCCAACGGGGAGCAGGGGCCTGGGATCAAGCTCTTTGGTCACAGTCCTGCTGGGGACGTGGTACGAGGTGACGGTGAGGGATACAGAGCTCTTAAGAGCACCGAGGGACGGGGCACCCGCATCGACGGCGGGGCTCTCCCCAAAGCCAGATGCAGTAAGCACAGCAGAACAAGAGAGAACGCAGGGAAGGTGGCAGCATCCACGCCTGGTGGAGTGCTGAGCCGTTGACGGAGGCGGTCTGGGGGAGGTGCCCAGGAACGCGGCCATCGCGTCACAGCCCCACAACAGGCGTGCGCGGAACCAGTTACCGTCGGATGTGAAGCAGGAGGCACTAAAAAGAGGGGGGATCCTTTGGAAGCTTAAGACTCAGTTCGGTCCCACGTCCCCTCCCCCCACTCCCCATAGAACCAGTTGGCTCTCTCCACAGAGTACCTTTCTACCTGTGCTAAGGCAGAGCTTTAAAATCGCACGCCGCCACAGACGCGGGATCTCCAGGCTGCCCAGGGACAGCTTCATCACCCATAGAGGAAGCTGCATGGGAAGGAGGCCCAGGGCAGAGTCAGAGGCCAGCGGTGAGGAGGGAGGTGACTCCCCAGTTACGCAAGCCCGACACCCTCGCAGACAAAGACCAGCCACTTTAACCACTTTAACCAGAAGTGCTGGACGGGCACGCCGTAGGTCAAATATAAAAGGACAAAGGTCAGCCTTTACTGGGTGCTCGCTGTCCGCTGACTCCGCACAGCTGCCGACTGTGGGTCAGCTCACCATCTTCCCAGCTGGCCCAGGTCACAGAGGTGAAGGTCAGCGCCAGACTTTGACCCCAATGCCGTGTGACTTCAGAGGTCACATTTCCAACCAGCGTGTCCTGCTCCCGCTCACGAGCCAGAACATGGCCCGTCACTCAGGTCTGGAAGAGATGGCGCCTACAAAATGCAAGCTCCTTCTCCCACCAACTAAGTCTCTCTCTCTCTCTCTCTCTCTCTCTCTCTCTCTCTCTCTCTCTCTCTCTCTCTCCTCTCTCTGTTTTGTGACTCTCTTGGAACCCTTTCCCCACCTCATCACTTGAAAGTTCTCACACATCATCAACCCCAGCCTGGCCCCCACACCCTGTCCTTCTGCTGGACCTCAGCGAGACGGCTGGTCCCCACCTGCCCCCTGCTCGTCTCCCCAGGCCTAAGGTGTCTGCATTGGAGCTCACTAACAACAGGCCCCGGCCGCAGGCGGGCAGCCCCGAGAGAGGGCCGCGCTCGGGTCCTGTGAGTGGCCCCAACGTCCGAGCTCTGGCGTCTCGGCTTCCTTCCCAACCTGCTGATGAAGGCCCCGCTTCCTAGGAACCCGAGCCGAGTCTTCCCTTACTTCCGGGGGGGGTCTCGATCAGGACGCCTGGCTCATCAGCTTGCTACCAGATCGCACGCGCCTTACCCGGGGACTGTCTGACCCAGGTTTTGATGGTGGGGAGGAGGTAGATGCTGGGCCCTGGATGCCTGAAATGGTGGGGTGACTTCTGGGCATGTGATGGGGGGAATGGACCTGGCGTAAGGGGCCTCCAGCACAGGCTAACAGGGTTTTGCCGGGACCGGGCCACTGTCTTGGTGACTGTAGCTGTGGTGTGATGGCTATGACGGGTATTTGTGATGCCGTTAGAACTTGCAAAGGCTCACTGTCAACCTTAAAGGGCAGGTTAGCATTCAGCGCAGTCCTGGAATTCAGTGGACTTTTCTCATTAAAAGGTGACCCTCTTCTTTGGTCACGCTGCGCCTGACCTGGAGTCACCCCCGCCCTTTTCACAGGCTCCAGGACGACAGCAGCGTGAAGGCGGAGCGAGGAGGACACACCTTTTGTGACTTTTGCTTCTTGAGCTGAGAGACACGCGGAGTCCCGGCTCCGAAGTTCAGGCACGTCCGTCAGACGGACTTTGGATGGAAAAGATCCACGAAGGCCCTTTCCTTCCTGACGTCCAGAGCTTCCTACGGGCACCGCCTTCCCCGCCGCCCGCGCTCCTGGCGGGAACCGGGACGGGGACTGTGTGCAGAGGGTTGTGAGGAAACAGCGACACGCTGGCCAAGTCGTCGGTTCAGTGTGGTTTTAAATGTTGGTGTGTTTTTAAAAGCAAAGGTACCTTGGACGCCCTCGCTCCCATTATGATGCACATGACCCCTGCGGCTTTCAGCATATGGGGGAAACCAATCGAATTTTACTGCTTCTTAATTCACACCACCGTCACGCGCCGAAATGTAATTACAGAGGAAGGCGGCTGCGGCCACGTGCGGCCTTCCTGCCGGCGTCGGGGAAGGAAGGCTGTGCAGACGCGGGGCAGCTCATGGAAGGAAGCTTTGCTCAGGTTCACGGCCACTCCGACACGGCGTGGGTAGAGTTAGCCCATCCGCATCCAGAATGGGCCCAGCGTTGAAGATCCAGGTCCTGGGGACACAAAAGGCAGAGACACCGGGCATGGGACAGCTGAGCACAGGGATGCTGGTGCTGGTGGCACGTGAACTGAGGTGGCACCCATCTGCTCGGGTGCTGGTGGCTGGGAGTGGGGGGGGGGAGGGGGACGGGGGGCGTGTAGGATGCTCAGCAGCATCCCTGACCACTACATACCAACTGCACCACCACCGCCACCCCAGGCGAAAACTGCACGTGCCTCCGGACACCCCAGTGTTCCCCTGGGATGGGGAGCTAACCGCCTCGCTGGTAACTGAGCGCTGCTTTATTCTCCCTCTCTCTCTCTCTCTCTCTCTCCCTCCCTCCCTCTCTCTCTCTCTCCCTCCCTCCTTCTCTCTCTCTCTCCCTCCCTCCTTCTCTCTCTCTCTCCCTCCCTCCTTCTCTCTCTCTCAACCTCCCTCCCTCTCTCTCTCTCTTCCTCCCTCCCTCTCTCTCTCTCCCTACCTCCCCCCCTCTCTCCCTCTCCCTCCCTCCTTCTCTCCCTCTCCCTTCCTCCCTCTCTCTCTCTCTCCCTCCCTCCCTCCCTCCCTCTCTCTCTCTCTCCCCCTCCCTCTCTCTCGTAGATTACGGCCATCACCCTACAAACATATTGTTGTACTTTGTATCAGAAAAAAATATCTCATTGTTTTACTTCTTTTCAATGAAAGCCTGGTAAAGACTTGCCCGTTCAGGCCTGGCCAGTGTGGCCCAATGGCTAGAGCGTCGGCCTGCGGACCAAAGGGTTCCGGTTCACTTCTGGTCAAGGCCGGTGCCTCGGTTGCAGGTCGGAGCATGTGCAGGAGGCAACCGGTCGATGTGTTTCTCTCACATCGATGTTTCCCTCTGTCGTTCCCCCTCTCGTCCTCTCTCTGAAATCAACGGGAAATATCCTCGGGGAGGATTCCCAGCAACAAGAGTAGCCCGATTCAGCCCACCTACGCATCAGCGCGGCCCCAGGCCAGGTCCCCACTGCCTTCCCTTCCTAGAGGGGCTGGCGGGGGGGGGGGACTCTGGGGGGCTGAGGGGGGCCTCTGCGGGGCTCTGCAGGGCTCTGGGGGGCTCTGCAGGGCTCTGGGGGGCTCTGGGGGGCTCTGGGGGGCTCGGGGGGGCTCTGCAGGGCTCAGGGGGGCTCAGGGGTCTCTGGGGAGGGCAGGGCGTGCAGGCAGGACAGCGTGTGTCTGCCTGCAGCGTGGGTTGCGGCTTCACGGGCTGCGTGGGAGACGCTGCGGGAAGCCACCGTGAGAGAGGGGTCAGCATCACAGGAAGGACTCTGCAGAGGCCGCTTCATCTCACTCCGGAATCAAGAGCCTCAGCCGAGGGCGCGATGGACGCGTGCTTTCCCAGAGGCGCCGCCAGCCCGCATTCCCGGGGCATGTGAAAGGCGACGTCACGGAGGCATGAGGAACACAGACCTTAAGGCGGAACCCGAAGAGCGACCTGCCCCCCCCCCCCCCCCCCCCCCCGCTGATCCTTCCAACACGCTGCGATGGGAGCTGCCAACAAGCAGCTCGCGTCCTAATGTTCTTGGCGCCTGAGTGCTTACACGCTCCCTCGGCATGGCTCCCCTTTGCTTTCACCCCCGGACATTCCCGGGGGAGGGCCAAGGCAGGGCATGGAGATGGGCCTTGTAGCCGGGCCACCAGGGCAGAGCCTGCCCATCCCCGGCAAAGAGGCAGGCGCCGACCCCCTCTCCACGAGGCGGCCTCCTCTCCTGTGGGGTGCCGCCGGCACCGTCTGTCTCCCAAACCCACTGCCCTGCGGGGGAGCCGGAGGGCGCTCACCTTCCTGGGCGACACTCAGTCCGCCCCTCGCTGGGACCGGCCGCTGTCCTCCCGCCCCGTCTGTGAGAAAGTGCGAAGATGGACGGCTGGGACTCCGGGAGGCTCAGCCAGGACAGACCCCCGCCTCCTGACCACCCCCACACATCCTGCCCCCAGGCATCGCGGAGTCTGGGAGGAGGGGCTGAGGAAGCACCTGAACCCGGGGTTACAGACGCCCCGTTGCTGTGCGCCCGGGACCCACACAGACACACTCGGTAGGTTTTCCTCCCGGGGGCCCCTCACCTCGCTGATGCGCAGCCCATCGAGGAGACCCCGACATTGGGAAAACCTGGACGGCACCCCCGGAAGCTGATGAACCCTGAGAGCACTGACTGCCACTTCCGGTCACACCCAGCGTTGCTGAGTGTAAGCCTGAGTACAGGGGCAGGGCCTCCCGTTCCAGGCCTGCCTCCCCCGCTCCCCACCTGGACGGGGTGGCCTTGGGTCTGCACCACCTGTGGGTTCTCAGCCAACCAGACAGGACCCGTGGGTAAGGCAGCCGGGGGTAGACAAGCCAGAGGGAGGTGTGGGGAGGAGTGAACGCCGTCGATTCACGGGGGAAGCCACGTGTGAGCGCTGGTTAAATACGGAGGATCGTTAGCGAATTTCCTCCCTGCAATTTGTGTGATAGTCAATTCATTCCTAACGACAACACGGTTAAGATCCGGGATCGTTACTCCTGCTAAACCCAGAGCCGCAACTGCCACTTCATCGGCATCCCGTCTGCCTGCTCCAGGCAGAGATGCATACTCAAA
Organism: Corynorhinus townsendii; assembly: GCA_026230045.1. Taxonomy (NCBI): domain Eukaryota; kingdom Metazoa; phylum Chordata; class Mammalia; order Chiroptera; family Vespertilionidae; genus Corynorhinus; species Corynorhinus townsendii. Next base: position 147,964,747 of record JAPDVU010000008.1, read on the forward strand.
CCTCTGTTCGTGGGTGCATGCGTGTTCAGTGGTGGTTCCCCCAAATCGCTAGCTGCCCCACCTGGCTACTCAATTTAGAGACGTCGCCCTCGGAATAAAACCCACGCACAACCACCTCGCGCCAGGAACAGGCGCTGCCTGCGTGCCTCTCAGCCCCGACAGGCGGGGCTTCCAGGAGGGGAGCGCCGAGCCAAGCGGGCTGCAGGGACGGAGGGGCCGGCGGGCGACATGGACGACGTGGTCCAGGAGGCTCATTGACCCCCCTGGGCTCTGCAGGGCCGGGAGGGAGTAACCAAGGGTCTGCGAACACGCAGGAAGGAACTCGGCTTCTCCCTCAGCCAGTGTCCGACACGCTGAGAGCGAGAACGCTGGTCTGGACAACGCCTGCTGTGTGCCCAGCGCTGCGCTGAGTGCAGGGACGCGGGTCAGTCAGTGCCCTGGTCCCGTCCTGCAGAGTCACAGCACGGCGGGGAGGGGCCGCACGAGGAGAACGGGCAGCTCAAAGCTGCACAGAAATGCCAGCAGGACGCCCGGCCGGCGTGGATCCGTGGTTGAGCGTCAACCTATGAACCAGGAGGTCAGGGTTCGATTCCCCGTCAGGGCACATGCCTGGGTTGCATGCTTGATCCCCAGGGTGGGGTGTGCAGGAGGCAGCCGATCCATGATTCTCTCTCATCATCAATGTTTCTTTCTCTATATCTCTCGCAGCCTCTCTCTCTCTCTCTCTTAAAAAAAAAAAAAGTAAATAAAGTAATAATAAAAACATATTTTTAAAACTAGAAAGAAAGAAAGAAGGAAAGGGAGGAAGGAAGGAAGGAAGGAAGGAAGCAAGGGGAGGCTGACAAGCTGGACCTGCGTCCCTGTACGTGACCCTAACGGGGTGTGGCTTGCCCGGAAGGGCCCTTGCTGGGTGAAGCGTGTTTCTGGTTAAAAAGGCCTCCAAGCCCTAACTGGCTTGGCTCAGTGGATAGAGCGTCGGCCTGCGGACTGAAGGGTCCCGGGTTCGATTCCCGGTCAAGGTCATGTACCTGGGTTGCGGGCACATCCCCAGTAGGGGGCGTGCAGGAGGCAGCTGATCAATGTTTCTCTCTCGTCGATGTTTCTCACTCTCTATCCCTCTCCCTTCCTCTCTGTAAAAAATCATAAAATGTATTTTTTTTTTTTTAAAAAAAGGCCTCCAAGCGACGGGTGTGCTCTGACCTTGAAGCACAGACAGCGGAGGAGAAAGGAAGACTCCCATGTTGCAGACACCAGAGGCCAGGGGCTGTCAGAGTGACGGATCACGGCCCCCGCGGGGTGCAGATGTTTCTCTTCAGAGCAGACGTCGTCTGTCGTTCGTTCAACACGTACCCTCCCAGGCCTCCCACAGGCAGACACACGGAGGCTAACCAGGCCCCGCTGCCCCGAGGCTCGCAGCCACTCGGGGAGAGCGCTCCTCACCCCCCGCCCCGTCTCCCGTGGGGCCACGCGCTGGCTGATGTTGGATGAGTTACACTTACTTTCCTGTTGCTGCTGCATCCGCGTCACCGCCAGTGCAGCGCTTAGAACAATTCAGATTTGGTTCCTTAGAGTCAGAAGTCCAAAACGAGTCTCATGGGGCTAAAACGAAGATGCCCGCGGATGAGAAAGAGGGAAACCCTGCCGTTTGCCACGCGCATGGCGGGCCGTGAGGGCATGTGCTCAGTGAGGGCAGCAGACAGAGAAAGGCCCGTGTGGTCTGACCTTCCTGGTAGGTGAGGTCTAAGAGCTGAACTCTTGGGGACAGAGGAGAACAGTGGTTTCCGGGGCTGGAGTGGGGCGGGATGGGGGGGGCAGACTTAAGGGCACACACTTACCGCCTGAAGGTGGATGAGTCCCGAGGGTCTGACACGCAGCTTTGTGATCAGGGCCAACAACACTGTGGTCTAAACATCCAAGTGGCCAGGCGATGAGACCTTCACCGTTCTCCCCACAAGAGAGAAGCCATCGCTGCGTGAAGGATGGAGGCGTTAGCTCACCCACAGGGGGCAGCCCTCTTGGGATATAAATCAAATCAACACATGCGCACATTAAACTTAGCCAACTGTATCTGCCAATCACATCTCCCTAAAAATCCTATGTAATAAAGGCTAATGGGCAAAGCAACCGCACGTCGGAATGACCGGTCGCTATGACGCGCACTGACCACCAGGCCCTGGGAGGGTACGTGTTGAACGAAGGACAGATGACGTCTGCTCTGAAGAGAAACATCTGCACCCCGCGGAGGCCGTGATCCGTCACTCTGACAGCCCCTGGTCTCTGGTGTCTGCAGCGTGGGAGTCTTCCTTTCTCCTCCGCTGTCTGTGCTTCAAGGTCAGAGCACACCCGTCGCTTGGAGGCCTTTTTACCCCAGAAACACGCTTCACCCAGCAAGGGCCCTTCCGGGCAAGCCGCACCCCGTTAGGGTCACATACAGGCACGCGGCTCAGGCTCGTTGGCCTTCCCTTTCTTCCTTCCTCCCTTCTCTTTCTTTCTTTCTCTCTAGCGCTCCTCCTCTACACCTTATTAACTTAAATACAGGCTCCCGTCGGACCCAACCATCTCCCTTTGGGGTATTTATCTGAAGAAGTCCAAACCACGAATTTGAAAAGACTTATGCACCCCATGCTCATTGCAACATCATTTACACTAGCCGAGAAAGGGAAGGAACCTAAGTGCTTACTGATGCAATGGAATATCAGTCTCCCGTAAGAAAGAACGAAATCTTACCGTTCGTGACGGCATGGATGGACCTGGGGGGCATTATGCTAGTGCAATAAGTCTGACAGAGAAAGACATTTACCTCCTATGATTTCACTTACATGCGGAATCTAAAGAACAACATAAACCAACAGAAGAGAAACAGACTCAGAGAGACAGAGAACAGCCTGATGGGTGCCGGAGGGGAGGGGGTTGGGAGGCCGGGTGAAAAGGTGAAGGGCTTGAGAAATGCAGATGGGAAGTGACAGCATAGTCACGGGGGTGCCAAGTACAGCACAGGGCATATAGTCCATATCTATAATAATAAAAGCATAATGTGCCAATTAGACTGAACATCCTTCTGGATGACCTTCCGGACGAACCTGGGGCTGTGAGGGAAGCCCGGGTCCCGGATGCCAGAGGGAAGCCGGTGCCGGCAGCTGGGAGAAGGAAGGCCTACCCTGGTGCGAATGTTGTGCACCGGGCCTCTAGTTACTGTGATAACGATGTATGGTGCCAGGTGGGCACTAGGCTTCCTGGCGGGATCTCTTTGTGAGTTATAGAAATGTCTAACCACCATGCTGTGCACCTGGAACTAATAGAACGGTAAATGTCAACGGTAATTGAAAAAAAAATTAAAAGATGATATGGAAAGAGAAAAACGCACCAAAGACAAGCAGTTATAAGTGAATCACAGTTTGCAAGGAAAAGAAATAAATGACGCAGGGAAAGAGAGAGAAAACAAGATAACGCAATATATGCACATTCAGGAACCCGGTATCCAATTTCCCGCAATCGGCAGCGCTCTGAACCTACCGACATCGGGTGTAATTACTTCTGTCTGAACTTGGCAGCGTCATAACTCAGGATCGCAAACGAGAATCATCTCCGTGGTGCTCACCACACGGCAGTCACGATGTTCCTGAGCTGGTACAGCTCGGTGCAAAGGAATCACCGTCTGTTTTTGGTGCAAAGCATAGTGGCCCGTGGAAATCACAGCCCCCGGAGTAGGAGGGAAGTCTGTGTTTCTGACTGGGAAACACCAAGGTTGGCCTGTGAGGAATTCCAACCCGAGTGAGGCAGCGGGACTGGGGGCGTCCCCGAAGGACGAAACCACAGGCCAGCTCACCAGCTTCCACGTGGATGGAGACCAGCATCCGTGTGCCTGTCCACATAGGGACGGGCCTCGCGTTGTGCAGAGAGCACCGGCGTGCTGGCTGTCTGTCCGTCCATCGGGCAGGGCTGTGGCTTGAGGCATGTGTGTGCACGGCTGGATATTCTGCTCTGTGGCTGCACCACAATTTGTGTATTAAGCAGCGGTTGCCTCCGGGGAGGGATGGGGGTGGGGGCGCGGCTGAGTGAAGTGTGATCGAAGGGGCGTACCCAGTGGGTTTCTACTACATTTTACTTATTTAAAACAATTTTAAACTATGTTTTCATTGATTTTTGGATAGAGAGAAACATCGATGAGGGAGGAACATCATTCACTGATCGGCTGCCTCCTGTGTGCACCCCGACTGGGGATTGAGCCCCACACCTGGGGATTGAGCCTCGCCAACCAGGGCATGTGCCCTGACCTAGAATCGAACCGGCAACCTCTTGGTTCCTGGCCGATGCTCAGCCTCTGAGCCACCCCAGCTGGGCTATTTTTTATTTATATTTTTAGAGAGAAACATCAATCAGTTGCCTCCCATATGCTCCCCGACTGGGGATGAACCCACAACCCAGGTAGGCGCCCTGACGGGGAATTGAACCCGCAACCTTTGGGTGTATGGGATGATGCTCCAATCAACTGGGCCCCCCGGCCAGGGCAGTTCCTTAATCTGTCCGCCCTTTGCCCGATGGCCGTTCTCTTTCTCCTTGCCTGTGAGTTCCAGGTCATCTCTCTCAAGGTTGCCTCCAGAGCCAGTTCCTGTGGCACCTCCCAAGTTCACGCTCAGCCTTCTGTCATCACGGGGCCGTGTGTCTGCCTCATCTTCTAGTAGCTTCCAATTCCCGCTGGAATCCCCCTCCCCGAGGACACCTGTGGGGGGCAGCGAGCATCTGTGGGGTCTACCCTCCATCCTATATAATAAAAGCCCCGCAACCAAACGGTGGGATGACCAGAACGACCGGTCGACCAGTCACTATGACGCACACTGACCACCAGGGGGCAGATGTTCAAGGCAGGAGCTGCCCTCTGGTGGTCAGTGCGCTCCCACAGTGGCAGCGCCCCTCCGCTGACCCAGGATGAGCGGCGCTTCCACAGCAGGCCGATCCCCGCAGGCCACGCCCCCACCAGTGCACAAACCCCGCGCACCGGGCCTCTAGTATGTAATAATAGTTTCTCCTCAATCTTTTAAATTCTGCTCCTTCCTGTTCTGTTTCCTTGAGTTTGTCCTTCGAATCCCCCTGACGACAGTTTTGGCGGATTTGGCATCGATTCCCGCGGTTACTGGCTCGTCCTCTTCCCTTTTCTCCCTCAGCCCCTTCAGGTGACGCTTCCGGGCCGTCTCCTGCCACCTTCTCGTCGGCTTTGAGTTGCAGGAGCTGCTGTGTCGTGCCGTTTCAGAGTCACCGTGTTGCCTTTTGTTTGTTTGTTTGCTTGTTTGTGTCACAGAGAAGTGCTTGTCCACAAACACCTGCTGTCTCCTGGCCTCACTCTTCGTCGTGTGCCTGAGCCGCCCGGGATCCGTGTCTCCTCTGTGGCATGTTGTCGTACACGCCGACCGCTGAGGCTCACAGGGGTGTGGTTTGAGGGCTTTGAGGCCAGCCCTTTGCTCAGCGCAGCCCAAGGGCGGCTTCTCCAGGGCCGGGGACTTGTTTACCCAACTGCAAGGCCAACGCGGCACGTGAGAATGACGCCCAGTGCCGAGAGGATCTGGCAAGAAATCAAATAAACAGGGGCCACGGGAGGACGCGGCTGTCTTCCCTCTACAACGGGCTTGGGCTTCTTCGTAAAAGGGAACCACTGTGATGTGGGGATGTGGCTGAGGTCGCCTGGATTCCTGACCTCCCCACTCTTTGGTATAGAATTCTACTCCTCGGGTTTCCGTGTCTGTCTCCTAATGGTGAGCCCCTGGGCAGGCCTTGTCCCCTCATCTCCAGAGGACTCAGGTAACGGTCACTGTCACAGCTGCATCCCTGTCCCCCTCACCCCTCAGTCCACCAGCATCTGCACCCCCTCACGGTGTCCTCGCTGGCCCCCCAGGACCCACCCACATGCAGGCACGGCTGCCCCACCGGACTCCACGGCCAGGTCAGGAGAGGAGGCTGCTGCGTGCCCCTTGGCTTAGCCACAGGAGATGGTGCCCTCCCCTGAAAGCTCGGCCATGTGCCAGGTCCTGGGCTCGGTGCGCGGGGTGATGCGTCCAGGCCGGCCCAAGGTGTAGGCCATTCTGTGAGACTGAGGCCCCCGCCGTCGGTCCAGGGAAGCCAGGCCTTGCTCCTGGCCCCACGCATCCCAGACTTGGTCAATCAGACAAAGTTAATTCTCCAGAGGCAAGGCCACCAGAGGAAAGAAGGCCGCGTGCCGGTCACTGGGGGTCTCAGAGGGGCTGGTCAGTTACAGGGCACAGACCGCGGAGGTGCCGGGCCCCGTTCTGGGCCTCAGACCCAGGCCCTGCAGCGTGGACTTACCTCCTCCATCTGGGGATCATGGACTAAGAGGGGAAGTGAATGCAGGCCTGGCCCAGTGGTGCTCTGAGGATAAACCCAGGCTCTGCACCCTCCAAAAGCAATTAAACGCCATCTGCTGACAGGCAGGGGCCGTGTCTGTCCTTCCTCCGCCCAGAAGGGCCCGGTCGCTGGGGAGCTGGCTCGTGTCCTTGAGCCTCTGAAGTGGGCTCAGCGCCCAGAGCCAGTGACAGTGCAGGAGAGTCAGCCCTGCTGAACCCGGGGGACAGGTGTGACGTGAGCCAGGGACCTGACCCGGACGCGAGTGGGAGTCCAGAAAGCACAGGTGCATCGTGGAAAGCAGATGGGACGCCCACGAGGAGCCCACGTAGGTCCTGCCGTGACGCTGATGGAGGACACGAGGAATCCAGCGACAGCCACAGGTGCCGGATGCGCCGTCCAGAGCAAGCGGCCCGGACACGGCGGGAGACAGATCCTGTCACGGTGGGCACAGAACATGCATGATCACATACTAACCAGCAGCACTGCATCCCACCCCAGCGCAGGCGTCACACCAGGGGCTCCGGCAGGAGGCGGGTGGCAGTCCGTGGGGCTCTCTGTACTCGCTGCGCAATTCGTCTGTAAACTTAAACTGTGAATTAAAAAAATTAGCCCGGCCGGCGTGGCTCACTGGTTGAACATCCACCTATGAACCAGGAGGTCACGGTTTGATTCCTGGTCGGGGCACAGGCCCAGGTTGTGGGCTGGATCCCCAATGTGGGGCGAGCAGGAGGCAGCCGATCCATGGTTTTCTCTCATCACTGATGTTTCTGTCTCTCTCCCTTCCTCTCTGAGATCAATAAAAAAAACCACATTTTGCTGTAAATTAAAAGGCAGCCAAAAGGACGGAAGAAGGTCCACTGACATCCTCATTCACAGGTTGAACTTGACCAGGTCATGGGCACAGAGAAGTGGCCTCCTCGGCTGGTGACCCCGTTGTCTCGCTGTTCCAGGGTACACCTATGTCCCCCATCCTGTTAGGAAACCTGCCCCAGATCTGAAAACATGCACTTAATTTATAGTAAGAGCCGGAGGTACATGGTGGGAAGGGGGTACATGGGGGTGGGCGGGGGGAGAAGGAGGAAGGAGATGGGAGCTCCAGCACGCCCTGAGTCAGCTGAGAGAACCTGACCTTGACCTTGAACAGATGTGATAATTCACACCACTGGCTCCCGCAGACCTGGACTGTGGTGTGCGGGGTGCCAGCTCACAGATGCAGAGGTGTCTGCACCCCATGGGGCTCACCTCCCATGGAGAGAAAAGCGACACTGTCTGAAACAGAGGTGGGACATTGGGGACCCCGCCTCTGGAATTTCTCATCTGAGAAGAGGAAGTGGGGAGACCATAAGGTCAGCCACAGGGCTGCCCAAAAGACATTTGTAAAATGGCCCATGTGCTTCGGATGAAAGTCCTAAGTAACGGGGAGAAGAAGTAAGTTTTCTAATATGAAGGGTGGTTATTAGAAACACTTAGCAAGTCCTGGCTGGTGTTGCTCAGTGGATAGAGCACTGGCCTGTGGTCTGAAGGGTCCCGGGTTTGATTCCAGTCAAGGGCACAGGCCCAGATTGTGGGCTCCATTCCCACTAGGGGGCGTGCAGGAGGCAGCCAATCAATGATTCTCTCTCATTGATGTTTCCATCTCTCTCCCTCACCTTCCTCTCTGAAATCAGCAAAAATATATATTTAAAAAGAAAAGAAAGAAACACCCAGCAAGCATCATGCTAATAAATCGTTAGGCATCTCCTATTGAAGCTGGACTGGATGGCAAAGTGCCAAAAATGGCCACAGGTTCCCCCTGCCCGACATGCACGCTCCCTCTGAGAGCTGCTTGGTCGCTGGCCCCGGACGTGGAGGGGACCGGGCTGGCCCTGTGATGCGCTGGCCTCTGACGCTTTGCCCTGCGATGTGGGGGTGACGGTGTGTGTGAGTCCAAGCCGAGGTGCCCACCGGCAGCCACACGGGCAGAGCGGGGAACAGCCTGTCCTGTGAGGTAGCTGGTGCTCGGTGACGGCTCCCGGCACAGGTAACGTCCCCATCCCTGCTCCTGGGCAGGAAGTGGGGGCCAGCGAGGAAAATGCAGGATGCGGGGAGCTCCCTCCCCGGGCTTCCGAAGGTCTTCGCGCTGTCGACGGGGTGGCATCTGTGCACACACACCGCGTCAGAAATCAACTGGGCTCTTTGCACGCCGCAGGGGTGCATTTGAAAACAGTCATGGCAGAGCCACCGTGCGTGACCCTAAGCACATTATTTTATAAAAAGTAGCTCCAATTTTCAAAACAAAAGGAAGAGAAGAGGAGGGTGGCAGGTGCGCCTCTGTCTGTAACGTCTGCTCCGCGGGAGGCAGCTGTGCGCACATCTGCTTCTGTGCGGGCCGCGTGGCTTGTGGCTGCGGTCGAAGGAAGCGAAGGGAAGCAGCTCACAGAGACCTGGTTGGAAAAGGCGGCTACGTTTCACTCGTCTCGCCAGGAAATCGTGGCTTCTTCTCCCATTGACACCAACATGCAGCAGGTTACGGGAGCTTAACGTTTGCTCGCCCCCTGGGAGCAGGAACCCCCTCCCACCACGGACTTTCCCAGCTTCCCCCCATCCAGCGCCAGTGTCCCTCCGATGCCGTGGACGAGTTTTTCCTGCACGCAATTTTGTGCCATCCCCAACCGGTCGTTTGGAAAGATGTTGGCTCGCCGACCCTCCGGGTGTTGACACATTCCCTCACGGTCACATCTGTTACAGTCACGCCCGTCTCGTCGGTGACGTCCTCAGGTCCGGGGAGCTGCAGGCTCGCGGTGGCGGATGCAGAGCCCCGAGTTCCGATTTTCACTGGAAAGCTCACGTTATTGCCGGCAAAAAGCACGGTCCTCGCTGTCCTTGAAGCGACAGCTCCCTTCACTGGTTTTGGAGGAAATGTCTAGCCCAGTGGTCTGCAAACCGCGGCTCGTGAGCCACATATGGCTCTTTGGCCCCTTGAGTGTGGCTCTTCCACAAAATACCACGGCCTGGGCGAGGCTACTTTGAAGAAGTGGCGTTAGAAGTTTAAGTTTAAAAAATTTGGCTCTCAAAGGAAATTTCAATCGTTGTCCTGTTGATATTTGGCTCTGTTGATTAATGCGTTTGCCGACCACTGGTCTAGTAGATAGGGTGTCTGGGGGGCCAACCCTCTCACAATCCAGGACTGCTGGCTCCCAACTGCTCGTCTGCCTGCCTTCCTGATTGTCCCTAACCGCTTCTGCCTGCCAGCCTGATAACGCCCTAACCACTCCCCTGCCAGCCTGATGCCTAACTGCTCCTCTGCCAGCCTGGTCACCCCTAACTGCCCTCCCCTACAGGCTTGATCGCCCCCAACTGCCCTCCCTTGAAGGCCTGGTCTCTCCCAACCGCCCTCCTCTGCTGGCCTGATCACCCACAACTGCCCTTCCCTGCAGGCCTGATCCCTCCCAACTGCCCTCCCCTGCTGGCCATCTGTGTCCACATGGGAGCAGCCATCTTATGTGTTGGAGTGACGGTCAATTTGCATATTACTCTTTTATTAGATAGGATATGTATACACCTGTATCTACATCTAAATCTATAGATATATATATATATATATATAAACACACACAACTTTATACTCTCTAGGTAACAGGCATAATTTCAAAATACCCTTGGGCCATGTATAAAAATTAAAAAATATTCTAAAAGTGAAGAGTGTTGAGGTCACCTTCTCAGACCAAAGCGTTGTAAAATTACAAATGTTATGATCAAAAAATCCGCCGCCTGGAAGTCAAACATGTCAGTCCCCCAGCCAACACCTGAGCCGCAGGGAATGCGGACGGTGACAACCGAGTGCCTGTCGAAGGCAGTGGCAGCGCTGGAGGTGAAAGCCTTCGTCACACGCTCATGTGCTTCTGATTAAGCCAGGAAGATGCAATGCTTAGCATTCAATTAAAGAAGTGAAAGAGCCAGAAACCTGAGAACCCGATAAAGAAACTTAATCAAGATAAATAAGAAAATAATGAAGCTGGGATATAGAAGAAAGCTCAAAACACTGACAGGTCCAAACAATGTTTCTATAAAAAAACCATAAACCAGACAAGCCTCCGGAAAATCTAATCAGGCAAAATGACAAAGCAGCATCGTTACGCGGGAGTGAAGGACGGCAGCACAGACATAATCTTCTCCGAGGGAGAGGAAGCGGCACTCTGAAGATATCGCACAGTTTTAATGGAGTGGGTGATTTTTTTCCTGTGTTTATAAGAAAACCAACAACACTTTTTTAAGGAAGAAAAGTAAGCAAACCTAATTTTTAACTCTCTCAAGGAGCGATCCTGAAGTCAACTATCCCAATAAGCCAAAGAGAAAATGGAAGATCTATTGAGAATCTGCCGAGCCCATTTGGCTCCGTTGGATAGAGCAGCGGCCTGCGGACTGAAGGCCCATGGGTTCGATTCTGGTCTCTCTCACATTGATGTTTCTCTCCCTCCCTTCCGCTCTCTCTAAAAATCACTGGGAAAATACCCTGGGGTGAGGGTCAACAACAACCACAAAATTCTATCAAGAATCTGCTTCCAAAATTCAACAAAGGAACAAAACCTGTTGTTCTAAGTGAATTTGTAAGTGAGTTCAATCCAATAGATTTCCATGTGCGTTTAAACACCCCAGAGCAGAGGAAACTAGAAAAAGTCTCCCCGTTTATTGCTCCAAGGAACAGCTCTATTAGTTAGCCATCGCTGCAGATATCGTACCCCCAGGACCGAGTGGCTGTCCACAGCGTTTCTTGTCACGGCTTCTGGGGGTCAGGAATACCAAAGCCACTGACTTGGGTTCTGCCTCCCCGTCTCTCGTGTGGGTCATAGAGGTGTCGGCTGGGGCTGCAGTCATCTGAAGACTCGACCGGGGCCAGAGGGCCTATTTCCAAGATGGTTCACTCTCACGGCTGTGGGCAGACACCGCGATTCTTTGGCTCCTGGCAGGTGACCTCACCTCCTCACGGTCAGGCCGCCCACAGGCCGGCTTGGGTGTCCTCCGGACATGGCTGGTGACCTCGTATGGAATGAGTGAGCTGAGGGAGAGAACAGGAGAACTGGCAGTGACTTTATGACACAGTGACTTTACACATAAACTCACACAGTGTGTATGTGTGAGTCTATGTGTATGTGTGTGCTAGTGTGTGTGCCTGTGTGTAAATGTGTATGAGTGTATGTCATAAAGTGACTTTATGGCTGGGGATTCGCCATTCTGCTCTGTTCTACTCATTAAGGGGGAGCCGCCAAGTCCAGCCCACATTAAGGGGGCGGGGGTGGATTAAGCTCTGCACCTTGGAGGAAGGCGTATCAAAGAATCTGTGGGCACAATTTAAATCCAACACAGTCTGCCTTCCAGCCACAAAATCTTCCCATTTCTCCCACCTGCAAAATACACCGATCCCTTCTCAGGGCCGCGTCCCCAAGTCCGTTGTCTTAGGGCGTTCGGTCTAAACCCAGGACCTCGCATGGAAACCAGGTCCAGACCTGAGCGCCCTCCGCTGGCTCCTCAGGTGCCAAGTCCACTTCCTCTTGCTGAGGACCTGGGAACCTTCCGGAGCAGTTACCTGCCCCTCACACACCCAACAGCGATGGGTGGACATGGGTCACGGGTCACGGGGACCGACATTCCTGTTCAAAAGGGAGGGATGAAAGCAGAGAGCGGGTCACCATCCCCGTTCTGAAGTCCAGCCAGGAAGACGCTGGGCGTTTTTCTTGTTGCTCCTCCTGTGTGAGCGCTTGGCTCTGTCCTCTTGGTTCTGCTGAGTCATCCTTTCTTTTTCTGTAAAAGATAAGCTTGTTGCCTGGCAAAACCCGCCGCTTGCTTCCCGCTAGCAGGACTCTGGGGGCCCATGGTCTCTCTTCATGTGTCCTTTTGGCCTTTCAGTCCAAGCTGGGGATCCTCACGTCGACACACTTCTTTTAAGTGTGTGTGTGTATGTGAGTGAGTGTGAGTGAATGTGTGAATGTGAATGCGTGGACGTGTGAGTGTGTGTATGTGTGAGTCTATGTGTATGTGTGTGCTAGTGTGTGTGCCTGTGTGTAAATGTGTATGAGTGTATGTGAGTGTATGTGTATGTGTGTGTATGCATGTGAGTCTATGTGTCTATGTGAGTGTGTGAGTGTATGTGTGTGTATGCGTGTGAGTGTGTATACGTGTGTGAGTGTATGTGTATGTTTGTGTGTGAGTGTGTGTGAATGTGTGGACGTGTGAGTGTGTATATGTGTGAGTCTATGTGTAATGTGTGTGCTAGTGTGTGCATGTGTGTAAATGTGTATGAGTGTGTGTATGTGAGTATATGTGTGTGTATGCGTGAGTCTGTGTATATGTGTGTGTGTGTATGTGTGAGTGTATGTGTGTATATGTGTGAGTCTATGTGAGTGTGTGAGTGTGTGTGTGTGTATATGCATGAGTCTGTGTATATGTGTGTGAGTGTATGTGTATGTTTGTGTGTGTGTGTGACTGTGTGAGTTTCTGTGTGAGCTCCTTATTTGATACTAAGTGCCTTCCCTCCAACACAAGTGTTGAGAATGCTAAATGACCTGTTCACAAGTATTTAAAATAGCACAGTTTATGCGAATTCAGGATGATCATGGCTCCCAGAACCCTTGTTTTTACATTTGAAGTCGCTGCTCTCTGCATCAGTGGCAGTGGCGTCAGGGCCTGTGATGGAGCATCCGAGTGGCATCTGTGCTCCTGGTCGTGGCCACGGGGTTCCCACGGACACGTGTGCCCAGCTTGTGCACTGTGTGCCCTGGATCCGATCTGCAGGTGGAGTGACAGCCACCTCCCCTTTCCCTCCAGTCCTTGGCGGGAGAGCCATCCCACCTGCCCTCATCCATGGGAGGCTGTTCCTCTCCTATTGCATTTGGCTCTGACTCCCACAGCACCCTCCCCCCTCCCCCAACGTGGATGCTTACCTTGCTCTGTGTCCGACAATGACCTTGGGGCTGAGTTGCTCAGGAGGGACAGGAGGGAAGAGAGAGGAGCTGGGCTTTACTTTTTGGACCAGGACATCCACGGGAAGGTCCTCAGAAGAAATCAAACACCCCCAAATGGCCCACGAGGAGGAGCGAGTCTCCTTGGAGACAGGGGGCACCTCCGTCGGGAAGGGGGTCCTCCCGCACGGCTGTGACTGCACGCGAAGGCTCATCAGCGCACAGTGTGGCCTCTACACAGGCCTTTGCTGTAGGTGCAGCCGAGGGTCATCGGGAAACCACGGGCGAGGGTTCTGGCCGCTGGTGCCTCACCGGCAGGTCCCCCAGGGGCCCAGGGCCCATGACCTGCCCTCTACCAGCTAGGACATGCTCTGGAGGGCTGGTGAGTCTACCAGGACACCCGCAGCCTGGCCTCTCTCCATCCACACTGACCTTCATTCCCGCTGCTCCACCATGTTCCACCACTCCCCATCACACTCCTTTATTCCCCACCTGGTTCCAGGTTCTCCACCGTTCTTCATTCTCCATCATGCTCTAACATGCTCCATCATCTTTCCTCTCTCCCGCTCCGGCATCCTCCATCACACTCCCAAATGCTCCTTCCTGCTCCGCCATGGCCTCTGGGCTCCATGCCCAGGAGTACATGCCCTGGGGCTGTGTGGTCCTCCTGGGAGCACAGGGCGGAGCCCAGGGGTTCACATGGCCTGGAAGAAGCATGTGCTGCCATCTGGGTGCTGCTCAGCCCCCGGCCCCCTCCTCCATACTGGACCAGCCTGCTGGTCTTCCAAAAGTTCCTTCTAAGCACAGGGCTCCCTCGTATGCAGTTTCTTCCACTGGAATACCCTTCCCTGCCCCGACCCGCCCACCCCACCCCCGTCTGCGCAGGTCTCCACATTGCCCGGGCATCTGTGTTAAAGGCCTCTCCGTGCTCTGTCGTGCCCGGTGCTCCCACGTGGCCGTGGTTAACTAAGCTGTGGACACCCTCCACATTCTTATGCACGACCCACCCAGTCACGAGGAACGATGAAGAACAGATGACACGCAGCACTTCCCAGGACTGAAATAAACCCGACGTGGTAGGGATAGCTGGGCAGTGGCACCAGGCGGCCCGGCTAAAGGAGACCGAGATGAGGAAGGAGGCTTGGCAGCTGGCAGGTGAGCGGGCGCCTCCGGGGTGGGAAGGCAGCCCGGTGTTGCAGGACTGGGACTGAGCTGGCCGAGGGTCACACGTGCACGGGGCCCTGCATGCCCGTTCTGCCTAGCCCAGCATCGGGGCCGTCACAGGACTGCTGCTTTGTGCTGGTGACAGACACACACGGGGGCACGGGTTTCAGCCAATTTGGGAGCAAAGACTTACTGGCCCAGCAGGTTCCTGTTAAGTTTTGCTAAGCTATCACCGGCTAAACAGATGTGTAAATAACCCAGAAAGGGCAGACTGGAAAACTAAGGAAGGTGAAAGTCCCCGAACAGACTTTAAAAAGTAAGTCAATTACTGAAACGTAATTGGAGATAAAAACGAGAAAGCAGAGGCTGAAATCCATCACACACCAAAGGCTGCTGGGGAGATGAAAGCAAGGCCCGAACCCGCAGCAGAACCCAGAGCCAGAGATAACGCAGAGCATCAACTCTCCACGTAAAAGCACAGTCCCCGCGCCATTAAAACAATTTCTTCACACACCAGGAAGCCATTTCCAAGCTCCGGGGGTGGTTTTAAAGAAGACGACAGACGTTTGTTTCTACGTGTAAAATCCAGCTTCTACACACTATCTCCTCTTAATAAAGATCTGAGGCAAGCACCGATGAGGCGGCATGGTCAAAATAAAGATGGATTTGTACTGGATCATCAAGCATTTTGGAAGGCAGCAAAACAAACCCCAAATCTGAATGTGTGGGAGCGAAGTTGAACTTGGAGCTTCCTGGCATCCAAAGCAAAAACAGAACAGAAGCCCCTCCCGGTGAGCGACACTGAGGAAGGGGTGCAGCCCCTCCCAGACCCCCACCCCCGTCGCCCCAGTGGGGGTCACACAGCTCTCAGAGAAAGTAAGAAGCCGAGAGCAGCACCTGTGTTTTACGTCAGGGATAGAAACACAATCTGGGGACACCGTGAGTCTTTTAAAATAACGTTTTATTTCGCATGGTCAGTGATTAGCTTCGGAGCCTACCAGAAGGGTATCATGATTACAGTGCATAAAAAAATATAGATGACAGAATAAAAATAGGTTACACAAAGTTAGTTGGTGTTTTTTTTTTCCTCCCCAAATCACCATTCATCGACATGTTCAGGACATTGGAGCTTTGAAAAAAATCACGACAGAACTTCACTTGGACTTTTTATTTACTTTTTTTTACATTTCCAGCAACTAACAAGGAAGAGCCCACGGGGAGAGCGCCTGCGGACACCTGTCGCAATGCAAGGCCCGCCGCAGAGACGAAGACGAGCGCTGAGAGCCGTCGGGTGTTCACACTCCATACAGAGGACGGCAGCCCGCCCCGCTCAGCCTCCTCCCGGGCTCACCCGTTCTTTGTTTAAAAAGAGAAAGAAAACAGGTCTTCCTCTACTCGTTTTCCACTTGATCCAGGACTTATAAGGGTGTTTCCACTCCATAAATTAGTAGCTGTTCAGTAGCTGAGAAGGAGCCTATTTTAAATTATCCCCAAGGAGACCAGGCACTCCCGGGAAGGGTTGACGTTACGATGATGTGGGTGGAAGAAGATACGTCCAACCCGCAGACGTCCCCATGAGCGCAGGGAGGAGGGCGGAGGGCTGGACCCACCTCCTGCGGGGAAGCTGGGGTCCGGCCGAGGAGAGGGCGCGGCGCCAGACGCCCAGCGCTATCGGTTCTCAGGCTGATGCTCAGGTCAGCTCCACCCTGCTCCTTGCTCAGGTGTCAGTTGGCACCAAAAGGAAGGGCTCTGAGGCAAGACATAGGCTCGCAAGGAGGCCCATTGGCAGCTCCCGATGCGGACACACGCCCAGGACGCCCCAGGCCGGCGTCCACCTTGCTCCCCACTCCGAAGGGCTGCACATCCCACGGCTGAGAACAAACTCCTTTGGAGGAGGAGCAACTGCCCTAAGTGGCAGACATGACGGGTCCGATGAGGTAAACGCCAGGCACAGAGGGGACAGGGACGGGGGACGGCTCGCTCACTGCACGATCCCGGAGTCCACGGACGTCTGCTTGCGCGTGGTCTTCGGGGGCGGCGGGGGCGGGGTCTTGCTGGGCAGCGGGGGCGGCAGGTGCTGGAAGACAGAAGGCGAGGGGGGTGCACGTTACTGACGCGGATGGGAAAGCGAGGCCCGTAGCGGGGCCTGGCCTGGCGCAGGGCAGGGAGGGAGAGGACCTGCACCCCTGGTGGGGCTGCCTTCTCCGCGTGGCGTGGGGCGGGCAGGGCGGCTGCGCTCAGGCCTGGTCTGCTGGCGTCTCTGATGAACCGCTCTGCACAAGCCCGTAGGCGTCTGTACAACCCTGCTCCTTGCACGGTGGCTTTACATCTGGGTGCCCTGACCTAGGATCCCAGAATGAACCGACTGCAGACTGGGCAGTTTCCTGGTTAAGAGCAAGTCCATAGGCGCAAAGCAGGACCCAGGGCCACCCAGGCCACTAGGGTGCCACGGCTGAGCCCGTCTGATGAGGACCCACAGGTCCCTCCTCCTGCCCGATTTCAGGTTCAGAATGTTCATTCCAGGGATGCAGGGAGGCCTGCTTTCTGGTCAAGTAAAGGCGTGGAAATAAAGACCTGATTGGTTGACTAAGCTGCTAGGAAAACAAGAGCCTGACCCACCAGTGTGCTCTCTGGACTCGGTGTCTCCCTTTGTTGGAACTTACAGTTGGCTGGCTAGTCTGTGTCCACAGCTGCAACCAACAATCCCAGCCTCTGAGGAGCCATCGCTGGGTAACCGTCCCACCTCCAGGCCAGCTCCCCCCCC
Organism: Corynorhinus townsendii; assembly: GCA_026230045.1. Lineage (NCBI taxonomy): Eukaryota > Metazoa > Chordata > Mammalia > Chiroptera > Vespertilionidae > Corynorhinus > Corynorhinus townsendii. The sequence goes on from JAPDVU010000008.1 coordinate 147,981,964, forward strand.
TCCCCCCCCTCCCCCCCCCCTCCGTGGCACCTCTCGGGACGGGGCGGGTCTGAGAGCACTGCAGCCGCTGGACAATCGTCCCTCCAGCATCAAAGACGAAGCGCAGCCAATAGGATGCACAGCCTGTTAGTCAGCCCCTCCTGGGGAGAGCGTCCTTACACGGCTCAGAGCTCCGGGTGAGAAAGTGTCCATAGAGGAAGAAACGCGTGCAGAATCCACAGGGGAAGAGCACGCCTTCTCTTATGAAACATCCGCAGCCACGTGACCCACAGTGTCCTGTCGTCACGTGGTCGCTGTGGGGGCTGAGCCGGCACAGAGGTGAATGTGGGACTTCCCTCCACACTGGGCTCATCTAAGTGTATCGGGAGGAACCTGGACAGGGATCTCCCAGCTGCAGGCCATTCCTGTGTGTGCACTGCACACTGCCCTCCACATGTGGCCCGGCCACGGAGCCACGGAGAGCCCTGCGTGAGCGCGCCTGGAGAGCCAGAAGGGAAGCATGGTGGATCTCACAAGACAGTGCCTGGGACTGCCGAGGGGCGAGAGCACGGGTTCAAAAGGCGGGGAAGACTCAGAGCTAATATTTACGCGAGCGGGCAGGCCGCGAGGCCACTGCGCAGTGAGCCGTCAGAGGAGATTAAGGACTAAAGCAGTTTCAGGAGGTGCCGGCCTCGGGGAGCCAGTGCTGATAAGGGCTCCAGCTTGTGGCAGCCAGCACCCTAAATCTATGTGGGGAGGGGGTCTGGGAGGCACAGCCAGGGGTGGGTGCCTTCGGGGATCTGGGCTTTGCCCACATTGGAGCCAAATCCTGCAGGTTCTCCGAGTGGCAAGGGCCCGTCTCACCGGGAGTGGCCAGGGCGAGGGGAGGCTCCTGGAGGAAGTGCTGGGATGCGGGGTCCCAGGGGCCGGTAGTGAGCGGGAGCCTGTCCCCACACAGCAGGATGGCGCCAGCTTCCTCACAGGTCAGACCAACTCTCCCTAGAAAAGCTACTTTCCAACCTCAAACCTGCACAAGAACCCACATCAGTGGAATGGCTTCCGTGGTCACGGGGTCGGCCCTCCTGTCCCTTCCTTGTTCCAGGGCCACATCTGGATGTGTGTCCCCATGACAGGCCCGCAGATGACCCAGGCCACGGTCACGATCGCCGAGGCCTCTTCCCCGAATCAAACCCAGGCCAGGCCCAAGGCAGCACGCTGACATCGGGAAGGGGCATCGATGCTGTGGAGCAAAGACGCTACCAACGCCGTGCCAGGCTCCGACTTACCCTGTGGTGAGGAGGGGGCGGCGGGGGCGGGGGCGAGCCCATCAAGTCCTGGCTGTCCATCAGGTTCCCATAATCCGCCATGCTGCCCTTCAGGGGCAGAGGGGGCGGGACCTCGGCCACGTCCATCCTGGTCATGCCATTCAGCTCCAAACCTGGAGAACGGGTGGATTTACAATCAAACCCACGTGCCACCGGGTGGGCACGCCCACGCGCTGCTCCCACGGCTCTGGAGCTGCGGGAGGCAGACCACTTTATCCCGAGAAATGCCTGACCGCGGGCAGGGAGGAGAGCGGGAGGGGGAGGCAGGGCAGAGGGCGGGGGGCAGGTCTTAGGAGGAGAACGTATGGCGCACGAGGCCCCTCACCCAGGGCTGGAGTGCACTGTAAAAACAGCCACGTCACCCGGGGACCCTCCGATCCCTCCCCGGGTCCCTTCGCCTCCCGGGCATTTAAACAGCTGGGGGTCAGGACACCGGTCTCCCTTTGCAAAGCCCAGCAGGACGGGGCACCAGCCCTCCGCAGCCGCTGACTCGCGAGCGTCGCCAAGCGAGGTCTAACGTGCACCCAGCCGCCCGCCGCTCAGCTCCCTCACCGGGGCGGCCGTGGCTGCATGAAATGAAGTTATTAGCACGGGCGGGCCAGGCTGCTGCCTCCAGGAAGCCGCGGGAAGTGCAATCGATGTTTAGAGTAAACGGGAAAGTGGCCGTTTGCAAACGGAGAAGCTATCATTAAGGCGTCACACCCTCAGCCCTTGCGGAGACGCTCAGACCACGTTCGTTTTCCGTTCGTGTTAAAGGGGAACACGGACACTCCTGCGCCCGGGCTTTTCCCCGATGACCCCTCTGATGGGAGAGTCCCCCGCCAGGGAGCTCTTCCTGGGGAGGGCCGCGTGGATGGACCCGGAGGCCTGGCCCGCGGGCGGAAGGCGCCTGAAGGCCTCGGAATGCGTGCTTGCCCAGGTTGGTTGGGTGGCTGGCTCCTTGTGGCAGGACGTACATAACGTGACCCTGGCCATTTAGCCACGCGGAGCGTACACGGCGCTGGCCTTTCTCACACTGGTCATGTGCCGCCATCGTCACGATCTCCTTTCTAAACGTCCTTATGCCCCGAACGCGGAGTCTCCACGCAGAGGCACCGGCCCGCCCTCGCCCAGCGCCAGGAGGTCCTGAGAGCCCGGGGCCCGCACTTTTGACCCAGAAGCCCGGGGCCGCGCTTTGCCCCCTGTGCCCATGACCCCGGGACACTGCCAGGGAGCCGGGTGCTCATGGGAACTGCCTGCTGCCCGGGAGGAGGCGGGTCTAACTTTAGGGACTTGGACCAGGGGGAGGCACAGGGTGCCGAGTTCAAAGGCGGACAGCGCCCACTCACTGCACTGCAGGCTGAAGCTGAGCTTGGTCCGGGGCATGACCGGCGGGGGCGTCTGCTGGGAGGTGGGTGACGACGGGGACACGGAGAAGCGCCTTTCGCTGCCGATGGCGTTGATCACCTGGCTCTTCGGCCTCTGGGGCCGCAGGGGGCTTATCTGGAGGGAGGGGCAGAGAGAAAGGGAGTTAGGGTCTGTCTTGGGCGGGTGCCACCTCGAAATTCAGCGGAGCGAACGGGATTCCCTGGGATCTGTCATTCATGTCAACGCACCAGCACGTGTCATGTTAAGTGTCTGACAATCCTCCGGAGAGATGGGAGTGAGGAACGGAGGGGGCGGCTGGATAGCGGGGGGCCACATGCAGCCGCGAGCCGAGGGGAGGGCGTGGGGACTCGCTGAGCAGAGCGGGCCGCCCGCAGTCACCCAGGCTGCATGGTTCCTGGCCGGGAAGGGGCCGGGGACAGACACACAGAGTGCTGTTTTCCGACAACACAGCATTCCTGTTCGCCTTCGGAGACACCAGGACGCCCGAGAACATGGGGACCTGCTCGGACCCCGGGATGGAGGGCGGTGTGAGTGGGACCAGGGGGAAGCTCCCCCTGACCCGTGCCCGCCCCGCAGCGTCGGTTAGGTGAGGGGAAGGAAGAGGGAGACTCGCATTTTGATGGGACAATTTTACAGCCAACTCACACCCCCCAGGGGACAGCCCTGCGGGTGAGTGTGAAGGGGGGACCCCAGCGGCGCAGAGGAGGGAGGGTCCCCGGGAATTACCGTCTCGGACAGGATCACGGCCTCGGACCCCTGCGGGGCCGGGTCCACGGGCCTCAGCTCCTTATCGAATGCCTCCTGGTGCTTGCTGTTCCGCTTCTCCTTCTTCTTGTCCTTCTTCTCCTTGTCGGGGTCGTCCCTGTCCAGCTTGTCCTGCGACCGGGAGTGCATCTTCTTCGGCAGCAGGGGCTCCAGGGCGAACCTGGGGGGGGGTGGGGCGCTTAGGTCCGGGCCTCTCCACCAGCGGGCAGCTGCTTTCCGCCCGCAGATGGGCGGCGCGCTGTCCCTCCCGGAAACTCAAGTGCGGCCTGGGAACCGCCGACTTTTACAGGAGGAGGGGCCGCAAAGGGAGGCGCAGGGCGGCGAGACGCGTGTTAACCGACTGCAGCAGACGAACTGCATTTGCACCTCAGCAGCAATACACCAGAGGAACCCCGCAGCTGCAGGGGGGTGGGGGTGCAGCCTGACGCTACGCGGGATTTCTGTCAATCTGCGAGGGGAGGGGGCACTTGAGTCTATTCCAAAGGCTAGCCCTCACCTTTTCTTTTTTTATATATCATATATACACTGAGTGGCCAGATTGTTATGCTCTCTGAACGCATAACAATCTGGCCACTCAGTGTATATCCTATATAATAAAAGGCTAATATGCAAATTGTCCCCTCGACCAGGAGTTCGACCAGCAGGCCGGCCGGACCCCACCCATGCACAAATTCATGCACCGGGCCTCTAATACACACACACACACACATACACACACATACTGAATGACCAGATTATTATGCATTCAGAGATCATAATAATCTGGCCACTCAGTGTATATTTCAGAGAGGAAGGGAGAGAGAGAGAAACATCAATGATGAAGAATCATTGGTTGGCTGCACCCTACAAGCCCCACACTGGGGACTGAGCTCATAACCCGAGTATGAGCCCTGACCGACCATGACCTCCGGGCTCGTAGGTCGACGCTCAACCACCGAGCCACGCCAGCCGGGCGAGCCCTCGGCGTTCAGCGATTTGGACGGGAACATCCACGCGCGATGGGAGGGAGCAGGCGGATGCAAAGGCGTTTCTGGTGTCCTGCTTCCGGCCCCGTGTCTAGCTTAAGGTTGCGGAGAGGAAGGTCGTTTCTGGCTGAAAGCCTTTGTGAGGGCCCCGCTGGCAGGTTCCAGGGTGCACTCAGGTGCTCAGCCCGGAGAGCCGCAGACTGAGGACCCGGGTCCCAGCTCGGCCACTGCGGCTGGACTTCCTCAGTCACAAGGGACCTTTCTGCTCAGTGTCACGGCCAGGCGGTGGGGAAACGTGGCCGTGATGCCCTGTCAAGGACACGGGTCTTGCGTGGTTTCTAAGGCACGTGGCCACCCCGAGCATGCACATTTGCCTGCACTCAACTGCCATCTGTTATTTTAATGTCAGACTCGGCGGGGGGGCGGGGGGGGGGCCTCCTGTCCCTGCCCCACTCTGTGACATCAGAGAGGGAAGGAATGAGTCCCGTGAGACGGGAACCTCATTCCCTGCGGCAGGAAGGCGGAAGGACACCGGCCAAGGTGTGCACAGGGGGCGAACGCGGCCCTGCGGCCTGTCAGCGCTCCTGGCCACTCCCACGTGTGGGGCTCTTGTTATCAGGACCTCCTGTTCCTGAAAACATGGTGCATGGACATGCGGTTTCACAAGAGATGTGGTCTCTTACACGGAGTCGCAGCCCTGCAGTCACAGAGGAGAAATGGCCTGCACTGTGATTGCTGAGAAATGTCACCTGTGGGCGGCACATCATTGCCACACGATTGAAAGAGACCAACTCCGAAGCCAGCAGCGTGCACAGAGCTCCCTGACCGGTGCTTAGCGGGCTCCGAGCCGGGTGGTCGCACTGTCACAGTCTGTCACGTGGTGGGTGACTGGACCTTTTCCATAATAAAAACCTAAGGATGACTGCTGAATCACACCGGTGTGGATTTCCACCATGAGGCATTGTGGGACACCCAGACTTTCCCGCTGGATACACATTAACCAATAAAGCCACATTTGTTACATTAGATAGCGTGTCTATTATATTACAAGCAATATCAACATATTCATCACGCTCTTCTAGGTTTTGCAGAACTTGAGACGACTAATGTAGGAAGGTAGGTTTAGTGGATGCTGTCTGCTTAGAGCAGTGGTCGGCAAACTCATTAGTCAACAGAGCCAAAGATCAACAGTATAACGATTGAAATGTCTTTTGAGAGTCAAATTTCTTAAACTTAAACTTCTTCTAACGCCACTTCTTCAAAATAGACTCGCCCAGGCCGTGGTATTTTGTGGAAGAGCCACACTCAAGGGGCCAAAGAGCCGCATGTGGCTCGTGAGCCGCAGTTTGCCGACCACGGGCTTAGAGGAAGCCATGTGCTGGGAAGGACAGGCATATATACAAAGAACTAAGAGAGAGGCAGGCTAACGCTTAAATTTTTCACCTGGGAGAAGCAACTGCCGACAGGGTGCACTGTATTCTGCAGGCAGCCTGTGCCATTTGAGACCAAAGTCCCATTTCCTCCCCATCAGTCACCTAGCCAAGGGAGGAAACTCGGAGAATGAACAAAAACCTGGACTCTATCCAAGATGCCTCAAGTTCAAGGTCAAACCCCAGCTCCCCAGGGAGAAGGCCAGGACTGCCCATGCCCGTGTATTCACCCGTGCAGCACACCACACTTCTGATCCAAACCTGCAGAGCCATTGCACCCGCACCCCTACGCTCCTGGAAACAGGAGACCTTCCCATGACCAGCCCGGGATTTTCTGGGGGAGCAGCCGGATGAGATTTCTCTAGCAATCTTGTCGTCAGGGACAGGCACGCATGATTCGAATACCTCCACACTGAGACTTTCCACAAGGACTTGGCCTTATAAATAGTAGAAACTGATACAAATTGCTTTAAGGAAAAAAACAAAACACGTGGGTATAGTTTTCAGTTCCCCATCGGGCACACCAGTCGCTGGCAAGAAACGGCACTCGGAGTTGAGTGTCCCCAGGGCGCTCGGGAGCTCCCTGTCTGCGCGTCGCCGGGGCCGGAGCCTGCGGGCTGGCAGGGTGATGGAGTGGCAACCAGAGGGGTTGGATAAGCACACAGCTGTGCAAACTCCACAATAAAACCATGGGAAGCTCTTCTCGGATATTTAAATTGCAACACTGTTTCTTTTTGTATAATAACAAATGTTACATGTTTGCTGCTCAAAAGCACTGAAAGCATCAACATACGAGGGGGGGCGGGGCTTGGTAAGGGCTCAATTGTTCACCAGCCTATTAGGTCCTTGTTCCCTTCCTGGCGGCTCTGTGCCCTGGGGCTCAAGAGCAAATCTGGCTCCCTGAGAGGTCTCCAGGTGAGGTGGTTCTCCAGGAAGCCTGACCGTCAGGTGTGACACTGGAGGTGGGCAGAGGTGGGGGGTCCACGCACACCGGGCGAGGGGCGCGCCATGCTTTCTCCTGCACGTGCTGAGCAGGACAGAACGCTGCTGGCAGGTAACACCGGTCGGAAACCTTTATACCCAGAGTGGGACCCGAAGGGGGGCCTTCTCTCTCACAATCTCACAAGACCCTGAAAGTCTTACTGGGCACTCAGTTCGTAACGCCAGAAAGGGTCTCAGTTTCAAAGGCAGTTTTGATTTTTAAAATCTCCTCAGTGGTGATCTAACCTCCTCCGGGCCCCTCCCACTCTCTCCCTGCTGCTGAGCGCCACTCACCCATCCGAGCCCGGCCTGGAGGGGGTGCTGTCCGACGACAGGGAGGAGACGGAGGCCACCGACAGGGGCCGGGACGAGGAGGGCATGGTGAAGGACCGCACCATGGACCGCGGACGGCTGCCTCGCCGGTCATCCAGGCTGGAGGGCTGCAGGGGAGCGAGAGGGAGCAACAGAGAGAGAGAGGCTCGTTGGACGTTCGCACCAGTAGACTTCCGGTCTGGCGGGGTCAGAGTCTTGGACCACGTCGTCTTCACAGCCTGGAATCTAGACCCAAATTGTCAACACTTTTATGTACAGTACACGTTCCCACTTGGAGTCAAAGGCGAAAATGATGATGATTTGGTTTTACAGTAACATCTGGAACGAGATGAAGAATCTGGAAGACTTTTATATGAATTGGGTACAACTCTGCATGCTGACAAATCGTGCCCATCAAGGACGTGTGACCTCTGCACTCCTGTTGATGAGACATGATGCCCCTGCTCTTAATGGGGAGGGGGGGTTCCTCCCCTGCAGTGCCAGGCACGGGGGATTTGGGGAAGCCTCGGCTGGGCCTGCCGCCCCTCCTCCCCGGGGGGGGGGGGGGCGTGCAGGGAGGGACTGGAGATGCATTTCATTGGGATGGAGTTTCCCATCCTCTCTCGGATATGTTTTTGTATACTACCAAAAAGTGTGTCCCTGAAATATACCACGTGCCCGCCTCTAATTAGTAGAAAATGCCCGTGCCTGCACCCGAGCCAGCTGTCGGCACATCTGGGACCACAGCTGCTGCCGAAGGACGTGGAAGCCCCACGCTTGTAGGGCACGTCCTCTGGGTGCCCTTCAGCTGCCACCCTCCCCCCAAGCCGACCTGCCAAGGACGACAGACTTACAATCACCACTTTCACATCTGAACAGGGGCCCCCATTTCTTAAATGTGTTGTGCATGAGAGTTACAATTCGATTGGCACACTGTCTCTTTAATAAGAACAGGAAGAAAACTGCAGGACAGTTTAGAGCAGGAGATGGTGGCCTTTTCTGTAAAGTGCCAGACAGCCCGGCCAGTGGCTCAGTGGTTGAGGGTCAACCCAGGAACCGGGAGGTCACGATTTGATTCCTGGTCAGGGCACATTCCTGGGTTTTGGGCTTGATCCCCAGTAGGGAGCATGCAGGAGGCAGCCGATCGATGTTTATCTCTCATCACTGATGTTTCTCTCTCTCTCTCTCCCGCTCCCTTCCTCTCTCTGGAAACAGTAAGAACATATATAAAACATGGAAAGGGCCGGATCATTGGTACTTGAGGCCCGCAGGCCACGAAGGCTCTGCACCTCTGCCCGGCTGGCTCCGCTGCTGTGGCATGAGAACGGCCGCACACCACAAAGAAAGAGTGGTCGTGACTGCTTGCCAATAAAACTTTATTTACAAAGGCAGGTGGCGGCCTCAGTCTGCCAACCACTGGTTCGGAGTGAAATGCGGCTGGCAGATGGCAGCAGGGGCGTCTGCCCAGGCTGGGGCTTAGCACCAATCATGGGCCAGTGCCACCAACTGGTCTCGATGGAAAAACAAAAGAGGCAACAGATACAGTGTTTCCAGGCTGCGAAAACGCCCCTCAGACAAAACGAGAGACCGAGCCTGCGGTGTCCTCTCCCGGCCTCCCCAACGGCCCCGGCCGGCCTGCGAGGGTCCTGCTGGCTGGAGCCTGCCGTGTGCCCCGAGAAACTGAGGATCGGGACTTGACTTCTCCAGCGGAAGCAGCGGTCTCCGCAGTCCTGACGGGCGGGCCTCCGGGGCCAGGTCGCGTGAGTGGACACTGTCTGTCCCGCAGCAGGGCTGGCTGGGCCATCGGAACCAGGCTGGCTGGGCTGTCAGAACCAGGCTGGCGCCGGGAGTTAGAACCAAGCTGGCTGGGCCATCGGAACCAGGCTGGTGCTGGGAGTTAGAACCAGGCTGGCTGGGCTGTCAGAACCAGGCTGGCGCCGGGAGTTAGAATCAAGCTGGCCAGGTCATCAGAACCTGGCTGTTCCCGGAGTTAGGGTTCTGGCTCCCGGAGGCTGTGACTTCGCATATAAAACATGGACTCACGCTGCGCTCGCTCCCTCCCGAGCACACAGGGAGCCATCTTCCGGCCGAGGCGGCCGTGAGGAGGGAGGGGAAGCCCGCGGGGCTGGCAGCTGCCCTGTCCTCGCTGTGCTGTCTCCGTGGCCTGAGCACCAACTCCCCTGGGCTCTCAGCAGGCGCGCCCTCCCGATGCATCACACTGAGGCGGCATCGCCAGGCTGAGCTACACCCCCCACCCCCGCCCCCGCCAACCCCCGGGGTGCTCACTGCAGTGTGAGCACAGAGAGCAGCGTGTCACGGGATGAGGCGCAGGCAGGCTCACGAGCTTTCCAATGGGTTCTCTCCACACACCGCACGCAGGCCATGGTGGTGGGGAATTCACAGGGTGACATGCCTGCCCCTAGGAGGGGGCGTGTGGGGGGGTCTGGGGTGGGGGAGGGGCGTGTGCTCCCATCTCCTCCAGACCACCTCCAGGGCCCTGCTTGGCCTCCAGCAGTGACCACCCTCCCACAGGTGAGTCCCCGCGGACCATCTCAGACCTCGCTAGCCCGTCACACCTCCCTCAGTGACAGGGACCTTGGGCTGGGCCCGGGCTCCCCTCTGATCTGGGACTCTGTGAGCCAGCGCCTTGCATGACATGTGACTAATCCTGTGTGTGTTGTGTGAGTTCCCTGTCGCTCTACCCCACGAAGGGGAGTTGGAGATGCAGCCAATTCATGGACGGTACCCCCGCCATTTCCCGTGGCTGAAAGGAGGCGCTGGTTTTGCTGGCCGACGAGCGACAAAGGGGACCAGGTCCCTGACGCCCTTACTCAGCTGCATGAGCCTGCCACGTGGGACACCGTGACCCCCCTGCTCCCCCCCACTCTCGAGGGGCCCACTCACCATGGCCCGGACGCCGTACTGCTTCTCCACCTTCTCCCGCAGCTGCCGGAAGCAGGCCTCCATCCGCTCGTGGAAGGGCCGCAGGGCCTCGGTGATTTTCTCCCCGTGAATCCGGATCCCTTCGGCCAGGTACGGGATCTGGAAGATGAAGGGGGCGACCCTCCTCATTGCCGGGCTGCGCCTGGTCCGGGAGAGGCGGGCACGCAGGGCGGGGTGGCACTGCCACGGGGACTCTGCTGTGGCGCCCACGCAGGACGGGCTGATTATGGGTTGTAAATCGGATGCGTCGGGGCGGGGCTCAGCGCCAAGGGCCCCTGGAGGACTCCCTTCCCTGACTCGCCATCCCGACCACCTGAATGCCTGCCAGCTTGGCACTAGCCTTGGTGAAGAGCTGCATTGTGAGTCTGTTTACATGCAACCTGATCTGTTAGCCACGGGCCATGTCACAGTGCAAAGGTCTTTCTTAACAAAGAATATTCTAGGCAATGAGAGCTCTGCTCCGAAATGCAGACATTTAAGTCAATGGGATCCATCTAAGTCTATAGGATCCATCTAAGCCTCTGGGATCCATCTAGGTCAATGGGATCCATCTAAGTCTATGGGATCCATCTAGGTCAATGGGATCCATCTAAGCCTCTGGGATCCATCTAGGTCAATGGGATCCATCTAGGTCTATGGGATCCACCTAGGTCAATGGGATCCACCTAGGTCAATGGGATCCATCTAGGTCTATGGGATCCACCTAGGTCAATGGGATCCATCTAGGTCAATGGGCTCCATCTAGGTCAATGGGCTCCATCTAGGTCAATGGGATCCATCTAGGTCTATGGGATCCACCTAGGTCTATGGGATCCACCTAGGTCAATGGGCTCCATCTAGGTCAATGGGCTCCATCTAGGTCAATGGGATCCATCTAGGTCAATGGGATCCATCTAGGTCTATAGGATCCACCTAGGTCTATGGGATCCATCTAGGTCAATGGGATCCATCTAGGTCTATGGGATCCACCTAGGTCTATGGGATCCACCTAGGTCAATGGGCTCCATCTAGGTCTATGGGCTCCATCTAGGTCAATGGGATCCATCTAGGTCAATGGGATCCATCTAGGTCTATAGGATCCACCTAAGTCTATGGGATCCATCTAGGTCAATGGGATCCATCTAGGTCTATGGGATCCATCTAGGTTTATGGGATCCATCTAGGTCTATGGGATCCATCTAGGTCTATGGGATCCATCTAAGTCTATGGGTCCTGAAAGACATGCTTTGAAAACGAATCCGCACCTTTTCTTCCTCAAAACTAAAAATAATTTCTTCGCTGCCAGCCCGGCTGTCACCAAGTCTCCCGCCAACACCTCCCTTCGGAGCGTGGAGACGCAGCTGACCTTTAAACGTGTCACCAAGAGACGGTTCCTCCCCAGCACCGACCAGGACCCTCTGGGCCGCTGTCAGGGGCGGGGCAGGAAAGGCTGGCTCCCTCCCCAGTTCTGCTGCCAACGCCCCGGCCCCTCCCGCTCCGACAGGGAGCGTGACACTCTTCACGGCAATCAATCGCAGAGGCTTCCTCTTAATAACTCATAATTAAATCAACGCACTGATTAGAGACAGATTTCCTCGTGCAGCAGCACACCCCCTCAAGGAGCAGATCTAGAAGACGGATAATAAGTACACAATTGAATTTCATGTGAACACCTTCTCGAGACCTTGTCAAGATGAATCACGGCGTAACCTGTGCCTGGCTGGCATCTACGGCAGGCAGCTGTGGCCGCTCTGGCACTCCAGGAAGGGGGGCTGGGACTGTGTCCCCCGCGCCCCCCGTTTGCAGCCCTCTGGCTGCACCCACACGGTTTGTTCTGCTGACCCCAGGTCCCCGCCAGGCACCCGCTCCCTGCCGCGACTGCAGCCGGACAGTGAGAGGCGAGGTGCCCCTAGCGGGGGTTGACTATTCCGTGGGACTCGCTCCCGCGGACCGCGGCCTCCCGGGCTGCTGGGTCTGTGCTGGCGCAACGGTGGTAAATGCTGACGAGAATCCTTCTGCTTCCCGAGTTCCCCTCGGGGGCCGGCAGGGGCAGGCTGGGACAGCCTTGGGGGGCCTGGTAGAGGTGGCGTGTCTAGCTGGGTGCGAAGGCAAACGTGGGGGTGCGGCCTGCAGGTTAAAGCACAGCCACCCTCCACACTGAACACATTTCGATGGAGAAGGGATCTTTCTGGAATGTGCAAAATGCAATCTCATCAGTGCTTTGTGGGTTTGATAAAACCCTGCATTCGGCAGATTCTTGCCCCAAAGAAGCTACTTGCTGGACTCACGTTAAGACCCCGAACTGCAATCTGGCAGGAGACATTTATGGGGCATGAAATTCACCCCCCAGAGAGGTGCCTGGCCGGGGCCACCCAGAACCTTCTTTGGCAGCGGGATCTGTGTCCACCTGGGGCTGAAGTGCAGCCATGAGCGAACACTCTCTCCAACGGCTCAGGCGCTGAACATACACACAGAGGCCACGGCGCGAGGCCTGGGTGGCCTCCAGAGACCCGCCCATCCAGGGGGATAGACCTGGCTGGGCATCGAGATCTGGGGACAGACTGCTGACCCCCATGGGGGCCCCGATTTGCTCTGGGACGGGGCCCAGGAACCTGCCTTTCTAAAGAGCCTCCCAGAGGGGGGAGAGTCCCCCTCACGTTATTCCCACGGAGCACGAGGCCCTTCTTCTGGGCAACGTGGTCCGTGAGGCTGGCCCTGTGTCCCGGACCGGCCTTCTGGCAGCAGGGAGTATCTGGGAGGGCTGCCCCGTGCGCGGGGAGTGCCGCCCCGGCCACGACGTCATACCTGCCACCAGCTGGGGATGACCAGGGAGGCTGGCCTCTCCTTTCCAAGAGAAACGCGGACGCATCCCAGCGGGTTAATCCGAGTCTGTGTGGACTCACCTCTGGACACAGGGTCGGGATGCTCAAGGAGACAGCTGCTCTGGGGAGCGACCCAGCTGGACCCTCGGGGCAGGGGCTGGTGCTCACTGGCAGCCACAAAGCAGCGAGCAGCCTGCGCCTGCCTCCAGGCCCCCGGGGGAGGTGCGGTCAGGCCCTGGCCCACCTCGGCCCTGGCACAGAGCGGGGAGCTGCCCGGCATCCGTCACCAGCCTTCACCAGCGGGTTTAGGAAGCAGGATGTGCTGACTGCGCCACAGGGGTGGGAACTGCGCCAGCGGATTCCCGGGGGACACTCACTCCACCCACACGGAGTCTCAGAAAAAACAACAACCAAACAAGCTAACAAAACCTGAAGCGACCCTTCAGAGAGCCCCATACTTCCGCTTAATGACTGCAAGGCCCCATTAGGGAGAGGGACACATACATGGGCTTTCAAAACATGGCACACGAGAGGGAAACCGCAGGTAATGTCTGCATATGTATTTTCAGCGCTTTTGATTTAATGAAGTTGCTAGAAAACAGATGCCTTCTTCCAGCTCCCCCGCAAGCTGCTTTAAAAGTCATCCTTTAATACAGTTATTAGGGGCAGTGACACAGTGCTGACACAGTTCTCTCTGGGGAGCAAATTATTTTCCTCTGTAGGACTCGAAACTCTTAAAATCCAATTTGCCGTAAAAGCTTACAGGGAGAAAAAAAATCAATAGAACTTTTGCAGACCAGACTAGTTTTAGTGTAGCAATGGCTGCATAGTCTTCAGGAGTTTGAATTGTGCACCCTCTGGTTACAGCAACATCTAGATTGGAAACTTGCAGATACTTCAACACTCTCCCTGTCTTTTAGTAAACAGGAAACTCCCCACAGGAGGCTTCGATGCCAGGCAATTTGGCCAAGGAGGTCCCAGTGTTCCTTTCTTCCTATTTTTTTAAAATATATTTGTATTGATTTCACAGAGGAAGGGAGAGGAAGAGAGAGATAGAAACATCAATGATGACAGAGAATCATGGATCGGCTGCCTCCTGCACCCCTTCTGGCTCCCCACCCCTGGGGATCAAGCCTGTAACCAGGGCACGTGCCCTGACTGGGTATCCAACCATGGCCTCCTGGTTCATAGGTCAATGCCCAACCACGGAGCCACACCGGCCAGGCCCAACACTTCTTACCACAGAGTAATTCCAAGCCCAACAGACGTCGCGTGCACGCGATTTGTGGCACCGTCACATCCACTGGGATGGTTCTTTCAAAACTCGCACACCGCCAACAAAAACGGAAAGCAGCAAGTGCTGGCGAGGCCGTGGAGCAACTGGGACCCTGCACGTGACTGCAGGCGGGATGCTAAAATGGTGCAGCTGCTGTGGCAAACCGCTGGCGGTTCCTCCGAGGATGGGAAATGGAACGGGTGTGTCACCAGCACCCGCTTCGCACCACGCAAGCGAAAGCAGGGAGTCGAATAGATTCCCAGCAACACTCTTCACAGCCGTCCAAAGGTGGGAACGGCCAGGGTCCCTCGGAGCGTGAACGGTAAGGGTAATGTGGTGCAGACCCAATGGAACATGGTCCAGCCTTCAATAGGAAGGTGGCCCTTGGAGACAGGATGCCAGGCACAGGAGGACCAAGACGGTACGATTCCACGTATGAGGCTCCGTGAGTGGGGGAATTCATAGGGACAGAGAGGAGAAGGGGCGCCGGGGGCAGGAAGAATGGGGAGCTGGTCAATGGGGACAGAGTTTTGGTTCTGCAAGACGGAGAGTCCTGGAGATGACGGTGTGATGGTGGCACCACGGTGTGGGTGCACGTCATTGCCACTGAACCGTGCACTTAAAACGGTTCGAGTGGTAAATCATGTGCTCTGTAAGTTTCACCACAGTGAACCATAACACGAGTACGTGTAACCGGCTTGAAAGCTAAGCTCAGCCCACTCCTCCCCAAGAGGCCGCACTAGCTGATGGGCTGATGATGGAGGAGCCACGCAGGTGAGGCTCGGAATGGCCGGGACAGATGGGGTCCCCAGAGGTGTCTCCTCAGGAAGAGCCGACCGTGTCAGGGACCCACCGTCGGCCTGGGAGCCTCGCTTAGCAAGGCAGCCAGGGGTGCCGCGTCCGGCCAGGTGTAAGGAGACCCGGGCTCCCTGACATCCCCCCACCCCTGTGCTCCGCACCCAGCCGGCTACGGGTTAACCCAGCCAGCACTCTGCTCGCGCCCACGAGAGAAAAGAGCTGCCCAAAGTGGGCAGAGCTCCCAGGAGAACCGGCCTCACGCCCCTGCACCGCCCAGCTCGCTGAGGCTCCCAGATGCTCACATGTTGAACAGGCAGTATCCACAGAACACACACCCTGGGCAGTCACCCGCCCTTTTAGTGCCCCGCCCCTCTGAGGGGAGACTCGGGGGTCTCAGGAGCACCAGCAGCAAAGCAAAGCAATGAGCCGCATTGTAGGTGGGAAACCCAGATGTGACGACCCCCTCACCCCCCCACCGCTTGCGCCCCGCGAGGCTGCGTTCCCACACTCACCTGCCACGCGATCAGGTCCTTGAGCTTCTCGATCTTCTCGTGTGCCTCCGGGTGCTCCTGCAGGTACCGCTCCGTGAAGAAGGCCTGGAGGGGCAGGGGCCACTCAGTACCCCAGCACCCAACATGTGCTCTGCACACCTACTGTGCGCCAGGCCCCGCGGACAGAGGTGTGGGTCAAACAGACTCATACTCCTGCCATCAGGGAGCACACTCCCCTGGCTGGACCCCCCAGGAACCCCTCTCACCCCCCCCCCCCCAGAACCCAGGGCACAGAGTCCAGTCCAGTCAATCCATGGAGCGAATGGGCAGCCAGGAGGGGCATTCGGGGTGGCACCCCAGGCCTGAGAGCCCAGCAAAGCCACAGCTGACCGGGGTACTCAGGTGAGTGGCTCCGTCTGCTGGGTGGCATCTCCTCAGAGGCTTATAGGCCCATCACCCCCACCCTGAGCCCTGCCCAGGTCTGGTGGGGCCCGCTGGGGCAGTGACCCTTGGCCTCTGCTTTTGCTTGTCTGGACCAGGGGTCAGCTCTGCTCTTGTATCAGAGCAGCTGCAGGCGGGGAGGAATGCATGGCCAGGGCCACACTGCCGACTGGGCTTACAAGGACAGGGCGGCTGTGATGCCAACCCCGGGGCCAGACCACACGGCTGTCCGTCAATGCTGCCCACTCCCATCTCAATGCTTCCTGGGGCCAGCTGGCCCTCTGTACGGAGCTGGCCCTGACAGACTGATCTTGTGGCTTCAGTCACTCCAGGGCTCATGAAAGCCGCGGGGGTCACTCTTAGAGCCAACCCGGGGGACTGTGCCCAGCCCAGGCCTGGCCGTGGAGGGCTCTGGACCGTCTCCAGCCTGCAGGGGCTGCCGGGTCCCCTGGCCTGGCCTGGCTCGGCTCATCGCTGCTGAGCCGCTCAGAGACCAGGGGTGGGGATGGGGTGGGGTGGGCGTCCCTGGGCAGGGCTGTGGAGAGGTGGCGTGCCACCTGCCTTTTCGTAGTTTGCGAAGCCGCCCATGACGGCTGGGTCCACGATGCCGTTGAGCAGCATGGAGAGGGGGTTGATGGGCAGGCTGGGGTCCTCCAGGTGCTGCTGCACCATGCCGTCCAGCTTGTCATTGGTCAGCTGCATGGTCTCGATGGCGTTCTCCAGGGGGCTGATCTCCACCTGCAGGGGGGGTGGGGGCGGGGACCACACAGGCGTCAGGCGGCTGCTTCGACGCCCATCGCCGGCCCAGCCGCTGCTCGGGCTCCCGGGACCTCGCCAGGGAGCAGCATTTCCGAGCGAGGACAGGCTTCCTCCTTCCGTGGTCCTTTCTACCCAGCGGCTTTTTGGGGCGCGGTCCCCGATTTCCCGGACGCAGGCAGCCAGGCGTTTCAGTCTCCTCGTGTGTCCACACGTGTGGCCCCCACATGCCAATCCCAAAGGAACGGTGCCAGGCCAACCCCCCCCCCCCGCGCCCCCCAGAGGCTAAGCAGCTTCCAGGGGCATCTGGGCAGCTCCCTGACTACAGAACCCCGACGACAAAGGGCTCGGGGGCAGACGCTCGTTCAGAGGCTGAGCGCCTGGCGAAGGAAGGGCCCCTCTTCTGCTCTGTCTCACGCAACGGTGCCCACGAGGCTTGCGTGCTGCCAGGCATCTCCTGAGCCGCCCCCTCAGGGCCTGCCTGGGTGCCATGGGCCCATGGAGGGCGCTCCCAGCACAGAAAGTGAGAGGTCCCAGGGTGGGGACAGGCACGGAGCCCGGGGCTTCGGATCAGGAGGGTCACCTGGGGTGGGGAGGGGATGGGGTGAGCAGGGCATGCTCTGGGGTGGCCCTGGCCTCAGACTGGTGAGGATGGAAGGACTCGAGGGAAGCACAGCTGGGAAGAGAGGGTCCCATGTGCTCTAGAAGCAAATCTGGATTTTCAAGGGGATCCACTGTATGCTAAATGGCAGCCAACGCCCTCTGGCTAAGACCCTGCGGGTGGCAGCAGGCAGGAGACACTACAAAACGGACATCCTTCAGCCAGACCGTATACGCAGGCCATTGCTGCTGCCAGGTGTTCAAGGGGAGCCTATGGCTGACGAGCCCCTGAGGAAATGACCCCACGGCTCTCCGCAGGCAAAGCAGGGTTCAGCTAATGAGATGCAAGTCCTTCTTTCTTTAAAAAGCGCTGGGGAGGAGGCGCTTGGCCAGTGTGGCTCCGTGGTTGAGCGTCATCCCATGCACCAGGAGGTCACTGGTTCGATTCCCGGTCAGAGCACATGCTAAATCCCCAGTAGGGGGCATGCAGGAGGCAGCCGATGCATGATGCTCTCTCATCACTGATATTTCTCTTTCTCTTCTCTTTCCCTCTCTCTGAAATTAATAAAAGAACTTTTTATTTTTTTATTTTTTTTAAGTGCCAAGGAGGAGTACCCAGCTATCTTGGCTTGAAATGAGCAAGTGCTATTAATCAAGGTGTTTGTCATGCAAATGGCGATGAAGCCATCAGGATGGAGCTGGGAAAAACCCTATGCAAATGGACCTGGTCCTAAACTCTCCATATTGCTAAGGGAAGGGGCTGTGGCCACCCCGGGGAGGGCTGGCTCACCACCTGGTGGGAGGCATGAAGCTCAGTCCCCGTTTCCCATAAGCTCGACCGGCTGTGCTCACATCTCACGAGGATGTTTGAGGACGAAGAGTCCGGGGCTCCGGGGAGCATGGGGTGGGGGGGACGTGGGGGAGTGTGATGTCGGGTTCAGTCTGTCTGATCTGGGAGCGGCATGTGCACTGGGCAGTGACCACAAGGCACACGTGCAGAATGCATGAGCGAGGGACACGACATTCCTCTCGGGCGTGTCCTTACCATGAAAACGGACTTGACCTCAAACCACCTGAGAATCCCAGGCAACTTGTACGCGGTCGTGTAGACGGTCCTCTCGATCCACATGTTCTGCGAAGGGAACACACGCCCGTGTGAGCAGGGTCAGCAGCTCGGCGGCTTCTGCCCCAACGGGACTTCCGGCCCTCGCCAGGCCAGCCCCCCAGGACGGGGTCCCCCTGGGAGAGAGGACGCTCGGGAAAATGGGGGGGAAGGGAGTTCCCTCGGAGCAAACAGGTTTCTGGAAAGGCTGCCGTGAGTGAGGCCCGAGCCTACTGAGCCGTCACGTAAGGGAAACTCGAAGGCATGTGCATTGAGGACAACGGGCCTTCGTTAAGGTGACCTCTCACACAATAACAAAACCAGTGCTTTAAGCTTTAGTATTTCCACACAACCAGCGCATGTCTACATCCTAAAATAAAGGTATGGAAGGGAGAACAATCACCCACTACTCAAGACACGGTCACTTACGCATTTACTAAGCATTAAGAGGTGTGTACAGTTTCAATAAAGACACCGCTTCGTAATCTACATCTTTTGTAACAGGCTGCCGTACGTATGGGAGGAAACTGTTTCAAGCCAAGAAATGTAACTCCTTCACCCCACCTCCTGCGCTGTAACCTCCCTCACCTGGGGCAGGTGCTCACGGAGCGGCTGAGTCTGTGTACAGTGACCCTGATACAGACACAGGGCACGCGGAGGCACCTGTGCTGGGACCTGGGTCCGGATGGAGGCGACTCGGACACGCCCAGGAGGAGGCACGTGTGTGCTGTGAACTCACAGCGCCACCACCTGTCACAGCCTCGTGGGGACCTGGGACGTGGTCTGTGAGACACCATCGTCTCCCTACGTGTGAGGGGCGCTAGGCTAAGGCAGTGGTCGGCAAACTCATTAGTCAACAGAGCCAAGTATCAACAGCACAACGACTGAAATGTCTTTGGAGAGCCGAATTTTTTAAACTGAAACTTCTTCTAACGCCACTTCTTCAAAATAGACTCGCCCAGGCCGTGGTGTTTTGTGGAAGAGCCACACTCCAGGGGCCAAAGAGCCGCATGTGGCTCGCGAGCCGCAGTTTGCCGACCACTGGGCTAGGGTGTCTGCACGGCGGGGCCTCCGAGGCCACACTGGCCCACAGGCCGTTTGGTTGGGGGTGGAATGAGCTTTAGGGGGGTGGGTGGGTGGGTGTGTGTGTGTGCGTGCGTGCGTGTGTGTTTACCGCAAATTCATTGTCTGGGTTTTTCTCTCCCTTGCGGATCGGCCGAGAATATTCAAATCGCTGGACCTCGTTCACCCTGTAAAAACTGCAGAGAGAGAAACCATTAGGCGTTTAAACCCCAAAGTAGTTGATTTCCTTTTCGAGGCAAGGCCTTGCCTCCCAACAGGTCACCTGTTCCCTCAAACATCCCTGACCTTGACCCGAGGCGCTCGCTGAGCCTGTCTCTCCCCACAGCTTCGACGCGGACGTTGGCAGGTGGAAAAATGAGCCGGAGCTGCCTCCTCCCCGTCCCCCAGACCCTCAGGGAGACCAGATGCAGAGTGACAGAGACGCAGAGCGGGGAAGGTGACTCGAAGGAGAGGGGAAGCCCGCCTCCACGTGTGCTTGTTCTGTAAAGCTTTCGATCAATCATGGGTCCGTGTAGCTCCGTCTTTTAACAACGAGCTCCTTAAAATAATTTCACTTAATTCTTTATAATTTTGAAAATAAAAACTACATCTTTATTATTTTTAAACACCTCTCCCATGCTTTACTAGTAGTTTCAGACCCACACACGGCAGGTCTGCAACCCCCGTGAGTGGCGTGGATGGGACCACTGTGCCCCCCTCACCCGGGGCAGGGGGTGACCCCTGCACTGAAACGCAGGTGGGCTCCCCACGCCGGAGGGAAATAGCTGAGCGCGTGCTACGTTTCGCTCTCTGCTTTATGTCTCTGAGGAGGAAGTGTCGCACAACTTAAAACGCATGCCTTGAGGATGCTCCCGTTTGTCCATCAGCAGAATCCCAGTTTATTTACCATCATTGCTGACAAGAGGTTAAGGATATGAGGGTGAGCCCACCCAACCTCAGGCTACAAGGTAAGCAGACCCTGAGCCATCAAATAGGTTAGTGTTATTTTTTCCCCACCAAAACATGGATCAAATCGAAAAGAAAATTCTTAGCATCAAAGAAACATCGGAAGCAGGCTGTGTCCACAGCACTGCCGAGCCAGGTACACCTCAGTGGAGAGGCGTAAAATCTCACTCAAATCACTGTGTGTGGCTCTCCACGGGGAGCGAGCCGGGGACTCCCTCTTCCTGCCTCGAAGAACGCAAACACTCGGGCCACACGCAGGCACGGGAGGCATGCTGAAAACTCCCCAGGATCCTCTGCCCGGCGGGTCATAAGCAGACCAGGTGACCCCTCCGCCGGCCCTTTCCCTGGCCTGCCGACCTCTGACCTCCGGGAAGGAGCAACCCGGCACCCTCCCAGCCTTGCGTGTCGGCGTCTTCCTCCACTTCCTTTACAGTTGATCCTCGAGCAACATGGGTGTGACCAGCACGGGCTCACTGAACGTGGATGCTTTTCCGCCATCACGCAACTGTTTTCCACCCACGGCGGGGAGCCCGTGATGCGGAGGGCTGACTGTGCGCACTGGGCTACCCCGTTGTATGGAGGGGCCCTGAGCGGGGGGTCCTGGAACCAGTGCCCCCAGATGCCGAGGGACAGGGACGTTCTGTGGTCGTCGGAAGTTATACAAAGGCTTTTAGACCCTGGCACTGGTGCCCGTACCCCAGGCGTTGTTCATGGGTCAAGTGGACTTCCTTCACTGCACCCCACTTCCTTCTTGATGCTGGAAGTAATCTGCTCCCCTTCGCCAAGGCTAAGGCCAGCCCGTCCCAGTAAAATGACCGATGAGAGCTATAGGGACGGCCCCTCCCGCCCTCGTCCGGGCTGGAAAATGGGTGGCTTACCTCACGATCTGCTCGGAGACCGGCCTGTGGAATTTCGGGGGCAGATCCAGCTTGGGCTTCACCGTGAAGCACTGGATATCTGAGGGTGACGAGGTCAAGGATCACCCTCCCGGGGAGGCAGCCCCAGGACCTCAGCCCTCCCCCTACCGGCCTGGCGATGGCCCGGGCGCGCGTGGCGCTGCGTTAAGGATACACTGGCCGGGGGAGCTTTTAATCTCCTCGCTGGGCGGGGACGTGGTCTTCATCTTCTCGGCGTTTGGAAACTGAGTTAGGAGCCGAGCCTCAAAGTCTTCCCGGCGTTCATACTCTTTCCCGCGGTAGATGAACACTTTGCCCTGCAAACGATGACATTCATTAAGGAAGGGGGGGTGGGGGGGAGGCCCAGTTCACGCACGAGGGTTCTACCCGTCTCGTTTAAAGGAAAAGGCTCTGCCCCAGCCCGTGTGGCTCAGTGGTTGACCTATGAACCAGGAGGTCACGGTTTGATTCCTGGCCAGGGCACAGGCCCAGGTTGCAGGCTCCATCCCCCGTGCGGGGCGTGCAGGAGGCAGCAGATCAATGATTCTCATCACTGATATTTCTATCTCTCTCCCCCTCTCCCTTCCTCTCCGACATCAATAAAAGTGTTAAAAAAAAAAAGAAAGAAAGAAAAAGGCACTGACCGTGTAATTGCATGGTCTTACTCAGCAAGAGCCCAGAACAAGGGCCGCATGCATTAACCCTGTCCTCAGCACCGAGCACGGGCCCCTGAGCTCAGGGCACCTGCTGCAGGCTTCACAGGAACCACCAGTTTACAACACCATGAAAACCAAGTGCACACCCTCCGGGGGGCGTGACGCAGCTAAAGGGAAACCCAGCGCCAGGACCAGTGGGTCACGGTGCCACACAGGGGGTGGGGCAAAGAGGTATACAGCTGTGAATATGTGAAACACAAGTTTATTCTGGTGACCTTGGGGGTGTAGGCAGGTCTGAGTGTCCTTGGGGGCGTTAAGCAGGTCTATGTGACCTTGGGGGGCATTAAGCAGGTCTTGGTGACCTTGGGGGGGGTGTAAGCAGGTCTGCGTGACCTTGGGGGGTGCTAAGCAGGTCTATGTGACCTTGGGGGGTGTAGGCAGGTCTGAGTGTCCTTGGGGTGTGTAGGCAGGTCTGAGTGTCCTTGGGGGGTGTAAGCAGGTCTGCATGACCTTGGGGGTGCTAAGCACGTCTATGTGACCTTGGGGGGTGTAAGCAGGTCTGTGTGACCTTGGGGGTGTAAGCAGGTCTGCGTGACCTTGGGGAGTGTAGGCAGGTCTGTGTGTCCTTGGGGGGTGTAAGCAGGTCTGTGTGACCTTGGGGGTGTAGGCAGGTCTGCGTCCTGCCTTACACAGGCTGCCTTGGTGGGGCCACTTCTGCCTGCGTGTGACACAGCGGCTCTGTCAGTGTATCTGTAAGGAAGGTCCTGACTCCATGATGTACTAGGTCTCAGTGCCTTCCCGGCTGAGTGTCAGTCACACGAAGGTAGCAGTGGGCAGGCAGTGTGATGCCACCATTGGGCCCTGGCCTGCTGCCTCCCCCCACCCCTCCCGCCCCATCTCAGAGCTGTGAACGCAGAGGAGACTGCGCCCAGCAAAGGCAGCGAGAGAGGCCTGGGGCCTCAGTCACATGGGCATCTCTCGCTGGTTCAGCCCGGGGGTTCTGGGCAAGGGGCTCCAGGCGGGCTGGTCCCACATCAGCTGCAGCCCTGCCATCGGCCGTGACCCCGGACAGATGCCAGAGAGGAGAGGGGAGAGACAGGCGGACGGACGAGGGCAGCAGCCCACTGCATGTTTTTACATGTAGCTCCAGAGACTCGGCTCTGGGTCACACTAAAATGGGTCTAATTAGTGAATTTTCAAACGATAACGCGAGATCTGGCATGCACTTTCTCTCCTTCCCTAGTCGCAATGTATCCGCTGCTCCTGTAAATTACTAAAGGAGGAGCAGTTTAAGAATTGAACGTTTTATCCACTTTGTGCCGAGGTCTGTCGTCAGGTACCCGTTCCAGACAGAAAATGCTCTCTCTGAAAACAAAATGTCACGCAGGAACCACAGGCACGCGCAGTCTTCGTTGGAAATGTAAATGTGCGCGTGGACACGTGGAAAGGCGAGAGAAAGCCACGCACTTCAGAAGCTCAGGAAGACTTCGTGTGTAACAGTCCTATGAAACGAGCAGGGATTCACCAGGCTTCTCACCAGAAGGAGGACTTAACCATAAAAACACGTAAAGGCTTGAACAGAAAAAGCGGTGAGGTTTAGGTAGAAACACAGGTTTCTAGAAATGCGCCTAACTCTGCATTCTGAAGCGGGCCCTTCACCCATGAAAACACGGAGGCACGCACAGCTCACGTTAGCCGTTCCTCGCGAGGAACGTAAATGTGAATCGGGTTACAAAAACGAGGTGAATTCCCGAAGACAACGTGGGTCCCACGGGCAGCCGCCCGGCCCTGCCTCCAGTAGCCCTACAGGCGCCCGGTTTCTGTATCAACGGCTGATGTCATGGTCAGATGACCCCGGCAGGGGACCCGCCAGGGGGGTAAATACAGTGCCACGGCCCCGCAGGATTACGGCAGTTCACACTGTGCCTGTGTCCTTCCGATGGGGGACGCCCCGGGCCGACGCTGGCCCTCGGATGCGCAGCCCACGCCCGCCCTCCGCGTGGGAAGGGCTGGAGAGCAGCACAGCGACGCTCACCCGCAGGAACGTGGGGAACCCCTGGCCGTAGTAGCCGACGGCGAAGTAGTCCGGCTTGGGTCGGATCACCTTCACGATGTTTTCGTAAAACTGAGCTTGTTTTTTCTGAAAGGAAGCAGAAACTGCATTTCGGGTTTGACCGGAGCGTTGGGGGGGTCTGTTCCGGATGCCCGCCCCCCGTCCCCCAGCGGGCTCCTCGGGGCCTGGCAGTGCCAGGAGGGTGGGTGAGGGGCATGAAGCCACCTCCGATTTGAGCTCACCACCCCGGCTGAGGGCTGACGGCATTTCTCACTGATCCTCTGCATTCCCAGGGGAATCTGACCCAAACCTCACATGCAGCAACCCCTCAACAACCACGTAACGGGTGTTTGCCTTTTGACTAAACAGCTGGTCTTTTGTGTTTTTAAAAAAATATACATATATTTTCATTTCAGAGAGGCAGGGAGAAGGGAGAGGTACATACATCCATGATGAGAGAGAATCACTGATGGGCTGTCTCCCTGGGGATGGAGCCCACAACCCGGGCATGTGCTCTGACCGGGAATCCAACCCTGACCTCCTGGTTCCTAGGTTGATGCTCAACCACTGAGCCACGCCGACCGGGCTGGTCTTGAGTATTTTAAAAATGGCGTTGGTCAGATACCGGGCCACGTTAAAGAAGAATTTAAAAGGGAGAACTCTGCTCTACAATAGTGACCAACGCCACATCATTCAGTGGGTGCCGTGGTTCGAGAAGGCAGGAGGGAGGACTGACAGCTTCGGTGGCAAGAGAAAGGTCTGGGCTTTTCTCCACCTGCCCGGTCGGGGCTCCTGTGGGCCCGGGGTCAGCACTGTTTGCCTATAAACCCTCCAGGGAAGCCCGGGAGCTTGGTATCCGAGGGCCAGGAGCAGCCGGCAGGTAAATGGAGGCTGTGCGCCGGACAGAGGGACACAGGTGGGACGCTGCCCGAGGCCACAGGAGAATCCCAACGTGGGAAGGGAGAGGGAGAGGCCAGGAACCTGCGTTCAGAGGGCCCGGGGTGCTTTCTGCAGGAAGAAGGAAGGACCTACCAGCAGTTTGCTGAGCTGCTCATAATCGAACATTTCGTTTTCGTACTGTTCGGCCAGCTCCTTGCCCAGGGCGATGGCCTCCTCCCACATCTGCGAGGAAAAGGGGAACGGGAGAGAGAAACCCAAACGTGAATGGTGCGGGCCGAGCGTAAAGCAGTGCCCTGACGGCTCCTGGCGAAACAAGCTGGAAATCGGCTTTTGCTTAAATCAAAACACGACCGGAGGAATGTCGGCAAAGACAAGCCGTCCCCGAGGTTGGCGTCCTCTGGCCGCGATCGGCGTCCGCTGAGCACCCTGCGGCCTCTGCCCACCGTCCTGCTGACCTGCGTGGCCACCAGCCCACCTGCGTGGTCAGCCGAGGAGCCCGGGAGGGGGACTGCAGGGCGATGACAGGCTGTGAGGAGCCTGACTTTGCTCCTTCCCCCAATCGCCCCGTTTCATAAACGCTCTGTCTCAATGGTCAGCAAGGCCAGGGTGGAGGCCAGCGCGAAACTGAGGTGTGCAGGAAGTTGGCTTTACGTGCGCAAGCGGCAGGTGGATGCAAAGCCCGCTAGCACGTGACAAGGGGGCCTTCCCGTGAGAACGTCTTTGTTACAAGGCTGATAAAACGCTGATGCCTGGGGGATAATTCGTGGAAACACAGAAGAGGCCTAGGTTTCCTTTATTTTCCTGGGACAAAGAAGAGGGAGGGGTTTACTTGAGGAGCACACGGACAATACAGAGGAATCGCCTCCTCCAGGAAGCCTGCCATCCACCCCCTCCTTTGTTCGCCCCTATTTTAAATCTTTTGGGAACGTGCTGGAACTGGGCCCTGCCCTGTCACTCCTCAGAGACGGTAAGCCCCAGAGGGCAGAGACATGGACCTGAGCCCCGGGCCGGCTCAGCAGCCTTTCATGAACAGAACGGAAGGCTGTTGGCTTAGAATCGGGAAGGGCCCCCCCGCCCCCCACCCCAAATCCGGTGTCCTCAGACACCAATCGCCTCCTTCTCCGCCCACCATTGCCGCAGACGGAGCAGAGATCCTCGCGGTGAGTGATTTCTCGCATCCGCTAGGTCCGTTCTCTTGTGTGAGTCCTGCACCTGGCCAGGTGGGTCTCTTGATTATTCCCATTTTGCAGATCAGGAAGTTGAGGGTCGAACGCATCAGGCACTTGCCCAAGGGCACACAGCCAGCGGGTAGACTGGCCCAGCTTGGTCTTTTCCCGCAGTTCTTGCTCGTGATGACGGTTCCTAGTTGTTTGAGCTGCTATAAAAAACACCACCGATGGCGGCTTCCACGGCACGCTTTCTTGCTCGGTTCTGGAGCCGGAATCCGAGGTCCAGGTGCTGGCAACTCAGTTCTCAGTGAAGACTCTCCTCCTGCTGTGCAGACGGCTGCCTCCTTGCTGGGTGGCCCGGGGCCCTGAGCTCTCCCCCTTCCTCCTGGATCAACACTAATCCTTCAGGGCCCGTCCTAGTCATGACCCTGTCTAGACAGAGTTACTCCCGATGCAAACATTCAGCCCATAACACGGATCATGAGTGTGAAAAGAGAGTCCACTGGGAACACAGGCCACCAAGCCCCACGCCTGGCATACCCTGGGCACCGCCAAGCCCCACGCCTGGCATGCCCTGGGCACCGCCAAGCCCCACGCCTGGCATGCCCTGGGCACCGCCAAGCCCCACGCCTGGCATGCCCTGGGCACCGCCAAGCCCCACGCCTGGCATGCCCTGGGCACCGCCAAGCCCCACGCCTGGCATACCCTGGGCACTGACCCCTCAGCCGCCTGCCAGTCTTTCCCTTTCCTTAGTCGAATGACCCCACCCAGGCCCTTACTTATAACTGAGTCACCCAAGGGACTTAAAATACGTTTTGCACAGCCACGGCCTAAAGAAGCCATCTGTTGTTTTTGCTGAGAAAAAAGCTATTCTGATAAGAGTTGCATTTAGTACTTGGAAAGACAAAATAAAAATCAGCCCGGAGTGGAAAAAGATCTCGGGGAAGAAAGAGGCGGCGAAGTCCTTCCTACGGAGGACACACTTGCTCCTTCCCAGAATCCCCCTCTGCCCACCCCCGGCCTCCTTCCTGCTCAGGTTGTCCACGTCGCGGGCATCCCTCCCATCTCTTCATTGGCTGGCGGATCTTTCCGGTCCTCCCAGGGCCCCGCCGCATGTCCAGGAGGGGAGCGCCTCTCCTTCCCGTGCTTCTTCCAGGCGCCTGCGGATCCCACTCCAGGGGAAACGTGCCTTCACCTGCCACGCTCTCCAGACGTCACTTTCCTGCAAACTCACCCACCCCTCAGCTGCCCAGAGCCTTAGGGTTCCCCGTTCCGGGCCTAACGTGTTCTTGCCCTAGAGGACGGAGGAGATGCTTTAGATACATATCAAAGCCATTGTGTTTAAAGCATGTCTTCTATAAAAATAGGTTCTTACTGATGTCAGAGAGGAAGGGGGAAGGAGAGAGAGACAGAAACATCCATGATGAGAGAGAATCACGGGCCGGCTGCCTCCTGCACGCCCCCCAACGGGGGATGGAGCCTACCACCCGGGCATGTGCCCTGACCGGGAATCAAACCGTGACCTCTGGTTCATCGGTCGATGCTCAACCACTGAGCCACACTGGCCAGGCAAAAGCATACATGTCTTGAATAAATACCTTATCCAACTCATCCTGAGGTCTCCTGGTTGTGTTTTCTGTGAGGTTTTCTACCCACCCACCCACCCACCTCCCAGCCTCGTTGAAAGGATTCTGCATGGAGATTTCCATCCGCCTTTAGTAGGACAGGCTTTGGGGAGCGTGGGGCCCTCCCATTTCCAACGTGAAAACCTTGAGGAACATTCCGAGCCAGAGAGAACCCAGATTCAGCACGATCCCCATGTAGGTTATCTCGGCGAGGAAATGGCTTTCACTTGTGCCACCGAACGGCCGCCTGGCTCCAAGGGCCCTGGGCTCTGCGGCTCCCCGCAGCCTACGGGAAGAGGCCCCATCTCCACGCACGACTCCGTTTTCTGGCGTGACAGCCTTAATCCGTCGGCAGCATTCTCGACATTGTGCGTTCACGTGCCGCCCCGCGTGGGGGAGCGGTGAGGGTGCTGACTCTGAAAACTGGTTTTCTCACGCTTCCATAGTGCGTGGCTGTTTCTTAACCGGAGCGGATCATAACGGACGCTCGGGCCAAGTCCCGGGCGATTGAACAGATGCTGGAGAATATTAGCATTTTCCCAAGCTTTAGGAAATGCTGGCATAAACCCCAAAGAGGGTGTCGTTACATTCGTGCCTGCGATTCCTCTTAATAACAACCGTGGTTTTCCAGGATGAAACGCACAGGATGAGGGCACTGCGCCCCCAGTTCTTAGAAAAAGAAGGCCAAGCACTTCACCAAAAACAGAAACTGGCTCCCAAACCCCTATTTTTGGTTCACGAGATGACGCAAGACGCCTCGTTTTTCGACTTGGGCACGAGGCGAAGTGCGACTCTTGTCAGGGCGAGGCTATTTTAGGAGGCGAAAACAGAGCTGGGGTTGGAAATAGTCCCGGGTTCCCACGTCACGTGGCTGCCAATCAGGCGCCCCTCTGCCCGGCGGCTCCGTCAGAGGGGCCCCGGTGGTGCTGAGCGCGGGGCCTCCCCCACCGCCTGTTCCCGCAGGCAGGTCTGTTCTGGACTCCTCCTCCGCAGAGAAGCGGTCATTTCCAGTGACGCGCCGGTGTTACGGCTTCATTGGAAATTACTAGGCCTCCGCCAAGCACAAGGAGACAGGCGATGCAGAGCGTGTTCAGGGAGGAGCGCTCGCCCGCTGGGATGACACCCGACAGGAGGCATTCGGGGGACGCTGGAGCGGGTGACAGCACAATAGGAAAGGGCTGGGAGCGGCTGTCAGCCCAGGAAGGAAGAGCCGAAAAAGAATGAAAAGGGACGGAGATTGAAATGGCATTTCATGGAGAGGAAGAAAAAGTTAAACACACACACACACACACACACACACACACACACAGGGGCTGAGCTGAGAGACACTGAAAACTCTTTAAAACGGGGGGAAAGCAGAAATAAAAGAGTGATTTTACGTGGAAGAAATTCAGAAAGATAACCATGTAATTCAAAAGCTGGAGGAGTGTCCGGCGTAAGGACAGACCGTCCCCTTGGCTGCTGCTTTTGGAGCACAAGCTAGAGAAAAGAAAACTTTAAATAAACCTATCACTTACTGATTTCAGAGAGGGAGGGAGAGGGAGAGGGAGAGGGAAACATCAATGATGAGAGAAGAGTCATTGACTGGCGGCCTCCTGCACAATCGGGGATCAAGCCCGCAGGCCACCCAGGCCTGTGCCCTGACCGGGATTCGAACCTTAATCCTCCCAGTTCATAGGTTGACGCTCAACCACTGAGCTGCTGCGGCCGGGCATGCTAGAAAAACTTTGCTAGAACCCGGTCCCAGCTTCCTACCAGAACTGTGGGTGTCCCTGCAGCGACGGTGCTGTCCACGCCACGCCACGCCCCAGCAGCCTGCTCCAGGTCTTGGCGGGCAGATCTGCCTGGGCCTGTGAGTCCATCTCCCCTGGGAAGCTGCGTACATTCAAAACCACGAGAGCAGCTCTGGGTGTGCCGTTTCCCCCACCGAGGACAGAGCGACGGTTCCTTGCTTTCACAGCTGACAGCCTGTGTCCATGAGCCTTTGCCCACTCATTTCCGTGTGTCAGTTTTGTGCTCCCCAGAAGCGGATGGTCTCAAGTTGAACGATGGTATCATTCCCTTACTGAAGAGATGGTTTTAAAGAATTGTAATTTCCCCCCTGAAATCAAATCGAGCCAACGTCCCGGGATCTGAACACGCCTGCCGCAGAAGTGACGCCGAATGCAGGCCCGATGGAGCTGTGCCAGCCATTCCCTCTGAGTCTGTCCCCGACGCGGGCAGGCCCTCCCTGCGTGCCAGTCCCTGCTCACACTCGGGGACTCCTGCGATCATGCTGAACAAAGACGGCTGTTTCTAACAGGTATGCGGGAGTCGGGGCGGGAAGAGCCAGACCCTTTCTTGGAAGAATCTGTGTTTGTCTAACCTACAGCCTCTGCAACGAAACCTTCCAACCCACAACTTGTAACAAATGTCCGGGTCCACAAACTTGCAGATCAGAGTGTGTGCAAGTGGCGCAGGCAGGTGCACGCAGGCAGGTGCACGCCGGTAGGGGCGCGTGGGCAAGTGCACACGGGCAGGTGCACGCCAGTAGGGGCGCGCGGGCAGGTGCACACGGGCAGGTGCACGCAAGCAGGTGCATGCCGATAGGGGCGCGTGGGCAGGTGTAGGCAGAGACGCACGGGCAGGTGCACACAGGTAGGTGCACGCCGGTAGGGGCGCGCGGGCAGGTGCACGCCGGTAGGGGCGCGCGGGCAGGTGCACACAGGCAGGTGCACGCAAGCAGGTGCACGCCGGTAGGGGCGTGCAGGCAGGTACACGCTGATAGGGGTGCGTGGGCAGGTGCAGGCAGGGACGCACGGGCAGGTGCACACAGGTAGGTGCACGCCGGTAGGGGCACGCAGGCAGGTACACGCCGATAGGGGTGCGTGGGCAGGTGCAGGCAGGGATGCATAGGCAGGTGCATGCAAGCAGGTGCACGTGGGCAGGTGCACACAGGGCCGCCGGGGCAGGGAGCAGTGCCGCACGGCCTCACCTTGCCCTTGTCGAAGTAGTGGATGATCTCCTGGTACAGCTGCTCCTTCAGCTGCCCCTGCGTCGTCGCTTGGTACCCGTCCCGCTGGGTGAGGTGGGCCACGCACACGTCCTCCGACCACTGAGGAGAAAGCAGTGCGTGAGTCCGGCTCTGGGACAGGGCTTGGCCAGGCCCCCCTCTGCCCGCCCTTGGGCAGAAAGCGCAGGGAGTTCGGCATTCAGAGCCACCACGTGGCATCAATGCTGGGACGCTTGGCGCTGCTGTCGCCAGGCTGCTGGGCCTAAAAATGAGGCAGTGCCCTGTGCAGAGGCCCCAAGAAGTGAAAACAGAGGAGGCAGTGTGGGCTGGCGTCCAATAGGAGAGAAAGTGGCAGGTCTGAAACACAGCTGGTAGCGGAGGGTGCCCCGTCACACCTGGGGTGCACTGGGATGGACGCTGAGCCCTGTCACACCTGGGATGAACGGGGCTGATTTCTGCGTTTACAAGAGGAAGGCCATAGCGAGGAAGATGCTCTGATGACTCGCTCATCTTCTAAAATGTGAACCTGCAGGTGGTGTGGGATCCCCTCCCCCTGACTCGGGCCTGGGACTCTGCTGAGGCAGGTAAAGGAGTGTCTCCTCCCCCCTGTGGCTCCTCCAGCCCAGACATTCCTCCTCACTGATGCCCTTCCCCACCGCCGCCGCCGCTGCGCCCGGTTGGCATGAACGCGGCCCTGCGGGGTCTCTCCCTGCACAGCTGACAGCCTGGAGACGGGCGTTTACATGTTTACGACGCCGGGGGACAACTGGCTGTGACACCTTGTCAGACCTGCACGCGCTAGGCCAAACCTATCATCACGGCATTTCCTAAGTGCCTGGGTTTCTGCCGCCGCACTTAGCCAACGCCATGAAAAGCATCTGACCGTGTGGGTTTACTAACGGGGCCCCGAGAGACGGCGTGGCGCCGCGCGAGCATCTGCGGCGACAGGACCGCGGCGCGCGGCGGCTTCCTTACCTTCAGCAGCTTCGCGTGGAGCAGCAGGGTGTACGCCGCCTCCGTGTAGTTGTCACACTCCTTGTGCAGGTCACACAGCTTGTACAGGTACCTGAGGCGAGAAACACAGGCGCGTTCTTACGGTGTCGCCGGGTGATTTGCGTCGACGACGACGACAGTGTCACATCCCTCCTCCAGCAGTTAAGTGGTGCTGTGCTCTGTGCTTTCTTCACACAGTGCCCGCCCCCAAGTCACAGGCAATCGTCCATGTTTCAAATCCAAGTCGTCTCTTTTCGGGACAGAACTGGAGACGGAACAAGGAGGTAGACAGAGTATCAGGCACTTCAAGGTTTCTCCTTCCTTCCACCTTTCTGCGTTGTCTCCGTACGTGGGAAACGGGACGACACAGTGCTTGACTGTGGTTTTCTTACGACTCTGGAATCCATATGCACCCAAACCCATAAAAATACCAATCTGCGAGAAGAAGACCTAGGAGGGGCACGGGGACCACGCCCCAAAGGACGCCCTGCCATACAGAAGCAAACGGGAAGCAACGGACAGTTTCGGAAAAAAGGAACTTGGCTGTTTCCCCAGAAGTGTATTATTATAGTCATGTAGCACTTTTTTTTTTTTAAAAAAAAGAAGTAAAAAAAAAAAAAATCGTAAAAATCCCAAGTTAGAACCACGGGTGGTGTCACAAACCCATCGTCACACACTGGCGCCCCGTGGAGAGCGTCCTCCAAATGGGGGTCTTGCTGAAGGTGTGACCCTGGCCCCTGCAAGGAGGCAGGCGAGGGGAAAACCCAGCAGAAAGAACAAAACGCGAAGCAGCTGTGGTGTCAGAGTAAGAACGGGCTGGAAACCTTTCACGATGCCTATTTCCGGTAAAGATAACCCATGGCACGCCGTAAGCGCCTGCAGACGCCAGCGGCGGACCTTCCCCCCACGCCACGCGCGTCCATGAGAAAAAGGTTTTCCCTCAGCGGCAGCCCTGACCCACTTTAAAATCATTTTCCGTGAGAATTTTCAGCTGAAACCATTCGCGAACACCCGAATGGGGAGTAACTTATTTACTTTTATAAGATTCATCGCAAATCGATTTTTTAAAATTAAATTCAAAGTATCGTGGCGTGCGGGGGTGGATTCCGTTTGGGACGCGTGGCGTTAACGGGTTAACACTGGCCTCTTCATTTGGTCCTGGGGTTTCCTGTGAGGCATTACGATTTGTGGAGGTGCCTTTTCTCAAAAGGGCCATTAGGGGTCGGTCAAGACGTACAGACCCCGTGAAATAATCATTTATGTCTTTGCTTCTGAGCTGGCAAGTATGACGACCCCCCCCCCCCCCCACCAAATCTCCGCACGGGCCTGTATGACTGCACACAGGCTCCGATCACACATGCGTGCTCCCCAAGTTCAGTCTCTAGGCTTCACGACTCCCACACGGTGAACCTGCGGTCCTTCAACATTTCTTGGCGTGGGCGTGACCCGTGTATTTGTAACGGGCACGTAGAGGGCGCGACACACACGGCACCTACATACCTGATATACATTTCTTCTCTTTCAATTTCTTTGTAGAAATTCTGAAAAACCGAAGCACAACACCTTTCAGAGACCTGTTCTAGAAACGGTGTGACATGCACATAAAATGTCACGGCTCCTTGGCGTGTGCCCACCCCAGCCACGTGGCCCAGCTCTCTGCCCTAACGCCGTAAAGTCACATGGGATGCACAACCAACGTACACACGCCTTCCCTTTTTTTGGGGGCGGGGGCCGGGGAGAGGGGTCGAGGAGGGGCAAGTCTAATGATTCCAGTTCCTGCACTCGGCATTCTATTCAATCCTGCCCTGCACGGCCGAAGCAGAGGCTCCGAGTTTTAGACTTCCAGTCGGAACCACCGTGGAGGGGCCCCGAAGAGAGGGGCCCCGTCTGTAAAATAACCACGTGGCGGCCATGCTCAGAGACGGGCCTGCTGGGGGGGACAGCACAGCAGCGTGAGGCCAGGAGGCGCAGCTCACGGGGCTATCAGGGGACGGAGGAAGGGCTATCAACCCCAAACGTGCATTTCTTCCCCTGGGAGCCGCAGTGGGTACCCAGGCCCGGGGACGGGCAGTGCAGGCTCGTTCTGCCCGGGAAGCCCGGGGCCAGAGGTCACCGGGGCCAGTGGTCACTGGGACCTGGGGAACCCAGGGAGGGGGGAGGGGGGGCGGCGCCCTCACCAGCACGTTGACGGTGCAGCTCATGCGGTTCTCCTTGCTCTCGTCGTGCATGATGGTCCTGTAGTCCAGCAGCCTCTCCATCAGGCGCACCACCAGCCGCACAAATGTCTCGCCGGTCTTGGCCAGGTACTTGTGCTTCCGGCAGTGCTCCAGGAGGCTGCAGGGGCCGCACCGTGTTCACCCGTGTTCACGGCGGCCCGGAGCCCCGCGGGGGTGCGCCGTGCAGGGCGCAGGAGTTCCCATCACGGACCCATGGGGACCCCGGCTGGGCTGCAGAGCTCACGGTGGGCTCGCCACCTCCTCTGTCTCCACCCCGCGGCGCCCTGCCACGCCCCGCCACTCCCCGCCCCGCCGCGGAGCAGCACCTACATCTTATCGAAGAGCACTTTGTACTGCTCGTCCCCGCGGCCGCCTTCCACCTCGTGGTCCAACTTGGTGATGATCTCGTTCTCGAACTGTAATGACACAGAGCGCGTCAGCGAGCAGGGTGGCGGGCATCTCATCCTGTGACGGATGCCAACAGCACGTGCCCCCACTACGACGGCGTCTGCCACATCCGTGAGGGATCACCCTCAGACAGCCCCCCACACCCCAAAGCCGGATTTCATGACGAGTTGCTGTCCCCCAGCCCCCGGAGATCGCTGATGGTCCCCTGTCACCGAGGACTCTTCCGTTTCCTTCCCCCGTTAATGGGGTCTACACATGCAGATCCTGAGAGCAGGAACAGGAGCCAGAGAAAGACGGGAAACCGGAGGGGAAATGTACAGTGGGACGTGAGAACACATCTGGAGCTTCATTGAGAGGAACAAGTGACATCTAAGAGCTCCGTGGCTCCGCAGAAGGACGGCTGGAGAAGGACTGATGGTGTTTGCTCCCCAGGACCCGGGAGCTTCTCCCTCTGGGTGAAAGAACGTTGTAAGACACAGGAGAGGCACTGTCTCCAAAGACACACCCACACATCTCCCAAAGCTGGGGTGGCACGTGCAGAGACCACGGTGCGGGGAGCGGCCACAATGCCGCCCAGCCCTCGGTCCCGCGCTTTGCGGAAAACTGGGATCTGTGAGGTGCAAGTCTGTAAATGTTTTCAAGGCTCCGTGATGCCCCCGTAGCTGATCGAACTGGAAATAACCCTGACAATGACACACGTGTCCCCATCCTGGCTGCCCAGTCCCCCCTCCCTAGCAGAATTCAGAGCCCCCTCAGGACCAGGGTTCTAGCCGGGTGACCACCACGTTGTAGGGGGTCCTGAGGTCAGTCATCGACCTTGGCCAGGTAGGGATGAGGGGCAGGAGGGTCTGAAGGAAACATGGCTGAGTTCAGGCGCAGGAAGCAAGCACACCGTGGACTGCATGTATGTAAGGGTCACTGGGGTCCCCCATCCCCAGGCTCCCCCTTATTATCAGGCTCTCACAAAGTTTAATCTGTGGGAGAGGAAGACGTTCCTTCTCTCTTGGTCACGTCTGTGTCCCAACACCTAGGACAGCACCTGCTGCAGGTGACGTTGAGGGGACCACACATGATGTACACACGATGTACATGTGATGTACGCGAAAATTACTGGATAGAGTGGGTGTTGCATGCAGCCAGGGGGCTCACTCTGTCAGCAAAGGGATTGGCTGGCAGGCTGCTAAGACACACCTGCTCTCTTGGCCATGCAAGCCACGCGTGAATGGCCATGCAAACCATGCGTGAACACATGTGTCCAAGTGCTTGTCACAGGTCCTGCAGGCCCGTCTGCTGCCCTGGGGACTCTGGGCGTGGCAGGTGCAGTGGCCATTGCCTGTAGCTCCCCATGGAGCAGAGGGCAGGGGGTCTGGGCAGCCCCAGGAGGAGCCTAGACACAGGCCCAGGCCTGCCTGACCCTGACAGCCGCGCGGCCGAGCCCCAGTCCCACCCACTGCACGTGAAACGGAGCTGCCCACGGGCCCACAGAAGCACCGATTCCTGCTCGACCTCAAGCACTCGGCAGCCTCGTGAGAGCCTGGGCCTCAGCAAATCCCCGAAATCCCCCTTAATCTTCTCCCCCCGGCCAGGCCCCCCTTTTTTATTCTGTTTAGCCTCAGCAGTGCAGGGATGGCAGCAACACAGGAGCGGTGGACTTAGGGGAGGAGAAAGGGTGACCTGCTTTCACTCTCCCCCTGCTGCCTCCTGACGGTGCCTTTCTGTACGTAACGACCTCTCGATGACCCGCAATCCCTCTGCTCTTTACAGGGGCGAGTGCTGCAAGGGGCAGTGCTTGCGGACGCCCCCGCGTGTGGGGAGGTGGCTGCTCCCAGCCGGGCTGGCATTTCCAAGCCCACCTCCCGAGCCAAGCCCTGCTGGGAAGGCCGGAGAGCCGGTGCCCGGGGAGGGCTGAAGCGTCAGGACAAATCCCCGAGTACAAAATGAGACTCGAGGTCGTGAAAACGCACGCGTCAATCCCTCCCGTGTTGCATGAGCACCCAACGCGGAAGGCAGCGGGAGTGCAGAAAAACTCGCGTGACCCTCACACAGGCAAACGCACGTGAGCATGCCAGACAACTCCTCCTAGCTCATCAGAGGACACCGGACTGGGAGTCTTCCGACTGGACAGGGCATGTTGTCGCTGCTCCCGTGTAAACCGGCTGCCACCCGTAAGGGCAGCAGGGGAGCCCGGATTGTTAGGCGGGCTGCTGGTCAGATTGCGCCTGATGAAGCTAATGTCTTCTAAAGAGAGCCAGGGGATGATACCTAAACCAGAGACCACAGCTCAGTCTCATGTGACAAACCTCCAGTCTACACCAGGTCATCTGCACAAACCCCGTGCTGTCGATCGGCAAGGACTCAACCCACAGACCCGCAGCGAGCGTCTGATCCCCGGGTCCTCGGGGAGTTTTACAGAAGGCGCCAGAAGCCACTCGCTGGAGACAGTGTACCGGGGACGGCTGTAATCAGAACGAAGTGATGGGAGAGAGTGCATGTTGACAGCAGAGCTGGCTGTGTAAGTCGCATGGATCATCCCCGGACGTGCCTGCTGCCGGGTCATCGGCAGCAGGCTCCCCACGGGCAGGAGGAAATGAGCAAGTGTACTTAATTGCGGGGAAGGTGGCAGGAGCTCACCTGTGTGATCAGTGAAGTCAGTCTAAGCATGTTCCTCTCTTTTCTGAATGGTCAATATCATACAAAAATACCCACAGCGGCCCGGCCGGCGTGGCTCGGGGGTAGAGCGTCCACCTGTGAACCAGGAGGTCACAGTTGGATTGCCATCGGGCCACATGCCGGGGTTGCTGGCTTGATCCCGTGTGGGGCGTGTGGGAGGCAGCTGATCCATGATTCTCTCTCATCACTGATGCATCTACCTCTCTCTCCCGCTCCCTTCCTCTCCCTGAAATCAATAAAAATAATAAAACATATACCCACAGGGCATCTGACTGAAACTCCTGCACAGAGCACCCTGTGCGTCCGGGAACACGGAGCGGAAGAGGCCACGCGAGGCAGGGCTGTTGGGAGGTGCTGTCACACTGAACGTGGGGGGGGGGGGGGGGGCTGCTCGCAGGGGTATGGATATCCTTGTTATTTAAGTTAACGTGGAAAGGAGGCCTGGCTCAGTGCCTCGGTTAACCTGGGGTTACCGGCTCCCACGTCGGCGGTCACGGGGCCGTGGATAACCCAAAGCCGGTTCCCTTTGGTTTAGAAGCACGTCCTCGTCTCGGGCGAAGGCCGTCATTCTGGCTGTGAGTGTATGATGTGTATGAAAGTGCATTTATAAACGGGGGCGGCCAGGCCCGCACTTTGCAGACATCCGCCGGGGATCTGAGCGAGCAAGTTGGGCAAATGGGCCGGGAAGGGAAGGTTTGCCTGACACTTCCCCACGCGCACGCAGCGCCTCCAGGTTGCCCGGAGCTGGGGCAGCTGATTTAGGAACATGGCATGCGTCTGCGGCAGGTGAACCTGAGCAGACGGTGGCACTCACTCTGCCCGAGCGCGCCCCGCTTTCTCCTGGGCTTCAAAATGCTCAGGAGCTCCTGGACGCGGGACTGAGGTTTCAGGCCCCCCTGGTAGCAGGGAGCGTGCAGGAGTCCAGGAGTCGGAGTCCAGGCTTCTGCTCCCTGGGCCGTGTCTGCGTGCAAAACGTGGCCCGAGAGAAGCACCTGGCGTGGCTGGGCAGAGGGCAGCGGCTCGCCACCAACTTGGGGTGCGGGCTCGCGTGCTCACATCCACGGAGCATCGATTCCCGCAGCCTGTCACCGCGCTCAGACACACGAATGTTTCCATGTGTCCTGCAGCCCTTGCTTAACCGCTCGTAAACTTAATTACACACTTAGTTAGTCGTTGGCGCTCCACATGACACACGCTAACATGCCCACATCCTTCCATGTCCGAGGAGCAGGCGGCTCACTGGTCTTGAGGCTTCTGTGAAATACTCAGGAGGCCAGAGGCTCTGAGGCCCCAACCCCGAGCGGCCTGGCCGGGCCCCAGGCTGCCGGCTGCTCACCTGGCAGCACCTCAGGCAGGCGCGTGACCCGGATCGCGGGGTGGCTCGGGGCTGCCTGCTGTGACAGCCCACGCCAGGAACACGCCCCACCGGGAGTCCCATTCAATCTGGTTAAGAAGATGCTGGGAGTTTGGGCACCTGTGGACTGGAGGGCTTTTCAGGACAGAATTTAACGTGATTAGAACTCTTTGGAGTCAAGGGTACGGGTTTCCATGGTCTCTCAAAGCGCTTCGGGTCTGTGCTTTCATGAAATAATAGCCTCGTCGTGTCCGTATTTCCCCTTGAAGCATCCAAAACAACAGACTCAAGCATGACTCTGAAACGGAAATAAAAATACAGCCACCAACACAACCCTAATGAACTAGAGAACGAACAGGGTAACATCGCCACCGAACGCGTTCACATTCATCTCACAGAGCAAACGGCGCCGGCTTGCCCATCAAACAGCAGAAGCTGCCAACACCGCGTGGGTCATTCCATTACTTGCTTCGGGCAGCCAGCGTGGGCGCAGGCCGGCACTCACATGGAAACGTGGCCCAGCGCGGGCGCCGAGGTGACTCACGTTTGGAGCCCCTTACCGCTAACAGGGCGCTCCCAGAAGTCTGGGAGCGTTTTACTGGCCCACGCAGGGAGGGCGGAACAGCTCCGTGACCGGAAATCTTACTGTGCCGTGCAGCCCTCTCCAT
Organism: Corynorhinus townsendii; assembly: GCA_026230045.1. Taxonomy (NCBI): domain Eukaryota; kingdom Metazoa; phylum Chordata; class Mammalia; order Chiroptera; family Vespertilionidae; genus Corynorhinus; species Corynorhinus townsendii. Next base: position 148,020,925 of record JAPDVU010000008.1, read on the forward strand.
TCCCTTTTTCCTAATGGCCTGGAGCCCCCACAGTCATTTGCGGCAATGCGTGGCTGTGCGCTCTGTCTTTTCCAAAGATGTAACAAATGGGATTCTCTGAGCAGGTGCCAGGAGAGGAGGAGAAGCATGCTTTTCGCAGGAAGCAGAACTCAGCGAGTCTGAGAAAGGAAGGGGCACTCACTGGGGGGCAGGGGACTCAGGGAGGTGGGGCGAGGGGAGCCCCGGGGTCCCATGGCCCGGCAGGTCTGCATGAATGATCCAAGGGCCGCTAAGGCTCAGATGCCCAAAGCTCTCAGGCTGGCTGAGCAGATGCTGAAAGCTCACATGGAGAATCTCTCTTTAAAAAAAAAAATCAATATCTCCAAAAGTTCTCATTTAAGTGTAAACAGCTCCTCTGGGCCCAGGGGACAGTGAGCACAATTGCTGCTTTCTTTGCAAAGAAAGAGACCGGAGAATGTGTCCTCCGGGACGGGAGGACAGGAGAGGAGCAGAGGTACGGGGCCAGCTGTAAGGAGCGAGGACATCCAGATCACCACCGAGTGTGGGAGAGGCTGGGAGGTCCGGGGCGGCCACGGGTGGCGGGGGCGTCGGAGGCTCTCAGGGACAATGGAAGAGGCGGAAAAGACTTTGGCGGCGTGGAGACGCAGAACAGGGTGGCCGCACGCACTGGACCGAGACACACACAGTGGCCCCAGAACGAGGCAGGCAGTGGAGGGTGGCTGTCATCCCTGCGGTCAATGAGGGCAGGCGGGGTCACCCTGGAGGGCACAGCCGGAGCGGACACCAGGCTGAGGTTCTAGGATGCACTCTCGGCCCCCTGCTGACTGGGTACCCACAACGCGGGCGCAACGCGGACAGGGAAAGAGGATGAGCCAGTCCGGTGGGAATCTGGGGGTGGGAGGGCACCGACCAGGCCACAGAGAAGCCAAGCAGCACCCAACCTCCGGAATGTCCTCCCCGGGACCACGGGACGCACGCATGCGTGTGCTCGCTGCACGTGTATTCGGAGGAGAGACCATCTGCACGCAGCCTACACGCCCAGCCGACGGGGGTGAAGGGGAGGCTGGCTGAGGCGTTTCCTGAGAGGTCCCGCCGGCCGGCGCGTCAACCGCACGGTGCGTTTGTCTCTGGTTTGTCGTCCAGCAAAAGTAACCAGGGAGTGGGGACAATGTCGACCACGTGACAATTACATCGGAACCAAGACAGAGGGCGGGCCGGCGGGACAGACACAGCTGACCTTTCACAACAGACGCCCCATTCGGCCGAGTGAGGACACGTGAGGGAATCGTCCTTGCCCCTGGGGGGGGAGAGAGAGAGAGGAAGGGAGGAAGGAAAGAGGGAAGGAAGGGAGAGAAGGTGCCTTTTCTGGGTTCGATCTTGTTTACTTCTCACAACACCCCTTTCGGGTATGTTTAGGTTCATACCCACTTTACAGCTCGGTGTTGGAGACGTACAGACGCTCTGTGGCTTGATCCAAGCCCGGGTAGCGCCGGCTCAGCTAGGAGCCACGGTCCACCTGACTTCTGTGTCCCAACTGAACCCCGACGCGCAGAGCTGAGGTCGGCCTGGCTCTGCACCTCGTGTTCATTCCAGGAAACAGCACGGTTGTTCCTCATGGCTCCTCACCACCTGCCGGCAATCGCGGTGAACCATGGCCGGGTGCACCCACACGCTGTGCGCAGCTGCCGTCCGTTGAGGAGGAAGTGCAGGTGGGGGAGGAGCCCCCTGTAAATAGCCGCTCCCACCACAATCATGCTACCGGGATGGAGAGGATCATCTTGCCTTCAAGGTAAGCATCTGCGTGAAATCCACGTGCCCGCACTAGAAACGCTGCCGCGTTTAAACCAAGGGCTTCGATGCAGAGGACGCCCCCTCGCCTGGATGCTTGTCTAGGCTTCTGCAAAGCATCACGGACGGCCAAACCACCGTCCGGTCGCGAGCACGCCACTGCGCGTCCGAGCACGTGCGTGTGTGCCCACCCGTGACTACGCAGGCCCCTCACGGACTTCCATGGGACCCAGGAAGGGGGTGCTACTACTCCTCAAGGGCCGATGGCTCAGGCTGTCCTTCCTGCCGACCCCGCGTGCTCCGAGCCCCTCGCCTACGCCGAGCCTTTAGACTTTAAAACGGGGGTGGGGAACGTTCGGCCCTCGCGCCAGGTAAGGCCCTCGAAACCACTTGGTCCGGCCCTGCAGAGGCATGAGGGATGAGTTCGTGAAATGCTTGGCCGCGACAGGGCAGGCTGATTTTTACGTGGATAATTTCGTGTGGCCCGTGGACGATGTTACCAACATCCAAATGGCCCTCAGCAGGAGAAAGGCCCCCACCCCTGGTTTAAAATAACGGACGCTGGCAAAGCGCAGCCGGTCTGAGAGAACACAGCGCACCTGATGGAACCTTCTAGCGCGCCTGTGCCATGGAGGCTGAGGAGGTCCAGACAAACATGAGTAAGAAAAAGCTAAAAACGGAGACCAACTCTTCCCACAGCTGAGAGGCCAGGGCCAGGCTCCTGTGGCAGGAAGTCCTGGGAGGGTCCAGGTGAGCGCCGTGGACGCCAGAATCACCTGCAGGTTTTTCTCAAGGTTTTCAGACTTGCTGTCCCCCCCAACACCCCCCCCCACCCCCCCCCCCACCCCCACACCCTTACCATCTGGAAGCTGCGCGTGGAGTGGAACTCACACTGCATCATGTCGAAGAAGATGGGGATGGTGGCTTTGCGCAGCTCCGTCTCGGGGATCAGCGTCATCTCCAACATGGGGCCGACCATTTCCGGAATGAACTTTATCTTGTGCTGACCTTGAGTAAAGACATGCATCAGTTAGCAAGTGTTTTAAAGAAAGGATCCTGGAATGGGCTTCAGGGGACACAGGCCACTGCGAAGTAGGTGCCAGGGGCGTGGGAACGGACGGGCATCCATCTCATCTGGGGGCATCACGGTCGCGTCCCAGCCTCGCGTCCGAGACGGGGACGGTGTTCTGATGGTTGTAAATGAAGCCATGGAAACACCCAACATGAAGTCTGTAGCCCTGACTTCCGTTAGAGGCGACGACGCCATTGCACAAGTAGACGGTGTGATGACAAAGCTAACGGAGGGGAGCAGCTCATGGGTTCCCAGCGGTGGACGGAGCGGGGCTGGGAGACAGAACACCCGCATCTCAATTTGTGGACAACGAGTACACGAGAAGGCGAGGGGGTCTGAGCAGATGGTCTGGTCCTCTCTGCTTCTGGCGTCTTATAAAGAGGAGGCTTCCGCCCAGTCGGGGCGGCGCAGTGGTTGAGTGCCCACCTAGGAACCAGGAGGTCACGGTCCCATTCCCAGTCAGGGCACACGCCCGGGTTGTGGGCTTGATCCCCAGTAGATGCAGAAGGCAGCCCATCAATAATCCTCTCTCATCACTGATGTCTCTGTCTCTCTCTCCCTTTCCCTTCCTCTCTGGTATCAGTAAAAATAAAAAAAATTAAAAAAATATTATATATATTTTAAAAAGTTCTACCCTCTTATCTTTAGTGTCAAAAACCTTGAATTATTTTCATTTCCAGCATATGCTAGAAGAATGCGCAAGAATTAAATGCTTGAATGACTTATCTGTGGCATTCTGTGTTATTAACACCAGCAATTTATCCAGTTAATCGACCTTAATAATAATTTTACACGTTCAGAAAACAGAATCGATAGTCTAAAGAATTTAGTTTCGTTTATAACTCCGCTATTTGATACAGATTGCTGGGAAGAGAACCGTTAAACAAATCTGGCTCCTATACATAACCATACTTAACGTGCTACATAATCCTCCCGTTAGCCTAACTTAATATATTTCTAACGTTTGTACGGGGTGGACACAGTCACGAAATACAACCTGTGATAAGGAATCCGAATAGAATAAAAACCTGATGGTCAACTGTCCTGAATAATGAATATTGTGGCTAAGGCCAGACCCAGGGGATTCTCATCACTTCCCAGACGCTCTGTGTTTCTGAAAGGCATGTAACAGCTGCGAACCATTCTCTTAAAAAGGCGATTCTCCTCCCCAGTTTCTCCGGTGACACTTTTCTTGTATTTTGCCCAAAACTGTCAGAGCCAATGTTTCAGAAAATAGTTGATAGTGACAGCGAGCTGTTCATCAGCCACAACGTGAGTGTCACGGAGCGCTCTGCTGGTCACGGCGGATTTGACGCTCCCGGCTGGAGGGACACAGGCGGGGACCAGTGGCTGTGGATGCCGGGGTGGAAAAGCACGCTCCAGGGCGAGGTGCCTCACCTTGGATGACACCCACCCCTGCCCCTGAATACGGGAAACTGGCTGGAGCCAGCTCTGAGCTCCGTGGTCAGCGCTCTCCCAGGATTTAACCTTCCGGAAGGAAGGGCCCTCGGGGTGAGCAAAGTGGAGGCTGGTAGGGGCTGGGAAGACAAAGGCTAAGGGGGGGCCAATGGGGGAGCATCTGTAATACTATCAACATAAAAAACATACATAAAAACACACACCAATAAAACATACTCCCAACAACCAACAGGCCAAAGAAGAACTCAAAAGGGAAATGAGAAAACACGGAGACAAAAGACAGCGAGAACACAACATACGAAGGCAGCCAAAGCAGTACCAAGAGGGACGTGAACAGAGACGCACACCTACATCCATTCCTTACCTTCAACACGCATGTCCCTACTGCTCTGAGGGCACGGGGATGCTGAGCTACCGCCACCTGGTGGCAGGAACCTAAAACCGGGGTCGGGTTTTGAGTGGGGACTAGACCCTTGCGAAGGCAGAGTAGATGACACGGAATCCGACGTGACGGCACGTGTCACAGCAGGATGAGCTACGTGGCCGGATGCGTGAGAAAGTGAGGGAACGCTCGTGATGCCCAGGGCTGAGCTGTGGGCGCCCGACACGGGAGTGCTTTCCAGACGTTTCTCTTTGCCCCGCCCACCAGATTCTGCTTCCTTTCATTCACTCGGGTCTCCTAGCTCTTACTTCCTGAAAACAGTTCTGGCAAAGGACAGCAATTCTTCTCCGAGGAGCAGAAGCCATGGACATCTGTAGATGCCCCAACGCTGACAAACAGGGCCAATGCCGCCTCCCACCTCGGACGGGAGACGGTCCCTCCCCCCCCGCCCCCCCGCCACCCCACCACCCCGAGGGCCCGAGACCGCGGTTACTCACCGAGGTTGTACCACATGTCCCTGATCTCGAAGCCGATCTGTCTCCTCATGTCTCCATACCTGAAAGGCAGGGACGGGGAAAGCGCGAGTCACTCTACAGGGCGTGTGAAAGTCAGACCTGGGTTATTTTTAAGTGCGACCCAGTCTTCCATCACTGAGTCGCATAAAGAGAAGAAGGCGCACCTTCCTTTGCCACCAAAGGGGATGGAAGGAAGGGGAAGGAGCTGGGAACCACACTTACTCATCACCACACCCTACCCGCCCCCCCCCCCCACACACACACACCCCACACCCCCCGGGGGCCTTGGGGGAGGTGGTGGAGAGTAATGAGAGAATGTCACTGTCCTCACTCTGCAAGGGCAGGTGAGAGAGCCCGGCTCCTTGGCCCAAGGCGGGGGGCGGGGGGCTGCTTTCCATGCCTGGCGTTAGCATCAGGCCCTGCAGACCCCAGTGACCTCCCACGCCCTGCCCACAGTACGCACACGCGCCGAGAGCAGTGAGCCCTGGCGTCTACACTCCGAACAGGGCGGGCGGCCTCCTCCACTGCTCCCCCCTCTTCTTTGTCGAGTTCAGTGCACGGGAGGGCTGAGCACCTCCTACTCCCAACAGATATTCCCCCAAGTTTTTGTTTAGCAGGAAAACATGCTGATGGTCCTCCCCGGGGGCGGGGAGGGGCGTACGTTTCCAGAGTAAACAGAACCCCACGCTTCAGAAGATGCGCCTTTATGAGCTGGTGAGCAAGTTACCTTTTCCCCTTTACTGCCCGAGGAAAAGGCTGATCGCATCAAACATCATAACTGGTGGCATTAGCTGCCGCCTTACGGTTTCCCAGCTGCTCGTCCCCCTCCTGTCGGCTGACGGAGAGGGCCCTCTGAGTGCAGGCCGCTGCGTGTGGCTCGGAAGTCACTGGTGAGCCGGAACCCCAGCCCGCGGCCACCTTAGGATGAGGCCTCGGTGCCCGACACACCTGCCCGTCACGTGCAGACCAGTCCCCGATTGGAGAATCTGCACGTGGTGCCTCTGCCCCTACCTAGAGGGACAGGCTGGTCCTCGGAGGACATTAACCGCCAGCCCAGCTCCACAGCCCAGCCCCGGCCGGCGGTGCTGAGTTTCCCGGGGCTCAAGCCTCTGAAGGTGCGGGGCTTGTTGGGAAGGCGTGCTTTTGGGCGGCCCAGGGAGGCCACACTCACAGAATCCGAGGGCGGCTCACCACGGCCACCGCCGAGACCCCCTGTGAACCTCTCAGCGCAGTGAGTGGCATGGGGGGGAGGGATGGGGGGCGAGGCCTGGGGCCACCAGCCTGCCCACACAGACTCACTTGTTCAGGATCTTGGCTCTCTTGGCGCTTGAGAAGTTCTCCAGCTGCAGGGACTCCTGCGTGAGGAACGCGACCGCCAGGTGGAAGTAGTTGTTCCAGAGCTGAAAGCAACGGGGACAGGCGTTAGCGGCTCAGCAGCGCCGGCCACGCCGGGCGTCTCGTCTGCCCAGCCCTCGGGAATCTTTAAAACCACGCGCACTCTCCCCGGCTGCCAGCGGCCGCTCAGGGGGTGGCCGCGGCTGTGGGCTCGGGCCCACCGCCCTGGCTCAAAGCTCTGCCACATGCGTGGGGAAATCTCTCTCCTCCCCGTGCCTGCGTCTCCCGCTGAGCTCAGCGGCGCAAAGCCACGTGGCCTGCCTCAGACCACCACCGTAGGAGGGTCTGAGCACACCCTGGCCACACTCCCCGAGACCCAATGGCCTCCCTGCTGAGTCCCTACATGTCCCCGATCCAATACTTTCTCTTGACCACAGCTCCATCCCCTCCTTCATTAAATGGAGCAAATACCCAGAAGGCACAGTTTTCAATCATTGCAACCACCATTCCCACACCGTAGACGGAAGACCAATTAAGTGTGCAGATTAGAGAGAAAAGATGGCGCTCAGAGGAGCAATTTGTTGTAACACGATTTCCCAACCAAGGTCACGTCCGCCTGCCTTTCTCCTCTCACCTGCAGCTCGAAGTTGGCTTGATCCAGGAATTTTTTGTTCAGCATATCTGCATACTGATTAATCGCTCGCAGGAAGACTCTGAAAGATCAAGAGGAAATTACATAATTACACACTCCGGCTCGGGCCCCTCCGCGGGTCTGGCATTTCAATTAGATCCCGTCCGAGGCCGTCGGGGAGGCGAGCTCTCCAGGTCCTGGGGAAAGTGCCGAGGTTTTGCCCACGAAAAACGCAGACGATTACACGCAGCCTTACTGGAGGAAATTAGCATGTGCAAGATAAAAGGATCAGAGGGAGAGAAGGGTGTCTGGAAGTGACATATGAAAAGCACCGCTGGAAAACCCACTTTTAAAACGAAACCCTTTGCTCTAGCCACAGCGTCTACATGTCATATATTACGCTGGTAGAGATCAGCTTTGAAAGTGCTTTACACCCGGGCGTGGCGGTAGGTCTTATTTCAGTATCATTTGTCCTGTCATTCAAACGCTAATCTTGGCCACTGTTATGCTTTTGTTTAAATAAAAAATGTTAAGAACCTTTAATAGGGCTGAAAGTGCTTTAACAAGAACTGACGCAGGAATACTGATTCACTGATGATGGACCCTTTTAAGCACCCAGGGCAAAATATCACTTACCTCCACGCCCTCCCTTGGGTTTTTATGATGAAACACGCAATGTGAACTCTCGAAAAGGACTGAACCACGCCCGTCACCAGCTTGTTCCTTTAGATGTTATTTTTTAAAAATATGTTTTTATTGATTTTCAGAGAGAGGAAGGGTGAGGGGGAGAGAGAGTAGAAGGATGAAGAGAATCATCGACCGGCTGCCTCCCTGCATGCCCCACACTGGGGATCGAGCCAGAAACCTGGGCATGCGTCCTGACCGGGAATCGAGCCCTGACCTCCGTGTTCATGGGTCAATGCTCCACCACCGAGCCACACGGGCCCGGCTGGATTTGTTTACGACTCTTGAAAGTGTTGATGACAATGAAGCTTCCTCCAGATACACCTTTCTAAAGGACCCCTCTCTTGGCCCACAGTCGGGATGCAGGAGGAATGAGCATGAGGGCACAGATATTACAGCTCAGGGCACCTCCTCTACTTCGGAAGCAGCCAGGCGCACAGGAGAAATCTAGGTTACTTAATGGGAACCCTGGGCTCTGACAACAGGATCACCTTAGCGACTCAGGCCCCAGGAGCGCCCCGTCCCCGGCCGTCCCAGAGCCGCTCACGGCCAGCTAGCCGGGGAGGGGCCAAAGGCCGTGTTCCGCGGGGGCTCCATCCACACATCCCGGCACGACCGGCTGCCGCACGCCCAGGATGTGCGCAGCTCGGAGGGCTTTGCAGCCTCACTGCTGTGAAACACCACCCAGTGGCCCCAGCACCCAAGCAGGTGCGACGGGTGGCCTGGCATGGGGTTTGCCAGCTCCACTGCTGAAGAGAACTTGGAGGGAGTTACTGTCCTCTGGGACAGTGACTCTAACCAGGAGGGGGGATTCGTGCTGTGAGTGACGGTTCATCGAGGGACACGGGGACCCTGGCTGCTCACTAACTGAGAACACAGACTGGGCAGTGGCCATTGGCCAGAGGGGGGGCCGTTCTGCAAAGACAGGATGCCTGTGACGTCCGAAAACCAGCTCTTAGTGCTGATTGTACAGTGAGAAGAGCTAAACACGGGCAGCCAGGGCCTCCTGAAGAATGGACACAGGACCAGGGCGGCTAGACTCCATCCGGGCCAGTTTAGTGTGTGAGGAACGCCTGCAACCCGAGGGGCCTTGCAGGCCGGGCCGGGTCTCCCCTGCCCGCTCGGCCCTCAGCGTACAGGACGCGTGGCCAAGGAGGAGTGCATCTGCCCCGCCCACCTGACCCTTGGCCGCTGCGTTCAGACACCTCCCCACCCCCCAGTGACAGGGGGAGGGGGCACTTCCTGCCGGTAGGAGAGTGGCACAAGAACCCTGGGCTGCCGGCCACAACTCTTTAGTCCCGAGTGTTCCCTTCAGTTGTAGAGCTTGGCGGCCCGCTCGAGCTCGAGCTCCGAGGGCGCTTGTGCGGGCTAAGGAAGACCCCTCGCCCGCCCTCTGCGCCTGGGACACGTTTGCCGGGAACACGCATTATTAGTACAGGGTGGTTATTCCTCCAGAGAGCACCCCAACGGCTGCGAGACGCTGCTTCTCATCGAGCCCTGGCATGATTTCAGCTAGTTAAGTACCGATCGTCCTCCTGCGACTTTTAAAAAACCGTGCGGTGCTGGAATCGCGTGAAGGCTGACCGGACACTTTCTAATGGGCTGACCACACCGCCGGAGCGGTGTTGAGAGATTCCATAATCCAGGTTCGCTATCCACGTTTTACAAAGCCAGGACAGAGACCAGCTAACACAGCATGGAGTTGTACGAAGGACCCTAAAGGGAAGGTCCAATAAAAACCGCGGTCCACACAGCAGGCAAAGCAGAGAAAAGGCCTGGGCTCCAAGGACGGCTCCGCGTCACTTCCACGGAGCCGTCCAGGCCACGCCACCGGTTCCCACTCAAAGGGACCACAACCTCGGCAACACCCCAGGCCACGCGACGCTAAGTCAGCAACCTAACCAGGCAAAGAGAAACCTCAACAGGGGGATTCCTTGGGTAAGACTCTCCATCCGTAGCTGTCATTCGTGAGTGAGTCCTAATTCATGTCAAACTAGGGAAAATAAGCAGGAAACCGCATTAGAAGCTTTTGTGTACATTCTGCTTTTCGTCACAGGGAGACATGAAAATGGTCACAGGCTCAGCCACACGAGCGCAGCAGGATGCCTTGCTCTTCAAGGTGAAGGCTCAGCACAGCTCAAGATCCAGCCCTTTGTGTTGGAGCTGATGAGAGGGAGGGAGGGATGCGAGTGGCCGGGCTCTGTCTGTGCTGAGCACGGTTGGAGGTGGGTTCAAAGACAGGGAAGTTCCCCGGACTGTCCCCAAATGGTCCTGCCTGCTGACTCACCCTCGTGCCCGCCAGGCCAAGTCAGCATCTGACAGATCTCATGGGCTCTCTAGGCGTTAGTCACTGGAATTAACAAATGGGTGGATGGATAGATGGACAGACAGATGAGGGATGGATGGATGGATGGATGGATAAATGGATGGGTAGATAGATGGATAAATGGATGGACGGATGAATGGATGGATAGATAGATGGATGAATGGATGGGTGGATGGGTGGATGGATAAATGGATGGATGGATGGATGGATGGATGGATGAATAAATGGGTGGATGGATGAATGGATGGGTGGATGGATGGATGGATAAATGGGTGGATGGATGAATGGATGGATGGATGAATAAATGGGTGGATGGATGAATGGATGGGTGAATGGATGGATGGGTAAATGGATGGATGGATGGATGGATGGATGAATAAATGGGTGGATGAATGAATGGATGGGTGGATGGATGGATGGATAAATGGGTGGATGGATGAATGGATGGATGGATGAATAAATGGGTAGATGGATGAATGGATGGGTGGATAGATGGATAAATGGATGGGTAGATAGATGGATAAATGGATGGATGGATGAATGGATGGATAGATAGATGGATGAATGGATGGGTGGATGATGGATGGATGAGGGATAGATAAGCTGGCCCAGAAGATCAGGCCTGAAATCAGAGGGCTCAGAGAGGCTAGAATATTCGGTAGCCTTTGGCTCTCCCTGGAGTCCTTGTATTTCGAGTAGGTTTTCCACTGTGAGGTTCTGCTCTTTTGAGGTCCTTGTTAACCAAATTTCTCATGAAACACCTGGCATTTATGGCTGGGCACTGTCCCCGGTCTCCTCCCCACCCCCAGAGCTCGTCCCCTCGTTCTCCAGTCCACCTCTGCAGCGAGTTCCCTGCAGGCAGAAACCTCGTCTTTGTCCATCAGAAACCCTCAAGCATCTAAGAGCCCTCACACCCGTGCGTGTCCGGAAACGTTCTCACTAGGGAACCTTGGCTCGATAGCCACATCAACACCTCCAGCATCAGGGGGCCAGGACCTCCGACCTGCCAAACAAGAGAGAAGCAGCAGGCCCAGCCCGCGCCTGCGCTGGCGGGGAGAATCCACCCTGTGCCACTGAGCTCTCTCCATTCTCCGCACCCACGCCACCGCGCAGAGGCACGGGCACAAGAACAGAGGCCACGCGGCACGCTGGCACAGTTCCGAGGACAGGAGAGAGAGCTGCTGCAGGAGACGGGGAAGGTGGGAGGTAGATGCCAGGAACAGGACACAGCAACGCGGCTGGTGTCGGCCAGAGTGAGGGACTCGCGGAAAAGATCAATCGCTCTGTGCTCCGTGCGCCAAGCCACTCACGTCTTACCCCAGCCAGAGAATCGGCGATTTCTAAAAAACAAGGCTTAGGGTGTGAGAATAAATGCGTCAGGAATGCCTCCCTCCTGGTCAAAATGACACTGAACTTCAGTGAGCTGCCCCTTGAAAAAAATGCTGTAGTGTAATTCCTCCTGGTGTCCAATATGCATCTAATTGTTATCTACACACACACTCAAACACACTCACACACACACTCACACTTATACTCATACACACTCACTTATGCTCGCTCACACACACACACTCACACACACACACTCTTGCTCACACACACACTTATATCGCATGCTCACACACTCAAACACATTCACACACACTCACATTTATACTCACACACACTCACACTTATACTCATACACACTCACTTATGCTCGCTCACACACACACACTCACACACACACACTCTTGCTCACACACACACTTATATCGCATGCTCACACACTCAAACACATTCACACACACTCACATTTATACTCACACACACTCACACTTATACTCATACACACTCACTTATGCTCGCTCACACACACACACACACACACGTACATACTCACACTAACACACACATACACACACACAATCCTCTTACCTTTTATCTATCATCTATCTCTCAATCCATCTATTTACCGACCTATCCACCTGATGTCCAGGTGATCTTTTAGCGACATGACATTCAGAAAGTTGCCTAAGTGACTGAGATTCTCCTATTTTCAACCAAGGAATGAAAACAACAGGCCCTCTCAGCGCCTGGAACTGTGGACCGAAGGGTTGTCCGTGTGCGGGGGTTTGAACGTGGAGATTCAAGGGTGGGAAGAGATAAAGCCACCCAACACAGTCTTTTCAGCACGATCACCTCTGCTGACACTACACAATGTTAGGGGACGTGGGCAGGAAGGGGACAGGTCCGCCCTGCCTCCCACACTTGCACGTCTTGAGGTGTCAGGCTGGGTGTGGTGGGGGGCTCTGCCTGCAGGGGGCACACGCCCTTCACCCACACAGGCACAGAGGAGGTCTCGCCAGCCCCGCCTCTCGGACCACAGGCACGCTGTCTCCCACAAAACAGACGGTGAATGCCACGTGGGAGACCATCCCCCAAATCTGCCTAAGGGAGCAGAGCAGTAAAGGCTAAGTGCAGAGGGACCCAGTCCTGAATCCGCGTCTGCTAACTGCAGAGGGGGACTGGCCAGGGGAAGGTAATTGGACCCTTTAACTCGCGAAGCTCCTGGCAGTGCCGGGCACTAGGGCGACTCCATCCTGATGGCGCCATGGGCACTCCTGGCATCTCTGCTACTCGGTGTTGCTGCCAACAGCCGGGACGGCGAAGGGCCTCGGATGCCGGCGGAGCTCAGAGCCCCGTTTCCCACGCGGGGAAGCCGTTTGTTGCTGGTTTTTCATTCCTTCCCTAAACGTGACGCTAAGTTCCGTAATTAGATGGCACATTTCACTGCGAGGGCATGTGAATACCTCCGGCATTAAAACAGGAGTTGCTTTTGGGGGGAAATGCGTCTTTTAATAAGGTGTTCTGCCCCAAGCGGGTGGGAAGAAAGGAAACAGATGGAAAGTGACGAATTCTCTCCCTGCAGAACTGCTCGGCAAGGAACTGGTGCTGGCCATTTGCCTTGAAGGGATTTCCGTGTCACCAGGGGCTGCGGGGAAGGAGAAGCTACTGAGGCGAAGTGAGGAAAGGGGTGCCGAGAACGGCCCCCTGGACAGGAAGGCGAGGCGAGGCGAGGCGAGGCTTCCCCCAGCGGCCGGCCTCTGGCCCAGCCCTCACTTGACCACGTGGCTCTTTGTCAAGGCGAGTGGGGGGGACCCTGAAGACTGCGACCAGGAAGGAGCAGGGAAGCCAACAGCTTCAACTGCCATTGTTCCCGACGCCGAGAGGTGTCCCTTTCCCAGATCTCCTCATTTTCAGGTCGCTAGGCGTCAGCACCCATCGCACTGCTAACTCCAGTCCACAGAGCTCCAGGCCCCGGTGCGGGCAGCCCTGGGGGAAGCAGGCTCGGCCTGTGGTAGTCCCGGAAACACAGAGCATCTCGGGGAGCGCTGCCCTGGTGGGGACCGTGCCCTCCCTGCTGTGGGGTCTCCTGACCACAGCCCTGGCCCTGGTCTACCCGTCTGACTCCGGCTCCGTAGAGAGGCCCGCTGGACGCACTGGATCCGATTCCGCCCGAACGGGACTGGTGGCCAGTGAGCCACCGCGGCTGAAGGCGAGGACTCCTGAGAGTGACAGCATGACCAGAGCTCTCCTCTCCCCTCCCCGCGTGACCAGCCCTGCCTCTGGCTGCTTGGCCCACAAGCATGTCCTGGGCACCTGGCATGTTCCATGCACGGCTGCGACCTCACACAACTCAATGATTACCTGGGCGTCAGGCGGACAGTGTACTGCTCACAAGCTCGCGGGGATGAGATCACCTCACGCCGTACAAGCAGGGACTTGCTGTCCGGCGCTTCCCGCCCCCTGGGTGGGCTACCACCCTCCCGGCGCACCTGCCTCGCACCGTCTGCCTGGGACCCCTTTCTCGGGCTGCTCTCTGCCCTGCAGCCCCCTCGCTTCCCTTAGCTCTGCCCTCATTCTGGATCCGTCCTCCGGCCCAGGGCGTCCGAGCTGATGCTATCGAACCTGACGCGCTCCCGGCCACGTGGCCCCGCAGGAGGGAGCCCAGGGCGTCCGGTTCTCCTTACGCAACTGCTCTCTGTCTGCCCTGGCCCTGCGTGCCGGCCGCCCCGCCCTCCCCGCCAGCCTTCTGGAAAGGCTCAAAATAGATCTGTGTTTTTAAACTCACTCCACATCTGCCGCTCCTCTCCTCTCCTCTCCTCTCCTCTCCTCTCCTCTCCTCTCCTCTCCTCTCTTAAATGACCCCTTTATTTCTCTCATGCTCTTCGAATCGCGTGTCTGTGCTACAGAGGAGAGGTGGGAGCGGAAGCGTGAGAGCCCACAAGGCCAGGCTCCGGGACCTGCTGCAAGGAGAGGGCTGCTGGGAGGGAGGGAGAGAGAGGAAGCCGGGAGCAGCTGGGAGGAGCCAGGAGGAGCCAGGAGGAGCCGGGAGCACACCCCACACAGAAGGCGCTGCCTGACTTACTCCGGGATGAGCCGAGAGGTGGGTCCATTGCCTGCAGGAGGTGAATGACAACGGGCCACCTGAGGAGCTGATGGAACACGAGCGAAGATCCAGGAGGAATGGACCAGGGCCTTGTCCTATCGGCCCTGCACCTTGGAGCCCAGGAGGCGAGGCAGCAGTTGGCACTGCTGGACACGCGGACGGCAGACCCCACAGCAAGGCAAAGTCTGTCCGCTCCGAAGCCCACGACCCCGAAATTAAAAGCCCACGACCTGCGATGAGTAAAGCAAAGCCACGCAGGCACGCGGCCATGCCGGGCTCCGTAGCCAGAGGGGTTGGCGGCCACCATCCCAAGGCCGCCTCTGCCCCAACGGAGGCTTTAGGGAGCCAGGCACGGTGTGGGCTGGGCGGGAAGGAAGTCAGGTTTCCTCGTTCCGTCTAGAAAATCACATGCACCAACACAACCATCCCCCTGTCCACGCTTCTCCGGCTTTACCACCCGCATGCGGCCATGGGACGGGGCATCGACGCTGCCATCAAGGAGAGACAGTGGGTGATCACGGGTGCATGGTGGTCGCCGATCCCGACCACCGACCTTCTCAATGCTGGGCGACGGGTTACCCATAAACACGCGCGCCAAGTGCTCCGGGAAGCGCCCGCCAGCCGCACACTCGCACGCTAAGATCCTTAATTGAAAATATAATCTGTATTGCAGAGATTAAAATATATTGGATTCATTTTGCCTCTATTCTTCCCCATTGTCCCACATACGTTTTCTTTATGCTACACAATCCCATTAGTTCTCCTGCTACGGCAATTATTCCCACACAATAAAACTAGCTTATGGCGGGACTATAGCTGCACGTCCCATTTCAGGGTGGAGGCGATTTCCTCCCTGACGGCGATCCCTGTCATCACCGCTGGTTCCCTCCCTTTCGAGCCCTGGGGTTTCTCCTCTTCCCCACGCGCATCCTCAGGGAGGCGCAGTGCTGGCTGGTGGAGGGGGCAGGTGGGATGCGGGGCTGCGCCGGCACCCTAGTCCCCGGCCAAGGGCCACCCATGCCCGCCCCGCCAGGAGCAGCACGGCCTCCTGGGCCCTTGTCATCTTTTTCATAACACGTATTAGTCGCTGACGTCAGATACTCGAGTTATACGCCTGCTGGGTCACTGTCTGAGCCCCGCCAAGTGGAAGGCAAACTCCATGAGGACCGGGCGACCTCCGTCGTACTGAGCATGAGGTCCCCAGCGGGTACAGCAGGGCCGGGCACAGACGTAACCCAGCACCGCGCACAGGGAGACGACGTGCCCCGTGGAGGCCGAGGCGTGGGGAGCTGCACGCTCGCGGAGGCGGGGCAGGGGAGGGGAAAAGGGGATGTGCTTATGCGAGGTGGCCTGGGAGCCCCGGCGCACGGATCTGGAGGATGAGCACAGTGCCAGGCCCGCCGGCCTTCCTGCAGCGCTTCCTGCGTGCAGGGCCTTTGCACATGCTGCCCCCCCTCCCAGGAGGGCGGCCGCTTCCTGCCTGGACACAGCGGGTTCTCTCCTTCCAGTCCTTCAGCTCCCAGCCTTCCCGTCGCCCTAGGCCCTCCAACAGGCTCCCTAGAACCAGGTACCTTGGCACGTGGTGCGTGGACCCCGTCTGTCGCTCTATGCTCACTGGTTTGGCAGTTGGTGGGCGATGCCCAGTCCCCTGCCCACCCAGTGGGCTCTCAGCTCTCTGACGGCAGGTCCCCATCTGCTCTGGCTCACATGTAGCCCCTGCGTGACCCTTCGCAGGCACCCGACAAGCCCGTGCATGGAGAAGGCATGTTCCAACGTCACCGAGAAAATGCGGTGGAAGCTCATCTATCATTTTCTATTTGGACGCCGTTGAACGTGGCCAACCGGACTCCCGCTGTGGCCTTATGCCCACGTCCGCCTCGAGGCGGGAAAGGATCGTTAATAACTGCTGAGCATGCTGTGCCCATGACACGCTCGCTGTGCAAGGGACCCGCCTGCCCTCAAGGCCACCGCCCTCCCCGCCCTCCAGCCACACGGCCGCACGGCCCACGGGCGCCGGGACAGCACAGACTCACAGGCGGCGACGGCTGAGAACCTCACGGCTCACTGGCTGCGGTTGTTTAAACCCCTCGAGGGTCAGGGCCGGAGCACACGGGCGCGCCCGGCAGTTGGGAAGATTTCGTGCCAGCTTTTCTAAGCCTGCCAGCTTCCTTATCTCCACTGACCGCACCCAGGAGGCGGCGCCAAGCGTCGCCATGGGTTCCACTGCGCTCCAGAGGCCGCGGTGCCATCGGGTTCAGTGAGCCACCACCTCCCTGTGACCGGCCAACGAACCCGGCCTGGCACCTGGGGCCCTGACTCCAGGCACCTCGTGCTCACGCCATCTCACGGTCAGTTCTGGAGTCACAGGTCATTTTGGGGGTGCAGAGCAGCAGTGCGGCTTAAGGAGGAGACACCCGGTCTGGGTGGCCCCCTGAGCGGCACCTGTAGGCACTTGGCAGGCAGGTGGAGAGAGAGAAACCTCCGAGACTTTGACAAACCAGAGGATCCCTGCTCCCCCAGGTTTTAGAGGCTCATCGTTCAGAGCTTTTGTGGAAAAGGTTGTAGTGGACTGAGTCTGTCTCTGCTGGTCCAGAGTCGGGCACGCAGAGAGGGCAGGGAGGGGGCACCTTGGGGGCACACAGAGAGGGCGGGGAGGGGGCACCTTGGGGGCACACAGAGAGGGCGGGTAGAGGGTACCTTGGGCACGCAAAGAGGGCACGGAGGGGACAGACGGAGGGTGCATGGAGGGGGCATGGAGAGGGCACGCAGAGAGGGCGGGGAGGGGGCACGGAAGGGGCGGATGTTTCCGCTTGAGATGCTTGAATAAGACAGCGCGTGCCACTGCGCCCGGCCCACAGGCTCCTACAAAAATACACATCTAATGAGGTCACACAGCTAGGACTGAAGCGGCTGAAACCCAGAGTGTGGGCCCAGAGAAGCTGTCAGCAAAGTCTCAAAATAGCTTTACTAAGGTCTGTGGAACGGGGGGCGGGGCGGTTAACCCAGGAAAACGATGCCGCGTGGACACAGGGGCAGCCTCTCGTTTTAGCCGATGGCGGCCCAGGGAGCACGGTTTTGGGTGACACATTGAGTACTGAAGGGAGTTGCTATGCTCCACGCTGACACTTCCCAAGGCCTCAGGATGAGGGTCCCTGTTCTTGGGTAGGTGGGTCATTTCCAAGTCCATCTGACCCCCCTGGGGAGGTGGGAGGGGGCAGGCAGAGGGGCAGTGGCCAGGGGAACGTGGGGCCACTGTCTCGGGCCCCAGGCTGGCTGCCATGCCGGTTCCTGGGCCCCCACTCAGCTGTCCTGTCAATACAGCCCTGAGGAGGGAGAAGTCCTAGATCTTTGCCCCGCCCACCCGCCGTCTGAAAAAATAAACCCGGCCGCAGCACTTTCCCACGGGAAGAAGAGAGAGGAAGGACGGAAAGCCTCTGGCTTTTAACACGCCATTCACATGGGTCCAAGCATCCGAAACGAGCCACACAGCACACAGCGCTGCTCCTACCTTTGCCTCAACACGATTTCTCATGTCTAGGAAGAAAAAAAAAAAAATCGACATTCCCTCCCACGTTCTAACCAGTATTCTGTCACCACGGGACACATATAGCCCCTCAGGCTCCCTGTCTCCAGACTCTCAGCAGCCAGGCCCCCAACGCCTGTGCCAGCTGGTTGAGAAGGACACCGGACATTCAACGGCTGCGGCGTCCGAGGCAGCCCGCAGGGCCGCTGCAGGGAACGGGGCAGTGCTGGTTGGCTCGGGCGGCCACAGCGCTCCACGGACGGGGGGCTCACACCGCAGACACGTGCTCCTCATGGGTCTAGAGGCCAGACATCCGAGATCATGGTGTGGGCGCACGCGTTTCTCCGAAGGCACATACTGTCTCCTTGGCGGTAGGTGGCCGCCTCCTCCCTGTGCCTCCACACGGACTTTCTCCTCTTCTAAAAAGGGGATCAGTCATGCTCGGCCGGCGTGGCTCAGGGGTTGAGCGTTCACCTAGGAACCAGGAGGTCATGGTTGGATTCCCGGTCAAGGGCACATTCCCCAGTTGCGGGCTCGATCCCCAGTAGGGGGCGTGCAGGAGGCAGCCGATCTATGTTTCTCTCTCATCACTGATGTCTCTCTCTCTCTCTCTACCTCTCCCCTCCTCTCTCTGAAATAAATAAAAACATGTTTTTAATAAAAGGGGGACCAGTCATATAGGACTAGGGTTGACCCAAATAATCTCAGCTTAACTTTAACTACTGGTGTGGAGGCCTTACCTCCAAATACCGTGGTACTATGAGGTCCTGGGGATTGGGGCTTCAACACGAATTGGGGGTTGGAGTGCATGACTCAGCCCATACAGACTCATTCCCCCGGAATCTTTCTTGTTTATTTATTTACTTTTCTTCTTGTTTAGCTTTACCAGCCCACGGGACAGGCTGCCCGTGAGGTACCCGTCTGGACATTTGGGGTTAATTGTTTCCTTGACGACCCCCCCCCGTGGCACCAGATCCCACCCTCTCTCACGGAAGAGGGCACAGCCTCCCACGGTGCCCCCTGGCACAAGGAAGGGAGAGCTGGCCCAGCCAACCCTCAGGCCAGGAGGCACCGGGCCCAGCCCCCGCTGCGTGGGAATGGGCACTCACTTCTCCTCCGTGGGCACTGCCCACGCTGCCGTGATCATGGCCGCTAATCCGCCCACCTGAAGGGGAGGTGCCCGGGAAGCAGAGCCCAGCTCCTCCGTCTCTGAATTCCCACGGCTCAGAGCACGGGCACAGCACACGCTTTCCACACAGCCCGCCCTCCTGAGCGGCAGTGCCCAGGAATGCTGGGGCTGACACGCCGCCATGCCAGCCCCAGCCGCGTGAGCCCGGCCAGGCCTCACATAGATGAGCTTCCCAGGACACAGACCAGGCTCCTCCCCACAGCCCTTTCCCAGAGGGATCTGGGGAGACCCTGACACCAGCCCGCCCGCCCCCCCCCCCCCCCCAGGCCCCGAGTGCTGCTGGGGCCCAGCTGGCCCCTCTCCATCAGAGCGCAAGGGCTTTCGTCATGTCCTGACTCGCTGTTTTCAACAGAACCTGACCGTGGCGACAGAATGCACGTGGCTTTGCCGGGCTGCACACGGACGTTCAGAATTCCTCGGTGCGTCAGCCGCTCCGGGGCTAGAGGGCGCTCAGAATAGCTCACAACGAGCAACACCCATGGCCAAGGGTAGTTGTGAAAGTTGGTTTGGACTTTTCCCCAGAGCAAACTGATGTTCATCTCAGACGCCAGCAGGTGCAGCTGACCCAGGGCTGGTCCAGACCCTCCTCGAGGACCCGCTCCTCACTCCTGTCCAGGTCTTTGGCCGTTGCTAGTCCCTTCTCCTTTCTTCAGCGTGCAGTTGGGGAAATAATCTATCCAATCATACTTAAAGGCACATGCGCGCACACACACACAATCCTCCTCCCTCCCCCCCCCCCCCCCCGATTCTCAACATTCCTCGCCATGGAGAGCGTGGCTAGGGCCCGTCCTCTCTTGCTTTCAGGTTGCGCTAAAAATAGACGACATTCCCATAGCCCAGCCCCTGAGGAGTTCCTGTCACGAGCAGGCTCATCAGCCCAAGTGTGAGAACAGGTGCGTGCAAGACGCTCCCCGGGGAGGGACACGTTTCCCGTGTCGGTATCTGTGGTCATGGCGAGCCCTCCGACAGCGCCAAGCCCAAAACTACCACATGACACTGGTTCCACATAAAGCCCCTGCCAGGACAAACCAACTGTGTACATCAGAGAGAGCTGTTATGCAGAATCACACACACATACACACCCAGGTCAGATGCGCACACACCCCCCGGATGAGATGCACGTGCGCGCACACGCACACACACACACGCACACACCCAGGTCAGATGCACACACATATACACCCCCCAGATCGCATGCAGGCTCGCACCCACAGGACAATGGCTGAACCAGCATGGTCTATCCATACAGTGGAGTCTGACTCAGCCTCCAGAAGGCACGGGTACACAGGCTGCGTCATGGATGAACCTTTTGGTGACCGGCCTGTTGCTCAGCACAACAAGCTGATCCCAAAAAGACAAATGCTGTGTGTGGGATTCCACTTACACCAGGTCATCTGGAGCCGCCCAACTCTAGGGACCGGAAGCAGGTGCTGGCGGCCAGGAGCGGGCAGGTGTGCGAGGTGACATGGAGCGTGAGTGTGACGGGTGCAGAATTGCTCTTCTGTGGGAGGTCGACCTTCTGGCCGACCCGTGGGGATGGACTTGCCCTGCTGAACTGCCGCTGAAAGTGTCTCCAGGGTTCAAGTTCATGTGATGGGTATTTTACCACCATTAACATTTGAAACAAAATTTCAGTTAAAACAAACGAAAGCCTTCAGCAGGCCACGACATAGGAAGGGCTTCGGGGCTGTGCCAAACAGCCCATCGCCGCTGCCCTTGGCGCCCCTTTCCCGCTGTGTGGACAGCAGGCTGAGGGACCCTTTTTCATGCTGGGAAACTGGGACCGCCTCTGTGCCGTGGGTGCCGGGGCACTGGGCAGAGGTAAAATGAGATTATCCGAGGCTGCCAACCCGCAGACCATCCCCAGATCAGAGAGTTCACGGGGCCAGGTCCAGCCACCGGGACAGAAAGATTCAACCGGGACAGAAAGATTCAACCGGACCCCGGGCCCCTGGAGAGGACGAGGCGACTCGGGCTGAGGGAAGCTGCAAAGAAGTGAGAACTCAAGGAGCTTCAGTAACTCCCGGACCCACCACGGCGAGGCAGGGCACCATTCTCGTTAGGAAGGCTGGTGCCGTGGAGAGCAGCGACAATGTCTGGACAGGTTCAAGCCTCGGACTGATGAGAGGGCACAGTCCTCTTGTGGCCACGAGCAAGTCCCAGCCTGGAGGGCAGAGCCCTCCCAGCACCATGATAGCCAACAGCTGTGGTTGTCAGCGTGAACCTGTGGTCCGAACACGTGGCCCCAGGTGCCCGAGGGATGTGGGCTTGATCGAGTTCAGGCGCATGTGATTGAGTAGGATCGAACCCCACGAGAATGGTGTGAACATCTTGGCCTCGTGGCATCGGCTATAAAATAAAGACTCGGCTCGTAGTCCCTGGCGCTGGCGCTGTCTCTCCATCAGAGAGAACAGCGTCCCACCCAGACCCAGCTTTCATTCTCTTGTCTGTCTTTTCTCAATCCTTCACCACCCCCACTCAGGGTCACCCTTGGCCGTGCTGGCACGGCACATGGTGCAAGAAAGGGGCCTCGCTCAAGAGACACAGACACCCCTGCTCAGGGGAGGGTGGGTGAGAGGGCGGGGTGCCAGGTGGGCGGGTGCCGAGGTCACTGTGACGGGGAGGGAGGGGAGGGGCGTGAGTCTCCAGAAAGGATGCCTGCGCTGGTTTGCGAGCAGCAAGGGATGGAGTAGAACCGGCCCTAGGAGAACGGCCTTGAATGCTGGTTCCAGGCTCCTTCCTGGCTCTGGACGGGAATCGAATCTGCGTTTTACTAAGCGCTCCGGGATGCTCGTGTGCGCTTGGTGAGCACTGGGGCGTGCCCCCCCTGGCCCAGGAGCTGTGTCCCAAAGGAGCACACCCCACTGAAGAGGCGTGGGGCCAGGCTGACCCCGAGTGTAGCGTCCCAAGCCGACCGGCGTCGCACCTGCTCCAGCTGAGTGCTCTGCCCTCGGCTCTGGCTGTCCTGTCTCTTCCCTCTCGCCCTGCCGCTGATAGGAGATAACAGGAGATAACTCAGCCTTCTCGTCGGGGCAGTAGGAGGCTGTGGCCCTGGGTTCTGCGGCTGCGGAGTTTATTTCCTCCTACTTCATGACAACCGAGGCATTAAATAGCCTTTAATCGCCGCTGTCCCTTGCCTGCTCCATGGCCACTGCTGTGGCTTGGAAATCCAATATGAGAAATCTTCCTTTATGGCAGCCTCCATAGCTGGGAGCAAAGCAATTTGGAGACTGTGTTTATGGGAACAGTTTGTGCATCCTCGGCTTCTGTTACAAATTAATTCCTCGCTTGGACGGCACTTACAAAATACACAGTTTAAGGAATATAAATGGGTTATCAACTCGCCACCGGATAAACAGCCAGAGAAGGTGCCGCTTATCGACGCATCGATAGGAACGCGCGACGGAGCTCAGCTCTCTCCTCGCCACCCGGTCCTCCCGGCTAACCTGGCCCTGAGCAAGGAGGGGAGCGTGAGACCTGTGTCCTTACTTCCCGGCGTGATGTGTGTCTTCTGTGAGGGAGGCGGGGCAGGTGGGCGTGGGATGCAGCCGGCGACAAGCTCCCACTCAGAGACGATCGCAAGGTCTCGGTCTCAGTTTTAATGCCCGCCGGGGCCTTGGCAAAGCATGCGGAGCGAGGGATTCCCCCGACCCAGCACGTGAGACGTGAAGGGACGTTCTTAATGTGGTGAGCCATGCATCTCCTTGATTAAAAAACATAAACGCTGAAACTAAGAAAGTCCACCCTGAGCGAGCCCAGGAAAGGGTTGGAGAAGCCCTGTGGGAGCTGTGTGATTGGGGGACGCGGTGGATCACCCCAGACTGAGATGACAGGGAGGCCCAGCATCCGGGCACCTCGGCCGGGAGTGAGGAACAGGGCCCAGGGCCGGCTCGTGGGAGAGGTGCGCGCCAGCCGCCCGGCACACACACCCTGTCCCACCAGCACCAGCGGTATACTCATGGAGTTAACAGGGAAACGCAGGCTCACACCGCCGGCCAGGCGGAAGGTCCAGCGGGTTTCTGCATTTCCAGGAAGTCCACAGGATGGGATCGAGGGACAGTCGGACACCCACCCTCGGGGGCCACCAGGGACAGCGCCCTGGCCATCGGAACGTTCATGTGGACTCCACCACTCCCCCACGGACCTCCTCTGGCTCAAAAGGAGTCCCGCCCAGCCGCATGGCTCAGTGATGGAGCGTGAACCTATGAACCAGGAGGTCACAGTTCAATTCCCAGTCAGGGCACAGGCTCCTTGTCTTATCTCCCTGAGGGCATGCCTCATTTTTATGCCCAGACTGCCATCCTGCCTTCTAGCTCACATGCCCTCGGGCAGGGACCAGCCCACACATCAGGGTTCCCCTCAAGACTCGGCACAGGGCGAGGCATGGGAGGGGCACTGGAGTACAGGAGGAACCTCTCAGGTCCTTTCCAGGGCAGTACGTTCCCGAGTTCGCCCACGTCCTGCAGAGCCTGGTGCCAGGCTGCCGGGGTCCGGGGCACCCTGACCACAGCGGCCACCGGCCCCGTTCTGGGCATCGGGGTGTTTCTGAGCTACGCACCGGAGCGCACGACCCCAAGGTCAGCTGGGTAATGAGATACAATATGGAGCAGTGAATGATGAGTGCCCACAAGGAAGAGCCGTTTTTAGAAAAGCAAATTCAATGCCGTGGAGGTTATAGAGGTAAGGAGCGCGAACGTCCTGCAAGACCAGGCATGCGTGGTAAACCTGGAGAGACAA
Source organism: Corynorhinus townsendii (assembly GCA_026230045.1). NCBI lineage: Eukaryota > Metazoa > Chordata > Mammalia > Chiroptera > Vespertilionidae > Corynorhinus > Corynorhinus townsendii. The sequence goes on from JAPDVU010000008.1 coordinate 148,044,958, forward strand.
GCACACGTGAGCGCCTCCTATCTCCACGTTACATAAATCTCAGCTGCAACTCAATGGCTGTGCGTCACGAAGGTCAATCAACAGGCCCACGTTAAAAGAAAACGGCATTAGCCCTACGTTTAAGAACAAAGCAAAAAAGAGAAAAGTATAAAAGATGCATTAATAAAAAAACTAGAGGCCCAATGCATGAAGTTCATGCAGGAGCAGGCCTTCCATCTTCTGGCTGCGGGCACTGGCTTCCCTCCCACACCTGGGAGCCGGGCTTCCTTCGCAGAGGTAGGCCCCACCCACCCACCCACCAGAGCCTGCAGGTCCTTGGCCTGGGCCTCCCTCTTTGGGGCGATCATGGGGGGATGGCCGGGCCCCCCGACCAATCACATCGCACCCGCCTTGGCTGGCCTGGCACCAGTGGGTGTCATAGCGTGGTCCCGGGTGGTCGTCCGGATGGTCGTTCCACTGTTCGGCCTTCCAGTCTAATTAGCATATTACGCTTTTATTATTATAGATTTCAGGTACACGACATTACAATTGGATATTTGTAGTCCGCACTGTGTGTTTTTCTTTAATGTGGTCCGACTGGTATACACGGTCATACATATCTCAGGTGTGTGACGTTATGATTGGCTCTCCGTAGCCCACACTGCGTTGTGCGTGGCCCCGTTGATGCACTGTGATGACATGATACCCTCTCTCTCCTCCTACACTAAATTTTGTTTTCACCCCAGCACCTTACCCACACGTCAGTCACTGCTGAGTAAGGAGACGAACTCCAGTGCGGATGAGGGCTCTGTCCTTGACCAAATGTTAGCCATACTCCCAGCAGCTGTCTTCTCGACTCAGCCTCGACGTTGGCCCCCAGCCCCACCCCCAGCCCCAGCTGGCCCTTCACAGCCCAGTTTTAGCGAGAACTCCGCTGAACCCGTTCGGAGGGAGTCGCCACCCTCAATGTCCTTGCAAGTTCCTCTGTCCCCCACTTCGATGCCTAAACCCTTGGCCTGCCTGCAGCAAGCATCCTGTTAGGCTGGCCCCCGGGTGCCTCCTGTTCGTAACTGCCATCCCCTGGCCCCCCTGTCCCCCTGCTCTGTGGGCATAAAGCCCCTCCTGTCCTGGTTGAATCTCTAGGTAAGCCCAACCTCCCTCCCGCACTGCAATTGCCTCGAGGCGATCACGTGGCGCGATAAAGGCTTCCCTGCAGTTTGAGAAGGGTCTGAGCCGGTTTTTAAATGGTGGGCAGTGCTGCCCAGCCCATGTGGCTCAGTGGACTGAGCATGTCTCCTGCACCGGGAGGTCACGGCTCGATTCCCAGTCACAGCACGTGCCTGAGTTGCCGGCTTGACCCCCAGTAGGGGGTGTGCAGGAGGCAGGTGATGGGTGTCTCTCTCTCATCGACGTTTCCATCTCTCTCTCCCTCTCCCTTCCTTTCTCTCAAAATTCAATAAAAACATTTTTTAAAGAAGATTGGCTTCCAATTTCCATTTATAAAAACTAACAAAAACCTCCAACAACAGAGAACAGTGTTTTGGATTTTCGTGGCAAACTTAAACACCAGAGGTAATCAATCACGCGTCCGTTCAGTAAAACAACTTTGCCACCGCAGTGGTGCTTCAGGAGCTGGAAATGCAGAGAACGACGCAGCCCTCCCGGTGACCCAGACCCGCACGGTCACGGCATGGGGCGGTTCCACTGTGCGCTGTCATGACAACTCGCTCTGGAAGGCCTCCTTCCCGCGGGGCCTGACGGCGCTCACAGGCCTCCCGCAGCTCACACCCGGGAAAGCTGCACCTGCGGGCGAGCTGCGCTCCTGCCCACCGTCCGCGTCCCCGCAAAGGCTCCGAGCAAAGGAACCGGTTAGAAACCAAACTGCCCCCACTGTCCCCCGCACTGCGTCCTCGGAGCCAGCCACATGTCCACGCCGGGGCCGCAGCTTCCCACACAGCGTCCCTGAGAGTGGATTCTGTGTGTGTGTGTGTGTGTGCGCGCGCGCCTGTGCGCACACGCGTGTGTGTGGGGGGGGTGGGCATCTGTGCTGACCTCAATCGCCTGTGTTAGCAGCCACACTTCTGCTCAGAGGCCAGCAGAGCGAACAGGAGCACAGATCAGGCTCAGAAGCCCCTCAGAGAGGAGGAGGGGATGCGTCCCATCTTCTCTACCTCGACCTAAACCCGCGGCCTCGGGTTCTAGACGGATCCATGGCGCAGCGGGAGGGGACGCCAAGGCTCAGCCACCGGGGGCACCTCCATGGTGCCAGCAACCTATCACCCTGCCTCTGGCTCTTACAAATCTAAACCTGCGATTGGCACATGGCTCAGCAAACGTCCTCTCGGGCACCCGCCCAAGCCCCCGACGGCTGTGGGCGTGAGCGGCTGGAGCAGCTGTATTATTCTCCACAGCCCACCGGCACAGGCCATGCCTCCAGTGGTTAGAGCAGTGCGCCACCGCCACACTCTGGAACAGGAGTCGGCAATGAAAGGAAAATAAAAAAAAAAAACCCTTCAATACATACAATATCTTGAATGCCTCTCAAGGAAATGAAGCTGAGTGGAAACAGCCGCCCTGGGAAGGTTGCGTATTATAGGATTCCATCTCCATAACGTTCCCGAAATGAAGGCATTAAGGAGTGGAGAGGAGATGAGCACCGGCCAGGGCTTAGGGAGGTGGAGGAGGAGCGGGGGAGCCGCTGTGGCGGTAAAAGGGACCCCAGGGACCCTGTGGTGAAGCTGTCTGCATCCTGCTTGTGCTGTTGGTCATGCGACTCTACACGTACGACAAAATTGCACAGAACTAGATACGCACGCGTACACACAAGCGACGAGTGCATGGAACTATGGAAATCTGCGTAACATCCGACGTAGCAACATCCGTGTCCTGTCTGTGATACAGCATGCAGGACGTCACCACGGGAGGACACCGGGTGAAAGGTACACGGGACCTCTCCATGTTATTTCCTACAGCTGCACGGAAATCCGTAATTACCTCAAAATAGAAAGTTCAAGAAATGCAACTAAATATTGTTTCCCACTCGAAACTACCTTCGTCCCCACTCGGAATATCACAGACAAGGAGCGTGGCTGTACTGCATGAGCAGGCACACTGCAATAACATACGAAATGACGAGAAAGAGTAAACCCCAACGGGAGTAAGGTGACATCTCACCCTCCATTAACTCTTTTTTTTTTAAGCCATGATCTCTGGCATTCATTGTAATAAAATCTATGCAAGACACACAAGAAACAAGACATAATTGCAGACCAAGGCCTCCCTTCTCCCCAAAAGATGATAGAATCGGGCTCATCGAAGGTATTAAAGGGATTCTGATGAGCAAAAATCACCAAGTGGAAAGAAACTCCGTAAGAAATTAAGAACGCAGTGCATGGTTTACCAGATTACACGACAGAAGAAAAAACACACAAAACGGAACTTGAAGATATTGTAGTCTACACTAAAATACAGACATAAAATACAGACATATTATCTCTACACTAAAATACAGACATAAAATACAGACATATTATGTCTACACTAAAATACAGACATAAAATGGGTGGAAAATACACATTCAAGAAAAGACAAATTCAAGAGACATGGGTCATCTGATAGAAGGGCTAACACACAGTAACTGAGCTCCGGGAAAAAGAGAGAAAGGGAAGGAGAGAGAAGCAGTAACAAGAAAGGCATGAGCTGAGCCAAGCAGGGCAGCAACAAATGAATGAGACACCACACACCTGGGCACACAGAGCTACACGGAGACCCATTTCTCATGGGCAGACTGGCAAAAATGCATTATTGGCAACATGATATGTTGGAGGGACTGCGAGGAAATGCTCACTCACAAATAAAAAATGGAAAGAAGTAAAAATTCCATAATTCTAAATGGGAATGGAAAGACCAATATGGATTCATGGGTTGCCTTTTCTTCTGAAAATGTATTTCCCAGCTCTGCCCACCACAAGGCTAGGAAACGCGGCTAACGCGCTTGCAATGGGCACAGTACTGCCCAGCAGTGATCTCTACGAACAGTTCACTGGTTGATTCCAGGTCTAGAGCAGGAAATGGACTAGACCAACCGGGGACATCAAACCGTTACCCACGACGACTTGGGCTGTGTGGCCAGGAGCACAGGTGACAGAGTCCAACGGGCCCAAGATGGGACAATTTTAGCAACAAAAACAATAATGACGAGGATAGATGAAGACGCAGGGTGAGTGATAATAATAATGAAGAACCACCACACTGGTCACCCTTGCAGGATGCCAGGGAACCAATTCACGACTTGGAAAATAGGTAAGCGAGGGAGGCGAGCATTTATCCCTTTGCTGTGAGAACCGCTCTGCAGGCTCACCAAGTATGTTGTGAGAAAACTCCCTACTGCATGGAAGCAAGTACACTCGCTAAGGAATGTCGACAGAACCACAGAATCAGAATTCCAGTCTGCAACCCCAATAGAAATAATGGACCTAGTCAATGATTGCCAGTGGCTGATATAACCCTTAGGTGAGAAGCGTTGATATTTTGACTGCATTGGAGTTCATGGGTAAGTGCGGACAACATGTGAAAACCCTACCAACCTCAGCATTCTAAGATGGACAAACGGGCCGGGTATGCTTCCCGTGGGTGGGGTGCAATAGGAAGAACACCAGGCCACGCAGGAGCTATTCTTGTCCAACCACCACCAACCAAGCAACCAAAATTGCGGTCATGGACTCTGTAGACTCATCAGTTTACCGCAGACACAGCCGACAGAGGCCCCTGTTCACCCCACGGGGAGCCAACCTGCAAACACAGGAAGTGCAGACTCCTGTAGGCCACGCACCACCACGTCTGCGATCCACACATCGTGAGGTTAAAACAAGTGGACGGTGGAACCTAAGATCACAAGGAACTGGCTAACCATCAAAACTGAATGCAGCATTTGTGCCTTGTCTAGATGCTGATGGCACCAACGTCTAGAAATACCTGTAGGACAAGGTTCCTAAGGTCTGGTGACACACGCTGGCGGTGTTAGAAAGTCCTGATTTTCAAGAGAGAGGATGGAAGTATCTGTGGGGCCCCGAGGGGGAGGGGAACAGCACCGGACCGGAGGGTCTACCTCAAACTGTCGGCAAGGTCACCTGTGGGTCAGATGAGCCATGTGGCTTTCCATCTCCCGATAGTGTCCACAGGAACATGGTTTCCTCTGCGAATGAACGAAACCCACGCAGCACGCAGCCCGGCGCCCTGAGGCGTGCCTGTCTAGACTCTTCCCTAACGCGACGCCAGCCGGAAGGGGAGCACAGTCGTTCGGACGGGAGACTTGATGGGATGCTGTAGATTTCATTTGGCGGACGCCGGGTTAGCTCAGGAAAGACAAGTCACAGACACACGAGGAAGGGGGCCCCGCTGCGACCAGACAGCGGCACACACGCTCGCTCACGCAGCAGAGATTACAGCAATGTGGTCCTGGCCCGGGAATCAGCGATGATCCCGCTGACCACACACGTTGCCCAGAAATGGCCAGTCACGGTGCCTCGGGGACAAGCATCACTTGTTAAACCACAGAGGGTTCTTTAATAAATGGTGTTGGGATAACTAGGTTCAACTTAAAAGTCAATTCAGCCACACAGAGCTCAAAACGTCCAATTCCAGATAAAAGTGGGAATGTGAATATGAAATAATAACAGAAACTAAAATCTAGAATTGAATATCAAACTTGTGGGAGAAGGACGGGACTCTGGAGAATGACAGAGGAAAAGGCGGAGAGATTTGCTAAGTTAACGTTTTGTATGTGAAGGAACAAAAACAAACTTTAAAAAAAATCACATAACCTAATGAGAGAGCAAACAACATGGGGAAAACAGGCTTAGAAATGTTAAATGGGTTAATATGAACCCTGCATAAAAATGTTAGTAAAATTCTCACGAAAAGAACACTAAAAGCGAATAGATCAAAGGCCAAGGATGTGAACAGTTTACAAAACAGAAACTGTTAGAAGGAAAAGGAAAATGACTGAATGCAGAAAATGGTAAAAAAAAAAAAAAATGCAAATATACACAAAATAAGGCGATGTTTTGCCTGTGAAATTAACACAACTCTTAAACAGATAATACTGAATTCTGGCAACGGCGCAGCGACATCCGTCAAATCTGTTCGGAAAGCAATCTGACAGTATGTGCGGAGCCCCGGTAATCCCACTTCTGGGAACGAATCCTAGGAAATAATCCCAAACACGGGAGCCGTGTGCAGGAAGCCACCCACCACGGTGTCTCCTACACGAGCTACACCTCGAGAGCAGGCGGCAGGCGCCAACGCGAGAGACTGCGCGGGCGGGCCACCGTGGGTTCTGCTGCAGCCAACGACAAAGCTGGTGACAGAAATGTGTAGTAACACGGAGACGCGTCTGTGACAGGCGGGCAAGTGAAAAAGGCGGTGGCCCGAGGACAGTCGTACCAGGGTTACAAGAACGTGGAATAGACGCGTGGAAAGGTCAACCGAATTGAGAAAACCGGGCATTGTGTAGGGTCACACGGACTTTTCCCACTCGATGCTCCAGGAGTTTGGGGGGAGCAGGTTACATGCCTCCTAGAGGCATCTGCACCCTCCGTGGTGAGAAGCCAGGTCGAGGCCACACACCTGGGCTCAGCCCAACACACACCGCGGCCCAACACAGACCCAGCCACGCTCGGCGTCCGGGCCGAACACGTCCCACGGGCACCCGGCTCCCCGAGGATGTTGTAAGCTCACGGGACACAGCCCCGACGGTGAGGCGTCCCACGCACGTGTCCTGAGGTCGCGGCAGGAGAGGATGGCCGAGCGGCTGGCAAACCCACGAGCCCCGTGCTCCCCTCTGACGGGTCCCCCGTGTCACTACAGAGATCGCCTTTTCTTCTGTGTGTGTGTGTGTTTTTTTGCCTAAAAAAATAAAGGTCGGCCCTCAGAAAGGACGACTGGATGTAACCGGAACAGGGCCTGCTGTTAGGCTGAGGGACACGTGGGGACAAGCGCGGGTCAAGGCATAGGTAGCTGCCGTGGAGGAAGCCAAGAGAAACACACACCAGACACAGGCTCCTAACGAGGCCCTGGCAGGGGGCTGTGCGCTCTGCCAAGTCACAGGTCCGCCCGGCTCCTGCCAACCACAACCACCCCCTTCCCAGCCCGACTCCCAGATCCACTGGGAGGATGCTTCCTGCACCCGCACCTCATTCCCTGCCCAGCCCAGCGTGCAACCTGGGCGGCCTCCATCCTTCCCGGACAGGACCTCTCCCCAGAGACAGAGGGAGAGGCACGCCCACCACGCTGGCAGCTGCAGCGGCTTCTACAGCCGAATCCCGGCAGGGACGCGCCCTCTGCCACCTAGAGGGTGCCCGGTGTCCTCGTTCCTGTACACCCAGCACCTGGGTGGTGCCAGGTCACCCCTGCTGGCCTGAACTCCGACTGTCTCCCCCGGGTCCTGCCCAAATCGGCAGCCTTCCCAGGGAGGAGAGGGCAGGGCCGGGAAGGGGCGGGCTGTCTTCTGCCAGCCCTTCCTGCCACAGGGCGCCTGGGTCCCTCGTCCGCAATGCCCGGGGGCACCGAGTCACGAGGCAGGGGTCACTCAGTCCAGGGCCGTGGCAGCCTGGGCAGCGCCTGCTACTGTTCCCTGGCAGATACGGGACTTCCCCACCCTTTCTGGGATGATACCTCCCACGTCCCTCCGGAGGGACGGTGCTGTCCTAGGACACAAGTGGCCAGCACAGGCGGTCTTTGTGGCCTGCCGGGCGCGCACACTGCATTGGGCATCGTCTTCCCGACAAGCCGCAGAGCTGCCCCGGGACCACCACGGTCTGCAGGGCCAGGGCTCGACGCAGCTAACCCCTCTCACCTCCTACCTTTCTACCAGTTATGACCCTGGTGACGCATGTGAGGACAGCCGCAGACTCATGCATTTGCTTCTGAAAGGATATGAACTGAACCCACTTTTCAATTTGAACATGAAGCCATGTTGGAACCGCAAAGCCCCACCCCATGCCTCCGCTCCAGCCGCGTGGGAAACAGAGACACCGGCTCCGGCCCAAACCAGGCAGCGGGCAGCTCTTTAAAACAAACGCGCGCCCAATGGAAACCTATGAAGTGAGGCTCTACTGTGAATCCCAGCAGAGCCGTTGGCTACACCAAACCGTGTCTGGGGCCCGCGCTTCGGGCTGGTCTACAAATGGTGCAATATTGTGGGTGGAAAGCTGACCATATTCTTGATTTTTCCGTGGCTTGGCAAAAAAAAAAAAAAAAAAAAAAAAAGGAGGGCAAAGAACAGACACCCCAGTTCTCAGCCCCCCCAGTTCTCAGCCCCTCAGGCCACGGACGCAGCGCTGACCGCTCTGTGGGGACGCGCTCTGCATGTCTCCTGCGAGCCCCTCGCTCCCCTGCGGGGCTCCCCTCTGCAGCCAGGGCTCTGGCCCCTTGTCTCTGAGGCCGAGTGCTCGGAGGGAAGCTACGTGCTGTCAGAACAGCGAGCAGACAGCCAACGGGGCCCCAGCAGCTGTCAAGGCCGAGGGAGTCCCCTCACGTGGGCCTTCCCTTTCCCAAGTGCCTGGAGCTGCTGGGACCAGAGCGTGGAGAAAGGCCGAGGGCGATGCCATGTGAAACGCGTCGTCATTCTAAGTTAAAAAAGGTGGATGCTCACTGGGGACTCCGCGGGGGAACACCTCGTAAAGCAAGTCACCATCTGACCAGGACGCGGCAGTAAAACGGCCACGGATTAGGCTCCAAACGCGTGGCCCTGGACCCCTGTGGACAGGGACCCCTTTGTCGTGGCCGCCGGGCAGCACGGACACGATCAGACACATCCAGGCCGTGTGCTGTCCGCACTCAGGGCCCCTCGCCGGCTGCCTTGCAGGCACAGGGACGCCGTCTCAGGTCACCGAGGAACAGAGAGGGGACGCCGGCAGTCGGAACTCGTCCACATCGCTTCCCACGTGGGAGGTCCATCCCGCGTGCATTCGGGACAGAGGAGCTGGGAAGTCAAGGCCTCACGGAGACCACAGAGCGACGGGCATGACGTGGGACAATTTGGTTCTCGACAACATGCGTGCTGCTCCCAGCTTTCCGGGGCCTGACAAGGAGGCTCAGACCCGAAAGCTCCGCCCGCCTGAGTGCTCCGGGGCCTCTGCTCTGTGGTCCCAAGGACGGGGAGGTAAGGAAGGCGGCGGGAGGAACAGGATGCGGGAGGAGGAACAGGCCCACAGCCTTCTGGAAATTTCCACACTGAATCGGCAGGAGAAACATCAGGGCGCATGGTATGGAAGACACCCAGGCAGCATGGCGCTCACGGCCGGGAGACGGAGAAGCAGAGGGCGGCCCGGGTGCCTGCAAGCAGATACTGAATGCACCCCTGTTTCTCCACTGGAACGCCCCCCACTGCGAGCCCGCGCGTGGGCAGGCCCAGAGCCGGGACAGCAGCAGAACGATCATGGCCGGACGCTGGTCCTGTCCAGGGGGCCCGGCTCCTACTCCCCCGGCCACCCCTCCCAGCCTCGCCACAGCGGCACAGCCCTGGCGCCGTGGGGGGAGGAGGCTGAAAGACGGCTATTTTGAGAGACCAGAGGGTTTTCGTGGCTAATAGGGTTTGTTGAAGCTTAAAAGACAAGATCCATCTAGAAATGTTCACAGCAGGATGATCTCACAGGAGTTATTTAAAGCAACGTACCCTTTTAGATGCGACTGGCTGGGAGGCGTCTCCCGGGCTTTACGTAAGAGGGAGGCACGTGCGGCGGAGCCCTCAGCTCGGTCTGCGGCCCGAGCGCGTGTGAGCAGGGCGCGGGGCGCAGGCTGAACCATTCGGACATCGTATCCATATGGTCTACCATCGATCCTTCCCCGAACACCTTCCTGCTAATGGCCCTGCTTCGTACGTGGGTGAGAAACTAGGAAGACGCCCGTTTTTCTCATCGGCCAACCCTGACATCGACACCCGTGCTGACGTCTGCACCCACGCTGTCTCCTCTCCTGTGACAATGCCCCACTGTCCGCGTTCCCACCCTTCCCTTCCTCTCTGGGCCTCACTGCTCCCCATCGCCGCCTCCACGCACCCATGACCACTCACCTGCTCTCGCTCCACCAGATGGCTTCCACCATGCTCTGTATCCACAACACACACATCAACCCCCGCCTGAGTCACGCCTGCCTCCAGACACCATTCCTCAGACGCGGCAGCACCGGATCCCAAGGGAGGTGCCCATGTCTGGTGTGTCGCATTCCCTCCGGGTCCCCTCCGGCTCCCCTCCGGGCTGGTTTCCACCTCGGCCACACCAGGGACACGGCTCTGGTCGCCACCAGCAGTGACCTCCGCGTGGCCAGAGCCTCTGGCCGCTTCTCTGTTAAGTTCCACGTCTTCCCCTTGCAATTCCGCGCCATCTCCCTTTCCTGACTTGTCTCCTGCTGTTGCCCTTTGAGGGCCCCCCGGTCCATGGTTAAGCCCCTAAACGCGAGAGCCGCCGGGCTTCAGCCTGGCGCCTCCTCTTCTGCAGCCACACTCCCCTCCAGGGGGCCTCATGAGCGTCATCTAAATGCTAGGAACACCCCAGAGTGCACCTCCTCACCTCACCTTTGCTCTGAACTCCTCTTGAATCTCTTTATCTCGCCGTCTGCCAGGCACCTCATCAACGGGGCAGTGTCTCCCAGACAGGGGGGCGAAGACTCATTCTCTGGGGCACAGGGAACATTCTCCACATTCCACGGGCCATGGCCCTTAGAGAGCACACCCCGGCCTACACAGTCTACTTTCTTAGCATTTAATGTCTCCTCTCAATTAAACTTAAATTTAGTTGATCCATCTTCGTAGCAGGGCGATAGGAAAGATGGAGCAACACTGAGCGAGGCCGAAGCGGAGTGTGTGAGTACGCCCCCCGCCCCCCAACCGAAGGCTCCATCTCGTTAGCCATCCCACCAACCGCTTTGGGCTCAAGTCAAACATCTAAAGACTTTCCTCGATCGCTCCTTCTCCTTCCCTCTAGACACACAGTGACACAAGGCCCTCTGGCCCTGCCCCAAACATTCCCCAAGTCCTCCTCACGCCCCAGTGGCCATCGCAGCGCTTGCCAGACTCTGCCAAAGCGCCTACCTGGCCCTCCCGTTGGTACAGGCTTCCCCTAAGCTCTCTGCCACGTCCCCCACCCCACCCCCGGAGGGCCTCTCCTGGAGCCTGGGTGTCGGGTGGGCCACCTGGCCCGTCAGCCTCCCATCAGCGTCTCCGCAGGATCCGCAGTGCCCACCTGCCACGTTCATTTCCTCAAACACGTTAAAGGAAGTTACACCTCAGAATAGATTTACAGAGAGCCGCAGAGGGTTCGGGCGTCCATTCCTTACCCAGCTTCATTCCATGTCCGCGGAACAACGCCCGTCCCACGGTAAACGCTCACTGACCTACCGCACCGGTGGAAAGCCAGAAGGCAGGCGCACTCCCCACTCCACGCCCGCGAAATGGGCAGCGGACTTTCTCACACCACGGGTCACACAGGAGCACGCACGCACGCATGTCTGGGCCTGAGGCTCTCACCGGGTGAAAGACCTCCACGCAGTGAAGATGAAAGCTCCTCTCCTGTCTGTCGGCAGCTCCCTCTCCTGGGTCTCCGTGGAGACCGTGCACGTTAGCAAAGTGCTCTCTTGCAGGGGCCCCTTCTCAGCTGTTTCCTGGCTGCTTTTGTTTTGGTTTTTCCAAGAAAAGCACCGGGTGCCGCCAGTGAAGAGACAGGTTTCTGGCTGAGAGCCCACTCCCAGCTCTGCAACTCAACAGGACCCCGCGTGAGGGGGCTTCCTTTCCCCACCCACGCAGGCTGAGAGGCAGATGACCCACGGCCTGCAGGACAAGGAACTCTCCCCTGGGGCCCGGTCAGCGTGGGCCCGGCTCTCTGGGATCCACCGTCGCCTGGGGTGGCAGGGCGCTCAGGCTCAATGACACCAACGCTGTCAGACAAAAGGATGTGGAAGTGCCCTGACCGGCTTGGCTCAGCGATAGAGCTTCGGCCTGTGGACCGAAGGGTCCCTGGTTCGATTCCGGTCAAGGGCACGTACCTTGGTTGTGGGCACATCCCCAGTAGGGAGTGTGCAGGAGGCAGCTGATCGATGTTTCTCTCTGATCAATGTTTCTAGCTCTCTGTCCCTCTCCCTTCCTCTCTGTAAAAAATCAACAAAATAAAATTAAAAAACAAACAAAAACAAACAACAAACAAAAAGGACGTGGAAGCAGGCAGAGGATGGGGCCTCATTCACCCCGGGAAGACCACAGTGGGAAGCACCCCGAGGATGCAGGGAGCGCATCCCGGAGACTCAGAGCTGGCCGCTCAGGACCACAATGGGATGGACCCCGAGGACGCAGGGAGCGGCATCCCGGACCCTCAGAGTTGGCCGTGCAGCCGTGGCTGGACCCTGTCCCCATCGCCCTCGCTGCCGGGACCAGAGGCAGGTAGCCGACGCCTCTGAGTCAGGGAGCCGGAGGCCCCGATCTCCCCATACACAGTCATTCCAGCCCAGGCAGGTGGCGCAGGGCCGGTGCTTTCCAGGGGAGGGGCCGCCACTGAGCCACAAAGCTTCGCGCCTGTGGTCCAGGCCGTGGATTCATCTCCATCCGCCCGCCGGGTCCCTGGCGTGGAGCGGGCTCGATGCGGAGGGCCCGGCAGCCTCTCCTGCAAGGCCATCCTGACCGACCCAGGAGAGAGGCCTGAGCCCCATGGGCACCGGATCTCCAGGCCCCCAGCCGCCCTTCGTGTTGGTGGAGTGCGGCTCGCCCCCGGGCACTGGGCACACACCACCGCATCCTTCCAGGCTGCGGACTCCACGTGGGCCTGGGAGTCCACCCCGCTCCGCCCAGGCCCCGACAGCCAGGGGCGGTTTGACCCCTGGCCTGTCCAACCCCAAAGCACACAGGCCGCTTCACCTGCGAAGTGACTTCACCTTAATGACCTTGGAAAGGTCATCATGGGCCCAGCACTTACGTTCCGGTCCTGACCTTCACCCGGTGACCAACAAAGAGGAGGGAGAAAAAGGCTGCCAAGTCTCATCACAGAAACGGGGAGACCAAGGGGCTCCCCGACCTCCTCTCCCAACCTCTGAATCCCAGGATGCCCACACTGAGGGTGCGACGGCAAAGTCAGGCCAGACGGGAAAAAGGTGCTTTCTGCTATGACAAACGGAGGAACGTGGACGTTTACAGAGCTGCCCAGCCCAGCCGGCGTGGCTCAGCTTCAACCTAAACACCAGGAGGTCACGGTTCGATTCCTGGTCAGGGCACAGGCCCGGGTTGTGGGCTCCATCCCAGTGTTGGGGCGTGCAGGAGGCAGCCGATGGACGATTCTCTTTCATCATTGATGTTTCTCTCCCACCCCCCTCTCTCTCTCCCTCCCTGCTCCCTCTTCCTCTCTGAAGTCAATAAAAAAAAAAATGTTTTTTAAAGCTGCCTAGACAGTCAGACAGTTGAAGAGCACCTTCCCCTTCTGGGTACGGTCAATGTTTACAGCCACACACATCAGCACCTCACACAGCTAGCCCTCCTCAGAGCCCGGCTATGGGACGTGCAGGCAGTGGTCACTGGGCTGGCACGCGGTGCCGGGCGCCCCGCGGCTCAGACACGGCGGCGTGGGAGCGGCCTGTGGTGTGGGTTTTGTTTGGAACCATGAGAATTCACTGAACTGCAAAGACCAAGCTGTCAGAGTTTATTTTCCTCCTACATCACCCCACGGCAGTGCAGCACCAAATACTCCACGTTACAATATAATTTGTAGCTGGACAGACTCGCCGCGCTGGGACTTGACAGGTGAGCACCGAGCACAAGCCTCCCCACAGTCGGACGGGAAAGGTCACTGGGAGATGGGAGACGCCAGCTTGGCGGGCAGCGGCCTCCCTGCGGCTCAGCCCTCCCATGCGTGCCGGCTCCGGGTGCATGCGGAGCTCCCTCAGGTGGGTTTCGTGCACCCACATCTGAAATGCCCGCTTCCTGGACCCAGATGTAACGAGGATGACTGTCCGTCATTCCTGGGAAGAACTGTGACAGAAGTAGGCCAGGTACTCCCCCAGGGGGCTGTGCAATAGAGACCAATTCCCCTGGAGAGTCACTCTGTAAGGCAGGCAGTCACGCAGCCACTCTTTGTTGAGTACCTACTATGTGCCGGGCAGAGTCACCCGGCAATGAGCAGCCCCTGAGATAATAAGAAGCAATTCCGTGTCGTAGTAGCATCCCAGGGCCACGCACACATCTAGAGAATGCCACCGACACACAGCAGGGAACACACAGAGGCGCCTTATCCGAGTCAGAATGTATAGGCGATGCCAGCATTCTGTTAACACGGATCCGTGGAGACGTCACATGGAGCACTAATACTATCTCTCTTTGGCTCTGCACACGCACTACGTATGCAAATTTTTTCAAACTTCAGTCTTCCCCTGTCAGGCGTTCCTGAAGACGGAGACAAAAATCTGCATTTCCAACCCCGCATCCAGACTACAGCGGGAGCGTGGCAGACAAGGGGGTAACGCCACGGTCCGTCTTACGGATGAATTCATTTCCAAACCCGCATTTATTGGCGTTTGCCCACGGAGCGCTCCGCCTCCCTATAAGGGTGGTCACCGTGCACGACAGCGAGTTCATCCACGGGAATCCACGCAGCTTCTTTCTGCAGGAGTCCTTTTCCCTTTTTGTCTTTTACTCCGTTTGTTAAAATGGTTCCATTTATAATTGACATACAATATTATATTAGTTTCAAACATACAACGGCAAGTAGACATTCATGTAACTTACAAAGTGATCGCCCTGATAAGTCTAGTATCCATCTGTTAGAGTCTTCATAGATCAAAACAATTGTTTTTCAAATAAAAAATTTCAATGTCAAGAATGAATGGGCCGCCCTAACGGGTGTGGCTCAGTGGATGGAGCGTCGGCCTGTGGACTGAAGGGTCCCAGGTTCGGTTCTGGTCAAGGACATCTACCTTGGTTGAGGGCACATCCCCAGTAGGGGGCGTGCAGGAGGCGGCTGATCGATGTTTCTCTCTCATCGATGTTTCTAACTCTCTATCCCTCTCCCTTCCTCTCTGTAAAAAATCAATAAAATATATTTAAAAAAAAAAAAGAATGAATGTGCCAAGAACACATACACACTGGAATACTACTGATAAACAGTAGTATTTATCAGTAGTATAATATCCTTCACGATAAAGAAGGAAATCCGACATGTGCTACCTCCTCAGAATCTTGAGGGCATGAGGCTAAGTCAGAGGAGGACAAGTGCTGTGTGATCTCACTACATGCTGAGCCGTAAAACAAAAAGCGCATTCCCCCCCCAGAAACTACCCCGCTGATGCCTTCCTCAGCGTCCTCCCTGCCAGGTGCTTCAGTGTCCTCCCTGTCACCTCACGAGCCTGAGCCACGCACACAGGGCTCCGCTGGGAGGGGGAAGCCCTGGCAGGCGTCTCGGGGCAAACAGCCCCCGATTCCCAGGCACCAGCCCTGGCACCTTCAGGGCACAGCGGCTGCTATTTATTTTACGCTCTGCTGTCTTTGCTGGGGTCACGTGACAGGGACCCGTAGCTGAGAAATGTGGGACTAAAACATAACAGGGTCGCTGTAATGAGAGCATGTATTTCTATTCATCACTGAACATCCCGGAGACTCAGTGTCCCCATCCATCGAGTCTGGGCATCACTGGCATTTTGAGTCGAAAGATTCTTTGTGGCAGGAGCCATCCTGCATGTGGGGCTGAATGTCGCAGCATCCTGGGTTCTTTTATTTATTTTTTTATCTTGACACGCGCAACAGCAGAGGGCCTTCTGTGCTCAGCTTCCTCCGAAGCCCAGGAGCGCTGCTCAGACATTTAAACCGGAAGGACCTGGAGAGCAGCCCCATCTCAATCACATGCATCCCCGTTTGCTTTGCATTGAAGAGCTGTCCGCGCATCAGATGGAGAGGCGCGTGGCTCCATCCCCGACGGAGGGGAGGAGGGCCTCCTGCACCGAGTGCCAGCGAGACGGCGTCCCCAGCAGCAGGAGAGCACGAGGCGAGGTGTGTGCGCCCACGTGGAGTGGAATTCTTAGACACACTGGGCCCTTCCACACCTTCCCGCAGAGCAAGCCTCCAGAGAGAGGCCTGTAAGAGCTCCTCGTCGCTGCCTCCTGAGAGCATGGGAGGCTTCCCCCGGCATTAAATCCGGAGGCCCTTTGGATACAACCATCTGCGTGAAATCCCGACACTCTGGTGAGGCGTGGGTTATAAAGGACTGGGGAAGACCTGGGATTCTCTGAACATCAGGCCAGGCTCAATTAGTAAGCGAGGACCAGAGGCAGGCGTGCCCCCTTAACTGCATGGGAAGCATTAACACGGTCTGGGAAAACACCGGAAGGATGAGGGGGCTCCCACGCAGTGAAGCACCATGTGTGGTTTTGGCTCCGTGTGGGGCCCAGGGCCATCTCCAGATCCAAATCCAGGCCTATGGTGTGTGGCGATCCGGGGGCCTCGGGACACAGCTCTGCTGCAGGGGCACACGTCCCGGACGCTTCGGGAGACCAGCCAGAAACACGCTCCCTGCAGCCAGGGTGGGCCCAGCCGCGTGCCTGGGACCCGGGTCTGAGCCACAGAACAGGTCCCTGAGGCCGGCGTCCCGGGAGAGGCGTCGGGAGGAAAGAGCGGAATTACGGCGCCAATGAGCCGGGCAGACGCCGGGCAGACGCAGGGGGCTGAGCTCCAGGGAGAGTTTTACTCGGCATGTTTTCATCATCCTGATTTGAGTTCCGGTTTCTTCACTAAAGAACCACATATTCCTTTGCCTTCCGGTCCTTGGCGGGTAGCCCTGGGACGGTGTTGATGTCCGCAGCTGCGGCGGAGGCGCGCTTAACATCTTCAAGCCGCTGGCTGCGGGAAACCTCAACGGGAAGCCGGCAAATTTAAAACAATAAACCACAGTGGCCTGGCCCGTCTGGCTCAGTGGCTAGAGCGTCGGCCTGCGGCCTGACGGGCCCTGGGTTCAATTCCAGTCAAGGGCATGGACCTCGATCATAGGCTCCTCCCCAACCTGGGCCCTGGTTGGGGCGCGTGCAGGAGTCAACCAATCAGTGTGTTTCTCTCACATTGATGTCTCTCTCTCTCTTTCCCTCTCTTTAAAAATCAATGGAAAACTATCCTTGGGTGAGGATTAAAAAAAAAAAAAAGCAAATTGAAAGTAAACAACATCCACTAACACCCCAGGCTTCAAAGAAAGGGGAAAAAAAAGATGCGAGAATAAATAACGCGGGGGTCTCTGGAGCCCGATGCGCTCCATGCGCCGCGATTTCGGCTGCGTGGCCGCAGAGGGGTGTTTTGTGGGGAAGGGGGGGCTGCAGGAAACCGCGGTCCTCCCTGCCAGGACCATCGTCAGGCTGTGCGGGGGGCCCTGGCCCTGAGGGCTGGTCCCTAGGAAGCAGGACCCTCACCTGCTCTCTCCCATCCCGGAGCAGAAGGTACATCCCGGGTGCGAGCGGGCACAGCCCTGGCGAGGATGCAGCTCCTCCCCGGCAGTGCAGCCACGTGGCACGGCACCTGCCAACAGCCTCCCTCCCCCCGCAACTGTCCTCTCCGGGCCTCTGGGCATGTGCGTGATTCATCCCTCACGGCCCTGGCACCTCCAAGGTGAGCCCGTCTCTACGGCCGGGGCCCTTTCCTGTCCTGGCTGCATGCCCAGCGGATGTTGGCAGGGCCACCGTGAGCTGGCCATCCCGGGCGCAGCCACGTCTCATGGATGCTACTGGGGAGTCTGCCGTCTATTGGAAAGGAGAGACATCGCCCCGTTACAAAGCACAGGCCTGGCCCTGCACCCGCTGAGAGGAGCCACGTGGGACTCTGCGTGTGTAAGCATGTACCATGCGTGGGAGGGTGGTAGAAACATTGATGGATTGAGGGAAACGCCTTCTGGTCCAAGATGCCTGCACCAGAGGCGAGAGGAGGAGGAAGGGGAGAAAAGTAAGGGGGGAGGGGGTTGGGGGGAGGGGGGGCGGGATCCCAGGAGATGACGGATGCTGCCGATCGAACAACCAGCTTCCTGGACCGTTCTCGCTGCCTCCACGTGGCCACGAGCAAAAAGGGGAGGAGCACCCGGACACGTGAAAGGAACAGAAGGCGAGCTCCCAACCTGCGCACTGGGCGGCCGTGCCAGCGTCTGAAAGGACAGATAGGAGAGGGAGGCGATGCCAGACAGAGCCGATTCCGATGGCCGTTTCTGACGGGTGGCCTCCGATCTGTAAATGGTTCACGGCGAGTCACAGGCTTAGCTGGGCAGGTCAGCCGAGTCCACTCCACCCACAGGCTGGTCCTTCGGCCACGTCCCCTTCGGACCAGCCCCGGCTGCGGCCACCGTGCGGGCTCGGAGCGCCCTAAGCGTTTCAACACTGACACAGCGACCCTTCCGCCTCCCCTACCAGACTGGGGGCGGGGGGGTGGGGAGGGAAGTCTCAGCTGACCGCTCAGCCAGGGCAGCCTCTTTTCAGAGGGTCCCGCCCCCTCAATCCTCAGTGCCCCCTGACAAATTGCGGGGATCCCCTCCATCCTCCGGGGGACGTTCGGGGCCACTGTTCTCCTTTCGCTCTGCCTCCCGGGCGGCTCCAAGTCCTTGGCCTCCACAGAGCGTCACGTTCTCTGTGGGTTTCCACGTTCGCTTTTACATCCCTTCCTCGTTAAACATTCCCAGCATGAGTGCACTGGACGGAAACCACACGCTGTAACAGGACCCCCTGCAGGCCCCGGCTGACGGGGAAGAGACCTCGAAGTATGAGGTGCGCAACCTCCGCTGAGAGAGGAGCGCTTGACAACGACGGTCCCCACGCCTGCAGGCTGGGATGGCCGAGGGAGTAAAAGAGTCCGTTTCGTTTACGTCTCATCCTGACAGAGCGGGACACAGACCACAGGGCCGGCCGCTGGGCACGTGCATCTGCGTGGGCACACATTTTACTCTATTTCTTGTTTTCTTTTTTGGTAAATCCTCCCCCGAGGATATTTTCCCATTGATTTTTAGAGAGAGTGGAAGGGAGAGGGAGAGACAGAGAGGAACATCGACGTGAGAGAGACACATCGGTCGGTGGCCTCCTGTACACACCCCAACCGGGGCTGTGGCACCTGCAACGGAGGTATGTTCCCGGAATCGAACCGAGGACCTTTCAGTCCGCCGGCCAACGCCCTGTGCGCTGAGCCAAACCAGGGAGGGTCGGTAGGCACGTATTTGTAAAATCCTGGTGCAAGCCGGAGGCACTGACACATGTAGGAAAGGTTTAGCTCTGTAGTACGCCGTCAAGAGGAATGAGAAAGTCTAATTCGGAAAACCTAAACATGACACTCCGTGCGGCCCCTGGGCCCTGCTGCCCGGGGTGGAAATGCCTCTCCCCCCTGGGATTACAGCAGCCGATACAAACGCTTTCTTCAAGGTCAGAAGCGAGTGCAGTCCCGCCTCAGGCTCCTTTCCTGCCGTCACCCTGCGCCTTCCGACTCGACGCAGGGACACCCCCGGGAACAGGTCCAGGCCCAGGACTAGCGGACAGACATTGAAACTCCACCACGTGGTGGCTCAAGTCCCTGCGAACAGCGGGGGGGGGGGGGGGGGAGAGGGGGGGACGCGCTGGGCGAGAGCCATGGTGCAGCTCGCCCCGCAGCCCGCCACCACCGCAGAGCCAGAGCCCGGCTCTGAAAAACTCAGAGCGTGAGCGGGAGGATGGATGCGGCCCCGACGTGCTCACAGGCTTCCCATGCAGCCTGCGATCTCACCCGGTCTCGGGTCTCGCCTGCCCGGGGGAGGTGACCGCGGAGGCTAGGACACAGCACGCTCGATGACTCCGCACTGCGCGCAGCTGAAATGTCACCTCGCCATCTGGCCCCGCACATCCAGAGCGGAGCTGACGGCGGCCATCACGACCAGCTCCTGTCTGAACGGGCAGCTGAGTGGCGGGTGTCCTGGGCCGTTTATTAGCCCCTGTGCCTCGGATTTCCGCTTCAGTAGTCGCTGTAGCAGAAGGAACGGGCGCGTCTTTAATTACATTTCCCAAGCCCCCCCGGACTGAGCAAGAAGGAACAGCACGTGTGCAGAGACCACGCTGAGCAAGCACATGCCGAGTTGAGGCACAGAGGCTGAGTCTGTCAATTTCTGAGCCGTGGATGGTAATACGGAGGGTCCAACGGGGCTGTGAAAATGCAAGTGCAGGCTCCAGATGCTTCGGGATCACTACGGAGGCCGGGAGTCTCCCAGTTCGCAGGGAGGAGGGCGGGCACGGCTGGCAGCTCACAAGGTAGCAGCTATTTGGTCACAGACAACAAGGCAAGGAGACGGTGACAGAGAAGCAGTGCTCTCCGCCCGGCCGCGTGGCTCCGTGGTTGAACGTGGACCTATGACCCAGGAGGTCACAGCTGGATTCCCGGTTGGGGCCCATGCCTGGCTTGCAGGCTTGATCCCCAGTGTGGGGCGTGCAGGAGCCGGCCGATCCACAATTCTCTCTCATCACTGATGTTTCCATCTCCCTTGCCCTCTCCCTTCCTCTCTGACATCAATCAAGATATTTACAAAAAGAAAGTGTTCTCCAACATCGATGTCATTTCTAAAGGAAAGCATCCTACCACAATGTTAATGCGATCTTGACCTTGTGGAGCAGGACCCCACAAAGCTCGGAAATGAACGGAACACTTCTGATGCCCCAGAAAGCTGAGGGGAACACTTGGACTTCCATGCTTAAAGTTCACTCAGGAGAGGAGTGAATCTTGGGGGACGTGCTCTAAGGACTCTCGGATTTAAAAAAACAGACAAAACGCTCTCCTCGGGAAATGAGTCACGCTCCAGGCCACCGGCAGCGAGGGTGCGGGCTCTCGGGGGACGCCCTGGGTACATACCGGCCCCACCACTTCCCAGCTGTGAGTCTCTGGCGAGCTACCAAACCTTTGTACCTCAACTTCCCCATCTGTGAAATGGGTGTGATTGACAATTGACAACTGTCCCAGGCACGGCCGAGGGCAATAAGGGCCCGATCACGGGCCGCATCCCCACAGCAGGGCCTGGCGCGCGGAAATCAAGCCGAAGGTGGTGCCCCCTGTGCCTCTGGGTGCAAAGGCATCGCCGAGAATGAGCATGTCGGCGGGAAGAGGAAATAAAGGCCTCGTTCGGGAGCAGTGGGCAAGCAAGGAGGCCCGAGCGAGCCGAATGTCCTGAGAGCTTTATGTTTTAAGTAGCTGGCTCCAGGGGGGCCATTAGCTGCTTCAAACGCCCAGCTGACTCAGCTGCTAAACACAAATACTGTTTACTTGCCCGGGGAGGGGGCAGCATGGCGGGCAGCGAGACGGGAAATGGAAGTGAAAGGGTCGCCACCCACACGGTGGTCAGTGTCCACAGGCCTCCTTCATGGCGGTCTCTGGCTAGTCGTGCCGGCTTGGGGACTGTCCCCGCAGACGTGGCAACTGCGGTGGCAAACGCAGAGCTGTCTGAGCCAGAAGCCGGGACGTTCAGTGGGTGGGAGCGGCGACCTGATATGCCAAGGTTACGGGTTCCATTCCCGGTCAGGGCACATCCAAGAATCAAGCCACTAATGCATACATAAGTGGGGTGACAAGTCCATGTCTCTCTCTCTCTCTCTCTCTCTCTCTCTCTCAAATCAATTAACGCAATAAAAAACTCGACGTGCAACCCAACACAGAGCCCTGGGCACTGGTGCCGGAGAAACGGAGACTTGGGTCCGCACAGAACCTGTACATGAATGTCAGCAGCAGCCGTATCTCTGTTAGCCTCAGGCGGGCAACAGCGCGGAGGTCCTTCAACGGGACAACGGCTCAACCCCCGCGGTGCCCCCACACCACAGGACACACCGCCGGCGACAAAGGGAACAAACCTTCGACACAACAACCCACCTGCATCTCCAGAGAGCTACGTGTCACCTATCCCCCAGGGAATTCCTGGGAGATGAAATTTTCAAAATGACAAAATGGTGTAAAGGGAGAAGAAATTAGTGGATGCCGGGGACTGGGGAGGGGGAGGGGAGAGGCACGTGTGCTATACACGGGCAGCCAGGGGACCTGTGTGGTGACAGGAACGGCCCGGTCTCCACGGTGATGGAGTCCAGAACACGGGCCGCGTACGAGGACAGGAACGCGGGGAAAACGGAGCGGCCCTGGGCTGCATGGGCGTCATCGCTCTGGTTGTGGGCTGGGGCTGTGGTTTTGGCAAAGGCTGGCCACCCACGGAACCTAGATCCAACGCTCACAACCTCCCTCTGGGTTACTCCTCACCGCCACGCCGCCTGGGAATCCCAGGGACCTCCCGGACAACGCAATCAGAAAGAAGGAAGAGGGCGGGTAACCAGCCCTTCCTTCCGGAACCCCGGGAACGCTGCTGCTGCTGCTGCTTTCAGAAATTAAAAACCCCCCAGGGGCTGGGAATTAACCCAGGCGGAGGTGACACGCACGGGCTTCGTAAGCAGGAAGAAAATGCTCATGACTTCTCGGAAGCTGAAATATAGGAAAGGCTAACACCTTTTCCCCAAACCCGGCACCGGGCTGAGGATCGCGCTGGGCAACAAACAAAGGCGGTTACAGTGAGACGGCGAATGGCACTCTCTGCCCTGGGCAAGGGGGGGGGTTCCTGCTCAGGTTTGCTCCTCTCCGGGGGGGCAGAGCCCAGGTTCTTCGTACCGAAGCCCCGTCTTGGCGCAAGGGAACCACCCAACCTCCAGTGTTTGGTCACAGAAGGGGGACCACGGGTACCGCGGGGAGGGTCCACGGTGACCAGGCAACACCGGACCCCTGAGACGCGAATGGGGCGCCCGGCGCAGGACAGGCCCCGCTTGGGGTACTCACTTGTTTTGCATCATGTTCATGATCACCCAGTCGAACGGGTACACGTTCTTCCCAATGAGGTTCTTGAACATGATGAAGGTTTCCATCAGGAAGTCCTGAAAAGGAAGGGACACACTGAGACAGGCCCAGAGCAAGGGGGAAACCCGCCCGCCCCGCCCCGCCCTGCGCGCCCTTGAGTAATCACAGGATGCATGACTGTGTCCTCTGTAGCCGACTGAACACTTTCTAAAAAGTAACGCAGATGTATTTCCCGGGTTCTGCGAACTATTTCTACCTTTCCGTTTGCCTAGCACCTCCCGCTGGGGGGTAACTTTTCCAAAGGCATGGCTGCCAACAGTCCCCAGGCATGTCTTCCTAATAGTCAGAAAGAGCGGTGTCCCCAAAGATTACAGATCTGTAGTCACACACTTTCTGCTTAGAGAAGAACATGGTTTACAAACATCACGTGGAGGTTATTAATAGTCCTTAGAGTGCCCGGCCGGTGTGGCTCAGCGGTTGAGTGCTGACCTATGAACCAGGAGGTCACGGTTTGATTCCCGGTCAAGGGCACATGCCCGGGGTTGCAGGCTTGATTCCCAGTAGGGGGCGTGCAGGAGGCAGCCGAGTAAGGATTCTCATCTCTCTCTCTTCCTCTCCCTTCCTCTCCAAAATCAATAAAAATATATTTAAAAAGAAAAACTCAGGGAGCAATTATGATCACCCTTTGGACAAGAGGCCACCAGGTGAGGAGACCTTAGGGACCTGGGCATTGTCAGCGCACGGTCCTCCCAACCCAGCTCGCACACGTTCTGGCCACCAGCCCTCCATGCAGGGGTGTTCCCGGTGCCTCCCCCGCACAGCAAATGGCTCCTCTTCTCCGGTTTAAATATTGAAATTCACATTTCACTACTTAAGTTCCCCACTTTGTCAAGAGTTTCAAATTTTAACCATCAGTTTGCAGATTCTGCCGGCTGAGTGCGGTATTTTGCCGCGTCTCCATTTGCATGAAATTGCCCGCTTTCTTGCTGATCGCTCCTCCAAGCCTAATAATTGAGATACAGGGTCTGGTTTTTATTATTCTGGAGGAGACGCCTCTTTCCCCAACGCCTTCCGCTGCTCTCCCGGGAAACCGCCCCACGCCTCATCAGCGGGGCTCAGCTGCTGCAGGCGCGCGCTTTGCTGATCACGCGGAATGCTGTGCATTGTGGGCCGTGGGATCTGCGGGGCGTCCGTGTTGTCTGCATCACTCACAGCCGTGGCCGTGGGCCCCGCCATCGCGTCTGCCGATCCCGGGGGCCGTGGCGGCACAGACTATGACGTTGGCATTTCCAAGTCAACAAGGGGAGACAGAGGGCGAACGGGAGGTGCTTGTGATCCATCTTCCCAGGCCGGGCCACGCCGGCGGCGTTTCCTACGTTGCTCGTGGACAGGGTCCCGCCGACGAAGTGGGCAGCTCCCCCAGGGCCATCCATGTGCCCTCTGGGCCAAGCCTTCTCGTCAATCACCCATCTGCTTCTGTGCGTTCCGTCCCCACCCACTGAGCCGATGGCCTTTCGCACCGACCGGCCTAGAGGGGACTCCCCGCCCTTCCACCTATGTCCACTCTTGTCCCTCATGGTCCCCGCACTTCCCCCGGAGGGATCTGTTCAGATTGCAAGTCTGGTCCAGGCAGCCCTCCCCGCATCGCCCACTTAACCCACATCCCGATGTTCTTAAGGACAGAGCCTCGTGACCCTCAGAAGCAGGAAATCACCACTCTGCCGCCTGGCCCTTGCTCCATTCAAGGACCCTGCGAGGATGCTAAGCTCGTCAGAGGAAGGCCTGTTGGGGGTGGAATAACCTCCGACGTTCTGTGGATGCCGAAGTGTCACCCCAAGATGACCTGACAAAGGGGCATCTTCACCACAGGGAGACCTGGCAGGGACCCCCTGCTACCCAAGGGATCAAACTACCCATCACCCACAGGGGCCAGCGTGGCGTTTCACCCCTCAGTGCACACAAGAGGGCAGGACTCATGCAAAAGGAGGGCCTGGATTTCAGACGAAGCTCCCTGTTGGCAGGACCCGCGGAGGGACAGAGAGACAAAGTGAGCGGCACCACGCAGACCTTTCAGAACGGGGCCGTCCGCACGGTGGCTGGCGCGGTGCCTCCCGACAGCTTAGAGAGCAAGGCCTTGGAAGGAAGAAAGAACTGGGTGGCGGGCTTGTTCTGGAAGGCAGGACACGAGAGGCACCACACGCACGGGGCCTGGACTGGGCTCTGGGCTGAGGCAGCCCCCTTAGGGAAGACGGAACATCGGGACGTGAGGGCGTCGGGAGACTTCTGGAATGGGGGTCGGCGGCCCTGTTCTGGGAGGGCCACGGAGAGGCCTTCATTCGCGAGAGGTGTTAGCGGAAGCTCTGAGGGGAGAGCAGGTCTCTCACAGACTCAAGGGATCTGTCTGCACAGACAGACGGCGACGCGGACACGGGGAAGGGCTCGCAGCGGATGAGTAACGGAGTCCGTGGTCCCGGCCTTCCCACCCCAGTTTCCCTCCAGGCCTGTCAGACCCCGAATCGCTCGCTGCCCCAGCAAGGCTTCCGTCCATGCTGCACCCTCCCATGCTCCCCCTCCCGGCGCGGCTGTCCCTCCTCCCCCTCCACATCGCACATCCTCTTCGCTGCAGAGGCTCCCGGCCAGCACCTCAGCCTGGCTGAGGTCCTTCCTCTGCAGCACAGTACCGTGGGCTGGCTGGAAGGACCCCTGCACCCCGGGCGGTCTCCACCCGCTGTGGGGCCTTAGAGCGGGACTTCCCTGCCTCGCCCCGTCCTTCCCCCGACGGCGCTCACAGGCCAGTGTCCGAGAGTGCACTCCCTGTGAGGGTCCTGCAGCCCAGACCCACTGCCCAGTGGAGTGAGCCTTCATTAAGCTTCACTTACACCCGGGGTTCCCAGCGTGGGGCACACGCCCCAAGGGGGGCCATGGATGTTTAAGGGGGGCAGTTCGAGAATGAACTCTGTGCATTGCCTGTGGTGCGAGGGGCCTCCGAGACAGTCTATAAATACATACTGTGACATAGCTATGCATTTCTGTTCTCCTGCATATGTTTTGAAGCTTTATTTCCTATTTTTTCATGTCACTTCACATTATTTTTTAAACCATTTCTGAGCGATGTCTTCCTCAGTCCTTCCACTGTCCTTTCCTTCTTTTATCTTTCTCTTTCATGGATGCCATGTTCTTTGGAAGCTGGTGTAGACCACGTTCATGGCCTTTTAGGCGTCCTCCCCGTGAATAGGAGTCCACTTTTTGAATACTAAGAATCTATGTCACGGAGGTGGGGGTGGGCATCAGGATTTTAGAGATGCTTAGGGGGGGAGGGCGTGGCCCAGAAGAGGCTGGGAGCCACTGGTTTACACGGCACGCTCACAAGGAATACGGGGGCAGACGCTCAGCCCGAGGCTCCTGCTCCCACTCCGAGGCTCTCACGGGCTTGGGGGGCTGTTTCGCGTGGAACTCCAGGCTCCGAGCAGGAGGCCACGGGCAGAGGGTCTCCCAGCCGAGACAGTCCCCTGGCTGACATTCTCGCAATCACCACTCCCATGAGCACGCTCAATCCCCACTTCCCAGGTGAGAGGCGTCCCCCTGGGCCACCCAGGACACCTGCCATGTGGCCCTGGGGTGTCAGGGGAGCACCTGCCGTGAGGCTCTGGGGTGTCAGGGGGACACCTGCCATGTGGTCCTGGGGTGTCAGGGGAGCACCTGCTGTGTGGCCCTGGGGTGTCAGGGGAGCACCTGCCGTGAGGCCCTGGGGTGTCAGGGGAGCACCTGCCGTGAGGCTCTGGGGTGTCAGGGGGACACCTGCCATGTGGTCCTGGGGTGTCAGGGGAGCACCTGCCGTGAGGCCCTGGGGTGTCAGGGGGACACCTGCCATGTGGTCCTGGGGTGTCAGGGGAGCACCTGCTGTGTGGCCCTGGGGTGTCAGGGGAGCACCTGCCGTGAGGCCCTGGGGTGTCAGGGGAGCACCTGCCGTGAGGCTCTGGGGTGTCAGGGGGACACCTGCCATGTGGTCCTGGGGTGTCAGGGGAGCACCTGCCGTGAGGCCCTGGGGTGTCAGGGGAGCACCTGCTGTGTGGCCCTGGGGTGTCAGGGGGAGCACCTGCCGTGAGGCCCTGGGGTGACAGGACACCTGCCATGTGGTCCTGGGGTGTCAGGGGGACACCTGCCGTGAGGCTCTGGGGTGTCAGGGGGACACCTGCCGTGTGGCCCTGGGGTGTCAGGGGGACACCTGCCGTGTGGCCCTGGGGTGTCAGGGGAGCACCTGCCGTAAGGCCCTGGGGTGTCAGGGGAGCACCTGCCGTGAGGCCCTGGGGTGTCAGGGGGACACCTGCCGTGAGGCTCTGGGAAGCCGGTCGTTAGGGAGGGAGCGCCTAAGTGGTCACTTCCGCCCCGTGGGCCCGTCCCCTGTCTGGCTGCATGACGGTGCTACTGAGCCAGTGCTGACGGGCTCCCATGGTCACAGCTAGTGGATCAGGGAGGAGCCGGTAAGCCACAGGGCTCTCTGGCTCCTGCCGCTGAAAGTCTATCAGCGGGTGAACAGGAGTGAGCTGGCGACTCTTCCTGTGCAACACCCCCAAACCTCCAACAATCCCGAAGCCCATGAGAGACCCCGACAGGGCAGCCCAGCCACCCCTCCCCCAGCATGAGCCCAGGACCCTCATCCTAGGAACACGGCTCAGGAAGACCCTCCCAGGCGGCTTCCCCAAATCAGCCGCGGGCCACCCCCTGCAAAATCACACTTAAACAGCGACACCAGTGTTTTGCCCAAACGGCTGGCCCCCAAACACGGAGACGGGACAGGGTCAAAGCGACACTCACCACCACGTCCGTCCTCATCTTCCCGAAAGTCGTGATCAAATGGGCATAATGGTAGTCTTCCATCTGTCGTAAAATCGCGGTCATGCATGCCACGAAGTTCCCCTGCAGAGGAATCAGAAGACACAGTGAGACGGGGCGGGGAGGCGGCGGGCGGGGAATCCACTAGCTGTGACCATGGGAACGTCAATGCAAAGCGGGCATCAACCAGGAGTCTGGGCTGGAACCGGCCACGCGAAGCCGCCACTCCCGCCGCCCCTGGCCGGCCACCAGAAGGCAACTGGTCACTCCCACCTCACAATCTGTTTTCCCCTTTTTCTTTTTTCCTCCTCTACTCTCTTCTCTCTCGCGGCATTAAATTAGTGCCTCCTGACCAGGGACTGTCCAGGCTGGGAAATTGTATTGAACGTGCAAAGGTTAGAGGCAGGGTTGAAGTCACCACCTCTTGTGCCCTGTGCTCTCGGTCACTGGCTGATCTAACTGCAATGTGTGTGAGCCCTGGACCTGGGTCCTCCCCCAAACTCTGCCTGCACCCCCTCGGAGGCAATTCCCACCCGCTCACAATGAACTATGGCCCCGTTCTCCTCCACGAGAGGGATGTGAGGGGCGTGGACTCCGCAGAAGGAAAAGTGGGGAGAGGGAGTTTCAGGGCAGGCAGGGCTGGAGGAAAGGAAAAGGAGGAGGAAAAAGGAAACGGATACACAAAACCAAGACATGGAGAAGTCCAGGGCTGAAGCACTGAGCAGGTGGAGGCAGCCAGCATGTCCGTGGCTGTGAGTGTGCACATGTATGCGTGCAGGTCTGTGTACGAGTACGTGCATGTGCACGTGCAGGTCTGTTGCATGTGTGTGCAGGAATGTGCATGTTTGTGTGTACAGGGGTATGCATGTGAGTGTGTGTGCAGATGAGTCCATGTGCATGTCTGCAGCTTTGTGCATGCGTATGTTTATTGTACAGGTCTGTGTTCATGCATGTTTGTGTGTGCATGTCTGTGCATGTGACTACACATGCAGGCCCGTGTGTGCATGTTTGTGCGTGCACATATGTGTTTGCATGTGCAGACCCATGCATGTGCATGTTTGTGTGTGCAGGACTGTGCATGTGTGCATTTGTGTGCATGCACTGAAGAGGGTTATTTGGCAGGTGGGCAGGTGGCTGAGGGGTCCCTTTGCCATTGACGGCAGCGTATCACACATCTGGGGTACACGGCTAACAACATCTTAAACGCCTTCCTTGCTCTTCAATATTTCATCCTAAATTAATGACATTTTAAGAAACATAGGACATACATTTCCACCCATTAAACCAGTACAAGTGCAGTAAAATTATAGTAGGAGAAATACTTTCAGACATGCCCTAATTTTGCCTTATTAAATGAGCTCCCAAATTGCATTCTTTTACGAACTCTACTTTTACAAGCAGTATATTTGAATGCCTAAATGTCTGCTGCATTAATTTGAAATTCACTCTCTGCAGTGAAATGTTAAGGTCCGATACTGTTCCATTTCATTTTCCATCTGCAGTGTACATATATGCTTCCAAATGAGTCCTCCACGGGTGCATTCCATAAATTGAACAAATACAGTAATGATAGGATGGTGTCTTCCATTTGCCCAGAAAAGTAAATTATTTGTGAGCAATAATTGCTGAGGTTTAGATTCCAAGATGGGGTTCAGTAAAAGAGCTAAATAATGTATGTTTTCCACTGGAGGAATGTGTTCTGACATGGCAAAATGCCTATTGATGAATAGAAACTCTTTTTAATCCTCACAGGAGGATATGCTTTTGATGATTTTTAGAGAGAAAGGGGGGAGAGAGAGAGAGAGGAACATCGATTGGTTTCCTTTCGTATGCGCCCCAGCTGGGGCAGAAACCACAGCCTAGGGATGTGCCCTGACCAGTAATTGAACCTGTAACCTCCTGGGGTTTGGATGATGCTCTAGGCACCTGAGCCACACAGCCAGGGCTACAGACTTTCAAGATACATAAATACTTGGCCTCCCGTTGAGTTCAAGAGAAGCCGCCTTTGCAACTTCTCTGCGCTAGGAGATGCCATTCTGGGGCCATGTCTTCATAACCTCACATGTTGATCAAGTACAACGAGGCCGTCGGAACCACGGCCCATCAACACCCCGCAGTCTCTGCGGGCCCCACCTGATAGGCATCTGCGCTGCTCCCCTCGGCTACGAGGCGTTGCTTAGCAGCCCAGCTCGATGCTTCCCTCTCATCCAGAGGCACGTGCGAGTCCTGAGAGCTCTGAGGCCTCCGCGGACGGCCCCCGAGGCAGGGGCCCGCTGTCCCGCCCCTGCAGGCGGAGCGAACACGGGCCGAGGGAGAGGAAAGGTACAGGCCGCCACAGATCATGCCCAGCGTCGGCGCTGACGGAGGGAGCTGGCCAGGACCTGGACTCCGCCCCCCAGACCGGAGCTCTTCTAGAGCAAGCGGAGGCCGTGTCGG
The DNA here is from genome assembly GCA_026230045.1 of Corynorhinus townsendii. Taxonomy (NCBI): domain Eukaryota; kingdom Metazoa; phylum Chordata; class Mammalia; order Chiroptera; family Vespertilionidae; genus Corynorhinus; species Corynorhinus townsendii. The sequence continues at coordinate 148,075,025 of JAPDVU010000008.1, forward strand.
CCCAGGTGCCCCTGGCGTGGGCTCACGTTCATTTTCATGTTAACCCATGGCGACGCACACTCTGGAGTCACCGAGATCACAAGCCAGGGGTGCCTCACCAGAAGTGACATACGAAGTGCTGACCTTGAAATGCCAAGTTCGGAGTAGAAAAGCCAGACCTCAGAGCGGTCTCGAGGATGCCAAGGGCACGGGCACTGCCAGCTTCCGAGACTGGGGACGGGGCCATTCTCACCCGAGGCGGCACGGGATGCTGAGAGACCCCCGCAAGGCGAAGGCGGGGAGCGGCCGTGGTGCAGGAATGACACACGAACCACAATGGAGCGGCTTCCATAGAGCAAGGCCCGGGAGCGCATACGCGGCCGGGAGGGACGTCTGCACCGAGGATGAGAACCTCAGAGACAAGGCACCTCCAGGGCCTTAGCGAGGATGGGGACCCACTACAGTAGCCCGGGAGAGGGGCAGAGACGGGCCATCGCGGTCAGAGGTCGGAAGGCCGGGCGGGGCCAACATGCTCTTCGCTTCACCAGAGGGAATGTTCCAGAAGGGACCGGTACCGTTCAGTCCTGCCGAGAAGAAGCAAGTCTTGCAATGTCAGCTCTTCTCTAACCTGAACCCACGGGCCCCACGGGCAATGGGCGAGAGGCCTGGTCACACGCCCAGAAAGGCGCCTCCCACTCCCTGCAAGGGGTCCTTCCCCAGCACGCCAGGCTTTCCAGAGCAAACCCGGGCACCGCCACGCTTTGCCGCCACGGGGCCCCGCGGCGGGCGTGAGGGCAGCTGAGCCAAGCAGTCATGGAAGCGCACTTGACGCCGATTACACACCGGAAGCAGAAATGGAAGAACTGTGAGAAGGTTTCATTTGTTTTTAAAATATATTGTATTGATCTCAGAGAGGGAGAGGGAGAGAGAGAGAGAAACATCAGTGATGAGAGAGAATCACGGATCGGCGGCCTCCTGCACGCCCCACACTGGGGATGGAGCCCGCAACCCGGGAATGTGCCCTGACGGGGAATCGAACCGTGACCTCCTGGTTCCTCGGTTGACCCCCAACCACTGAGCCACACCGGCCAGACATGTCAAAAGCAAAGTTTTATCCTGCGGGCTCAGAAAATAGCAAAACTCTTGTGTGGTTTTGCACTGACTTATTTGAAATGTGTTGAGAAGTCAAATGAAGCTTTTACTTCACACCACAGGGAGGTTGGCAGCTCAGCTGGTGGTGGGCGTCCAGCCTCCTCCTTGAACCTGAGCCTGGGCACCGGGTCCCAGCCCCCGTGGCTGAGCAAAAATGAATAAAGAAAGAAAACGAAGACATTTTCCTTATGACTTCAGAGCAATGCCAAGCAGAGACAGGGAAGGCAGGGTATGGCTGCAGGAGATTTAAAATTCAGGACACAGGCTGCCTAATAAACAAAAAATGTGAACTTCATTAGTAATCAAAGATGAAGATGATGCCGCGTTGTTTGCTCGCCAAAATAGCAAGAAGTGCCGAGGTGATGAGGCTGCTAGCGAGGGTGCGGGCGCTGAGCACTCTCACGCACCGCTGGTGGGAGCCGAAATTGCTATAACCTTTTTAAAAAGTGATTTAGCAATCGCTTTGAGGAGTCTTGGGAAAAAAGACTCATCTCCTCCGTGATTCTACTTCTCAAATCCACCGAAGGTCGTAATTCAAAACCGGAAACTTGGTGCCAAAGCTGCCCATTGCGTCGCCCAGAGGTCTCCACGTGCGGCCGCAGGAGCTGTGCACGGGCGACAGTGGGCAGGGCTGCGAGATAAACCGCTGAAGGGCAAGGCCACGTGGTCTCAGGTAAGCAGAGAACAACAAGGAGGTCCCAGCGCTACAATGGCAACACCACCTGGGAGATCCAGCTACTGAAAATCTATGTATTGATCAGCCTGAACCAGGAGGTCACGGTTTCATTCCTGGTCAGGGCACATGCCTGGGTTGTGGGCTCCATTCCCAGTTGGGGACCTGCCGGAGGCAGCCGATCAGTGATTCGCTCTCATCACTGGTATTTCTCTCTCTCTCCCTTCCATTCCCTGAAATCAATAAAAATTATATATATATATATGTTTAAATCTATGTGCTGTTTGTGTGGAGTTCAGATCGGACCTGGTGTCCTGTATTTCTCATTTGCTAAATCAGCAACCGCAGCAGAGTGCTGTGATAAAATAGTATTCCAACGTTAAAACATTAAATGTTAACCACGCAAATATGAAGTAGTTTACTAACACAAGAAAATGCTGGGAGCACAAAACTGGAGATGATTATCTGCATATTCCACATAGAGAACACACACAGGAAAAAAGACCAAGAAGAAACGACTAGAAAAAAAGACACCAGAAGGGTCATCAGGGCGGGAGAAGGAGCCCAGATTACGTTTACAAACCACAAATATGTTCGTGTTTTATAAGGGAGTCCTGAGAGGCAAAGATCTCACCCGGCAGCAAGTGCCCAGATCCTACTCCCTTATCCTCAAAAGTCTCCTTCCCAGGGCCCCCCCGTCCACGTGGGCCTGCTCACTGCTATGCACTGCCCCTCCGGCCCGGGGCGGGCCTGGCCTCTGAGCACTCCTAGATGCGGAGCGTCAAACCTGTTTGGGCCCCCAGTGCACTGGGCCAGTGGGCAGATAGAACAGGCCAAGTGGAAAGGAAGACGGGCAGAGCTGAGCTCATGGAGAATGGAGGACAGGGAGAAAAGAGGGCACGGGGAAGGGAGGAATGGTGAGATTGGGCAGAACTGAGCACAGGGAGAAGGGAGACCAGGTAGAATGTTGGACAGATGGGACTGAGAATAGGCAGAAGGGAGGACTGAGAGAGAGAATGCTGGGCAGGTGGGACTGAGAATAGGCAGAAGGGAGGACAGAGAGAGAGAATGCTGGGCAGGTGGGAGGAGACCAGGGAGAAGGGAGGACAGAGAGAGAGAATGCTGGGCAGGTGGGAGGAGGTCAGGGAGAAGGGAGGACAGAGAGAGAGAATGCTGGGCAGGTGGAGGAGGTCAGGGAGAAGGGAGGACAGAGGGAGAGAATGCTGGGCAGGTGGAGGAGGTCAGGGAGAAGGGAGGACAGAGAGAGAGAATGCTGGGCAGATGGGAGGAGGCCAGGGAGAAGGGAGGACAGAGAGAGAGAATGCTGGGCAGATGGGAGGAGGCCAGGGAGAAGGGAGGACAGAGGGAGAGAATGCTGGGCAGGTGGGAGGAGGTCAGGGAGAAGGGAGGACAGAGGGAGAGAATGCTGGGCAGGTGGAGGAGGCCAGGGAGAAGGGAGGACAGAGAGAGAGAATGCTGGGCAGATGGGAGGAGGCCAGGGAGAAGGGAGGACAGAGGGAGAGAATGCTGGGCAGGTGGGAGGAGACCAGGGAGAAGAGAGGACAGAGATGGGAGGAGGCCAGGGAGAAGAGAGGATAGAGATGGGAGGAGGTCAGGAGAAGGGAGGACAGAGGGAGAGAATGCTGGGCAGGTGGAGGAGGTCAGGAGAAGGGAGGACAGAGGGAGAGAATGCTGGGCAGGTGGGAGGAGGTCAGGGAGAAGAGAGGACAGAGGGAGAGAATGCTGGGCAGGTGGGAGGAGGTCAGGGAGAAGGGAGGACAGAGAGAGAGAATGCTGGGCAGGTGGAGGAGGTCAGGGAGAAGGGAGGACAGAGGGAGAGAATGCTGGGCAGGTGGAGGAGGTCAGGGAGAAGGGAGGACAGAGAGAGAGAATGCTGGGCAGGTGGAGGAGGTCAGGGAGAAGGGAGGACAGAGAGAGAGAATGCTGGGCAGATGGGAGGAGGCCAGGGAGAAGGGAGGACAGAGGGAGAGAATGCTGGACAGGTGGGAGGAGGTCAGGGAGAAGGGAGGACAGAGGGAGAGAATGCTGGGCAGGTGGGACTGAGAATAGGCAGAAGGGAGGACAGAGAGAGAGAATGCTGGGCAGGTGGGAGGAGGTCAGGGAGAAGGGAGGACAGAGAGAGAGAATGCTGGGCAGATGGGAGGAGGCCAGGGAGAAGGGAGGACAGAGGGAGAGAATGCTGGACAGGTGGGAGGAGGTCAGGGAGAAGGGAGGACAGAGGGAGAGAATGCTGGGCAGGTGGGACTGAGAATAGGCAGAAGGGAGGACAGAGAGAGAGAATGCTGGGCAGGTGGGAGGAGGTCAGGGAGAAGGGAGGACAGAGAGAGAGAATGCTGGGCAGATGGGAGGAGGTCAGGGAGAAGGGAGGACAGAGGGAGAGAATGCTGGGCAGGTGGAGGAGGTCAGGGAGAAGGGAGGACAGAGAGAGAGAATGCTGGGCAGATGGGAGGAGGCCAGGGAGAAGGGAGGACAGAGATGGGAGGAGGCCAGGGAGAAGGGAGCCCAGGTGGTGAAGCAGGGGACACTTCTGTGGCAGGAAGTGAATAGAAGACGTCACTGCAGGATACAGAGGCAGAAGGTTAAAGGAAGGACAGGGTGTGGAGCATGGGAATGGAGGGCGAGTCGGCCTTTCGATTCACGGAGTCTTTGTCAGCTCTGCTCGGTTGAAGTCTAAGAGTGCGGGTATGAAGTAGAAGGAAAGTCCCAAGGAACTCCCGGAGGAGCTCAGGGACTCGTTTACAGGATAAAGGCAGACCTGGCAGGGGCCGGGCGGGAGGGGATGGCATTGCCCTGGCACATCTCCTCCAGGCCCTGGAGCCCACACTCTGCTCAGGGCACACGAGCAGAGGACCCTCTCATGGGGACACGGCAGAAAGCTTAACTCTCTGAAGTGCTCCACAGGCCAAGGGCTTGGCGGGGCAGCTCCAAACACCCAAAGCTGTGGGGGCAGCCACCAGGGACCCTGGAGCCCTGAGTCTGGAGGGCAACACCAGGTCTGGATAAAAGAATTCCACCTGCCCTAACCGGTATGGCTCAGTGGATAGAGCGTCGGCCTGAGGACTGAAGGGTCCCGGGTTCGATTCCGGTCAAGGGCATGTACCTGGGTTTCGGGCACATCCCCAGTGGGGGGTGTGCAGGAGGCAGCTGATCGATGTTTCTCTCCCATCGATGTTTCTAACTCTCTATCCTGCTCCCTTCCTCTCTGTAAAAAAAAAAATCAATAAAATATATATATATATTTTAAAAAAGAATTCCACCTGTTGCATCGGGGATGCCACTCCATGGCTGTCAGGTACTAAGCATGTTTCCACGAAGGCAAGTACTTGGAAGAGGAACTCTCATTTATACGGTGAAAGGTCAAATGTATTGATGAAAACAAACCTACCTCCTCATCATCATTAAAAAGTAAAGAAAAGGGAATCCTCCCGTGGAATTTTCGATGTATCGCTCAAGGCGGCCAGACAAGAATCGCAGTTAGCGGGGGAAGATGGAGGAGTTGGTGAATTCTGCATGACTTTCACTGAGCGGGGCGGGGGTGGGGCATTCAAGCCGAAGAGTCCACAGTGGAAAGCACCACCGAGACTGGACAGGAGGGGCATGTCGCTGCAAGTGGAGTCCTCCACTTAAAAGGCAGACGAGACGGGACCCGAAATAAATCCCTGGACAGTGGCTGAAGTTTGTGGTACGGATACGACGAGACACCGTTTTCAGGAAAAAAGGCCGGTGGCGACCCGCTGAAGGGCGCCGCTGCTGTACTTGGCAAAGGTATTGCCCGGGGCGTTAATTCGGTCCCTGATTAGGCGTCAGACAGAATAAAGAGGTGAACCAGCTTCCGTGGCGAGAGCGGAGGCTCCCGGAAAGCTGAGTGCTGGACTCACGCACATCCTCTGAGCATACCCTACTTTTCCCGGACAAACAGTCCGTGGGAACACTGAGACAGTTTCGTCTCTTTTCTCCTTTAAAGATAAGCTCAGTCCCGTGATGCTGTTCTCCAATGTATGGTTAACTTCTACGCACTCCGTTTCCAAAATACTGCGGTTCCTTTTTTCATAAAGGGCCATAAAATGAAAAGTGTTTGTGAAAGCAAACTACAAGAAATTAAAAGCAGAATGGTCGATCAGCTACACTAATGCCGTCGATTAGCGCTTTTCAACTACTTGCAATGAAATTAAGCCTAAAATTTAAACGGAGTGCTTGGTGGAGTGCAGGGAGTACTAGTATTTTATATCATTGCAGACGGCACCAGGAAAGAAATCTAATTTTAAAACAAAGTCAATTACAGTTTTACAGTGGCAGTAACCGTAGGAAGACGTTTATGGGCCAAATATACCGAAAGGGCTTGTCTGGATCTGAAGGTGCCCATAGCAATTAGTTGGTACTTATTCAGTGTGATACATTAAACACACATTCACTTTGCTATGAAAATAAAAATAATCAAATTTTATATATACAATTATACTTTATGGTCGAATGAGGACTATATCTACATACAACTTCTTAAAATAATTCATTTGTTGATAAGCAAGTAAAGCAGAAATTTTGTATTTTTCATAAACTCAGTAAATCAGATTAATATTAGTGCCTCAGAGAATTTAGAATCTTCCAAGTCTTCCCCATGATACATAGTATCTTCAAGTATACTGTAACAGAAACAAGAGTAACTCAATCTTAATACAATTTTACCATTGGAGGGAGGATCAATATGCCTTCATTTTTATTTTTTAAACTGACTTCTGTCCATAAAGAATATTATTGACATCAGAGCTACAGATTCAAGTTGAAACTCCTTATTGAATGAAAAGAAATTCCTCTATATGAATCATAAAAAAATCCTGTCCTCAACATCGTTTATATTGGATGGAGGAGTTGGTAATGAGGAAATCATGTCACATAGCAGGTGTTAAAAATTAAATTAATAAATCAACAGAGAAAATAATGAAATAGGAGGTTATTGTATAATAGAAACAAAGATGACCTAGGGCCGTGGTCGGCAAACTGCGGCTCACGAGCCACATGGGGCTCTTTGGCCCCTTGAGTGTGGTTCTTCCACAAAATACCATGGCCTGGGCGAGTCTATTTTGTAGAAGCGGCATTAGAAGAAGTTTAATTTTAAAAAATGTGGCTCTCCAAAGAAATGTCAATCATTGTTCTGTTGATATTTGGCTCTGTTGACTAATGAGTTTGCCGACCACTGGCCTTGGTGATAAGATAGTATTCTGAGAAGCATTTATACACAAATATAAGCTTCTCCAGTGACACAAACCACATGATACAGTAGAAGGAACTGATCAAAGGGGCAGGAGGGCACACCCTACCGAAGCTCAAGATGTAGGATAAAGCTCGGTATCCAGACGGTGTGGTAAAAGCACAGACACACAGATGACAAACTGACCACTCTCATACGACAGGGCTCCCTGATTCTCAACAAAGGTGCCAAGAAAATTCAGTGAGAAAAAGATGTATATCTTGTCGACAAATGGTATTTTCATATGGTACAGTGTGACACCATTTTGAAAAGATGGGGAGAGAAGGAAAGGAGGACGGAAGGAGGGTCCATACCTCACACCATACATAAGAACCAACTTCAAGTGTATCACAGGCCTAAATGCAAAACATGAAACAACAAAACTTCTAGAAGAAAAACACGGGAGGAAACCTTTGTGACCTTGGGTTGGGCGTAATTTTTTAGGATACCAAAAAAAAAAGCATAAAACATACAAGAAAAAAAAAGGGTAAATCCAACTTCTAAGTGAAAGACGTTTGCTCTTCGAATGACATTGAAAAGAAATGGAAAAGGCAGAGTGCCACGTTGGAGGAAACCTTTGGAAAACACATACCTGGCCAAGAGCTTGTATCTAGACTACAGAGAGCACTCTGAAAGCCAACAACAAAACAAACAGCCCGTCAAAAAACTGGCAAAAAAATTCAATAGGCACCTCTCACAAAAGGAGATATAAATGGCCAAGGCACATGGAAACATTCACTGGCAGTGGTCCCTAGAAAAATAATGCGAATTAAAACCACAATCAGATACCACTACAAACCTGTGAGGATGGCAGAATTCTAAAAGGGAAAAAAAAAATCCTTTTTGAAGATTTTTTTCTAAAAGGATTCAGAGCCACTGACATGCCCTTCTGTTGCTGGTCTGAAGGTCAAACAATGCAGCCATTTGGGAAAACAGGCCGTTTCCTACGTAGGGGACCAAGGACTTACCTATGACCCAGCCATCCTGCTTCTAGGGAGCTTCTCAGGAGAAATGAAAACATAAGCCACACAAAGACCTCTACACAGCAGCGCACCAGCGGCATTCACAACGGCAAAACGGGAGACACCCCACTTGCCTACCGCCGAGTAAATGCATGGAACAGTGGGGGAGCACGCAGAGGAGAAGCAGCCCTGAGCGAGAACTACTGACACATGGCGTGGCCCCCACACGGGGCTCGGCCGAGGAAGCCAGGCGCAGAAAGGCCACACCGCGTGTGAAGTCGTGGAGGTGACATTGTGGAGATGGCATCAGCAGTGACCGAGGGGAGGGGCTGGCTCTGGAGGGACGCGGGGCACTTTCTGGAGAGAACGGAAATATTTTAAATCTTGCGGTCGGTGGTAGGGACGCAACTGTCCCTGTCAGTTGAAATTCAGAACTAAGACGCCTGATTTGACTGCGTAACCTTAGAACTAGACGGAGAGAAGAGAGCTTGAAAGTTATAAAATCCCCGTGGGCGATATCCAGCGCACGCTGACCTTTGCGTGGGCTCCTCCTTGCACGGACACATGGTGCAACAGACCCGCTTTAATCAAAAGGGGGGGGGGGGTCGGCTTCAATTACCGCGGCGTGGCGACGCTTTCGTGAGGAGGGCGTCCGACAGGGCCACGTGGGTCTTCACGTCTTTCGGGAGCGCCCACGGCGACGTATGCTCGTGCGTGAACTTTAAAACGGCATTGTCGAGTCCAAGGCCAGTCCCGCTGGAATTTACACGGAGGTCCCACTGCATGTCTACATGCATTAGGAGGCTCGCGCCATCGGTCTCGCCATTGCTCACACAGAGGGCTCTCCACTTGCCCAGGTCTGGGTTCGGGCCGTTCAGGCACACTTTGTGGTTGTCGTTGTCTGGACCGTAACAAGCTCTTGTGTTGTTGTTCCCTGGGGGAGGAGGGTTGTGGCTTTCCCCCAAAAGACTGAAACTTTTCTCCATGTTTTTACGTACAGGTTTGGGAAAACGGTGGAATTTGATGTGTGTATTTTTTAACTGAACCTAAAGAAATAGCTCTCGTTACCCCTCACAGCAGTGTTTGTTACTTGGAAAGGGGAAAGGGTCCGAAATAAATCCAGACAAGAGCGGTCAATAATGTGGGGCTGTCCTCTCCCGCCGCGGTCAGGCTCACTTCAGTCGGCACACTGTCAGCCTGTCCCTGCAAGACAAGGGCAGGTTGGAATGGTAACAGCCAATGTCTTGGTTTTCTTAGAGGTTTTAGTCAGCATGCCTTTAGGGCCTAAGTTTTTATGTGTGTTTTTTTTTTAAACCTTATTGCTTATCCTATATAATAAAAGCCTAATATGCTAAGTGTCCAGCTGTCCATTCAACCAATCAAAGCATGATACGCTAAGGCTCCTCAACCGCTCGCTATGACGTGCACTGACCACCAGGGGGAAGACGCTCCGACCAGTAGGGTAGCTTGCTGCTTGGGGTCCGGCCGATCGGGACGGAGCGAGACAGGCCGGACATACCCTGGAGCCCTCCCGTGGTCCCTCCCTGGCTGGCCAACCTCCCGCATCCATCCCCGGCTCCGATCGTGCACCAGTGGGGTCCCTCAGCCTGGCCTGCGCCCTCTGGCAATCCGGGACCCCTCGGGGGATATCGGAGAACCGGTTTCGGCCCGATCCGCAGGCCAGGCCGAGGGACCCCATTGGTGCATGAATTCATGCACTGGGTCTCTAGTATCCCAATAACACAGGTAACATGGCATAAGTTTAAGGGGTACCGCATGTTAATTCGACACACATAAATACTGCCATATGATTTCCACCTTACCATACCTAACACCTCTTTCAAGTCACATAATTACCATTTCTTCTTTGTGGCGCAGACCTTGAAGAGCTGGTCTCTTAGGTATTGGTTCAGATAGACTTTGTGTAAGGAAGATAGTCGATAATACTGTAACACCTATGTATGGTGCCAGGTTGGTACCAGGCGTATCGGGGGACCACTTTGTAAGTTATATAAATGTCTAACCACTTCGTGGTACACCTGAAACTAATAAAATACTGGATGTCAACTGTAATAGAAAAAGATAGACTTTATGCATCATGCTAAGAAGTATTATTACCTAGAGACCACTTTTAAAAAATAGGTGAAGCTAAAATGCAGATGTGATTACAAATGAAGCGTTTCATTACTGAAGAGCAAATGGATCTAGAACAAAATTAAGCATCCAAAGAACATATAGGGAATCTTTAAATTTTTATTAATAGGGTTAGAAGGGTACTTACCCCTCTCAGACATCTATCCATATAAAAGACTACGTGACAGAACGACCGAATGACCAGTTGCTATGACACACACTAACCACCCCGGGGCAGACACTCAACGCAGGAGCTGGCCCCTGCTGGTCAGTGTGCTCCCACAGCGGGAGCGCCGCTCAGCTGACCAAGGGGTGCCAGATGCAGGGCTCATGGCTGGCGAGCACCGCTGCAGGGGCACCAAGACTCTCCGGATCTGGACTGACGGGGCGCGAGCCTGCGGCAGGTGCAGCAGGGCCAGTGTGAGTGGGAGTGGCAAGCAGGAGCGGCAGGCAGCGTCCGACTGCCGGTTTCAGCCCGATCCCTGCAGGCCATCCTATGGGGATCGGGTCGGAACCGGCAGTCCCACATCCCCTGAGGGGTCCCGGATTGCGAGAGGGTGCCGGCCAGGCTGAGGGACCCCACCCGTGCACGAATCCGTGCAGCAGGCCTCTAGTAATTATATAAAGGCAAGCTATAATAAAACAAAACTTAGAAAAGCAAAATTTTTTTATTAATCTCATTTCCTAGGGGGTGACGGGAGCCACATTATCTGTCCACCTAGCCAACACTCACAGAGACGTCCTGCCATCAGGCCCTAGGAGCTCACATTCTACAGTAAGCGTGTCAAACTCAGAGGCTAACATGGGCCAAATAAACGAGGCATGTGGCCCGCGGGCCGCGAGTTTGACATGCTTGTTCTACCGGCTGGAGTGGGAGGGGGCTTATTGGCACCCAAACATACACACCAGGCTCGAGTGTTAGAGGTGAGGTACATGAGTGCCTTAAGGGGGCCCTCTGGTACCTGGAGCAAGGTAATATCACACACCTGGTAAGCGTGCCCTGCAGATCTTTTCCCATCACATTTTGCAAAAACAAAACAAGACAAAAAAGCCCTCTTGGATGACAACTTGTTGAGAAAAATCACTTTAGAAGATACCGATTAAAATACATAGCAGCTACTCCCGGCCGGCGTGGCTTAGCAGTTGAGTGTCACGCTATGAACCGGAGGTCACTGTTCGATTTCTGGTCAGGGCACATGCCTGGGCTATGGGCTCCATCTCCAGTGTGAGGCGTTCAGGAGGCAGCTGATCGATGATTCTCTCTCATCAGAGATGTTTTTATCTCTCTCTCCCTCTCCCTTCCTCTCTGAAATCAATTAAAATATGTATTTAAGAAAATACATAGCAATTTACCCCGAGTTACATAAACATTATTCCAATTTCTGCACAGACATAATGAAAACACTAGAAGCCATTCCACTAATCTCACCAACATTCAGAGTGTATACTGTAATTTTAAAATTACTTAGCACTGATTATGACAGTGACCATTATAATTTTAATTAAGGAATACAAAACCGTGGTTGATAGAGATTAATCTCCTTGAATAAAATTCCTATATTCGAAAGATTAATTTTTTTACTTATGACAATCATAGCCGTTTCCGGTTACTGCCTCCCACACACAATTAAAAAGGATGCGTCGCAAATTACACCGGACTCCCTTCACCTGGACCCCAAACTCTCCTCCCACGGCACACGCACAAGAAGCAAACTGGAAGTCACTTTGCAACAGCTGTTCAGTGGAGATAATTTATCTTTTGATGAATCTCGATCTCCACAGCGTGGAATGGAAGGTACATCCACGGAGTGGTACCGTAATCACTAATTTTAATTATGTTCCAGAATCACAACTCGTTTGCCAAACTGAGTATGTTTTTCACCAGTTAATTATCTGGCTACACGGTGAAAAGTTTGCAAAGGGCAAGGCTCCTAGCTCCCGTCTGAACGAGAAGCTGCGGGTGACGGAGCCCACGGGGTCTAAATGGGAACCAGCTGCCGGGGCGTCAGGACGGGGCGAAGGGAGCAACCCAGGCCGATCCGTCAGGAGGAAGCTGGGTCCATGGGAGGCGTGTGTCAGAGAGAATCAGGAACCCGGGGCATTGCTACATGGGAATTCTGTTAAAAACTAATTTATTTAGGATAAAGCCATTACCATAGATAAAAAGCAAATTTCAGGACTACAGTGGACAAAGGGACAGCCCTACAGGGCCACCACGCGTTGCTCCGACCATCCCCAATATCCCCCCGAGGCCGCCTCTGAATTACGCCTCCTCCCCCCCACTCAGGTTGAGCCCGAACCCCAGAACCTCAGGACGTGGATGGACTGGAGCTGGGCCTGTGAAGGGGGAGTAAAGTGAAAGGTCACCGGGGTGAAGCCTCATGCCGCCGGACTGCTGTCCTCATCCGGAGAGACGCCCGCAGAGGGAGGGCCAGCGCGGCTCAGAGACCACCACCTCCAACGCCTGGACCTTGGCCCCTGGAGGCAATGACTTTCTGGGCGCACGCCGCCCACTCTGTGGCCTTGGGTTGGCAGCCCTAGCAACCTCATATACCCCTCCTCCCTCCTGGTTCCCAGCACGCTCTCCAGGGGCCCCAGAGCCAGCCTGACTCCAGACACCGCCCTGCCTGTGCCCCCCCTCCCCCAGCAGGCTCCTCCCCAAGACCTCCTGACTCCCCCCTGTCCTCCTACAGAGCCCGGTTCCAAGGCCTCCTTTCCAAGTGCAAAGCCTGCTGCAGCCCACTTGAGGTTGTGCCCCACCTCTGTCCCCTCACCCCTTCTTCTCCAGGTCCCCATCCCCTCGGTCACCTCACACACCGTGCACTTTCTGCCCACGCCCGGAGCAGCCCTGTTACCATGTCTCCCCGCCCCCCTAGAATAAACCCCACGCGCGCGGGTGTCTCTGTTGAACGCCAATGGGCCTCTCGTGCCTCGAAAAGGCCAAGCAATCCATGACCAGGTGGCGGACGCATGCCGTGAAACAGGTACATATGTGTATATTTACATACATAGAAGGTCGAAGGGGAGAAGAAGGAGGCCTGGTATCAACAAGTAGAAAGGGGAATTAGTCCCACGGAGACGGGCCCCACGAACGAATAGGAGGACGCACTTCCGACGAGGGTTCCGTTTATTTGCTGCCCCGTTCAAGGCCTCCAAGCCTAGAGCTAAGGGCACCATTCCACGTGAATGCCAGCACCCTAGTGTTTTCAAACAAACCCGCAGCGGGGGTGCTGAGACGCTGACGCTACCACGGTCGTGTTGCATGAACACACTGTAAGCCTGACTTCACATTTCCGAAGTCTCTCCAGGGGGGTGCGGGAGGGAGGAAGGGCAGCGGGCGGGATCTGAATGCTAGGAACACCCAGGCTTTCCACGTAGCTTTTCTGCAGGGAGCGCGCTCTGCCTGTCATCTTTCTCAAAGCCACGCAAAGCCCCGCCCTGACAACACCCCGGACTGGGGCATCTTCCAGCACCCCTGCCCGCGCGGCCTGGGAACCTCACTCATCACGACGCCCCCCAAGTTGCCCGCGGAGAGGCTCAGGCGTGAGGCAGAGCGCAGTCCGCGAGTCCACGCCCGCAGCGGGGTCAGCGCTCCGCTCAGGGCGGGGACAGTGGCTGCGGCTTCCGGGCTGGTGGCCAGTCGCGTGGGACCCTGCGCCACAGGAAGACCTCAGGGCCAGCCCCCCAGAGGCGAGCCGGGAACCCGAGGCGGCCTGTGCCCGCCGCCAGCAGGGAATCGCGGGCGAGGTTCTCGCTGCCTGGAGCCGGGCGGCCTTGGGAGAGGGGCCGTCCCTGGGGCTCCCCTTTCTATGCACGGCCTTCCCTAACCCGTTAAGGCCACGCGTCCAAAACGGAAACCATCTCCACAGCCACGATAGTTTGAATTTAATCTTAAAAGCCAACTTGCAACGACTATTATACAAATAAACATATTACTCACAATTCTTGAATAGTTTCAGCTGAAAATTCTCACGGAAAATGATTTTAGAGTTGGTCAGGGCTGCCACGGAGGGAAAACATTTGTTTTAGGAACGCGCGTGGCGTGGGGGGAAGGTCCGCCGCTGGCGTCTACAGGCGCGTATGGGGGGCGTATGGGGGCGTCCGATGGGCTAATAGCTGAGCCAGGGTCAGCCTCTTCCCATCAGTCAACGCTCCGGATGGAGGAAGAGGAGGGGACTTGGGTGTAGCGGAGTGTACGGCCCAGTTTGATGGGTCTGCTGGGGAAAGCCCGTGTTAGAGACACTGCAAACCTCCCCCAACTCCGGGCTCCCTTGGAAGCGAGCGTGTTCCGTTAACTGGCCTCCCGGGCGGCAGCGTGTAATTGGCTTCCCGTTCGCACGCTCCCGTACGCAGCTGCCAGGCCTCTCCTGGCAACTGCAGAGAGAAAAAGTGAAATACCTTGGAAGCAACTCATAATCCCCTGCGCTACGCACCCGGCAGTCAGAACGCAGGCGGCCAGCTCCCCGCGCAGAGAGCTGAGCAGCCCTGCCTTCGGGGGCGGGCAGCCCAGTGCAGCGTGAGATGGTGACCTGTGGGGACAAAGGACAGGCTCCTGTGCTACCTGATGTCTCGGGGCTCCTAGGAAAGCGGGGTTCAGACACATGCCAGGTCACAACCCAGAGGAGGGCCATGTGCACCTGCTCCTCTCCAGGAGGTCCTGAGGGCACTCTCTCCTCCTGACGCAGTGCCTGGGGACCCCCTCTCCTCCTGACGCAGTACCTGGGGACCCCCTCTCCTCCTGACGCAGTACCTGGGGACCCCCTCTCCTCCTGACGCAGTGCCTGGGGACCCCCTCTCCTCCTGACGCAGTGCCTGGGGACCCCCTCTCCTCCTGACGCAGTGCCTGGGGACCCCCTCTCCTCCTGACGCAGTGGGGACCCCCTCTCCTCCTGACGCAGTGCCTGGGGACCCCCTCTCCTCCTGACGCAGTGGGGACCCCCTCTCCTCCTGACGCAGTGGGGACCCCCTCTCCTCCTGACGCAGTACCTGGGGACCCCCTCTCCTCCTGACGCAGTGCCTGGGGACCCCCTCTCCTCCTGACGCAGTGCCTGGGGACCCCCTCTCCTCCTGACGCAGTGCCTGGGGACCCCCTCTCCTCCTGACGCAGTGCCTGGGGACCCCCTCTCCTCCTGACGCAGTGCCTGGGGACCCCCTCTCCTCCTGACGCAGTGCCTGGGGACCCCCTCTCCTCCTGACGCAGTGCCTGGGGACCCTCTGCCTGCCTGAGAACCAGGGTTCCTCCTCTGTCATCTCCGGCAGGACATATAGGTAGGGAACAAGCGCGGCTTAGTACTTAGAGAACTCAATTACGGGGCTGCTGGCAAATTACAACGCTTGTTCCCCATCAATTACTTTTTCTATTTCTGACACATAAGCATGTAGGACTTCCAAACCTCACTAATTCACATCCACCCGCACGGAGAGAACAAAGGGTGGGGGGTGCATTTCAGGTTTATGTCTTACAAACAGATTTTATGGATCCATAGTTAACAGATTCAGGTTCATTCAAAGGTACTTGAACTTTCTACTGTTTTGAGTTCAAATAATTCTTATTACAAACGTTCTTCCTTGCCGTTTCCTAAAAGTCCTGCTTCAAATTCTCATTTATTTTAATCTGAAATTATTTCAAAGAGGTGAGGCCATGGTGTGTGTGTGTGTGTGTGTGTGTGTGTGTGTGTGTAAAATCAGTCTTCCTCCACCCTAAAACGCATGCTCCCCAGTTACCTTTGGATTTAATGAAAGCAGAATATCTCTTAGCAAACAGCGAGTGGCCTTGTAGAAGCCGATTTTCCCCGGCACAGAACGCAAACACACGGACTGGTAAGGCGCATGTAAGCCCAGGGCACGGTTATAAACAGCCAGGAAACATCCGTATCTCATACGTGTTGCGAGTCCCCAACTTATCTTGACGAACTAATAAGCAGCAGAAAACAGACGCCAGCGAGCTGGGTCCTCAGGGTTATGGCAGCCCTTCCTCATGGGACAGTGTGCTGAGCCCCGTTTCTCTTCATCCCTCACCCCGGCCCCACCCGGACTCTGTCTGTCAGCTAAAACCGGCCCTTTCCTCCGCACCCAGGGGAGAGGAGCGAAGGAGAATGGCCCCGTGCCGTGTCATTAAAAGGCCGCCGCTCTGCAGGGACAGACAGGAGCTCACAGCCGAGCGCTCGTCCTGCGGGCACCCTCCCTGGCTCCCGGAAGAAGGTGAGGTTAATATCCTACTCCCTTGAGCAGGAGTTGAAGGCATCCTGGCGAAATGGAGTTACCAGGCTCCAGACAGAGGGAGTTAAATAACAGCGTGTTAGGAAATGAAAGGGCATTAAGAGATGATTTTGATAGGACTAATTGATTTTTAGCTTTCGAAACATACAACATCTAATCATTCGCTTCTGGTAGACATTCCCAAACCATCTTTCAAAACATCCCCACCGGGTGCTGATGTGTGTGGTTGCCATGTTCTTACAGCTCGCTCGCACTCACTGAGCTCAGGGTTTCGGGGTGGATTACTGAGCAGAGGAGACACACGCACCACAGCCTGGAGAGATGCTAGCAACGGGGAGCTGAGGGGTGCACCTGTGACCCCCCGGGATGGTCCCGGCAGCTCCGCTGTGAGTCTAAAGGACTCTAACTCAGAAAGCCACGTTTCTCAAAACAAGGAGCAATGCAACACCAAGTAAAGGGCGGGCGGGGGATCGGGAGCGGGGGGGGGGGGGGGGCTCCTGTCTACAGGAACTAGAACGTACATCTACGGAGGAAACGCGTTTGTCACGTAAAGATTTCTGGTCAACAAGACAAACAGAAAGGCCCGTGAGTCGGCTCGCCCGCCCAGCCCCGTGTGTCCGGGGTCCCTGACGGCGCTGGACTCAGTTCAAACCTCAGCTGCAGCAGAAGAACCTGTGCTTGCGAGGAGGCCTCAAATCCCACAGACGCAGGATTGGAGGGGATGCGGAGCACCTCTGCAGCTCCTACAAGCTTCTTCAAAGGAGGTAGCGTCCGCCCATGTGGAGGGATGCCAGGGTGCGGTGTACTGCTCAGCGGTGAGCGGGACCAGCGGCACAAGGGTGACGTAGTGAGCCGATTACACGTGTACCTTCCCACAGGCCGTCTGTAGGCACAAACGCTGCATAAAAATAACGTCAGCTGCCTCTCTGGGCTGCTTCAGGTGCTCAGGCTGCCTGTCCTGCCGTGCACCCACGTCCTGCCCTGCACCCCTGTCCAAGGCCCGAAGATAAAAGACCTGAAGGCTCTCAGAACCGCCTCTCCCGGGCGGGACTTCAAAGACTGACGGTCCCAGGGGGACAGCCACCCCAGGACCTTGCTGCCCAGCAGCTGGCTCTGCAGGCAGCATAGCCCTCACCCTCCTCTGAGCAGGCGGCAGCTCTGTCTGTCGCTTTTCCCAACAGAAAAGCTGGACATCAAAAGATGCAGAATGTCCCCATGCCGAACGTCACTGTCTTTAACATTCTGGTAAGGACATGATAGAGAAGACCCAGTGAAGGTAAGCCGTCGTGAGCAGGGCTCAGAGGCAAGCATCCTTTGGAGACACATTCTGACGGTGACACCGCCCGCCGCTTCCCCAGGCGGCAGGTGCGCTGTCCAGGGAGTGCTCCGGAGGCTGGCCCTGCAGCAGACCGTCCACCGAGTCCTCCCTCCCACGTGACGCCTGCGTGAAAGGGACATCGCGCCTGGAGGGCGGACGGACGTTGGGACACCCCCGTTTTCAACCCTGGTCTATTGTGAGCCCCCCGGAGCAAGCAAACCTCAGGATGAAGACAGGTCACGCTGAAGGGATGCCAAAGGGGAAATGATGCCTTAGGATGTGATGATGCGCTTTTTCAAAAAATGTTTCTGTTGATTTCACAGATAAAGAGAGAGGGAGAGCGAGGTAGAAACATCAACGAGAGAGAATCGCTCATCGGCTGCCTCCTGCACGCCCCCTACTGGGGATGGAGCTCACAACCCGGGCATGTGCCCTGACCAGGAATGGAACCCTGACCTCCTGGATCAACGGCTGAGCCACACCAGCCGGGCTGATGATTCCATTTTGAACCAAACTTTTGATCTGGCTCGAACTACGAGTAACACGACAGGGAAATCAGCAGATTTGATTCCAACACAGAACCATTTTCAACTCTGCAGCCTCACTTACTGCGCATTAAGCCAAATGAGGTTTCTGTTTCTGTGAGGGAAATCCCGCCAAATATTTCCTTGAAGATTCTCTCGGGTTAATAGAAGTGATCACTTCTGCATGCCTTAGAACCCTGTGCACAGAGCACTCCTGCTTCAGAGAAAGGTTGCCAGCACACGGGATCCCTTTCTCCGGCAGTGGGCAGAGGCACGCGTGGGCATTCCCAGAGTGCCGTGTGGCGGCCTTGGCCCCGGAAGCATGGCTTGTCGTTATTTCCAGGAGGGTCTTCAAACAGATAGGAACCTGCTCATTGGACTTCAATGTCTTAGCTGTGCCCGGCCGGCCTGGCTCGGTGGTTTGAGCCTCAACCTGTGGACCAGGAGGTCACGGTTCCATTCCTCGTCAGGGCACAGGCCCAGGGTCACGGCTGGATCCCCAGGTGGGGGCGTGCGGGAGGCAGCCGATCCATGGTTCTCTCTCATCATGGATGTCTCTATTTCTCTCTCTCTCTCCCCCCCCTCCCCCTTCCTCTCTGAAATCAATAAACATATATTAAAAATAAATAAGTAAATGAAATGGGTCAGCTGAAAATCTTTTTAAAATATAGCTTTGCACCCTGACCGGTATGGCTCAGCGGATAGGGCGTCGGCCTGCAGACTGGAGGGTCCCGGGTTCGATTCCCGGTCAAGGGCATGTACCTTGATTGCGGGCACATCCCCAATGGGAGGTGTGCAGGAGGCAGCTGATCGAAATTTCTCTCCCATCGATGTTTCTAACTCTCTATCCCTCTCCCTTCCTCTCTGTAAAAAATCAATAAAATATATTTAATAAATAAATAAATTAATTAAATTAAATATAACTTTGCTTTGTTTAGAGCAGCATGGAGAATCCCTGGGCGCGGAGGCCATCCTGGCCAAGCACGGGCACGCCACACCTCCCCGAACACAAGGTCACTCAGGAATTCCACAGCCAGTGCCCAGCTCCCAGGGATGGGAGAGGCCAGCACGCCACTCCCTGTGGGCGGGCCCTCGTGTCCCAGCTGAGCTGAGCTTTGCCACGAGTTACCGTTACCGGTGGAAGGCGCCGTGGGCACGTGAGGATGTTCACAGCCACATGTGAACAGAAGCAGAGAGACTCCTTGTGGCTGAAGGCGCTGGGAGCTAAAAGGGAAACCTGGCTCTCGCTGCCCGCGTTCTTCACACGTTCCTGCTGCTGTGTTCTCTGCGTGGGTTTTTTTTGTCCGTGTCTGCTATAAAAAAGTTGGATTGAGACGATTTTGAAAATGTCCCCAAGTCATCCCATTGAGGTAGGATTTCCCTGCGTCTTCCCTTTTTCAGCTCTAGATAATGTATCTGGAAATCGACCTTACGAAAGCACATGTTAAGCCTGGGGGTGGGACTTGGTTACAGAAAGTGCCCGCCAGTGCAAGAGCATTATCAAAGCCATCCTGATTATTTCAGGGTCTGAAAGAACAAGACAAAGCAATTTGTTCACAATCCATCACGCGTCGTCCATGCTCGCAGGGATTCGAGATAAACAGGCGACAGGAGTTAGCTGAGTTTCTGTTTTAAATTGTGTTCATTAGATGCGCGGGCTGCAGGGGAACTGGAAGGTGGAGAGCAACGGTGGGGACAGGGCTCAGGTACAGACCACCAATGTGTTCCCATCACATACGAGGTGCACTCGGGTACTTAAAAGCCCACTGAGCGGTCCGGCTGGCACAGCTCAGTGGTTAAGCATCAACCTATGAACCAGGAGGTCATGAGCAGAGAGTGTTCGAGGACAGGGATGCCACTCTGCATGGCATGACGACGGTGGATACAAGTCATCATATGTGTGTCCAAACCCACAGGAAGCCCGGCACCAGCAGTGAGCGCTCAGGTGCTCTCTGCACCGGGGCGGACGCAGGTTCATCGGTTGTAAAGCCTGCACCATCTGGTGGGGACCCCGTTCGTGGGGGAGGCCGCGTGGGGAGGGGGAGGGGTTTTATGGGAAAACCATCTTCCCCTCAATTGCTCTGTGAACCTAAAATGGCTCTAAAAAAATAACATCTGGATTTAAAAATCAGTTTAAAAAGCTGCTAAATGCCAGCGGCAGATACAGCAATCATAAAAGCATTGCCCGGCCGGCATGGCTTAGTGGTTGAGGGTCGACCTCTGAACCAGGAGGTCACCATGCCATTTCTGGGCAGGGCACAGGCCCAGGTTGCAGGCTCAATCCCCACTAGGGGGCGTAGAGGAGGCAGCTGATCAATAATTCTTCCTAGTCATCGATGTTTCTCTCTCTCTCTCCCTCTCCCGTCCTCTCTGAAATCAATAACAATGTCAATAATAATAATAACAACAACAATAATAATAATAATTAAAGCATCCTTTAAAGTAAGGAGGGCCGGATGCTGGTCAGATCACAGCTCACGACCACCCACGTACAAGCAGGGGTGCCAGTCACTGGAGACGCCCCTGTAAAGAGAGGGACAGGAGGCAGAAAGGCTGCCTTAGGGAGGGTTGGCGCCGAGTCAGGAGCACCTGCAGGAGGAGGACTTCCTCTTTAAGGGCTCTGATACCATCGCCTGGAACTGAGACTATTAACCGGCTGAGGAGATGCGGAGACATGTCCGCCCAACAGAGACAGAAAAAGCCCTGTGCCTGTATGTGCACTCAGCAGCCAGGCTGCCCTCCTGCTGGGGTGAGGGCTCGGCTGCCCCACTGCCCTCCGGTCTGTCCTGCTGGGGTGAGGGCTCGGCCACCCCGCCGCCCTCCTGTCTGTCCTGCCGGGGTGAGGGCTCGGCCGCCCCGCCGCCCTCCTGTCTGTCCTGCTGGGGTGAGGGCTAGGCAGCGGGCCGAGCTCTGGACAGGACAGGCGGTGTGTCTGTCCTGCATGAGTCCCTAAGCCCTGGCCACGCAGACATCAGCCTCAAGCCTATCTTCATCCACCTTTCACAGAAGCTGAGGCCCGCCCATGCAGCCAGGGAGAGCCTGCAGTGGCTTCAACCTGTGCAGTGAGTGAGGGATCCTCTGGAAGGAGGGAGCAGGGGTTGCCCTGCTCCTGAGTGCACCCCCAACCCTGTTGCTGCAGGGGTCGAGGCCAACAGCTGGCCTGGCGCCCACCTTCCCTGGCCTGTGCTATCAGGTGCAACAGGGGACGGACAGGAAACCTAGGGCCAGGGACGCCGAGGAGGAGGGAAAAGAGCGAGCCGCTGTGGTTCCTGGTGGACTTGAGTTTCTGGACTTGGGGGCTTTCCCTGAGGTCGGTTTCCTGGAACCCCAGAAACCCCTCTGACGCCCCATCACCCGTGCTCCTCCATGATGCAGAATCAACACGCAGGCCCAGGGCCCTCTAGGGCGGCCCTCCAGCCTCCTGTCCCCTCTCGGGCGCCCTACGGCCTCCCTGGGAGCCTTCGCAGGGATGAGGGGGCCGATCTTCCCGGGATGAGTGCGGGGGGGGAGGGGGGGGCTGGGGCAGCACGTGCAGGCGCCTTGGCGATGGGAGCAGAATGCAGTCCAGTGGTTCCTCCAGGTAATGGGACGATCTCCACCACATCGAAGACTCCTGAACATTCCATTCTCACTCCCAGGGCACCAAGGAGCTGAGAGAGACGCAGTCTCCCCCCACCCCACCCCCATTCAGAAGAAGATTGGCGTGGCATCGGAAGGCGTCCCAGAGACTATAACGCAGGAGTGGGGACAGGGCAGCTGCAGCCGCCAAGCTTGGTTTCCTGGAGCCAAGGCTCCGCGTCCTTGGGAAACGGCACGGCAGGCCCAGGAACCCACAGCCCTGCCGGGCGCCGGCCTTGCAGGAGAGTCTGGGAAAGGCCCGGATGAGGTCCTGCCTCAGGCTGCAGCGTGGACGGTCCTGCTACCAGGAGGCGGGCACGGTCGTTCAGAATGGCATCTGTGACCCGTGGCTCTTCGAAGCTCTATTTTAACACACACACACACACACACACACACACACACACTGATTTCAGAGAGAAGAAAGAGGGAGAGATAGAAACATCAATGATGAGAGAACCATGGATCGGCTGCCTCCTGCATGCCCCACCTGGGGATGGAGCCCGCAACCCGGGCCTGTGCCCTGACCGGAAACCGAACCTCCTGGTGCCTGGGTCCGGGCTCAAGCACGGAGCCACGCCGGATGGGCTTCACAGCTCTTCGATAAATTCTATGTGACGCGTAGTCGTCCCAGGTGGGGGACGCATTTCTTCTGCAGCCTATCGGAGGGGCACTTCCTGCTGTGACTCACCTTCCTGCACTTGGACTCTGTCCCTCTTTCCCAAGCCCACCCCCGGGAGAGAGCGACAGCCCGGCCAGAGAAGAGCAAGTCTCGATGACTCACTCGACGCTTGCCTCCTCCAGGGCTGCACTTATCCTGCTCTGGATTTTCAGTGCTGACCACGGGGACCAGATCTACCCTCACGTATGTCCAAGGGAGTCTCCAAGCCAGCAGCTCCCGGGTTCGACCCCATGCCGAACTCCGCTCCCTTCTGGCTCAGTCCCCCACACTCCTGACTTCAGCCTCAGAAAACTAAGTAAGATTTCCCCACTCAGCAAGACCGCAGATCTTGCTTTCTTTTACAAAAACCTAAATCAAGCCCGAACACACACTCACACACACGTGCACACGCATGCACACACACACTCACATGCATACACACCCTGTGTATGAGTTCTGAGGCAGGGAGTTACCGAGGGTTACCAAATACTCAGAGGCTGGCAGCTGCACCGCCATGTCCCTCCCAGAAGTAACCCCGGAGAGAACCCCCCGAGCGCATTCTGCCCACAGGTCAGCGGAGGCGGGTTACCCAGAGCCCACATACGTGAGCAGCAGAAGGGAAACACTCTCTGGTGATGCATCAAATGCTTCTTAATTCAGCCTTAAAGGTGAGATCGTACATGGGATCAAAACTTCAGAACAGCCTGGCCGGTGTGGCACAGTGGCTGAGCTTCGACCCAGAGGCCACTGGTTCGAATCCTAGTCAGGGCACATGCTGGGATCGCTGGCTCAATTGCTAGGAGGGGGTATGCAGGAGGCAGCCAATCAATGAGGCTCCTCTATTATCAATGTTTCTATCTCTCGATCCCTCTCCCTTTCTCTCTAAAAATCAATAAAGACATATTTTAAACGTTTTTAAAAAAAGACTAGAGAAAAGGGGTGGTAGTAATTTTCCATTTCCCCAAGAAACAGTTAATGGAGAGACTGCACCCAAAATCGGCCTGACTTTATGGACAACTTAGAGGCCCGGTTCCCTCAGCCCAGCCTGCACCCTCTCCAATCTGGGACCATGTGGGGGACATCCCGCTCCCAATCCTGGACCGCTGGCTCCTAATCGCTCACCTGCCTGCCTGCCTGGTCGCCCCCAACTGCCCCCCTGCTGGCCTCCTCGCCCCTCATGGCCCCCCTTGCTGGCCTGGTCACCCCACACAGCCTGCTCATTCAGTCATTTGGTCGTCCCTCACTAACCTCCCTGCTGGCCTGATAGTAGGCAGCCATCTTGTGAGGGCGTGAGGGTTAATTTGCATATGACCTTTTTATTATATGGGATACCAAGACTTGTCATTTATCTAGAAGAAATCATTGTACATGTTCACTAAAACCTTAAATTATTATGGGGAGCAGTGTGTGGGCTGTGGTGGGACATGCATGCGCTGAGCCAGCGGGACAGGCCCTGGGGCGGTGCTGAGGAGAGCACATGAGCAAGTACCAGGCCCTAAACCGCCGGCAAGGGGTCACCCAGCACGCAGCTCTCCTGTTGACGCACCAATTGAACACGCGCAGCGCGGCCCGCCTGACACTGTGAGGGGATGGCCATACAGGAATGTGACCGAGG
The DNA here is from genome assembly GCA_026230045.1 of Corynorhinus townsendii. Classification (NCBI taxonomy): domain Eukaryota; kingdom Metazoa; phylum Chordata; class Mammalia; order Chiroptera; family Vespertilionidae; genus Corynorhinus; species Corynorhinus townsendii. Next base: position 148,099,142 of record JAPDVU010000008.1, read on the forward strand.
CCCTAGACCAGTGCGCGGGCCCTGGGAGCTGGGTCTACCTCTATCCTCTCTCAGCTCAGTCCCTGCTGAGCAGAGGTAGAGAGGGCGTCCACGAACACAGAGCACCACGGCCCCATTTCTACAGCCCGGATCCTGCCCATGCTGTCTCACTCACAACACACGTGCAGGGCCCATCACCACCGATTCTGGAAACGGCCGATGTTTCTGTGCATTCACACATATATTCACACATGCACATGTATAGTCACACATGCACATATATACTGGGATATACAGTGGGTTGCACCTGAGGCAAATGATGCCTTTGTCCATAAAGTCGTGGTTTAAGGCACTTTTGGCAAATGGAATCCATCTAACTACACGAAGCAGGTCGCTAAAGGGAGCTTTATTCGAAATGAGCGTCGAGTCACCTGAAACCTGTCCGTTTACTTGTTGTCAAGCCCTATGTTCAAGTACGGAGTTTGCGTAAAGGGCCCTCCACCCGTGGGTAAATAACTTCAAACCTATCGATTCTGTTCGGTAGTCACACGTACAGATTCGGCACGCTTGTCGGGAGACGAAGAACGGGACGTCCACGGGCCATGTCCGCATCCTGCGTGGCCTGTGCACTGCAGTTCTGCTTTAGCCGAGTATCTGAAGGTCATGGCACACACAGCCACGTCCCCGCACCCGTAGGCATCCCGCCGCAAGCGGATTGCACTCCAGCGGCGTTTTCCAATGTCCTTTAAGGATCACACAGTATGTACTTCCACGAACGAAGCAAGGACGCAGCAAAGCCCTCCCCGGGCCTCCAGCACCAAAGGAACACGCGCGGCCGTAATCCACTCACTCTCCTCCTATGAGGGGCGTCTGCAAGAGCAGACTGAATTCATGCAGATCACCCACCGCAGCGGCTGAGGCCCAGAGCCCGCGCCAGACAGCTGGGGACGGAGGCCAGGGAGGCTCGGGCCCTGACAGCGTTCGTTAACACCCAGGGACCAAAAGGGAAGGAGCTGACAATGTCCGAGCCGCAGGTGAGGGTGCTGCCGCCTCGCTATTTTCAGGGTGTGAATGAGTCACACGCCTTATTTTAAGGGTCTCAAAGGCTCATCCGCAATGTCATGTGATGCCACATTTACTCGGCTGGGGAGGGGGGAAAAGTACCAGGAGCAGGAACTGCTTCATTTTCATAGTGGGGTGCAGCGAACCAAATAAATCATCGATACATTTCACCTTCTCCTGAACTTTAGGGCAGAACGCTCCGGGCCCAGGACAGCCCAACGGAAAGGTGCTTCTGCAGCTACTGGAGCCGATCCGACGGGCCGGGGTGATCACACGCCATGGGCAGAGGGACTCAGAGCGTGAGATGGCCCAGGAGGGATACATCACCCATCATGACCACGGGCTGAATTGCGGCCAGAGGCAGCCGTTTAGGGCTCCAGCCCTCGCAGCCCCGAGAGCCCTCATTTCCTGCTTCACTGCCCGGCCCCAAGTGGACACCCTCCATGGTTAACAAGCTCAGAAGCCAATGTCGGGGTTCAGGGTGAGAACACACATAAAATGATTTAAGATCTACTGCAAACAGCACCCGGAGTAACCGATGCATTATCTTCTCAAATAAAGCTACTTCATCTTTTATGGAGACATCATGTTCACATTTACATCTTAAATTTAATTTTTTTTAAAAGCACACTGATTTTGCCCGGCTGGTATGGCTCAGTGGTGGAGTGTCGACCCCTGAGGTCTTGGTATGATTCCAGCTCAGGGCACATGCCCGGGTTGCAGGCTCCATCCCCACTAGGGGGCGTGCAGGAGGCAGCCCATGGATGATTCTCTCTCATCATTGACCTTTCTATTCCTTTCTCCCTCTCCCTCCCTCCATCTGAAATCAATAAAAATATATTTTTAAAAAAATCACTGATTTTTCAAGTTTCTTCCTTTAACCCACTGAAACAATGAACACAACTGGTTGAAAGCATCGGCTGAGCTGCCTCCCTCACTTGAATAAAAGCCATGCTCTAGGAGACTGAGAAGGCCCGGGGACCCTGGGAGACTCCTTCCAGAGGAGGGAGAGAACCCGCCACGGGGCCGGGACCTGGCAGAGACAGGCATCGGAGTGGACCGTGACCGCGTGAGCCACGTTCTAACCACATCAATGTGAATCGAGGGCACTGCGTTTTGCACAAAAGCATTTTAAAAAAGAAGAAAGAGTCCTACACAACACTGAAAAACGTCTCCCGGCCTCTGAATCCGGGGAGCAAGTGCCGTTGTGTGTGCCATGTGTGGGAATACCTCCTTGATGAACACTTTCCCATTAGTTACAGAGAGCGAGGCAGGCGTGCACGCGATAGAGGGCAGTGTGGACCCAAGGGTGCCAGACCTCAAATCAGGCAAGTGGGAGACGGGGCGGTTTGCAAGCCTACAGCGCAGCGGCGTGAACGTGATGACCTACTTAATTCCCTCAGGATGCAAGAACTCGGACAAAAGAAATGTTTGTGGAAAACGTGGAGCTGAAAATCTGTGTGTGACCTTAGCGGTCATCAAACATTAATCAGAGGTGTTTTCTTACATCCTGCGCTCTTCCCATCTGGAACCTGGAGCGAAAACAAAATGCTTGCTTCCCACGGACAGCAGCCCGCCGCCCCATCCTCCATGGCCCGGACTGCCGTGACCCCGTGAGTACATTTCATGTCAAATACATTTCACGTCAGGTGACCAGAGCGCCGGGGGGCGTTGAGGACCGTTGAAGACCACGGTGACACACTGTCACTGTCCCGGCAGCAGAAGGCGAGCTGGTCTTCTGTGGTGGACAAGGAATAGATATCGGGTTGGATGATTTTAACAGCCACTCGTCAGTGAGGAAAATGAGGGATAATGTCACTGAAATGCTATCAGAGGAGCATAAGGTGTTACCTGAATCTGCGGTGCTGATGGTCTATGGCTAGTCCAGCGACCGCTTTTCCTTGGAAGTATAATTGATCCAGGAATGAGACGAGGCACGTGACAGAGAGGAAGAGGCCTGATGGCGACTCCTAATGAGCCTGCAGGAGGTGCCAGCTGCTTTATGGCAGCTTGCCACTTGCAGGTGACATTTCTGGTCTGGATCCGTCCCAGGTGAGAGCCAAGCAGACCCCCCAGGAGACTGGAGGTGTACATTCCACTTGGGGCACAGGTACCTGGTGTGGCTTGGGGCCAGCTAAGTACCGGGAAAGGATCTCACTGGTCAATGTCACTCCTCCGACGGGACCAGAATGTCCGAGTGGCAGGTGGTTCCTGGCTGTGTGACCTGCTCCCCGTCTGCAAGGAGGACAATGGCATTTACGTCACGGCTGTCTTGCGAGGACAAAAGGAGACCCTGCCGTGGACCGGGGGCCGGCATGCCGTGGGCATAGGACGAAGTGACCATGGCAACTGTCAAACAGGGTTGATGGGAGCAAAGGACTGGGATCGGGAGGGTGCTGTGGTCTCCTCCTCCTTCTCCCGGGTCCTCCAGGTCTGTGAGGCCGAAGGTGGGGATGGAGGGCCACCGGGAAGTCCTGTACCTGAGACCCAGAGCACTCGGCTTGGTGTGCCCGGGGGCGGGGGGGCCATCGACAGCGTGGAAACCAGCACACGGGGTTAGCAGAGCAGACGTTTTAGAGCAGTTTTTATTCCCTCTTGACCTAATTCTGGGTCATCCTTGGGCCTGGGCACATCACCTGTTTCGTGAGGAGTGCCTCTGGCCGGCTGGGAGGGACGCTGGCTTTCCAGCCCCTTAGCCACCCTCGCCTGGAAGAGGTCTGCTCCCCCCTGGATTAGATTTGGACCATGAAGGTCAAAGCGGCCACCTACAGGAAGGGGGAAGCAGCAGGCGGCGGGCACGCCAGCCCCCCGCACAGCACTGCCTTGAAGGTGACGACCCACCAACCTTGCCCAAGCTGCACGCCTCTCTGCAGCCCGAGGAACCCTGAAACCAGCTCTCGTCGATGCTTATGCCTGTGAAGTGGAAGACGAGCAAAGAGCCAACCCAATGGACTTCAAAAAGGGAGGGGAAGTTACCAGTGACTTGAACAGACTGAGAAACACAATTCTAAGTCTCCCAGACCGCTGAGCAACTTAGCCTTGGTGAAACTAACAAGTTCAATTCAACTCCCCTCTCATACAAGCGGGGCTCCCCAACCTGCCGATTCCAGCCTTTCATTCCCTTCCCAGAAGCAGACATCATGTGGGTCTCAAGTCACATTGTCCCGGAAGCCCCTTTCTGGGGGGCTCACACTGCCACCTGTGGCTGTGTGCTGCGCTGCGGGGCACACGCCTGCCTTCATCTGTCCTCACTCAGGGCCCCTGAAGATTCAGCTTTCCTTGCCACCAGCACCGTTTCCGTGTTTCCTGGTGGCTCCACGCACAGCGACACGTTTAGGAGATGGAAGGCAGGCTGTGACTTGATGGATTCGCAACAATGCAGGATTTTGCAGAGAGTTCCCTAGACTTCTGGGAGAATTACTGAGCGGCGGAACATCCCCAGAGAGATGATGCTGCTGGAGGGAGGTCTGGTGATGGTCCCTCCCACCTGATACTAACGGCCCCACCTCCTACCCTCCCCCATCTCAGCCCCCTTCCAGGCAGAACCATGAGGTACAGGGCTCCAGGCTGCTGGCACGTCACCTCAGATTAGAATGAACAGAATCCTATCTCTCCAGCCACATCACACCAGTATTACTAGCCAGCCAGACCAGTAAACTAGCTGGAAATTCAATGTGGGGGACATGGGCTAAGAAGGGATAACAAATAGACCGGGGTGGGGAGTGTTGGAACGCACAGGCTCTGGAGTGCCTTCCTGGGCACGTATGGACACCCGGGGATGGTGCGGGGCAGGCGCTGAGAGGTAAGAGGATGCTGAGAGGTAAGAGGAGAGAGGAGGAGATTTTAGGATGTTTTCTTCTAGCATATCTGGACACCTCACCACAAGCATCCACATAAAGACAGAGCCTTTCCTATGAAGCCATTTAGAGAGAACGTGCACCCTATACCGCACAGCAGTAGGCTCAGTGCACTCAAAAGCAAGGACTGAGCCATGGCTGGGTCCCAGTCACAAGGCCAGTGCGGGGCCAGCGATGTGGAGGTGTGCCCGCAGAGCGGCGTGCACCTGTGTGTCTGAGTGAGCAGGCCTTCCCCCGGGTCCTCCCCATTCTTCCCCAAAGCCTGCCCCTGACCAGAGCCCACCATCACTCCGTCCTTTCTTGACAGAGACTCGGACTGATGAATGTGGCTACTTTTGAGTACATCAATGGAGACTGAACTTCAAGCCCCAAGTCTGAGAAAAGTTAGGGAGCCACGAGATCTGTGGCCTGCCCTCCTCAGGCCCCGGCCCCGGCCCCAGGGCCTGCCAGCTGTGGACGAAAAGGGGCCACATGCTAACCTGCCACGCTCAGGGGAGGCCTGCGTGGCGGCCCTGCACACTCCAAGTAGCCACACTGATGGTCTCAGATGAAAACTTTAACCAAAAGCAGGTATGGTGGGTAGTCAAGGCCTAGGCCGGGATCTTCCCCGACAAAGGCCAAGCTTTGCCTTCACCCAGCCCCACTGTCTTTTCGCATCAATGACAACATATATTTGGAGCGTCAAAGCAACTTCCTTTTTCTGCACCCCTCACCGTCCAGGCACCACTCAGCAGAGACCACAAACCCCCTCACGGGTGTTGAGTTAACTGGCTGTTAACCTTCCTGCACCCACCTGTGTAAAAGAAGCATGTGTCTATCATTTTACCTTTCGTCCAATCCCAGAGGTTTCCCTGCTTGGCCTTCTCCCGCCTCCCTCATCTCTCACCAATGGAGTTCCTGGAACCCACTTAGATCTCCTCTTTTGATTGTAAGGAATAAAACAAGGTGAACAGCGACAACAAAGCACTATCCCAATACGCTGAGATTCCACTTCCAGGCAATTGTCCACAGTTTGGCTCAAATACACTCACCCAATTCTTCACAGGTTTGAGTGTCTTCTTCCTTTAACCCAGGAATCAGGGAGGCCCCTGGGCCAGGGGCTTTGAGCTCAGGAGACATACTCCCTGGTGGGCGTGGGGGTAGGAGCCCTGAAGCAGATGCAGAATAAGCCAGGACACCTGCAGTGCTGGGGCGCACGGGGGCGGTGCTGGTTAGGAGGGGCTGTGGCGCCTGCTCTGGAGTGGTCCTAGGTATCAGGGGCAGCAGACCTGGCAGGAGCCTCTTTCCTCAGGCCACTCCAGGCTGGCCTGTCAGTCTCCATTCACCGGGGCTGACCCTGGGCTGGGCTCCACCAGGCAACTTCCCTTGATCCCCATCTCCACAGCAACCTCCAGGTGCGGTGAGGGGCAGGCGCTGCTGGATTTCAAAGCCCCAGGGGCTGGGGGGCTGGCCTAGCACACAGCCACCCTACGGGGCCCCAGGCAGCCCCTCCCTGGAGGAAACGCAGGTCCCCGCCCTCCAGCTGCTCCAGAGGCGGCTCCAGGGCAGACTCAACAAGTTCCCGGGCTGCACAGCGCCGCCTACAGCCCGGAGCCCCCGCGGACGCACCCCGTGCAGCCCGTGCGCAGGCGGCTGCCGCCAGCAGCTCCTTCGACCGCCTCCTCCAGCCTCGGCTGGGGCTCGGAGTCCACGGGCGGGGGCTCCTCCACTCCCTCCGGATCCCCAACCCCACGCACACGCGGCCGGCGGGCCCTGCGCCGCCCCCGCCGCCACCCCCACGGGTCCAGGGCTCCGCCCGCCTCGGTGCTAGCCAGGCGCACGGGAGGCGGCGCGCGCGGCTCGGCGCCCTCTCCTCCAACCGTCTGCTCCCGGAGTAGCTGGGACCCGGGGGCCGCGGCAAGGACTTCCCTCCAGCTCCCTCCCCCTCTCCGCCCCCGCCTCCCGGCCCGGCTCCGAGATCTCGCCAAAGACAATTGCAGTAAATGAGGACATCGGAGGAGCACGAAGCCGGGCGGCTGTGGCTGGCTCCGCCGAGCCGCGAGCGAGCCAGCGCGCGGGCGTCCCCGGAGCCCGCCGAGCCTCTGCCTCCTCGTGCGAGTAGCTGAGCCGGGCCGGAGGGACGCGAGCTGCGGCGCGGGGGCCGGCGGGCCGGGCGCGCCAGGCCGGCGGTGGTGGAGGGGGCGGGGGACGGGCGCGGAGCCGGCCAAGTTCCCGGAGCGGAGCCTTCCTCCACGCGATCCCAGCGAGCCTCCCCGCGGATGCCCTGCCCGGAGTGCTCCGTGCCGCGCCAGGCTCGCCCGGGTCCGCGGCGAGACATGCCCGAGCCAGGAGCTGCACCGACCTCGACTTATCTGTAAGCAGCGGAAGGTACGTGGAGCCCTGCGCGCCCCCTTCCCGCGCCCCGATGCTCCCTGCACTTGGCCACAGGCAGATCACCACCTGGATGGGCTAGGACCCCGGCTAAGGCGCTTGCACTGGCCCCCAAAAGGGCTTCGCTGAGGACTCGGAGCTCCCGTGCATCGCGGCTGACTAGGTCCAGGCGGTGCAAGGGGGGGAGGCGGGGGGCGAGGTTATGCAACCGCATCTGGTGTGGCTGGGAAACTGGGGGGCGTCCTGCAACTTTGGTGACTGCCAGGGAGGAGCGGGCTGCATGGCTGCGATGTGGGTTCCAGGCAAACGCCACAGCCTTGAGCGCCCAGGAGCCCTAGCCTGGCATCACTGGAGGGATGGGGGCGGCAGGGTCCCTGCCGTGTCCGGTTTTTAAGTATTCTCCAAACTAACGCGAACTGGAGAGTAAGGCTGATTAACTTCGGGGGGATCAGTCTGAGCAGGGGGGCCCCGGTCCTGGCCACGGAGGAGAGGTACTAGCAGGAGCAAAAGGCAGATGCTCAAGTGAAACGCCCGTCTCCTTCCTTGGCGCCAGGGCTGGCTGGGGCTGGCACCTTCCTGGGGCTGCGGGCTGGGGTCAGCGCCTGTGGGGCTCCTGGCGCCCAGCATCCTCACGGGGTAGGCAGGAACCCTTGCTGCAGCCCCAGCCTGGGCTTGCAGGAGAGGGCAGAGGGAGGAGGGCATGCATGCTCGGCCAGCGGGGGCCAGGGCAGTGCCTGGAGTACAAAGTGGAGAGCCAGAGTCTGCGTCTTGCTGGTTCATGCTGAGCGTCAACATCTCTGGGATAAAGAGCCCTTCCCTGTGACCTCGGCATGCTACTCCCCAGAAACATGCCCCGGGGAGACGGAGCTAGCAGCTGCGGGGGCCAGGAGGACGGCTGGAGTAAACAGGAGAACATGGGTGCCTTTGGCTGGCGCACAGAGCCGCTCAGGCCGACCCCTCTCCTGCTGCAGGTCTAAGGCTCTGTGCCTGGGGGCTGGGAGCTGGTCAGGCCCCTGAGCCAGAAGCAGCGGCGAAGCAGTTCCATTTGACCTTGTCTGCTTCGGCGCTTACATTCTGCGGAAGCCTCCGGAGGGGACCTGGACGGAGGGAAGGAACTTGGGGCTGGCCCTGCCTCGGCCGGAACACATGCCATCCTGTCACCAGCCTTCAGCCCAGACTAGCAGAGCGGGAGGTCGGGGTGCCTGCCTGCACACTCTCCTGTGGACGTGGATTGGCTGGGTGGGGGGGTACCTTTCCGTTCGCCCCGGGGGTGGGGGGGACAGGCCTGTCGGGCTTATAGTGCTGGGACCCTGATTGAAAATGCCACCCATCACCCACCTGGCCGGCCCCAGGGAGCAGTGTATGCCATGAACATGCTTTCACCCTCCTCAGCTTACGCTACAGACGAGCCCAAAGTAGCCTCGCCTCGCTCTGCGGAGGCAGGGCAGCTGGCCATCGCGCTGTGCTGTCTGCGGCGTGCCTATCCTGTTGAATGTTACTTTTCAGAGAAAAGTTCATGTTTATCTTGGCCCTTTTTTTTTTTTTTTGCAACAATGATTAGCAAACGTACGAGCAGCTCGGAAGGGAAATGGAGGTCCTGCCATCTGCATGCCTCACCAGATACTAAAGACTCCCTCTCCCTGTTTACTACTTGCATTAGGGGGCACTGCCTCTCAGGATGGGGGTGGTAGAGGCGCACTGGGGGGATGCCCAGCACAGCCCCCGCGCGTTGCTCGTTGCATGGATCTGCACAGATGATGTCTCCTTCCCCAAAGTCCTCATTTCCTTAAAGGTGGAGTGAGCCCCTTTCCTTTCTTTCGCTACCCGACAGGCCTCTGCTTCCAGGAGGGATGCCCTTGAGAAGCTAAGTGTGCCTTTCAACTTACTCCAGTGGCCGCGGCTCCCTTTCTCAGTAGCGTGGCCGAGACTCGGAGCTTTTGCTTAAATCAGGCCCATCAGTGTAGTGAGAAGCACCACTGGCGGCTGGAAGAGAAATAGGCTAATAAGGCCGAAGCGGGGAAGCTCTGTGTTTGCACAAAGCCCCCTGCAAGGCCGTGCCCTCTGCTCCACCGACGGGGCTTCTTGCTTCTGCCCCGGACCTCCCCCGCCCCCCGCCAGCAGGAGAGGGCATTTTGGTTTCGTGTGTCCCCCTCGGTGAGGGAAAAGAGCTGAAGTGAAGAAGTAAATAGATGAAAGACGCGTGCACGAAGGGCGGGAGTCTCCCCGGAGCCTCCCACTCCTGGAAATAAGCAGTCGGAGGAGAAAGACGAGGCTCGGAACTTAACCGCTGTGCACAGCACAGCAGCTGGGCAGATGTGCTCACTCTGAGAGACGCTGGTATTCTCCGTCTGCTCCCCCTGCCCCCGCGGCTCTGGGTGAGGCAAGCGGTGCCTGAACCTTCTTCTAGGGAAGCAGGGTCCAGGCCGCCTCTCTCTCGGGGGATAACGATAGAGAGATCGCAGCCACAGGACACAGCGGCCCTCCTGGAGGCCGCCCTCCCTTTAGGACTGCAGCGACGGGGTCACAGGCAGGTTTTATTCTAAAGCTCTGGGCCACCTCCCCACGGCTGAGCAGGTGCCCGTCCAGGCTGCCCCTTGACCAAACAGGGGTCCCCGGGGCAACCACACACCCAAGCAGATCTGAGGCCAGCCACAGTCACATGGGAGAGGGGAGGTCATTACGGCGCCCCGGACGACATTGGCATCACGCGAACAATCCTTCCATAGGTGGGGAGAGCCACACCCCGTCCCCGCCCCGGTGTCGCTGAGCCCTTCACCCCCAGCCTGAAATGAGCCCACGCCATTCAAGAGGCAGATCCCTCCCCGGGCTGACGAATATTTCTTAACATTATTGAACGACTTCCTGTATTTTAAAGCAAAAACTCTGTGATTGACATGACACGCCAATGCTTTTCTTACCCTGAGATTCGCAGGCAAACATTTGGATGAGTCTTTATCGGGTATTTGAGCTAACCCTGAAACTTAAGTGCAGGGGAACATTGTAACTCTGCACCAGTTTATTGTAAAAGCATATTTTACTTACAGGTGCAGGAGAGACTAGCGATTTGGTGCCAGGTGGTGGGGGCCCGGGTTCATACAAACAGGCTGTTTAGATGCCCCGTCCTGGGAAGCGGGAAGCCACACTAGAGGTTGGAACCTCTGGACCAGGGACGGCAATGCCTCTGTTTCAGATCCAGAGGTGCTATGAGGTCTCCAAGCAACCACGACGCTAACACCCAGACTCAGAAAAGCCATCACTTCAGAATTTCCTGGTGGCAAATTCAGTTCCTGACACGGAGTCTTTCAGAGGCCCCTGGCCCAGAAGCCACCAGGGTATTCGGGCTGAGTCTGAGTCACAGGGACGCCAGATGTCACTCAGGCCGGGATGCATGAGTGCGGGGACGTGGAGGTACATAAAGATGTTATCCAGTGACACTCCACCGACCGGAACAAAAGCAGCCCCTCTAAGCGGCAGCGCCGTCTTCCTGCCGCGGGCGGGCCTAGTCCCAGCTCGGCCTGGGGCTGGAGGAAGTGAACGGGGATGCAGAAAAGCATCCTGGGGGGACGAGAAGGAATCGCGCCTCTAAATCATTAACCTTTTGACCATATTTCAAAGGGACTTGAAAGAAGAGTCTCCCAAGTCATTATTTGCAAGCGTTGCTCTTATTAACGATTATTCCAAGCGCTGCGTGTCCACAGACATGCTGCGTTTACCGTGTCGTCACCGTCAGGGCGTCTCTCGGAAAGGCCCAGAGGGAGGGCCCTGCTTGCGCACGCAGGGCAGGGTCACCCGAGTGTCACTACGGGAGCCACGGCAGGGTGAAGACATTTCTCTTCTTTAATTAATATTGAGGAATTAGTTGCATTTTATCTTACGTGTTTTTATTAATCCTCACCTGAGGATATTTTTTCCAATGATTTTTAGAGAGAGTGGAAGGGAGGGGGAGAGACAGAGAAACACCGATGTAAGAGAGACACGTGATTGGTTGCCTCCCGCACGCCGCCCACGGCTGGGGATGAACCCTGCGACCGAGACACGTGCCCTTGACCAGAATCAAACCCGGGACCCTTCAGTCCGTGAGCCAACGCTCTGTCCACTGAGCCACACCGGCTAGGGCGTGAAGACACTTTTTAAAAAATCTTAACAGCAGACACGATGCCGGCTGAAGTTTATGTTGTCGTTATTCTGGAAAATTCCAATTCAGGCCTTAATAATCTAGCCGTGGGCATCCAGTGAAGTGCAGGAAGGACAGCACGTGAGACGTGAGGAGGAGGAGACGGCGGGGGTGCTGAGAACACGACAGGCGGCCTTGCAAATAAGTTGCTCCCTCCTCCGGGCTCTGAGGAAGGGGAGGCTGAGGTCTGGGGGCCTCCCTTCAGCTGTTCGGTGGGGAGCCCACCGGGGTCATGGCCCACCTTAATGACACCGGCTGGTCTCTGTATTCCTCCTCTGCCCTTTCCCCTGGGAGGGGGCTCCCTCCACACCCCCCCCCCCCGGGGGCTGTGCCCTGGGAAGTACCCAGGTTTGTCTGCCATTTCTATCGTTACCACAGGTCCCCAGCGTTCAGGCTCAGAACAGCGCACGCGATCTGCATGTGCTCAGCGCACGCGATCTGCATGTGCTCCGTGAGGCCTGCTGCTCTGGTCCTCAGCGAGGGAAGCCCCTGGGAGTGTGGGAGGTCTCGAATGCGGGGCTCGGAGACAGGCCAGTGCAGGAGGGGCCTATGCGGAAGGGGGGCTGTTTGTGGGCTCGTGCTGAGCGGGAGCCGCGGTGGCCAAGCAGTGCGTGCGGGGGTGCAAGTCCAGGCGGTGGTCAGGAGTGAGCGGAGGCGGGAGAGGCCAGAGTGGCCAGGGCAGAACCGGGGGCTGCTCTGGAGGCTCCGGGAGAGCGATGCCCTCGGAGACAATGGGCCCCCTGGGCCCAGCACATGCAGGTCCTGGGGCTTGAGCCCCGTCAGCAGGTGCTCTGAGCAAAGACGTGCATGGAGAGGACGAGAGGTGACGGGGGCAGAGGTTCGAGGGACTGGAGAGAGGTGAGGCGGTTGAAGCTGGTTTCAGGAGGAACCAGCAGGGCAGGACGTGGGTCACCACGGAAGGATGGACAGTAGCACCCATTCCCTGGAGGTTAGGTCTCGAGAGCTGGAGACAAACCGGTGCGGGGGGGGGGGGGGGTGGGAGACCAGGTGGTGGTGTGACCGGTGAGAATGAACTGGCGCCCAGGGGATGGACCCATGGCCCTGGGGTGGGTGGAGGGGGGGCTGTAGAGAAACTTGGGGGGGGGGGGGCAGATCTTCAGATCTTTGTAGCTCGGCCACGGCCACGGGAAAAGGGATAAAAAGATGACGCCCCAGGCCAACGGGGGTGGAGGGCGACTGGGTGAGCCCCGAAGTCAGGAGCCAGAGGGCTTCTGGGGGAGGTGTGCTGTCAGAAATCGGGCTTCGGATCTTAACTGGGAACATGGCTTTTTAAACCTAAGTTTTTCGTCACCTTGTACTTCTTAGAACTTCCATAAGAAAGACTTCCAAAGAGGAGAAAAATGTACCGAAGGACCCACAACACAGAAATGATGAAAGGCCTTCGTACCGTCCAATCACAGGTTCCTAAGAAACACTGAATGGGGCTGGCTCTTCACAATAAAGCCGGTCGGTGGTTTTGCTAGAAACTCAGGGGATCCGGACTGAACAATAACAGTTGTTCTCTTGCCTTTCCCAGTGTCCCCTTTTCTAGTAGACATGAAAAGGAAGGACCAGGAGGGGCTGTACAAAGCGAGGTGGCTTATCGAGACGGGTGGTTCTCACATCCAGCCCCTACGGTTAGGGAAAAAAAAAAAAAAAAAAAAAAAAAAAATATATATATATATATATATATATATATATATATGTCAAAGATTTGGGTTTTCCTGCCATCGAACGCAACCTCAGAGTTCCCTTGGGTGGCAGCGCACGTGGTGAGATGGACGGTAAAGAAAGAGCGTGCTCGGTTACTGACGCTTCCCGGCAGCGTTAGCGTACAAGACACAAGAAGCCATGAGAAACTCGCGCTGTCGATCCGATAGATGCTCGGACACCCAGGCGCTGGGTGTCTTCACTGGAAGGCGATTCCACTGGAAGGCGATTCCACTGGAGTTTTGCCCAAATGCTGGAGAGCTCACAGGGTCCCCCAAGACAGCCAGAAGGGGCCTGCCTCAGCCTTGACCTCACGTCTCAACCTGACATTGTGACATCAATCCCACTGACCTAGGCGCCGTATCCATCAATTTACCTGTCCTCCTCCTCCTCCTCCTCCTCCTCCTCCTCCTCCTCCTCCTCCTCCTCCTCCCCCTCCCCCTCCTCCTCCCCCTCCATCTACACTGGTACCTAAAGGTTTGTTCTGCTTCCGTCCTTGTTGAAATCACATGGCACGGAAGAAACGTTACCTGTCAGTCATGCATGTGAGACTCAAATAGCTCGGAGTGTGGCCGGGCGTCCGTCCCAGGGCCGGCGCACACGCGTGCAGGGGCAGAGCTTAAAGTTGAGGAGACGCTGAGGAAGGCCCGTTCCTCGCTGTCACACCCTCTTTCCCATTTCGCCTCTTGGGCCACGGAGGAGCCCAGGACAGCTGCTTTCCTCGGTTAGTTGCCGTGTTTCGTTTCATCGTAGTCAGCTCGAGGGCTCCCGTGTAACTGCGCTTCCCGACTGTCTCATCCTTCCCCCTCCCATGCCCACAATCCCTGTGCAGGAAGAGGGAGCTGGAAGGCCGAGGCAGGACACAGAAATGGCAACTTACGGGGGGGGGGGGGGACGTCCGATGGCGCCTTGGGTGCCACGCCATGCCTCACGGGGCGGGAAACCGGGAGGCCCTGCCTCGGACGCCTGTCCCGGCCTGGGGTTTGCTGTGTCCCAGGACGAACGGTCAGGCTCCGTCCTGGACGGAGGAGATGGACGGTTGTCACCGCCCCGGAAGGGCAGCTAAGTTGACAGTGTGGCTCCATCTATCAGCAGGACAGGTGCCCGGTCACAGCAGGAGGGACCATGTGGTTCACCAGGACTCCTTTCCTGAGCGCCTGCCCTCGCCTCCTGTGTCTGTCTGTCTGTCTGCCTATCTGTGTGGTTCTCACTCTCACCCCCCCGCCTTTGTCTCTCTTCCTAGTTTCTCATTTCCCTTTTTCTTCCTCTCCACGTTCATCCTAACAGACACACAGTCGCACAGAATTATATTTCTAACTATTAATTCTGTTTATTAATACGACTTCACATTCTGCGTTCTCCATTCAAATAAGGAAAACCTGGAAGATACTGATTTCATTCCAAAGCTTCGTGCCAAACCACATTCCCCTCGGACGTCGCCCAACTCAAAGGTGGGCGCTGTCCCCCAAGGCCCGTGGCTGCCTCTACAGCCAGCATGTCAAACGTGCGGCCCATGGGCCGCATACCTCGTGTATTTGGCCCGTGTCAGCCTTTGAGTTTGACATGCTTGCTCTACAGCGAACACCAGATCCGGTGAGAAGGCGGGGAATAGCCGAGATTCCACGCTCCGGATGTTCCCCTTCTTCCACTGCTGAGATTTTCCAGTTACACTCTTCATCTACTTCTCCCCAACTCCATCCCACCCCCAAGAAGAAAGCTGGATGCTTTCACACACCTACAGGCAGGCCCCGGCACGTCACAGTTACTACAACAGATGGGCAGTCAGGCCCATGGGCTTCCTGAGTAAATACAAAACAGACATCACTCCCCACCACCTTCTCACTGTTCTGCGGGCCATCTCTTTTCCCTCCGGCTACCACTTTCTACCAAGAACATTCGCCCAGTTCCTATGTCCACGGGGACATGCTGGCTCCGCCCGGTCTGGTCTGGTCTAGTCTGGTCACAGCCGTCTGCAGGTGACGGGCTATTCCTGAGGTTGCCCACGAGATGCAATAGAAGGAGAGATGTGTCACTTTTAGCTCAAGTCCAGAGGAATCAAGCCATGCCCACACTTGACCTGGCTGACAGGGGTGTGTGGGGCCCCCCCACTCACCCTGCCCCTGGCCTTCCGTTAGGGCTGTGCACTGGGGTCTTGGCAGGAATGCCTCTGTGCCTGGCTGGCCACGTACGGAGCGACGCTGCTTGTGACACAGGCTCACTCCTCCCTTCTCTCTGGCTCGCTCCCTCTGCATAAACCGAAGACCCCGCAAGTCCACAGGGGGCTGGACGCAGGAAGAGCGGGAGGGGCGCTACAGTGGGTGCCATGGGCCTGTTCTGATGGGACGAGGGGCATGCTCATGGCCGTGTCAGGAAGTCGGCTGCGCCTTGCACTCTAACTGACCTCAGCTGTAGCAAACGGGGTCCGTCCCGGCGGAAGTCCTGCCCGGGGGGGTCCCTGTGAGGAATCCCCAGATTCAACCGGGAGAAGCAGGGGGGAAGAGGTACTCTTGACGTAGTTACTTCTTGGAAAAAATCCACGTTCTCATTTTAACTTCAGATACATCGTGAGTCAAAACGCGCCATTTAGTAAAAACCACACGGATGCGTCACAGACCATCCAAAAGGCGAACCACGCCCCACGCCTGTCCCGTGGGTGGGATCCTTGTTTTCTTGGGAGTGAGCTCCCGGAGGCCTAAGGAGGCGGCGCCAACCTCTGCGCCCCCCAACCACCCCGCGATTGTGGCTAAGTCCCCGGGAACCGCCGGGGAATGGCGCGAGGCGGCGTCGGCTACGATAGCCCGATGCTCCCGTGAGCTCCTCCCAGAACGAGAGGCCGTGGCGGCCGTGCGCTAACCGCTGTGCCCCGGGCAGAGGAGAGCAGCAGGAATCCCTGATCTCACAGAGGCATTTGGGTGAGTTTTTGGAACCAGTTTTTTTTTTTGGATGTTGTTTGTTAGCAAAGCCAACTGCTGCAAATAAAATTAATTCTGCACACTCATGTAACGTCCCATTTGGAGGAGGCATTTTTTCCACTTGATTTTCTCCAATATCATAAAATTTTGCTAATTCATTTCCACTCATTTGCATTCCATTTGGACAGAAAACAAGCAAGGGTTACCGTCAGTAGAAGCTGAGAATCAAAGACCTCAGTGAAACGCTAACGAAGAGGAAAGGCTGGTCGTTTTCCGGACCGACAGGACCCCCCACCCCACTCCCCGAGCGCCCGTGGAGAGCATGGTGGGTCCTTGCTCTGTCCCCTCTGGAAGCAGGCCAGCGTGAGTCCGGGGGGCAGTGCTGATCCACATCACGGGCTGCAGCAACGGACGATGGTTTTTTGCTGGTTAAAACAAGTTTTCTGAAATCACGGACACGGATGAATTAGGGCCCCACCTGTACGGTTTCTCTTCTGCCTCTAACCTGCTCTGACACTCCAGGAGTGGCCCCCCGCCTGCTTCCGACGGGATGGCCATCGGTCCCAACGAGGGCGGGCTCCCCGCAAGATCCCACTAACGGGGTGAACGGGGCTCGGACGGCTCCCTCTGACGGGCTGCCACGCTGAGTCAGGGCGGCACCCTCCCTAGATGCCCTCTCAGGGCGGTGTTCATCTAGTCACCCACTGTGGTCCTCTTAACCAGACGCATGCCAGGAAAAAACGCCATTTCAGTGAATTACAGAGAATTAAGCAGGGTAACGAATCTAGCGAAGCCACGGTCCACAACCTACAAGCAGTGAGCTCTGCCCGAGGACAGGACTCCGTGGGAGGAGCAGTCCCTGCTTGCAAAGCAGGCGCCAGGCAGCCCTTTCCTGTGGGGAAGGCCCTCACTCCTGGGGGAGGGGGGGGAGGGTGGGGGGGGTTCCGCCCCTTCCCTGGCCCCAGGAAGCCGTGTGTTAAAGACCCACAGTGTCCTGTCACTCTGAGTGGCCTGATGTCCAGGTGTCCCCTGGGCCTGAGGAAGAAAATGCTGACCCAGTTATTCTTGAGTTCCCGCCAGCACCTCCGACTCCAAGGTGTCTCAGGCCGGAAAGCCACCAGCAAAACCAGAGTCTCACAGGGGCCCTTTGCAGGCTCCCGCGCTGCTGGCCCAGCTCCTCTGCCGTCTCCCCCAAGTGGTGGGATGGGAGGGTGTCGGCAGGACAAGCCTGCTCCCAGCCCCCGCCCCCCCCCGCCCCGTCCATGGACTGCGTCCCCCCATGTGGACCACACACAGGGCCACGCCGGGGCCTCTCCTCAGGGCAGGCTCGGTCCGAGGGCACTGGTCCTGGACTTCTGTCGGCGCCGCGGACATCCCCATCCCCTCAGACCACAGGCGAGGCTCCAGGCCACGCCCTTCTTCTGGTTATGCCGCCGCGCGTCCCCTCCCCACAAGGAGCACACTATGGCTCGCCCAACCTGTCCCTCCACATCTGGATCCACACGCATGTCCAGACCTGTGCCTAGGAGCGCACACACACGGCCCATACTTTGAAATTCATTTCTTCACGCAAGGCTCCCTCTAAATAACAACAGATGACTGGTGGGAGACCGCTCCTCCCCAAACCATTTCCGGGGTTTTCTTACTTGCGTGCAAGATTTTTGCACTGTCCAGAGCCTGCTCCTGCCATCTGCCCGAGCGCGGGCTGACTGCCCGTGTTCCCGTAACTGGCAGACGGTCTAACCCTGAGCCCCTCCTGGGGCACGGGGGATGGGGGGGGGGGGGCATGCTCTCCCCAAGGGCGCCGTCTCCTCACGCTGGGACCACGTCTGTTCCCGGTCTTCCAGGGCCGCGAGGCGCACGCGCTCTCTCAGCACGTTTCTCTGTGGTTCCCTGCGCTGCTCCAGCCTCTCCACCGTGGTCCCTTGAATGGCCGCTGGGAGCGGATGGAGACCCCAGGTGACTGACATGGTGCGAGGCATCCGGTTCTCGGTTTCATGCCCTCATCGCTGGAATGAACGTGTTTACTCAGTGACAGCCCTCACCACTCATCTAGGCGTACGGCTGACGTACTGACCACTCACACTCGGTTACGAAATTTAATTTGAAGGGAACGAAGACATTTTTACTCCAAATAGCTCCCTGCCACCCCTGCTCCCGGCACCAGACAGGCAGGGCCGCGACCAGCCCTTCCCCCCGGAACAGCGCCGTCCAGGGAGGTCTGCGCCAGCTTTCTCAGGAAGCTCCGCCTCGGGGGCTCCTGCTGCCTCAGAGCCCAGAGGGGAACTTCAAGGGCCAGAGTCCACACTCCCGGGGACCCGCCAGGCGAGGCCGGGTGGAGACACCTCCAGGGGTTCCTGGCAGCCTCTGTGGGGCCTGTGCTCCAGGCAGGCGGGTTCCCAGGACCCGGCAGGACGTGCTCTGCCCACCTGCACCCGACGCTGGGTGGCAAAGGGAGCCACCAGCTCCTGGGTGCTTCCTGAAGTTCACCCTGGGTCCCCGCGGGCTTCCGATCCCCCAGGGGAGGGGTGCTGGTCTGGGGCGTGGGATTTAAAGGCACAGGAGGCACGTCAGAAGAGTCTTGTCTCCGCCTCTCCATCGGAGGCTGGGGAAGGACAACAGGACTGGCCCATGAGGCGGGCACGGGGTCCAGGAGGAACCGGGAGGGAGGCGCACAGGAGAAGGCTGGCGGCGGGTGAGGACACAGAGCACGGCCTGACGGTGTCGGCACCGGGCATGGGTCCATTCATTTGCCCAGTGAAGGCACGTAGGCGCAAGGCGCGAAGGCGGTGCCGGGAGGTCCCGCATGTCTCATCTGTCAAACGCCCCGTTTTCTTTCATGTCAAGATCACGTTCTCAATGGGAAACATGTGCCCGCCTTCCTACGAAAGGGATGCTCCATGTGCAGGAACTTTCCGTCCTGAAGCGTGGGAAGAAGTCAGCGGGCCATGGACAGCAGTCACCACAAAGCCTCCTGGCCTCCCCTCCCCGTGCCATGGGGACGACTCGATCCCGTTACTTCAGAACAGGATCGGGGATGCCCGGCCGGCGTGGCTCCGCGGTTGAGCGTCAGCCTAGGAACCAGGAGGTCACGGTTGGATTCCCGGTCAAGGGCACACGCTCCGGTTGCAGGCTCGATCCCCCGTGGGGGGCGTGCAGGAGGCAGTCGATCCACGATTCTCTCATCACTGATGTTTCTCTCTCTCTCTCTCCCTCTCCCTTCCTCTCTGACATCCATAAAAATACATTTTTTTTTTTTAAAAAGGGTCGGCGACAACACACTGACGAGAATTTCTATTTGTTACCCTGGTTTTTACTTACAAGGAAATGACTTTTATCATTAGCAGCTCCCTGTAAAACAGAAGAGCTTTGAACTTTTGATGATGATGACGACGATGATGCCGCCCCTGGCCATTAATTTTTCTGATTCGCTCTATTAGTGTGATGGTTGGGCCCACGACTCTGGGTAGCTTTCCAACCAGCAGACCGAGGTAAGAAAATTATTTCGGTGCAGTTCCTGGCAAACCGTGATGATGAATAGCCGTGGCAGGACAAACTTATTCAGACACACATTTTTCAGGAGTGGCAGGGAAAAGGCTGAAAAATTACTAGTAAATTGCTTTTTGTAAAAATGCTCTCCCTTTCCAATTTCCCCTCGGCTGACGGTCTTCTGCGGGAAGATGGCGCCGGCATTCTCCCAGAGCTGGACCTCCGGGCAGGTGAAGGATGGGCAGGGGATGAGAGTCAGGGTTACCATTTAATCTTCTTGTTAGACTCTCACACTCAGGCCCACACCGGGTTGGTGTGCATCTTTTTAACCAGGGGGGATAGCGCCTCTAAAAGATACGTCTTGTCGCCCTGGCTGGTTCGGCTCAGTGGGGAAGGGTGCTGGCCTGTGCGGACTGAAGGGTCCTATGTTTGATTCCGGTCAAGGGCACAGGCCTGGGTTGCAGGCTCGATCCCCAGTGGGGGGTGGGGGGTGGGGGGGGGGGCGTGCAGGAGGCAGCCGACCCATGATTCTCTCCCATCATTGATGTTTCTATCTCCCTCTCCCTCTCCCTTCCTTGCTCAGAAATCAGTAATTTTAAAAATAAAGAAGTAATTAAAATAAAAAAATAAAAGATACATAGTATCTGTCCTTAGCAGCACTCGGAGAAGTGCCCTGAGAGCCTTCTGATCTGGGCTCTCCAGCCCCTGCAGTGCAGCCCCACAGGTCTGTCTGTTATCAGCTGGGCGGAGCAGGGCGGCCGGAGCCTGATCTAGTCCACTCTCTGGGCTCAGGCCTCTGACCATGCCTCTCGGGGCGCCAGGGTCTGATGCCAGGGCCCCACACACCTCAGCCTCCTCCCCGCTGCCTCCTCCCGGAACACACGGGGCGGCGGGAACAAATGCTAAGTCCACCAACAGTACGCTGACCTCTCCTCTCGTTTTGAGTTCATCCCTCAAGAAAGTCCTTCCAGGCACAACTGACAGCTGCGAATCTGCCTACCAGAGCGAGCGAAGGCATTTACCCCACTGGTGTCCCCGAGAGGCGTCTGGGGCCACCTGCATCTTTGTAGTGGCAGTTAATAATTCAGCCCGTGATGAATCTGCATGATGAACCGACATAAAGCTGCGTGATTTTATTTTCTCTCAGGATTTAAAGCCCGAAGCCACCACCATTGTTTTCGTTCTCAGGGGTTGTCATCAGAACTTCCTTCTAGAATGAATAATTTTTTTAAAGTATTTTCCAATACCACTCTGGATGGCATCAGGGGGAAGGGCGGCTAACGCTGCCTTTGCAGACGCAGGGAAGCCGCGCTGTTGCGTGGCTGGTGCTCACCCACTGGGGGCCGGCCGCACCGCGATTTGTCCTTCATGGGCCCCCATGCAGTGGGTGGGGGCCCACTCTCCCCTGGCGTCCCGAAAGGCTAACGTACATAGACTTTTTCAGTTCCTCAACTTGGGGCGCTCCACGTTTATCTGATCAGGAGCTAGACGGTCCAATGAAAGGTCTTTAAGAGAAAACAGCGATTCCCTAGCATTCCAATAATAGACTAACCACGTCACCCTCAAAAAATAGTAAAACCCCGAACCAAATAAATCACATTTGGAGAACCATCTGCCTGGGAAGCGGAGATTGTGCGCGTGGGAAAGGTAATTTGCAAGGCAGAAGCAGCGTGTCCCGGGGTCTCGTGATGAACGTAGTGAAGCAGGTTTGTCTAACGGGGAACAGGCGTTTCGATCAAAGGCAAAGCGAGCGTCTCCCACGTGGACGAGGAGGCCGGCTTTAGTGTCAGACCACTTCAAGCTGTGCCTGCCGGCGACGCAGGGCCATCTGACTTTCCTGAATGTCACGGGCCACCTCACCCGTTTAAAAATAACCAGGAAGCTCAGCTGGCATGGCTCAGTGGCTGAGCGTCGACCTATGAACCAAGGGGTCAGGGTTCAATTCCCAGTCAGGGCAGATGCCCAGGTTGCTGGCTAGATCCCCAGTAGGAGGTATGCAGGAGGCAGCTGATGAATGATTCTCTCTCATCGTTGATGTCTCTCTCTCTCTCCCTTACTCTCTGAAATCAATAAAAACCTATTTAAAGTAAATTAAGCTTTAGCTGGTTTGGCTCTGGTGTGGCTCAGTGGCTAGAGCATCGGCCTGCAGACTGATGGGTCCCGGGTTTGATTCCGGTCAAGGGCACATACCTCAGTTTCAGGCTTGGGCCCTACCTAGCCCTGGTTGGGGCACATTTAGGAGGCAACCATTCGATGTATTTTCTCTCACATCGATGTTCCTCTCTCTGTCTCTTCCCCTTCCCTTGCACTCTAAAAACCAATGGGAAAAAACAACAAAAAAATAAAAGAATTAAGAGTCACCAGGAAGCAGGCATGGTCCTGTCCCTGTCTGTGCTGGCCTGTGCCGTGCCTTCCTCCTCACTGACGCCTCTGTTGATGTCTCCGCCTGCAGGAACCATGGTCAGCAAGGACGCGGGCAAATGCGCGCTCACGGCCTCGGAGAGCGAAGTGGAGCCCGCCGCCTGCCTGGCCCTGGAGATGAAATACGCCCTGGATCCCAACCGGCAGATCAAGAAGCGGAACAAGGCCCTGCAGGTGCGGTTCAAGGACATCTGCGAGGCGCAGAACGAGCAGCGGGACCCGCAGCTGGCCGCGGGGCAGGCGGCTGAGAGGCGCGAGGCCAGGGCCGCGTCCTACCGGGCGGCCTACCGCAAGTACATGACGGTGCCGGCCCGCAGGTCCATCCCCAACGTCACCAGGAGCACCGGCGTGCAGACCTCGCCGGACCTGAGGAAGTGTTACCAGACCTTCCCCCTGGACCGCAAAAAGGGGACCCTCAAAGGCTTCCCGGCCGCGGACGCCTTTAAAAGTCAGAACAACGGGTTTGTCCTGGATGCGAAGGAGAGGAGCGAGGAAGGGCCCGGGGCGGAGGCCGCGCCGTGGGCGGCGGGCCGGGTGCAGAAGACGGCCGCCTTGGTTTTCCGCTCCCACCAACACGTGGACTTGCTGGCCCAGCCCCTGGGGCTCCGCTGTGCAGAGCTGTGCCAGGACCCCGGCGGGCACAGCTGCCCGGGCAGAGCTCTCCGAGACACCCCCCGGCCTCCCTCCCGCGAGCCTGCCCACCAGCTGTACCGGACAGCCGAACGGGACCGGGCCGCCCCGGGCATGGAGGAGCCCACTCCCTTGGCCCAGGGCAGGGTGTTTAAGACGGAGGTGGCCGCCATCTACCCACCGGCCCCCGGTGCCAAGGCCCCCGAGCCCGCCTTGTCGAACTCGGCCGCCACGAGCCAGTGGTCCCTCTGCCCCGCGGAGGACGAGGGGCGGGGCAGGGCCGCCCATCTCAATGGGCTCCAGGCGCCCATGATGCAGTGCCTGTCCCCTGAATGTAGCGACCGACCCCCGCAGTCTCTGGCCCCCGCAGGGCAGGAGCACCAGCCTTGCCCGGCAGGGGCGGCCGGGGGTGAGGAATGCCAACAACTCGTGCCTCCCACGGAAGTGGTGGACCTCAAGGCGCAGCTGCAGGTGATGGAGACCCTGATCAGCTCCAGCCAGGAAACCATCAAAGTGCTCCTGGGGGTCATTCAGGAGCTGGAGAAGGGCGAGGCCCACCGCGAAGGGTACGTACGCTCACATGCCTCTTACGCCGCCCTGCCAACACCCCAGCCCGGGTCCTAGGTCACCTCAGCCCGCCCGGGGAACAGGCTGCAGTCCGAGCACCGAGCAAGCTCGGCGGGTACAGGCAGGTTCTGACACCAGACCCCACTGCATGCGTTCTTTCGAGAGCGCTGTGGGTTAGCTCTCAGCTACCTGCCCGGCCTGCCCTTCACACCGTCCTTACTCTCTGGAGGCGCGAACGGCTCTGCTACTTTATGTCCGAGGGCTAAGGGTTTACGGTGATGAGGGAGAACAGCTATGCAGGTCCCGACATGGACAGGCCCGCCTCTGATGAAACACAGCATCGGAGAGAAAGGGAAGATTTCAGGTGGCCTTTTGAAAAGCAAATGCTGACTCACTTATATGAATAACGGGAACAGCGCTGGTATTCAGGGCTGGGCAGGTTTTATGCGTTCCCTTCCTTCCTGGCAACCCAGAGAGGCAGCGCCGGTCCACAGACAAGCCCTGTCCGTGTGCGACAGGAGAGAGAGGCCTCCACGCCCAGGTGTATAGGGAACAAGACCCTTAACAGCCAGACGGCCTGGCATTGATAACGGATGCTGAACTTTGTTTGTGGTTTGTTTTTATTGGTTATAGAGAGGAAAGGAGAGGGGGAGAGAGAGAAACATCCATGATGAGAGAGAAGCATGGCTCGGCTATCTCCTGCGTGCCCCACACCGGGGGGGATCGAGCCTGTAACCCGGGCCTGTGCCCTGACCAGGGATTGAACTGTGACCCCTTGGTTCATAGGTCGATGCTCAAATACTGAGCCATGTCAGCTGGGCTAGATGCTGAACTTTGGTTCCCATGTTGTGAACTTGAAATTGGGCCGCAGCAAATTTGAAAACAAATGACCGAAAGCTAGGATGCTAGTCTTGAGCCCAGCCAGGTAGGCCATCGGGGGGGCGGGGGGGCGGGCAGGCTGTGGGCAAGGGGCCGGGTGCAGGTTCTGCCCTTGGCTTCTGGCCTCTCCGGCTTCGTGCAGGGGCCCGTCGACGTAAGGAGTTACCCCTCAATACCCCGCCTGCTGTTACAGTGTAGGGTTTGCAGTCACCAGGCGTGAGCAAAACGCGTTTCCAAGCCAGAGGCCGTCTCACAGGAGACCCCGAGTGACCTGCCGTTAACGGTTTCCTACGGGCCTCCCGTCTCCATGTTCTCCCCATGTCAGTCACTTAGACTTGAGCATGGACACACCCCAGAGCTAACACCAGGGGGTCCCCGGGGCGTGTTGGTCTGTAGACCCCATGCCCACATCTGTCCCAAGACCCTTCATTGCCTCCTCCCGCTCCGAGCCCTCTGGATTCGGAGAAAGAAAAAGCAGGTGGTTTCCGACGCCAAGGCCGCCTTGCAGGTGACCCCTCGTGCTCAGTGCCCCGGTCATCCATTTGGTCCAAACTCAAGTTCCCGCCCGCTTTCCCAGTCGTAATGTGGGAGAGGCCACCAGCCGCAGGGAGCGCCTCGTTGTCCCTCTCCAGGCGTCCAGGCAGGGAGACAGGGGCTGATGCCTCCGTAGCCACTGGCGGTGGGGGGCGGGGGAGAGTAGCATTTGCGGATTTCCTCGGTGTATTTCCGCCAGCATGCAAAGCCCTGCACATTGACATTCTGGTCCCCAGAGCGTGGAGCGTGAAAGGCACGCTCCAAGACCCTCACTTCAGAGGGAGGAGCCCCAGGAACTTCCATCGGAGCTGGGAAACCGGTGCTCTCCCTGCCTCCCGGGGTAGAAAGCAGGAAACTCCCTCTACTTTATGTAGACGATCATACATTATGTAACGCAATGCAGGGTTTTACGGCCAAGTTCAAATGCCAATGGCGTTTTCCTTGGGAGGCACGCTGCAGTTTATAAGAAGAGTGGAGGAGGCTCAGAAGCCGGGTAAAATCCACTTCTCTCCCTCCCTTTCGCCCCCTCCACCCCCCTGCCCTCCCTTCACCCTCCACCCGCACACCTGGCGTGGAGGGCCTGCTTGGTACAGAATCTCACCCGCGTGAAGAGCAGCCCCGGGAGGCGGGCGGCTGGTGTGCATCTTGGAGCCCGTGGCTTTGAACCTCGTGAGAAATGCTGTCCCCACTCCCCTCGGCACAGCAGGCCTGGCGGGCCTGGTCTGGCTCTCAGGCACGGTGCTCGTGCAGGGGAGGCAGTGCCTCTGTGCTGGGCCCGTGCCGTGCGCCATCCCTGCTTGGAGCGCGGCAAACTGCTCTGCGCTCCGGGCTGGTGTCTGCAGCCTCACCGGTGGGCCGTGCAGAGGGCGCGTGGGGGGACAGCCGCCGCGGCCGTGCCTGCTCTGCGCGGAGGCACCTTGCGCACGGCCATTTGCATGCGAGGTTCCTGCAGGAATTCACTGCTGACGCCGGGCTCCGAAAGGCCGCGGCCGGCAGGTGGCCATCTCAGGCAAGGGCCTGACCCATCCCAGAGGGATGGTGGGCGCAGGGAAGGCGGCGTAGACACGCTCCTCGCCGGGACAGGCCGCCACGGCACTGCGTGAAGGGCCTTCCCTAACCGGGCGCTCCAGGAGCACGCATTCCGTACGCGGGCAGAGGTGGACAGTATGCACAATCCCGCCTTTTAGTCCCTTGTAAAGCGTCCCGGCAAGGCACGGACATCACTCCCTTTAGGCACAGCGCGGGGAGCTCCCGACCGCTCCGCCGGCGGGCGGCCACGAATGGCTCTGCTTGCTTCTCAGCGCCCAGCGTCAGTCATGTCTCTTCCCAGGAAGCTCAGGGTCACGGAGGCCACCAAAATAAGCCACTAACGTGGTCCGTGCAGGCTGCCAACCGCGTAAACGGGCACTGAGTTTAAGAGCCCAACCCATTCCTTAGCCACCTTCATCCCCCGAGCAGCGGGGGGTTGTGGGCAGGAGACGGAGACCCCGGGCTGCAGGCCTCGTGCTCACGGTGCCGCTCACAGCAACGGGGACGGGGCACTCGGCGGGAGACGGCTCTTGACGCCGCATCCCACGCGTTTAGTGTGTGACGGGTTCGATGTGGGGGACGGCCCGTGGTTCTGCTTTCGGGGAGACCTGACACCATGTGAGGGGCTTGCCTGGAGCTCCGGCACAAGGTGGGGTCTGCCATGGCCTGAGGGAAGCCGACATTCCCCATCAGGCCTCTCCCAGCACCGTGGGGTGTCCCCTGCAGGCGTAGGTGGGGGGAAAGGGGCGCAGCAGAACCTGGCCACGCGGGGGCCCTGAACGTGCCAAATGGGCAGAGGTGAAATCCTGAACCTCGGGGGGCTTTGCAATTTAGATGAGTGACACATACATGACATTACCTGTGAAACACGAGCAAGGTCTAGATCTCCCCCATCACATTGTGCGATGTGACTTGCTTTCACCTAGACACTGACGCTAGGTGGACAGAAGTGAGACACCTGCTTTTGCCTTAGGTTCTCGGTGACCGATCACTCAGATGCAGGCGCTTTTCAGCTCTCCTCACCCTGACGCCCATGCCCCCACGAAGCCAAGGCCACATCACCATCATGGAGGCAGCAGAGGGGACAGTCATCTGTTTAAGTCAGAGAGCGGAAGAGTCACCCCTGCGGCAGCCGAGGCAGAGAGACGCCATCGCCGGGGCTTGGGCGTGAGGGTCTGCCCAGGAACTCGACAGGGCCCCCTCCCAGAACTGGGGACCCCGTTCAAGGACGACCGGGTCACTCTTGCCCAAACCTGCCCACTTAATTAATTCAGATCCAAGCCTTCCCCCTGGTTAGCTGGGGCGGCTGGATTTCAGAGAGGGGTGTGGGTGCTATCCTCTCTCTCTCGCCTCCTGGTGCTGTGGACGGCCCCAGGGGCCTTCTCTGCAAGCCTGCCTCTCCGGCTTCTGGCTCCATGCATCTCAGAGAAGCAGGCCGGTGAGCAGCCAGGAGACAGCGGCCCAGCAGCGGGATCAGAAGCAAGAGGGTCCTGCCCTGCCAGCTGCGCTCCACCCCTTCCTCCTCCCTCTCTGAGCCCCAATTCCTGATGTTCTAGATGCATCCGTGTCTGTGTCTCTGCATCTGTGCTGTAGCCCACACAGCTGACAACCTTCCAGCCCGCCGCTGTGGCTGCTCCTGGGCACTGGCTTTTTCCCCCCAGGTGCCCAGTGAGATCGAGGAGGGGAGAGGAGTGGAAGGATGGGAGCTCAGCTCAGAGTTGGCAACTCTGTCTCACCGCCCCGCTAACTGTGCTTGGGCAGTTATTCACCTCTCAACCTCAGCTTCTCACTCTGTAAAAGAGCTCAGAGTGCCTGCGTCCCAACCTTCTCTGGAGATTGAATGAAATGCAGCAGACAGGGCACTTGTCCAGGACCAGCATGCTGCCTTCCTAGTTACTTTGTTACTTCCTACTTACTTTGTTACTCCCTAGTTACTGTTACTCCCTAGTTACTTTGTTACTCCATAGTTACTTTGTTACTCCATAGTTACTGTTACTCCCTAGTTACTTTGTTACTGCCAAGTGCTACTGCGGGAGGCTAAGCACCTGAGTACCTTCAGAGGTTCGGTCTTGCTTCAGTCTAGAGGCTGCTTTATTCCCGAGGGTTAGGAGGGGTGAGGGTTACAGAACGGAGGCCTTGAGCTTTGTACTCATTTTCAGAGAAATGTACAGGAGAAGTTTATTTGTTGTCGCGGACAAAGCCACTGACGTGGACCCAGGACCCGTGGGTTGGACGTGGCTCACCCTCGCCCAGCCTCCCTGAGCTGTGTGTTCCCATGTTAAAGAGAATGGTCCCTATGAGAGGAGGCATAGGGCTTCTTTCTGCTCTAAAGACCAATTTTCGGAGATATCTAAGAACATCATAACTTCAGCCGCTGCCTGAGAACACTCACAAAGGTTGAGAGAGAGAGAGAGAGAGAGAGAGAGAGAGAGAGAGGGAAGGAGCCTTTGCTACAGATGCCCATCAATAAATGCACAGCGATCCCACAGTTCTGTTCCTTGTTCTCCTCTCCATCCCTCGCCCATTCCTCATCCTTCTACCAACATCCACACCGGGGTTGGCCTCTGTCCTTTTCTTCTTCTTTTTCTGCTGCAACGGATGACTTTTATGTATTTGTGATAACATATTCCATTTCTAAAGTCCAAGTGTGCACTGTCATATCTGACGCCTTTGAAATGGAAGCCCGCATCCTATTCTTTCTAGCATTTTCTTCCTTTAATGCACAGGGCCACGGGGAGTCGTCTCTGTAGCTTGTGTTTGTATAACTTTGTAAACACTATTTTCTAAGTTCCTGGAAAATAATAGGCTTCCCACTTTTAATGTGAAAAATGAAGCCAATATACTGCTAAGACTATAAACGATGTTCCACATTCTTGCTTTGGGCTCCATGTAGGGTCACACACACTTGGAAATGTAATTTAAGTAATCTCCCTCTGCAGAATGCCAATGCAGATCTCAAATGCCTCCCCAGCCTCCTAGGTGGGCAGGTAAACAGAGCAGACGCCCATCTGCCGGCGAATGAGCGACTCTAGGCACGACACGAGCGATTATGGAATTTATGGATCTGTGTCCTAGAATTCAGATTTTTTTTTAAAGGGATGAAATGCCAGGTTCTACTTTTCAGATGCTTTTAAAAATCCCGTGCAATTTCCACTGAGCTCTGCAAAACAGTTTCTTATCTTTCCCAGCGGATCTGGGGAGAGACTCCCTGGGAAATGTGCCTCTGGGCCGAGCACCCACAAAGCTCCTCTCTTCTCAGCCCTCCCCCGCCCCCCACAACATACCAGCCATTCTGCACCGTCTCATTTCATCCTCACAGAGTCTCATTTCATCCTCACAGAACGCGGCAGGTAGGAATTATCTCCACGAGGAAATGAGAGGGTAGGCCAAGTGTCATTCCCTGAGGTCGAAAGGCGGGTGAGCAGTGGGGAGGAGAGAATTCCCATCTACACCCCTCAGTCCCAAGCTCCCCTGCTTCCCTTCTTGGGAAACGGGGGTCCTGGTGTGTGTAGAGAATTCAAAAGCAGGCCCTTCCGTGGTCACTGCAGATCGGGGCTCCTCCTCCTACTGGAAGGGGCGACAAGGCCCCCCGCACCCCAGACCTGGTACCGTCCAGGCAAACATGTTCTGCAGAAAGCAGGTGCCCAGGGCTGGGGATACAGACACCCCCAATCTGAAGGGATTCCAGAAATAATGGCTGTTCCTAAGGGTTCTTCGTCAGTAAGGGGAATCCCCTGGGTGCAGGAATTTCAGGAAAAGCAAGGACATTGACCTTGACGCACAGGGACCTGAGGGCCCAGGGCAAAGCCTGCCTGTGAGCGGCCTGCCTGGGTCACCGCCCCGGGGCCCTGCCGTACCGTCTGCGATGTGGGGTGCTCATCCAGTGCCGCCTGCACCACGGGCTTGGACGTCAAGTGCGTGTCCAAGGTCATGTGAACAAGTGGAAGGAACGCTCCCCCCACGCACCATGAAAATAAGCACCTGTGATCTGAAAGGTCATAGTTGAAAGTATATTCAAATTTAGATCATCATTTCCTAGGTAACGATGACCTAAAGATGGGCATATTTTGACTAAACATGCAGTGAAAGTTTTTCTATGGCTATTTCGTTCGTTACAGCAATAGGCTGTCTCCCCAGGCAAAAGTGTCAACATTGGTGCCTGGCCGACGTGGCTCCGTGATTGAGCGCCAACCTGTGAACCAGGAGGACAGGGTTCGGCTTCTGGTCAGGGGCACAGGCCCTGGTTTCGGGTTCAATCCCCAGTGTGGGGGCCGCAGGAGGCAGCCGATCCATGATTCTCTCTCATCACGGATGTTTCTAACTCTCCCTCTCCCTTCCTCTCTGAAATCAGCAAGAAAATTATGTGTGTGTGTGTGTGTGTCTGTGTGTGTGTATGTATGTATATATATATATATTAAAGTGTCGCCATTGGACACAATTTTGTAAATGATGACACCAACATTGAAAGAGTTTCAGCTACAAGAGCTCAGCAACCATGGTTGAAAGACAAATGCAAAGTCAGGCTTTTGAGACAAAGTTACGTTCTGATTGAAATGTGGTAACAAAGCTGCTCAAAAAAAAAAAAAAAGCGCCTCAAAAGCAAGGATAAATCCAAGACAGAGGCCTCTGCGGATGTTTCCCACGGGGGCCAGTGGCGCACGCACCCCGGTCATGCTTTCACATTAAATGCGCTGTGTGCTGGTCCGCAGGCGACAGCGCGGAGCGGAGGGAGAAGCCGACCCAGGAGGAGCCTGCCTCCGCGTGGGACACCCCCGTCCTCTTTCCTTTCTCGCGGGGCGGCCAGTGCCGCCAAACCTTGTTTCCTTTTCTGGTCAATACATCAGAGCTTAAGCTGTCTCTCTCCTCTAGGAAAAAAACAAGTTTGTCCACGCAGCCTGGGCGCGGCCCCGCAACATTGTTCTCCTGATGAAGAGCCACTCTCGGGGCCGCTGGGACCAGGGACTGGCATGGCCGTCGTCCTTTTGCAACTTGGAGTCGCCTCGGTTTCTGGAGCGGGTCACAGGCGTGGAAGCTTTGCCCGCGTTGTGATACACCCGGGCGGGCTGCGCGCGGAACGGTAACGGCTGTCTTCCCCGTTCTACCTATTGACTTTACATCAGGAAACAGGACGACACTGAGGACAGGGTCCTGCCTAATGACAGGTTCATCTCCGTCCGTGTCTGCGTGTCCCTGACAGCGGTCATGTCTGTGCCCTGGTGATGGCACATCTGTCTTCTCATCCCTGGGGCCTGTGCGGAGCGGAGCGGGTGGGGAGAGGAGCGGGGCCTGAGGGAGAGGCAGCGCTCAGGAGGCCTGCGCTGGGGGCGAGGCCAGCAGAGGGGGAGCCAAGGGCACCGGCCGACTCCACCTCCTCTCTGGCCAGAGGCTGCTGGGCCAGGACCTAGCTCTCCCACCACTGTTACTTCCCTCTAACACTTGGTCATGAAAACAAGCATGAAAAGCTCCCCTCGCAGCCAGGGCCTCCCCAGAGTCACAGGGTCACCACACTGGAGAGCCGCGAGGCCGGGAGAAGCTTGTTAGCGCTGCCCAGAGAAAGCCACCAAGTTCCTTCCTAATGGGTTTCTCCCTGAATCCGCTCACCAGGACGGCTCCTGGGATGCAGAGAGGAGGAAGGGCTGGCCGAGGTGCAGAGCAGGCCATTCAGGTTAGTAACCGGGCGAGGGAAGCAGTCAGGACTGACCCTTCCGCGTGTGTGGGGAGCGTAAGACAGGATGGAGGTGATACCACTGGGCAGTGTTCGCACCTGGTCCACCTGGGAGCCTCATTTGTAAGTAATCGGTGTGGACCTCAGCACCCTTTCCAATAAGCCAAAATTATAGGTGGTGTTGGGGTTCCCAGGCCAGACCCCCAATGTTTTTCGGCTGTGTTGGGACTGGGAGAGTGCTGTGAAATCTAACAGTCATGTTCCTAGAGGGACACCCCTAACACGGGGCCCCCTGATGGGGTCACCGAAGGGACAACTACTTTATGCACCTCCAGAACCAGGAGGAGTCCCGGGGGATGGGGAAGCGAAGACAGGTTCCATGTGTTTCAATGTCAGTGAGAGCCTTGCCTCCGACCTGCGTCCTGGAGGGATCGAGGACCGATGGGGAACGGGGTTGGCTTTACCGCCAGACCTCCCAACTGCAGGCAGAAGAGACAGAAGAAGAGAAATGGGGGCTGCAGTAAACGATCCAGCGTGATGGCTGGTTACATTTCTCTAAACGCAGTATCGCAGCGATTACTACAAAGCGAGGCGAAGGCAGGCACGGCGCTGCCCCATTCAAGGTTCTGCACAAAACACACGCAGGTGAAGCTCTCACACGTGTCCTGTCAAGAACGAAGATCGGACCAACGCTCGACCTCCTGTCCCAAATAGTTCAGTTTTCATTTGCTCTTGCAGCCAGCATGCCGTGCCTCCCCAAACCTTTCCTGATACCTCTCCACGAGGTGGCACCTCGACATGGACTGGCACCCCGACATGGACTGGCACCCCGACATGGACTGGCACCCCAACATGGATTGGCACCCCGACATGGACTGGCACCCCGACATGGATTGGCGGGGCAAACAAAGATACAAGGCCGCCAGGACGAGCCCCGAGGGCAGGTGTTCATGTCGGGGAAAGTTACCGAGGGAGGTCAAAGGGCACTGGGAGGACCGAGGGGGCTGCTCCCGAGAGTTCCTGAGAACTCTAAGAAAGCTTCACACAGTCAACCCCCTCAGACACCCCTAAGGCAGGGGAAGTGGCGGGGCGGCGGGGGGGGGCACAAAGAGGGGGGATCACTGATCCTCAAAACACAGCCTCAGTTAAAACAAGCCAATTGCTTTGTCTGCGTGGGGCCCAGCCACGAAGGGACACAGAGCTGCTCAGCCTAACACAGCGGGTCCGCCGCCAGCTACAGACGCCTCCACTCGGCTCCCGGGAGACGGGACAGTCACACTGTCACCGGGGAGAGCCAGTACTGCCTCCCGTTGACTAACCGATGACCTTACGTTTGTTAGGAAAATTGATGTCACGTTTAACAACCTGAGCGCGGATGTCCCCAAATCCTGTCATGAATGGTGCATGGGACAGATAAGCAGTCGCGTGTGCATGGATGTATGGGGAGCGCCTAAACGCACTCTAGGTACTGAGGCCCAGGCACAAGCTGGCAAATCCCTAGTGAGAACCCGGCCTCGGGAACCAGCCCAAACTACAGCTGGAAGGGGGTCCCAGAGAACAGCTGACTTTGTCTACGTTCTGACGTCTCATTCCTCCCACCAACAGGAGTGGTACCACTTTATGCCTGTGATTAATGCCACTCTGAGCCCCTTGAAGCGGCTGAGATAAATGACGGCCCGGTTATCAGGACAGGGCAGCTGGCACGCGACCCAGGCGAGGCCGCGGAAGGAACAGACGGTCTCTGGCACCAGGGAGGACGCGGACAGAACAGGCGCATCGGGATGAAGGGCATAAATTCACAGGCGCACAGCCCTCTCCCCGAGAGCAGGGCAGGACTTTGCAGCCTCTGCCTGGAGCTGCGGCCTAATGCGGAGCGGCGGTGCCAGTGCTCTCGGGATCCGGTGTTCTGAGGCCCACCGTGACAGGAGCGTGCCTTGGCTTTCCCCTGATCCCAGGCGCCGTTTGCTCGAGTGCTGGAGAATCACCGTGCTGTTGACAGTAGCAGAAACTCAGCAGGGCCGGGACGCTGTCTCCGGCCCGCACAGGCTGCGGAGGCGGGGCCGAGGCATGTGCGCGCCATGACCCTGGGGGTGCTCGTGGGGAGGAGAGGGCTTCTCCAAATCGAACATCACACGCCCAGGGATGCGAGCAGAGGCTTTTCACTGGGGAGCCCTCGGCATTTTATTAGAATGGGGGAGCCTGGGCTAGAGCTCCACGCAGTCTCCCACACACGTCCTTTCATTGAAGAGGAGCCAGAGCTCGTGAAGAGATCTGCCTCCCTGCCAAGCAGGAGTGGAAGTGACCTTCAACCTGACTAAAACTGCGCAGTAAAATCAGCCTGTGCCGAGCCTCCTGCTTCGGCAAATTGGGAACAACCCCGGCACCTCCACGGGCTTCCCCAAAGCCCGCGCTTTCCTCTAATTCCACAGCTCACGCCCAGTCTCCTCTACCTTCCAGTAAAGCCCCCCAAGACCAATGAGGGTCCAAAGGGCAACACGCAAGGAGAGGGTCAGGGTCCCAGATGGGTCCTTGGGTTGGAACTGTGCTCTGGGGGGGATGGTGAGTGGGGTAGTGGCGGTGAGGGTGGGAGGACAAGAGTGAAGGAAACCAGCCGCTGTCCTTGGTGCTGAATGTTGTTTTCTTCCGGTTCCATGCAGGGCTAAGAGCAGGAAATCATGGCAAATGGCAAATGATTGTCACGGCGCAATAACGGGCGGGTGCCACAGAGATCGATGCATTAAAAACCCGTATTTCCACTGAGCATGCCTGTCACTGGGGTCCACAGGGGTTCCTCATGGGAACAAACAAGGGCCAGAGCTTTCCACAATTTATACTTTTCATTTGCTTTCTGCACTCGGTTGGAATTTTTCTCCTTAGATTTGTCTCTCACCGCACTTCAATCTGAGAGCACAAAGGCTGTCTTATTTGGTCAAATTAATATTAACCAAACACCAGGGCGTGTGGGCATGGAGACGGGCCCGGGATGATAAACCTGCGCGGTAATGAGTTTCTCAAGTCAAAAAGGAGGAGAGGTTTGCCAATGGAGCCATTCACTTGCAAGGCTGAACGTTATAACTTTTGATCACGACTTTCTTCCCCTGCAGCTTTAACAAGCACCCACGCTCTCTCCTCACTTCCCGTCACAGACAGCGCTGGCCCTGCTGGCCCTGGACACGCACCTGCTCCGAAGCGTTCGCTCCTCGTGGTGACAGGTGATCTAGAAAGATAATCATCGCAAGTCCTGGCTTCCTGGCTTGCTTCCAAGCGAGAAGCTAAAACCAGGGGAGATCCATACTTGTGTTCCCTGTCATGTAGCAACAACTCACCTGCTCGGGCTACATGCGGAGAACTCACGCACTCACATGCTGCAACGCAATTATTAACGTGTCTGTACAATTACCGGCAAAGCTGAACCCTACAGTGTGGAAGCTCCAAGGACAACTAGTTGGATTATCGAAGCGCTGAGCCAATGGATCGCGCAGGGTAAGTCCCTGGTTGAGGGCACCCTCCTGCTTAATAACGTGTCGCAGGCACACCTTGACGGAGGCAGCCTGGGACTGAACCACAGGACGGGAGGCAACACTTGAAACTTGACTCACAGATTAATCTCTCCATGTCCACAAACTGCTATGGACTCCAAACGCTGGAACCCTTTTCACAACAGAAAGGTCCAAAACAAACCCTGAGGCCCACGCCGAAGGGTGTCTCCGAGCCGAGATCATGATAACGGGGTCCTGGAAATACCACCAGCCCTGGCGGGAATGTGAAGAGGGGGAGCTTGTTGGGAAGGGGGGAGGCGTGTCGGGAAGGGGGGCTGGTGAAGGAAAAGGGAAGGTGCCACGCACAGGCTCTTAGCTCTTCCTCTCCTGCCAAAGTCCAGGGCAGAGAGAAAGGCCCAGCGGGGTCCTGAAGGCGCCCCTAAAGGGAAGTGATGGTGGATGAAGGTCAACACAAATGCCGCCACAGACCACCAATTATGGCTCAACCGGAAGGACGGCAGAGACAAGGACGGCGCCACGCTGGGCAGAATGTGGTCCCTCGTCCCCAGCTCACTGAGACCCCAGGAAAACCCTTGGCCAAGTGTCTGTGTAACACAAAATGTAACGAGGAAAACAGAAGCGAGTTCCAGGTCGAACCCCCGGATGCGTGCCGAGGTTTGCAGGGCGTGGGGGTAACACACCGACGGCCGTGTGGACGGAAAGCCGGGTGGGCTGTTTCACGGCCCAGTCACCCCACAAATGGAAACTTGCCCCGCGAGGTTGGGGGGCAGAAACGGGGGAGCTGGTTTGCTTGCAAACGCCATACATATAAAGCCGCACGGAAACATCCCGATCTCCCTCTGCTCATAACAAAACCAGGTTATTTGCTTCATCCGGCAGCTTCTGTTCACATTCCAAATTTAATTTCAATACCATCTTAGCCGGGGCGGCTGCGCGGGGTGCAGCGACGGAGACAGGAGCAAGATGGGACACGCGTGAATCGCCCACCGCCGTGAGGAGTGGGGGCACTGGGACGGCGACCACGGCCCCACCTATAACCTCTCCTGTGCTTCCCTCGCAGGCTCTCCTACCGGACCGGGCAGGACACAGCGAACTGTGACACGTGCAGGAACAGCGCGTGCATCATCTACAGGTACGTTCCTTCTCCTCTCCCCCTTGTGTTAGGAGCGACGGCAATGCTGACCCACAGACACAGGGGTCCCCATGCTGGGAGGGTGACAGCAGTCAGGAAGGAAAGGGCATTACCGACCCTAATCCAGCACCTTCTACCCATGCAACCCCAGGTGTGTGCTCACAGGACCGGGGGGAGCTTGAACGCATGGATCTTGTATCTCACACGTGTGTCTTAGCGGTTTCACAAACTGGTATGAGTTTGATGGCTGCTCCCTTGGGCTGGGCTTTGCCTTTGAAGTTCGCTTCGGTTCCTCACACCAGCAAGAACAGCTGAAACTTCCAACAGGCAAAGCCAGGGCAGGTTTGGGGCAATAATTTAGGGTTTTAAGATGCGGTCACAGCCCTCAGAGGTACCTGTCATTTTTGTTTTTTCATTCCTGGAAAGGTAATTTTCAAAAAAACAAAACACGTAAGATGGTGTGATTTGGTTCATTTTTTAAAATGAAGCCGGAAGAACAGTTTTAGCTGACCCGCCACGTTACCAAGATCACGTCCGGCTGCACAGTCAGGTTCCTGAGAACGTGTAAAGGAATTCCCCCATAGCCACCTTCCGGAAAGATCTCCGAAGTGACCAAGTTCTCACCAAAAGGGAGAGACGGGGACGGGGTGTGAGTGGCTTAAACATAGCAGGACCTCGACTCCCACGGCCTGGGACCCACGCACGTCTCCAGTGGGGGCGGCGCCGCCCAGACAGGGCCCAGGTCCTTTAGAAGCAGCGCCAGCTCCCCTGGCGGCCTCGGTGGTGCTGGGGGAAGCACGCACCAGTGTCACATGAGCCCACTCCTGCAAGAGCAGAAGTTGTCCACAGAGGGAGGCTCTGCCCCCCAGGGGACGCCAGGCCAGGGCTGGAGGGAGACGTGTTCAGGTGTCACACGGGGCAGGTGCTCTGGCATCGGGAGGTGGAGGCCGGGGAGGCTGCCTGCATCTTAAAATGCTCAGGACAGGGCTACACAGCCCTCGGGCCGGACCGGGGCAGTGCTGAGGCTCAGGGCCGCCTTGGGAACCATCCCCGGTGAAAGGTCTAGTCCAGGGGTCGGCAAACTCATTCGTCAACAGAGCCAAACATCAACAGCACAACGATGGACATTTCTTTGGAGAGCCCAAGTTTTTACACTTCGACTTCTTCTAACGCCACTTCTTCAACATAGACTCGCCCAGGCCGTGGTGTTTTGTGGAAGAGCCACACTCAAGGGGCCAAAGAGCCGCATGTGGCTCGCGAGCCGCGGTTTGCCGACCACTGGTCTAGGGAGAGCCAGGCATGGAGGGCTCCTGGCAACCCGCGCCCAGCACGCCACGCCCTCTGCCGGTTTGGTTCTTGCTGTTCACAAAGGGGCCGGGAAAGCCAGCACCTGGGTGGGCAAGTTTCCTGTGCCAAGAACTATAAAATAGCCCGGCCAGCGTGGCTCAGTCGTTGAGCATCGACCTTGGAACCAGGAGGTCAGGGTTCGATTCCTGGTCAGGGCACATACCGGGGTTGTGGGCTCCATCCCCAGTGTGGGGCGTGCAGGAGGCCACTGATCAATGATTCTCTCCCATCATGGATGCTTCTCTCTCCTTCTGTCTCTCCCTTCCTCTCTGAGATCAATAAAAAAGAATGAAAAAGGAAAGAAAGAACTACAAAGTGCAAATGATCTCCTAAGAGACAGCAAGGGGCCACAGAAGTGTGGCCAGTGCGGCCTGTTTCCCTGCATCCACGCTGTGGAGGGAACTGAACGGAGAGTGAAGGGAGGTCACTGACATATCACCCTTCGCGCCATCAGGCCATCAGGGGGAACATGAGCGCTCACCCATGTCCTCGGGGTTCACCTTTTGCTACTCTGGGAGCTAACACTGAACCCCCAGAGCAGACGTGAGCCACGGATTCCCCAAGAAGGCTCAGAGCGCGCGTGGCGAGCCCACACCCATTTAACATTCCGTGTGAGATGGAGAAAAGAATTTATTAGGACACTCTGCGACGTAACCGGAGACATTTGAATACATTTGGCTCTAAATCCAGGAGGAACATACATTAAAAGCGATATTAAAGGCGATTTAACAGCCTGCGAAGAACAGGGATTTCTCTTCTTCGGGAATTACCCTGGGGTGGTTACTATTCAGAATCGCTCAGCTGACCTCCTGGGCGACTCCCTCCCACCAGCCATCGGCCAGCTTTCTGGAGAACCTCGAGTGCCCAGCACACGGGAGTAGGCCAGAAGTTAGCGAGGGCCCCCCCAGGTGGGGAGCTGAGCCACTGGGGTCCCTCAGCGTGTCTCCTCCAAAGTGGGAAAAGGACATCTATGCACAGGGACCTTTGTATCACGGATGTGCCCTCGGGACTGTTGAGTTGGTGACGTGCCTCTTCAGGAGCTGCAGGGAGCTGAGTGGTGGGACTCCCACGGTCAGCCCAGGAGCCGAGCTTAGTGGGGGGGAGGAGGGGGGTGCCAGAGAGTGCCTGCAGGGTCAGAGCTCCCTTCAGGACAGCGTTTCAGAATCTCCCGTCAGTGATGATCACACAGCATCGTCCCTAAGCCCCGCCTTCTGCTGTGGACAGCGTGGCCGGGACAGGGAGGGACTCCGCTGGATAGCCACCCCCGCCTCGCGCCCATTCGTTCAGAAGAACTCGATGTTACCATCAAGGCCGCCGTGTCTCCAGCTCCTCAAACTCGCTTCCCAACCCGTCTCGTTACGTCGGAAATAACTAACCATTAGCCGTCGCCACCTTGACAAGGTTACGTGTCAGGAAGGAAGCAAGCGGCAACTCCTTACGGGGGACTGACCCTGGGCGGGAGCGTCCCGAGCGCCACAGGAGGTGCGAGGAGGGCGGGCTCCCTTCTGGCCATTCACCGAGGAACCAGCCCCCAGGGACCCCATCACCTGCAAGGTATCCCTGAGCGGGCTGAGGCACGCCTGCCTTTGGAGGTGAGGTTTGCTGTGAATGTGGGGGCCTCCACGGGAGTTCCAGGTCCTCACCCACAAGCCACGCCCACTTCCCTGTGCCTTGGAAACTGGGTCATGTGACACGATCTTACTGCAGGATCCTTGGGGATGCTGCTCTGCTCCGGCATCTCTCTCACTGTTTTGGGGGCCTCTAAACGCAAAGCATCGGAGACACGGAAATAGCCTCTCTTTCTCCGTTACAGGGCGTGGGCTGGTGTCGCATTCGAATGCATCACACCCTTCTCTGACCAGTACAAGGGCACAGAGAGCCCCCAACACCACACCCTCTTGGTGAGCTCGAAGCTGCAGACTCAGCAGAGGGCCTGGCTGGCACACAGAGCCGCCCACCCCCAGGAGCCCCGTGTGGCTTCAGGAACGCCACTGGGCACAGGGCATGGCGGCAAAGGGGCCTGTAACAATCCCCCGCGCCCACCACCTGCGCCTGCCCGGATGCTGGCCGTAGGCACCCTAAGCGGGGGTTTCCTCTGGGCGAAGAGAAAGGGGAGCGAGTGTGCGTGGGGCCAGGTGATCTCTTGGCACGCGGCCAGCCCTGTGAGCCGTGGAGAGCTTGGGTGTCTGTGGTGGAAAAGCATGCAGCGCTCGCGAGGTCCTGGGCATGAGATGTCGCCCGTTCTGCTGACCGTGTGGCGGTGCACATAGGAGCCACGTCTCAGAATTAGACCCAAGGGAGCCCGAGAGAGCGGCCAGGCGGCCAAGGCTTTTGGATGGGCGTCTACTTCTCGCCAAGGACCCTCGAGAACGAGTGCTCCTTCATTCCTGCACAGGGCGCATTAGGAAGGGTGACGCCAGCCGCAAGTCAGGGTCCCGGCAGCAGGTTCCAGACTGGCAGTGGGTCCCAGGGCCTGCCCCCGCGCCTTCGGGATCGTTCCTTGAGTCCCTGCTCCCGTGAGTCCCTGCTCCCAACTCTGCTGCGCTGCTGGGTCTTCCCCTCAGGCCGCCTGGAGAAGGCGTCTCGGGGTTGAACCGGTTAAGTGCATTTCAAAACAGAGAAATGCAAAATGCCGAAGGACCGCTGTGTCCCTGGACGCCTCGCCCCAGTGACAACTTGTCCGACCCGAGTGCTGGCCGTGGAGCTCTGGAGGTCACCGCCTCCACCCCGCCTGTCTTGCAGGTGCGCACAGCCTTTCCCGGAAACCCAATGACACCCTCGGGCAGCACAGGCGTCCACTGTGTTTCCAGAAACATGGGGCCCCGGGAGCTGCAGGGAGGGCCGCATGCAAGACCCGCTTGTCCGGGGTTCGATCCACGCAGCCCTGTCATAAGCGTGTCCCTTCACCTGAGCAACGGCACCTATTTCTTGCGTAACGAACACGCCTGTCAGGGAAATAGGCAGGGCTTGCAGGAAATATCCAGAAGACGAGAGGTCCTGAAGCAATTTCAGGGGTAACGGGCTGCCCGTGCCACAGGGGCGGGACAGGCCTGCCTGCCTGAGGCTGCTGCTCCACGCCGGCACCCCGGGCACGGCTGACCCTGCACGCTCCCTCCGTCCTTGGTGGGTGCCCATCGCACCCCTGGGCACACAGGATGGTGCGGGGTCCTCCGCTGATCAGTAGGGCCTTTCTGGCTCTGGAGTCTCCGGAGCCGGTGATTCACGACGATGACAGGACGGGGCTTCCTTCCCAGGGAGGACGCCGGAGCTGGAAGGGTGGACAGGCACCAGCCGTCTCTCCCAGAACAGCTTCCGCCCATATTGGCGAATCGATTCACGGAGAGACGAACGGCTGCTCCGGAGCAGGGAGGTGACCGCCCGCTGACCAGCCCACGGAAACCTCGCGCACCAGAAGGGAGAGTGTCCGTACCTGGACGTTTGACAGGGGGGACGGGATTGCATTTCCCCCCCAGACGACACCCCTCAGGCTGCGGTCCAGCCCGATGGTGAGCTTCTCATTCGAGAACATCTTGGCGAGAGAGAAAAAAAAATCAGAAGCGCCGTAGGTCCCAGCTTGCCTCAGTACAGCGCGCCGGATCGCCACCCTCCTCCTGGGAAATGCGCGGTGGTTTCCTGGGAAGCCTGTGTAAGGTACGAGGCTGATGTCACCTTCGCTCCGGAGCAGTGGGGGTCTTTGCACCCAAATGGTGCTGGTCATGCCCCGGTCAGACCAGTGTGACGGCTCAGGCGACCTGTGAGTCACCTTGGGATCAGAAAGGGATGAGGACCCATCCCAGGGGCACACCCATCATTCCCGCCGTCCTGAAGCGGTTCCTTCGTAAGACAATGCCACTTCAGGTGGCTGGAATTCAAGGTTGGCATGGCTATGAAAAAGGTTTCTGCTAGCCTCAATTCAAGACAGAATGAAACCAAGCCGGAAAAGATCAAAACCACGCCGATTCCGGTTAAGTACATGGGATCTTCCCCAGAATCTGAAATCTCCCTTTAAGGTGTGAGGACGCCTGCCTGTAGTTACAAGAGCCTCGGTGACCGCCACCTCCCGGAGCACACGCCGGCCTGTTTCTGTCTCCTCGGCGGACCGCACCGCGGGTCCCAGTGCACAATTCGCTAGGCAGGGGCGCGTGAGGTTCTGGGTCCCTGGGGGGGAGGGAAGGACAGGGTCTGCCTGTCACTTTGTTCCCAGCACCAGAGAGAAGGAGCTTCCGGAATGCCTGATGCCTGCTGCGGTTTCGTCATCTGACATGGCCCACGGGTGGTCACACAGGCAGGGTTTCAAACCAACACACTGACAGAGGACCGGACCCCCTTCGTCTGACGCGCATGCATTTCTCCAGCATTTGTCCTGGGACGCCCAGCAGTGACAGGCGCTGGGAGACAGGGAGGAACTTGTCATCTGGCTGCAGCCAACCCCAAGCGCACCCCTGCCATAGTCTCTGACAAAAGGGAACCTTGTGGACGGAAGCGGGGAGCCATAGACACAGAGGCCTGGGCCTCAGAGCAACATCGGGGCTCCAGAGAGTCACAGATGAGACGGACCGAGGATGCAGCGTTGGTCAGGCGTGGGAAGAGCGGGCTGCTCCGCAGGGTGGTCTGGGCAAAGCGCCAGGCGCGGTGCGAGAGGTCGCTGTTCTACCTATGACGCTGTCTACCTGTGACGGCTGCGATACCAGACTGACGTTCGGCGTTGTTTATTTTGCTCTATCACTGCAATGGGATTTCCTTGCCATAGCCTACCAGGAAAAGGGCATCGGTCGGGTAGTTTGGGCATTAATATTCTTGAAGACCTGTTTCTGGTATCTTAAATCAGGCGGGGATTCTCTAAACTCTGATTCTATGCCTTCCGCATGAAAGAGCGGTGAGGGAAGGATTTAAAGTGATGAGGAGTCATTTCTACGTTCAAAGTGTTAAAAGACGGTCATTACAAATTGTTAACATGGGACGCTCCTGGAATGGGATCCATGTGTTTGTGCTATAGACACACACGTGGTATGTAACACATGTCCCTAGAGACACACACGGTACATAACACACAGGTGTGTTTGGATGCACGCGCTTGTTTTGGTGAATTCGTTATCCATGGAAGACAGCAGAGCAGCAACGTTCGGCCGGGAGCAGGAGTAAGAAGATTCGGGATCAGCCCGCCTGTTTACTTCCATTCCGTAAACAAAGCAAGCGCTTCTGAGCCTGACACCGTACTCAGGACCCCACAGGTGTAAACTGGATGATCCTGGTCCATCCCTCCGAGCTCACGGGCCTGAGCAAGGGACACGGCGCAGCAGGCGACGGCGCTCTGGTGAACCGTGCGAGGGCCCCGCGGGAGGAGTTCGGATGGGACGGACGAGGAAGGTGCAGTGGTGACTGTGCAAACACCAAGGGAAGGGGGGTGGCATGCGGCCTGGCCGGGAGGGAGGAACAGGAGTTTATGGAGGAGTTTCACGGTGTATGAAGGTGCCTCTGGTAACCTGCCGTGTTAGGCAGGGGAGGGGCGTAGGCCCGGGCTCGCCTGGCTGCCCCACGGCAGGCAGTCCCCCCACACGACCCTCCAGGACTCAGCGCGCGGGCTGCAGCCTCTTGTAATGGAGAAGTGCCAATAGGAACCAACTGGATAGATAAAGTCCAGTCCTTCCGTTAACAAGGGCTCAGATTAGATTTCTCTGTGATTACATGGTTCCGCGGTGTGATAAATTGGTTAATAACGGATTCCCAGTGTAGTTACTTAATGGGAATTCGATGATTACAGGCACCCAGAGCCACAGTGCTGGCCCAGGGACAGCGAGCACCGCCCCGCAGCCTAACCCAAATCCACCCGCACGGGGCTCCTGCTGTGGTCATGATG
This sequence comes from Corynorhinus townsendii, assembly GCA_026230045.1. Classification (NCBI taxonomy): domain Eukaryota; kingdom Metazoa; phylum Chordata; class Mammalia; order Chiroptera; family Vespertilionidae; genus Corynorhinus; species Corynorhinus townsendii. The sequence goes on from JAPDVU010000008.1 coordinate 148,142,256, forward strand.
TGGGGGCACGCTTTCAGTGTGCACCAAGCGCCCCGGGACAATCGCTTCCTGCCCCTGACATGCCGTATGGGACACGGTAACGTATGGTACCCGGTGCCGTATGGGACACGGTGTCGTATCGGACACGGTATCTCGCAGACTCGGCAGCGAGGTTCCGGTTTCTTGTTAAATATCCCGGTGAAGAACCCCCTTAGGTGTTGCCCCGATCCCTGCCAGCCCCTTTTCTCACTGCAGAACTGATGGCCAGCTGATGATCAGCAGAAAATAAGGTTTGACTTCCAAGTCACAGTTTAGAAAGCGTTTTCACCGACTTTTACTTTTGGGGAGCGGGAGGGGTGAGGGACCCTTACCTAATTCAGGGAGACAGTCGGGGCAGTAACGATATATCCCTTGAAGTGAAGGAAACTGAGCTCTAAGGAGAATAAGGTGCTTGGGGAGCTTCTGCCCCCCCAAAGTTGACAGGACAGACCCCGTGTTTCTACAGCCTCAGATAAAGGACCCGAGGGCTGTGCTCTCACATGCAGCGCGTTCTGAGATTCGCACCTTTCACAACTGTCCTTAGAGGCATGTGCCCACTGTCAGGTGATCCAGGTGAGGGACTGTGCCCACTGTCACATGATCCAGGTGAGGAACTGTGCCCACTGTCACGTGATCCAGGTGAGGGACTGTGCCCACTGTTATGTGATCCAGGTGAGGGACTGTGCCCACTGTCACGTGATCCAGGTGAGGGACTGTGCCCACTGTCAGGTGATCCAGGTGAGGGACTGTGCCCACTGTCAGGTGATCCAGGTGAGGGACTGTGCCCACTGTCAGGTGATCCAGGTGAGGGACTGTGCCCACTGTCACCTGATCCAGGTGAGGGACTGTGCCCACTGTCACGTGATCCAGGTGAGGGACTGTGCCCACTGTCACGTGATCCAGGTGAGGGACTGTGCCCACTGTCACGTGATCCAGGTGAGGAACTAGGCCCACTGTCACGTGATCCAGGTGAGGAACTGTGCCCACTGTCACGTGATCCAGGTGAGGGACTGTGCCCACTGTCACGTGATCCAGGTGAGGGACTGTGCCCACTGTCACGTGATCCAGGTGAGGAACTAGGCCCACTGTCACGTGATCCAGGTGAGGAACTAGGCCCACTGTCACGTGATCCAGGTGAGGGACTGTGCCCACTGTCAGGTGATCCAGGTGAGGGACTGTGCCCACTGTCAGGTGATCCAGGTGAGGAACTGTGCCCACTGTCACGTGATCCAGGTGAGGAACTGTGCCCACTGTCACGTGATCCAGGTGAGGAACTGTGCCCACTGTCACGTGATCCAGGTGAGGAAATAGGCCCACTGTCACGTGATCCAGGTGAGGGACTGTGCCCCCTGTCACGTGATCCAGGTGAGGAATTAGGCCCACTGTCAGGTGATCTAGGTGAGGAATTAGGCCCACTGTTTCGTGATTCAGGTGAGGAACTAGGCCCACTGTCACGTGATCCAGGTAAGGAACTAGGCCCACTGTCACGTGATCCAGGTGAGGAACTAGGCCCACTGTCACGTGATCCAGGTGAGGAACTAGGCCCACTGTCACGTGATCCAGGTGAGGAACTAGGCCCACTGTCACGTGATCCAGGTGAGGAACTATGCCCACTGTCACGTGATCCAGGTGAGGAACTAGGCCCACTGTCACGTGATCCAGGTGAGGAACTAGGCCCATTGTCACATGATCCAGGTGAGGAACTAGGCCCACTGTCACGTGATCCAGGTGAGGAGCTATGTCCATTGTCATGTGATCCAGGTGAGCAGGACCTAAGTCCATGAGTTCTGCTTCTACCCCTGTAAACTTCTTGGCAATATTTTTAACTTTCCCATAATAGTACATAGTCTCTGACAATAAGAAAAATGCAACAGCGGTCGTAAAACACAAAATGGTCCATTACGTGGGTCTCGAGCTTGTGTTTAGAACTGCAGATAACACGGCGTGGCTGTGTCTTTCCTCAGTGTCAGAACCTGTCTAGGATTAACGGACCTCTAAATCATAGGGTTTCATGTTTATAAATGGTGTACGGCTCCACTGGATGTGAAACTCTGGGAGCTTATGTGCTATCATGGCCACTGGACCCTGACTGAAATCTACGGACATTCAGCCGGGCATCCAGGCCTCACGCGGAAGGGGCACCGAGCAGAGCTTCTGGGGCCTGGCGGGCGTGACGCAGGGTCCGACTCGAGGATGCCAGGGGCAGAAGGGAGGCGGGCGGAGGGGACACCAGGCTCGGCAATGCGGGATGGTTACGGAAAAATGACACCGGACCCGGGGTCCGGTCCCAAGGCCAAGGGGACCGTAAAGCGTTAGTGAAGGTTCGAGGATCGACCATGGTCTTTTCAACACGAAGAGAAGGGAGGACTCTAGGCAAGTGGCATTCTCTGAAGAAATTTCCTAAGAAACAGCATATCCTTCAAACAGCCACCTGGGATCCTGCCGCGCTCACACGCATCACCACGCTGTCCTGTCCCCCACGGGGCTGCGTGTTGGCGCACGATGGCTTCACGATGGCCTTACCCTTTGGGGTTACTTTTCATCAAACTCTGTGTTTTTGCCTGAAAAACCGCCTTCGGTACCTGTAACGTTCCGAGGTGTTGACGGGATGAACACGCCACCTTCGCCCACGTGGGCATCTCGGGGTCCTCGGTCTTCAGGCGGCTCGGACTTGACAAGAGAACGGAATCAAGGCCTTTTAAAAGGTTCGCCAACCGATTCAGGTGGGAACCGGTTTCTGTGACCTTGGAAAAGTGGCCCAGAACAGAGCTTGCATGCGCCGCCACGTGTGTGCTGAGAGGCCTCCTGAACACGCAGACTTTCAATGACCTACTTATCCCACGTGCAGTCCACGGACGACCCGGAGGGTGACTCCGACGCCACGTTCTCCATTCCAGCGCGTTACAGCCACGTGCCACGTACCCATAGGGATGCATCTGAGAAGCGTGTCTTTGGGCAACTTGGTCGTGTGCGAATGTCGTAGGGCACTTACACACACCTGGCTGGTGCACCTCCTGCGCACCTGGGCGACATGGCCTGGCCTTTGTCTCCCGGCTCCGTGCCTGCACAGCACGTTACTGTACCGAACGACACGAGATTAAAGCGGGCACAAGGGAGGGATGCAACCAGAGGCGCGGTAGACACGAGGCTGCTGCCGGCGTCCCACGGCTGCTTTTCACAGACAGCACTGTTTCCATGAGCAGAAAGGGCCCTCCAAAGCACAGATGAGATGTCCAGTCAGCAAAGCATAAGCCAGCAAAGCCGCGTGGTGTTCATGGCCATTATCCAGTATCCTGAACATAACTGTGTGGGGTGCAGTTTTATATGACGGGCTGGGCAGGGGTACCTACATCAGCATCCCCACAAACACCTGGGTACCTGCTTGCTGTGACGGTTATGGCGTCACTAGGCAACAGGAGGGGTCAGCTCGACCTCACCCTCTGGACCACTGTCCCACGCGCGGCCGTCCTTGACCGAGGTGCCATTATGCAGGACTGGACGTACTCGACCCCAACTGTGTGTGTTGACACTTCAGAGGTTCAGAATGAAAGCAAAACAGTTATTTTTCTAGGAAAAGACATCTATTTGAAACACAATCGACCCTGAACAACACAGGTTTGAACTTACAAGCAGATTTTTTTTTTTCAATAAAATGCCATGAGTGTATTTTCCTCTTCCTTAAGATGTTCTTGATAACATTTCTCTTTCTCTAGCTTACCTGATTGTAAGAATACAGTCTATTATACATGTAACCCACAAAATACATGTTAAGCGACTATGTTATCTGTAAGGCTTCCATTCAACAGGTGGCTATTAGTAGTTAAGGTTTTGGGGAATCAAAAGTTATACACAGCCCAGCCAGCGTGGCTCAGCGGTTGAGCATTGACCTAGGAACCAGGAGGTCACGGTTCGATTCCCGGTCAGGGCACATGCCGGGGGTTGTGGGCTCGATCCCCGGTGAGGGATGTGCAGGGGCAGCCAATCAATGATTCTCTCTCATCATGGATGTTTCTCTCTCTCTCCCTCTACCTTCTTCTCTAAAAATCAATAAAAAAAATAAAACGTAATTTTAAAAAAAAGTTATACACAGATTGTCAACTGCTAGGGAGATCGGTACCTTTAACCCCACCTTGCTCAACTGTCAAGTGTGGCTCACGATGACATAGAATAGATGGCAACCGCTGCTTGATAGGGAGCCGTAAGCTGATGGTACGGACACGAGATGAAGCATCGCTACCCTGGCAGGATGCCACCCAGTCAGGTCACTAGGGGGGGACCCTTTACATCGGAAAAGACCACGCTCTAAAGGCATGCCTCTCTCTCCTTTCTAGCGTGGAGCTCGACTTCAAGCAGCGAGAGGACAAACTCCAGCCGGTTCTGAGGAATCTCCACCCCTCTGAGGAATCTCAGGTTGCACCCTCGCCTTACTCTCCGGAGACGCCCTCTTCGACGCCCAAGCAAAAATCCAAAACGGAATCTAAAAAGCACGGACGGTGGAAACTTTGGTTCCTGTAGCCCCCGCGGCGCCTGGAGCCCACGGGCCATCTTTACAACCCACGGGCGTTCCGCCGGCCCTTTTCCGAAACGGAGGGGACCCGGGGGACCACGGCCGCCGCGGCCGCCGCCCCGTTTACCAAAAAGGCCTTCGAACTAACGGACCACTGACAGAGCGAGGGAGTCCGGTCGCCACGTGCCAGTGGCCCCCTCGCCCGGTCCTCGGATGTGGGACGGGAAACCCGAAATGATACTTAGGGGCAGAGAGGACAACTAGCAATTCTACCCCCGCCCGGATGGCGGGGTATGGCTGTCACCCTGCAGATGGGCAGGCTGGCCCCTGTGCCCAGCTGGAACTCATCATGACGTCCAAGCCTTCATGTTAAAGGCCGAGCGAGGAAAAAAAAAAAGCAAGCCTTACGTTTGCCAAGGACTTCGTTTCTGCCTTTCACTGGGCATCTCCGCGGGGGGTGAGTGCGGGTTTTCAGCACATCCAATTCTGGAGAAAGCACAATTTTTTTCAAGTGGTCGGAGACCATGGATAATCTCTCACACGTGGGACTCTCTGTGTATCTGCCTTCACGTGCTGTTAGCGCTAAGCCAAGTGACCCCTCAAACTCAGCATCTCCCCACCTCGCCACCTCGCCACACCTGCGCCATGTTTACTGCTCATTTCCAAATGGCCAGCCGCCAGGAGGCCCCCCCTCCCCCCCAGTGTCAGGTCAGGCCTGTCACCGCCGCAGGGGACGGGGCCAGAGAGCTACTGGACACTGAGCTTGCTCAGATCTCATTTTTAATCTTTTGATACCCAAAGGCCAAACGCTAAATTCTGGCAAGAATTCGAGAACCCACGTGGAGATACACAACGGATCACACGGTCACCAATAAATCACCGGCGTGCCCTGCCGCGGGGAAGTGTCCCCGGGAATCCGTCTTGGAGACACTGTTCCTCAAAGCGCAGGCAGGCGTCTGGGACAATTCGTTGCGCTTTGTAACAACTGGGGCAGGCCCGGCCGCCTCAGAGGGCAACCCCGTGTTTAGTGTAGCCGCTCTCGTCACCTCGTCGCAAACTGTACTCACTGACCTGCCTAGGCCCTAGGGGAAAGCTGTGAATCAGATGTTTTTAGGTATTTTTTCAATAAACCAGGACAGAGGTCTCTTTTGATTACACATTGCACTACAAATCTCAGTTCCTTTATTTTTTCACTCATTCCTTTGCCAGTATCTTTTGATAGAAATTGAAACCTGCCCCCCTGGTCTATTGAATGACTTTGTCTGTCCGTTCGTTTGCTTTTTTCACAAGAAGAAGTAGGGAACTCCTTTTGCCTTTTTTTTTTTTGTTTGTTTCGTACAAATTAAATTTTGAATAGTTTGTGAACATACGAGAAAACCTAGTGTTCGCGTTTCTGTCCCACCGTCTGACATCGAAGCTACTGCCAACACGCACGCGTCACGGATCAGCTGCCGGGAACGGAGCGGTGCCCCCGGGGCAGGGCCGCTGCCGGCATCGGGCCATCGGGAGGATGAGAGCCGTTTCTTGCCTTGTGTTTCCCTCCTCACTCAGCAGCGAGTCTCCTTCTGTCCTACGTGTTCCCATTCTACAGGGACCTCGCGGTGGTCAGCCTCGGATCAGAACTTGAAGCCACGCGGGCACCCTCGGGGAGTTACTCAGGCTGTCCCACAGACGCCCGCTCCGATTACAGAAAAAACACACACAGCTGTTGTGGAGGCACTGCCCGAGGGGATGCAGTCCTTGCGGATCAGTCAGCAGGACTGGGAATTGTTTGTGTGCGACAGAAGGACAGACCCGAGGGCCCTGCCGTACCACGGAGGAAGGGCAATGGTGTCACGGAGACGTGGAATTGGAAAACCCGTGTCTTGTGTATTTGATACTGTTTCTCACTAACGTTTAACGTGTTTGCGACAAGCTGTCTCTTCTGTGTCCCGAGAACCCCCAGCTCTGGGTGGCTGGAAGCGAGGGGCTGCGTGGCTTCCCAACAAGCTCTGTGGCCTGCCCACTCCGCCCTCGTGAACAAAGCGACGCCCCTGGTCAGAGCAGTCAAGGTTCCGAACAACAACAAACAAACCAACCAAGTGTGCGGAGTCTGAAGGAGACTCGAGACATGCTCCCTCCTGTTTAAAAATCACAGCGTCTTCGGGACAGAAAAACACCGAATATTTCCAAAGGCATTTCGTAGTTCCATCACAACGTGTCACTGACATGATTCGTCTCTTAGAAAGATGTAAGTCAAAACTTTGATACAAAAAAACAAGGTAAACAGTCGTGTTCCTTCCTATATAGATGTTCCCATGGCATTACGTATAGAGATTAAATTATTATACTTGTCACTAAGTTCTTTGTTAGTTTTTAAATAAAAAAAAGAAAGAAAGGTAATGTTCTGTGTGGCTATTTAACTTATTTTGTGGTCGCAGTGACTTGGGAAAAGAGAAGTAAATCTAAGAAAACGATGACAAAGGAAAAGAACCTCATCGGGCCCTGGCTGGTGTGGTCCAGTGGATAGAGCCTCGGCCTGCAGACTAGACTCAAGGGTCCCAGGTTCGGTTCCGGTCAAGGGCATGTACCTGGGTTGCGGGCACATCCCCAGTAGGGGGCGTGTAGGAGGCAGCTGATGGAGGCAGCTGATGGAGGCAGCTGATGGATGTTTCTCTCTCATCGATGTTTCTAACTCTCTCTCCCTCTCCCTTCCTCCCTGTAAAAAAAAATCAATAAAATATATTTTTAAAAAATAATAAAATCTATGTTTAAGAAAAAAAAAAACTTCATCGGGGCTCCGAGAGAGAGAGAGAGAGAGAGAGAGAGAGAGAGAGAGAGAGAGAGAGAGGGAGACCATTAGGAGGTGCGGGCCCCCAGCAGGAGGCGGATACGTGGTTCTGGAAGGAGCTCACAGACAATGGAACTCGGTGTCCCGCCACGGCCCCGTGCCACAGCCCCATCACGGTCCAGCGGACAGCGTCTCTCCAGCTCATCATCTCTCAGGCCCCAGGGCCAGGGGATCAGCCACCTCCTCCCTCTCCTTCCCCCCTCCCCCCATGGAATTCCAGCACCTCAGGAGGGCTGAGCAGCCCACCTCTCCATGGAGACTAGCCCAGTGCTGAGCCCTTTGCCAAGTCCCACCTGGACACCCAGGAGGGGAGACATGCCCCCTTCCCTGGTCCCTGCAGGAACGAGGGTGGGGAGCCCTGTGGCTGAGACGCGGCTCCCTCTGCGCTCACGGTTCCCGGGGACAGGCAGGGGGTGAGTGCAACCTCCGTGCGAACAGGCTGGGTCCCAGAGTGCCATCCACAGCAGTGGGGACACGCGCAGCCGCCTCTGTTACCGGTGAGTCAGCCCCTAAGGCTGGTGCCCCAGAGGTCCCCTGCTCTAAGCCACTGGACACAGCGAAGGACACCGTGCCCTGTAGGTGCCACCAGTCCCCCTGGCACGGGGCCACTGGCCTCGGGAAGGTCCCAGGACCCGTGTCCCTGCTCTTGGGCCCTCAGAGCCTCCCCATCTCCAGTCGTCCCGTGTGAGGGCGACTGTCCGAAAGCCACATGTCCTCGATGTCGACCAAGCATCCCTGGGAAACACTGTGACGGCCCTCGCACAGGACACCCGACCCTGCCCACTTGAGACTTGTATCGGGTGCTGCTCTCTTTGGAAAATGATGTTAAGAACAGCATTTTTTAAAAGCACATTTATTCACGAACTCCATCAGCATAAATATTGCAAAGCTCGTCTTCACGCCCGAGACGCGTCTTTGTGAAAAGATTTGGTGAGGAGTCTTGGTAGGAGGGGGTCTGTGCACTGAACGAGCATTTAAATGACACTCTTTTCCAAGTAACGAAGCAGGCGGGTCCTCGAAACCCCCACCCACCAGAAAGAATGTGTGCCCCCTATGCTCAGAGCAGCACAGTCCCCACAGCTGAGTTCTGGACACAGCCCAAGGGCCCCTCAGCAGAGGAGTGGGTCAAAAGGCTGTGGTGCATTGGCACCATGGGATACGAGGCAGCTGTAAACAAGAAGGGCCTCTTACCCTCTGAGGCAGCAGGGAGGGACCTGGAGGGCATCATGCCGAGTGACATAAGCCCGTCAGAGAAAGACAGGTATCCCAGGATCTCACTCACGTGTGGAATCCAATGGACAAAATAAACGGATGAACGGCGTGGACCCAGAGACACGGACGCATGGGACCGAGTGCGGGACCTCGGAGGGAAGGCGGGGAGGGTGGGTGGGAGGTAATCAACCGAAGACCTTAGATGCATCACCCGTGGACACAGACAATGGAGTGGTGAAGGCCTGAGGTAGGGGTGGGCGGGAAGGGAACATATGTAATACTTTCAACAATAAAATTTGTTCCAAAGGAGAAGAAACAGGCGGGTCCTTGGGACTCAGCCAGGCTCACAGGAAGCCCTGCGCGTCCCACCTTCCCCACCGAAGACGCTGTGGTCGCGATGAAGCCCTCCCCACCCCATCGTGCTCCCAGCAGCCGGTGCTCAGGGTGGCAACGAAGTCCCTGTCCTCACAAGCACGGAGGGGCCAGGCGGCCTGTGGTCAGGAGGGCGACTGCACCGTTGGGGGGGGAGGGGGCAGCGACGGGGAAGGCTTCCCTGTCCTGAGCCTGTCCACAGCCATCCTGGGAGGGGGCCGCGTATTCCTTTCAGAGAATCGGCGATTCCCAGTCTTCTCGTGCGCACCCAGGCCACAAGGACACCTGTCCTCGTTCACGTCCCTCTACCTCTGATTACGCTCTTCAAGGGCCCATTCACAGAAGGGAGTCTGACCACCTGACAGCAGCAGCGAGGCTCCCAGGATACCCTGCGTGCCACGCGCGGCACCCGCTCGCTCTCCGCCCAGCCCCGCGGGCAAGCGCCGACTCCAGCGAAGGGGCATGGGGTGGGGGCATGGCCATCCACCCAACCGCTGAGCAGGCCACCTGCCCACGGGACAAGGGTACCTCACCCCCCCCCCGTGGCCACCGCCCAGAACTAACCGGAACACTAAGCGGCTGCCTGAGGCGGAGGGCCTGGAAGCCGTCACCGCGTGAAGGGGAGACGGACAGCGGGGCGCCCCGTCCGCCGCGCAGCACCCCGCATAGGAGAAACGCACGGTGATGGGTGGCGCTCCTGGCCGTTGTCACCTCCAGGCGCGAGAGCTGAGCCACGTGCACACAGGCCTGGGCCACCCGGTGGGAAGGCGCGCGCTCCGTCCCACCTGCCTTCCACCCACTGACTGGCCGGGAGCAGCTCTCACCACCTCCCCAGGTCCAGGACCCGGCTGAACTCTGACGGGCACCTCCCCACCGCCTCGCCCCGGTTTAACTGCAGGCCAGGGGGCCGTGCCTCGAGGGCACCCAGCCAGGGTCAGCCCCACCCAGAGACGGACAAGCTCTCCAGTCACTGGCCATGTCCCCTCTGCCCTGACAGCCCCTCCCTCACGCACCGTCACCCCCTGAGCCATCAGCACCCACAGCCTGGCTGCCCCAGCCCCTCCCAACAGGGTCCTAGCAGAACATCACAAAACGCAGTGACTTCAAACCACACGTCCTTCTTTCTCCCCAAGCACTTGCCCAGCGTGGCAGTGTCCCAGGCTCCCCCGGCACAGCCCCAACCAGACAGGGTCGTCAGACCTCAGGGGTGCTGCCGGGGTCACCCCGCGTCTCGCTCCATGGGGCTCTATCTCCCCCACCCTCTACAAAGGTGCTTCAAATGACAGAGCAGCGATGGTGGGGAGTGTGAAGAGGCCGACGCCTTTATGTGCAGAATGGCGAAGCCCGCTGTCGGTGAGTCGGATTCACAAGGAAATACTTTATGTTCTAGTTTATACACGTTCCAGTTTGATGCTCAGGGAGCTACACCCTGAGAAGGAAAACGTGAACGTCTGTGCCGAACTCTGAGACGAGACCGGACTGTGTCACTGGCGGGAAACACACTCGGGCGGCCATGAAGCTGCTTCTTCCCCCGGAACTGTGTCCCGAATTCATGGCAGGGGAGGGGAACGTCGGCCCGCGGGCCCCCACGAAAGCATTTGGTCTGGCGGTGCCGAGGGAGTAGGGGCGAATTAATCAAGTGTCTGACCAAAGAGAGCAGGCTGGTTTGTAAGCTGATCATTGTGTACGGCCCGCGGACGATGCTGTAAACATCCATCTGCCCCCGTTTCACGGTGAGGCCGGCCGCCGACACCAGCAAAGCCCTGCTACACTCCAGCTTGGCTGTCGGCGGGAGACATGAGTGTCACCTCCCTGGTCGACGCCGAGGACCCAGAGACCGTGGAGGTCACACGAGGAAGACGACATGCCATCTGGTGGCCTGGGAAACGCCAGCTGCGTGTTCTGGTCTTTGGTTGGGAAGTGATTTTGTGAAATGCCATCAGACCAGCTTAGGGAAAGGGCAGCAAGGACTAGACGTGAAAGAAATGAAAGGGGACCTGGTGGGCATCCTTTGCCGAAGCACCCACACTTCAGAAAGGGGGGGTGAGGACCGAGGGCTCATCTCTCCAGAGCAGGCACCGTCACACGGGTTTTGTATTATTCTTAGAGACTCCCCCCAAAACAGATTCCATTCCACGCCGCGCCGCAGTGATCGGAATGGGAGAGGCATCTACAAGACATGCGAGTGGACGTGAAACAGCTACGTTGGAGGAGCTCGATGACTGTTAGTCCTCGTGGAAAATTTCATTCCTGCCGTCTTCCGTGTCAACCGATGGAAAGAAACTGCCCGGGAAACGAGGGCTGAGAGGAAATGCTGGGAGAAGTCACGGAAAAACCAGAACCCAATGCTCGTCTCTAAAATGTCGGGTGGCTCAGCCTCCCGCGTCCACACGGGAAAACCAGAACCCAATGTTGTCTCTAAAATGTCGGGTGGCTCAGCCTCCTGCGTCCACACGGGAAAACCAGAACCCAATGCTCGTCTCTAAAATATCAGGTGGCTCAGCCTCCCGCGTCCACACGGGAAAACCAGAACCCAATGCTCGTCTCTAAAATATCAGGTGGCTCAGCCTCCCGCGTCCACACGGGAAAACCAGAACCCAATGCTCGTCTCTAAAATATCAGGTGGCTCAGCCTCCCGCGTCCACACGGGAAAACCAGAACCCAATGTTGTCTCTAAAATGTGGGGTGGCTCAGCCTCCCGTGTCCACACGGGCTCCAACAACGGTGAGAGACGAGCCCACTTCACATACCAGACGGTAAGACAGGGCAACCAAGGCACCTCCCCGCTCGCGAATGTGCAGGGGAAACAGCTCAGTGTCAAGTGACAGTTTCAAGAGAAAGCCCAGGCGGACGGCCAGGCGGAAAGGAGAGGCCGCCCGGCGAGAGGGGCCCCGCCACGGGGCGCCCGGCGGCGCCGGCACTTACGATGAGCTCCGAGTCCCGGCCCATGGAGATGACCGTGCGGTTCACCGTCCGGAGGAGCCGCTCCATGATGATCTGGACGTGCCGCTGGGTGGGGCCCTGCGGGAGGACAGGCAGTGAGGGCCAGCGCCCAGGACAGGCACCCCCACGCGTGCCGGGGCGTCACGCCACCCGACCCCCTGAAAGAGGAAGTCGGCTCCACCCGTGGGAGAGGAAATGCTGCCCTTGTCAGAGGCACAAGCCTTCGCAGAGCAAGCTCAGCCGTGTTATTAATTACCGCCCATTAATGCTCATTTGTCACATAATCACGGCCATGTCCTGTAGGCAAACCTTAATGAAAGCAAGTCTGCCTAAACAACACGTGTGTGGCCCCTGACCAGCCCACCCGTTTCCGGAGGCCGTGCGCTCAGGCGGGTGCCACCGCCCACAGGTCTGCGGGCCAGTCCAGGGTCTGGGGCCAGCACCTGCACGGAGTGCATGCACGTCACTCAGCGAGCGACCGAAACCCAGCGGGCCACGGGCCTCGCCACAGCGGACACGTGGTCTTCTCCTCAGTGTGTGATGGGGTGCGGGACTCTCCTCAGGAACACGGAACGTGCGGTAGCAGGTTCTCCCGTCACTTCCGCACAAAACCTCCGGGAGGTCTGGCCACTGGACCCCTTTCCTCCCAAATTCTCCCCAACAGAAACAGGGGAGCCCTGCACTGCAGCCACGAAGGCCGCCCTGTGGGCGAAGGGTTCCAACCCTTTCAAAGCCACGCCCTGGTGTGGCCGTCACTCCGAGAATGAATTCAGTCTGATCTCTGCCTCTGAGGGCACGAACAAGGCTCTGAGAGGAGCAGCCGGGCGGGAGGAAGTGGGCAGGGCAGGAGTGTGTGTGTGCATGTGTGTGAGTGTGTGGGCATGTATGTGTGTGCATGTGTGTGAGTGTGTGTGCATGTGTGTGAGTGTGTGGGCATATGTGTGTGTGCATGTGTCTGAGTGTGTGGGCATGTGTGTGCGTGCATGTGTGAGTGTGTGTTCATGTGTGAGTGTGTGTGAGTGTGTGTGTGTGTGGGTATGTGTGTGCATGTGTGTGTGTGTGTGTGTGAGTGTGTGTGTGGGGGTGTGTGTGGGGTGTGTGTGTATGTGTGGGGGGGTGTGAGTGTGTGTGTGTGTATGTGTGAGTGTGTGTGTGTGTGAGTGGGTGTGTGTGTAGGTATGTGTCAGTGTGTGTGTGTGTGTGTGATTGTGTGTGGGGTATGTGTTTGTGTGTGGGTGTGTGTGAGTGGGTGTGTGTAGGTGTGATTGTGTGTGGGGTGTGTGTATGTGTGAGTGTGTGTGTGTGAGTGGGTGTGTGTGTGTGGGGGGGGGGGTATGTATTTGTGTGTGAGTGTGTGTGTGTGTGGGGGGGTTATGTGTGTGGGTGTGTGTGTGTGGGGACTGGGAAGGTGCTGGAGGTCATGTGGGATAGAGCTACGAGCCAGCCCTGCTGACTTCAAAATCCCATCCATCTGTCCAGAGCTCAGGGCAGACGACCAAGGACCTGCACGTCTCCAGGCACACCTGGAGAAGCAACGATGGCACGTGTGTGCACAGGTGTGCGCACATATATGTGGTGGGTCTGTTGGGGATGGGAAAGTGTAGGGTCACACTCTTCCCCAGGGGCTACACTTACTGTGGGTTGGGGAAAAGGTAATGGAGTAAGCATGCCATTTAGACAAGCGAAAGGAAATACAATTTACAAACACCAACTAGCTAAGGACGCCTAGGAAGAGGTCCTCCTGTGGGCAGGAGAGGGGCCGGGGAGGAGCAGACAGCTGCCCCTCAAAGCTCTCAGAAGCCCCAGGGCCTCCAACACGAAACAAACACACCCGCGTGCCCGTGTGCCTTCGGTAAAATAAGGACGGAGCAACTGTAGGCAATTAGCCTCCGCTTGTTCACTTCTAATGTCTACCATCAAGGCCTTTGTCTGACGGTAAGAATTAAAATCTAAGTCTTGAGAGACATTTAGCTGAGAAGTTGGAGGAGAGAAACTGAGAAATAAATATATTTAATGTGGAAGAATAAACATGGTAATGCTAGAGGCCGGATGTACGAAATTCGTGCAAGAGCAGGCCTTGCTTCCCCCGGCTGCCGGCACCGGCTTCCCTCTGGCACCTGAGACCCAGGCCTCCCTCCAGCTGCCGGCGGGCACCCGGGACCCGGGCTTCCCTCGCAGCCCTGGCTTTGTCTGGAAGGTGGTCCGGAAAGACATCTGGTCTAATTAGCATATTACGCTTTTATTATTATAGATAATGTTTATTACATATCTATCACAATATGTTTATAATTATACTTAGCACACCTCAAACATAGACAAAAGCAATTTGAAGGTGCTACTTTATAGAGAGAGGGGACAACCCTTAAAATTAAGGCCATTTCTTTAGGAATGAATCAGTGTGCCTTTGTCCCTGGAGGGGTTTGCGTGGACCCCGGTTCGGGGTCTAGGTGGATCCAGGGCAGGGCCTGCGGGGTGGGGTCTGGGTGGATCCGGGGCAGGGCCTGCAGGGTGGGGTTTGGGTGGATCCGGGGCGGGGCCTGGGGGGTGGGGCCTGGGTGGGGTCTGGGTGGACCCAGGGCAGGGCCTGCAGGGTTGGCTCTGGGTGGGGCCTGGGGGGGTGGGGTTTGGGTGGATCCGGGACGAGGCCTGTGGGGTGGGGTTTGGGTGGATCCTGGGCGGGGCCTGTGGGGTGGGGTTTGGGTGGATCTAGGGCAGGGCCTGCAGGGTGGGGCCTGGGTGGGGTCTGGGTGGATCCAGGAAGGGGTCTGTGGGATGGGGTCTGGGTGGATCCTGGGCAGGGCCTGTGGGGTGGGGCCTGGGTGGATCCGGGGCAGGGCCTGGGGGTGGGGTCTGGTTGGATCCGGGACGGGGCCTGCGGGGCCTGGCCGCACCTGGCGCCCACACTCACCACGTCCTTGCGGGACAGCACCTCCAGCATGTTGCTGAGCAGCTGGCAGCAGGCCTCCAGGTCCTCCTGTCGCTCCAGGTGGTACTTGAGCTGGTCCGTCATCATGGGGAGCAGGAGCTCCCTGCAGTCTGCGGGGACAGGGGTGCCGGTCAGCAGGGCTGCACGGTGCACCCCGATCTGCTGGAGCTTGTTCGCTGCACGTGGCACTGCTCTCAAGGACATCCCACATACACGCCGCCCGCCGACGTCTGGGGACGTCAGGTGACCGGACGAGGAGGGAACCCCTCTATTGCCACATGTATCATTCATACACAAAACGCACATGTGCGTGAACGCACACGGGAGTATCCGTGCAACTACACACAATTCACAAACACGCCACAGAGCCTCCTCCAGCATCACGCTGTCCCTGGTTTCAGTTACCGGTAGTCAACCGCGGGCCAAACACAGTGCGTGGAAATTCCCCAAAAGAAACAATTCACACGCTTGAAAATGCGTGCCTTCTGAGGAGCAGGATGAAGTCCTGGACCTGCTGCTCCGTCCGGCCGGGGACTGAACCAGCCCTTTGCCCAGTGTAGCCACGCTGTCCGCACGGAACTACGAGGTATTTAGAGACGGAGCGAGACCACACTCTCATAACCTTGGCTACAGGATGTTGTTATAACTGTCCTATCTCACTGTCAGTTACTGCTGTGACTCCCTGCCTGAGCCTCCCTTATAAACCGAACCTTACCGCAGGCAGGCGGGGCCGGAGGAAACACGGGCTACACGAGGTTCGGCTCTCGGCGTGGCTCCTGGCCTCCCCCGGGGTCCTGGAATGCAGCCCCCACGGATAGGACAGAATGACGCACACCCCTGCAAGCCCACATCTTCCGTAGCGTGCCCCAGACACACACAGACACCGCGGGGGCTTTACCTAGGTGCTGTGCCCACAAATTCAGTGCATCACCCCCTGCCCAACACGCACTACGTGTACCCCAGGTTCTGGGCTGTGGAGCTGGCCCGGCCACTGCCCTTCCCCGGCGACGCCAAATCACCAGGACACCTCACAGGAGAAGTCAGGACCGTGAGGATCTGAGCAGGTGCAGAAACACGGGACAGTGGGACGAAGGGACACAAGCCACTGTGGAAGTGGGCGAGGCTGCTCCGGAAAGCTCAGCAGGGACCCAGCGAGGCAGAGGCCTGGGGGGCCGGCGGCCCTCGGAGCGGTGTCCATGCCCCGTCCTGCCACATGGAGGCACACAGATCCCGACTCAGAGCTGGCGGAAGTGGCCGCTCAGGCTCTGGGGTGCACATGCCCCGGCCAAACTATTTTATTTATTTATTTTTTTCACCTCACCTGACTATATTTTTCCCTTGATTTTGAGAGAGAGTGTAAGGGAGAGAGGCAGAGAGAGAGAGAGAGAGAAACATCGATGCGAGACACGGTGACTGGTTGCCTTCGCACACGCCCTGACCAGGACCAGGGATCGGGCCTGCAGTAGAGGCACGCGTCCTTGACCGGAATCCAACCCCGGACCCTTCAGTAGCAGGCCGATGCTTTCCACTGAGCCAAATTGGCTAGGGCCCCGGCCAAACGCCATCCCTCACCGCCCCATTCACCCGTCATGCTGCACGAGTCAGCCGGGGACCTGGCTGCCCTCAGAGGTAATTGAGTGTGTTGGTGTCATTTGTCAGGATTACTCCGGGTGAGGAGGCCACGGCTGCCCTGTCCATCTTCAGTGGGAGACGCTGTTGGCCAGTCGGGCTCCCTGGGGGAGGCCGCCCAGGCCCAGCCCGGGGAGAGCTGTCTGTTACCGGCCTCTCTTGACGAGAAACGACGCAACCTTAGGAAGTGTCACTGCCGCTTTGTCATGTGTAATGACATTTCTCTGTCTGAGCCCCTGGAGGACATTAAACTCGAGCGTTGCATCCTGGACGTGTTCAGTATCCACCCCACCACCAGCTGGCCAAGACGGCGCGGGGAGATGGGGAAGCGGGACAATGCTCACAGGAGGACTTTGAAAAGCAGCCACACCGTCCAGGCCACGGACGGAGCTCCAGTCCCGGACCACACACACCCACGGACCAGGTCACCAATGCCCAGGCTTCCCTCGAGGTTGCACTGAGCACCCCCAGCATCTCAGGCAGGCCTCCAGGGACAGAGGGGCAGCAGCCCCCCTCAGAAACAGGGCCCGGCACCCCAGAGTCCTGCGGAGGGGCCCCGGATGCCGGCCCCTGCTCCTCTGTGAGTTGCGCTGGTCCTCTCATCTGCTTCCCCTACTGGGGCGCAGTCTCCATGAGAGAGGCCCGTTTCTCATCAGTGCGAGCAGCCCGACACTCACACGCGTGCACGTGGCCTGCACACGGCCGTCTGACAGCCTGGACGCCAGCCAGTGAAACTGGGTCACCAGAAAGGCCAGAGAGAGCTTGTTCGGAGGCTGTTGTGCCTCTGGTGTCTTCCAAGGACGGAACAGGCTGTCCTAGACTGCAGGCCCTCCTTACCACGTAACAGGTGCGCGGCGGCTTCAGGATGAAAAATGAATGTGGGCAAAGGAACCAGGCAGCTCCGTCTGGCCGGGAAGAGGGCTCTTTTCCTCAGTGAGCACGCGCACATGCACCCATATGTGTGTGCGCGCACACACACAGCACACACACACACACGCAGCACCACAAATACACACACCCAGACACACACACAGACACCCAGACACACACACAGATACACGCAAACACACACACACGCAGACACACACACAGACACAGACACAGGCACACACACAGAGATACACACACACGAGACAGACACACACAAACTCAACACACACATACATTCATACATACCGCACACATTCCTCTATACCATACTCACACACATACCACACACATGCAGACACATACACAGATATAAACACACAGATACACACACACAGACACAGGCACACACACAGAGATTACACACACAGATACACACACACGAGACAGACACACACAAACTCAACAGGCACACACATACATTCATACATACCACACACATTCCTATATACCATACCCACACACATACCACACACATGCACACAACCCCACGCACACGCACCCCTGCAGTGACCTATGTGAAAGCATGACACTCCGTCGCAGCAGGCAAGGAAGAGGCTCCTGTCACACGCCAAGGCCCCAGCTCAGTGTCCTGAATGCCCTTGCCTCCGCTCCCCAGGAGCAGAACGTCGTTTCTACACGACGATTTGTGTCAACGGTCCCTGTGGGCACCAAACAGATGGCCTGGGAATCTGACCATCACACACAGAAGCAAACCTTGTATTTCAAACAAATCGTCACCGACAGCCGCCTGGAGAACGGCTACAACCACTGCTCGGCCAGAATCCGGGTCTCCGGGGCACGGGGAGCTCCTGGGAGCACTCAGGGTGGCTGCCACCCGCGTCAGGAAGGTAAGGTCAGCCGCTCGCGCTGTGCTTTGGGTCTGGGGAGGTCAGAACACGCTCCACGCCTGACGTTGCTGATCTGCTGTTCCCCCCTGGGGTGCTGTGAGAATCACATGGCCGTGTGCATAGGGGGCAAAGAGCACACCCAGTAACTGCGGCTTCAGTTACAGTACCGGGAACAGGCTCACACAGTCAGCCTTTCCCACCGGAAGTGCTCCAAGAAGCTCATGCCGTGAGCAGTGCTGCCCACCTCGCGGGCCAGCGGGCAGTGCCCTGAGGAGGGACATGCTTCATTGCGCTGACTTTTAAGTCGTTTACCTTTCAATGGAAAAAAGGACACTCGGTTCAATTTTGGGAACAACTATTTCGGACAACTTGGGTACGTGCATCTTCCTTTCTGTGGTCGACGGTATTCACCGTCTATTAAATACAGATCAAGTGCCTCTGATAAAAAGGGAGCGCCTGGCCAGGCTGGTGTGGCTCAGAGGTTGAGCATCGACCTAGGAACCAGGAGGTCAGGGCTCGATGCCCAGTCAGGGCACAGGCCTGGGTTGTGGGCTCGATCCCCAGTGTGGGGCGTACCGGAGGCAGCCGATCCACGATTCTCTCTCATCACGGATGTTTCTCTCTCTCTCTCTCCCTCTCCCTTCCTCTGAGATGAATAAAAATACATTTAGAAAGAAAAGGGAGCACCCAGACGGACACGGGCTGTAAGTGTAAAACCGCATGTCACAGGCGTGGCGTGGGAAACACAAGATGACGGGTGCCCTCAGCGACGTTGAGACGGAAGTCCTGCCGCGATGATATTTCCGACGACGTGTATTATTAAAATTAACCTCAGCCACGATCCTGTACTTGGGTTGAACCGCGGCCTCCGGAACATTTTGAGCGACAGATGTGACTCGCACCCGGCTGCTAAGGCCGCGCGGTCTGGAGCGCGCCAGGAGGCAGATGTCACAGACCGCGGGTGCCATCGCTCACTCGGAAGCCCGGTGTGCAGCACGGAGAGCAGAAGCCAGGCCCCGCCGCCTCCGAGCAGACCCGCCATCGCACGTCTGTGACTTGGGGACGTCTTGCTGCCACTAGCTGTGAGTCGAGGCACAGACATAAGCTGTGGAAGCAGGACCAGCAAGGACAGCGGTCCCGGCTGCCTGGAAGAGAGGCCGCCGGGCCCCCTCCACGCGCCCCCAGCGTGACCCACTGGGATCACAGACAGCAGTAACGCGCCATCTGCTCCCCCTCAGCTGTGCGAGCCGGAGCCCCGAGGATTAATGCTCTGGTAATGGGCACAGAGTATAACAATGTTCCTCTTTAGCCAAGCTATGCAACAGGCATCATCAGCTTATGAGCGTCCAAGCAGAACGTCCATCCATAACCTCCTGACAGCTCTGCATTCCGGCAAGATGCAAAGACGGGAATCAATCTGTTCGTTTAAAACATTTGTTTTAGGAACACTGAGTCCCGTGCTTCTTAATTTGTAGCTGGGTCCCATTAAACAAATGATCCATAAAGTGATTTAATAACCTGAGCCCGGCACACAGGAAAGCTGTGGATGAGGGTCACACAGGACGAGCCAGATACATGGGGTGCTTGCTACTCATCTTTCCTGGACAACCATCTTATTTTTCACCTATCGAAGAACTCTGTGTCCTCACGATTCAGCTTGCTCCAGTGACTTCTTCCCTCCATGCAGGTTTTCAGGCAACGGAAAGGCACAAAACAGGGCCAGCCATGGATGGGGTCAGAAGGACCGTCCAGTTAGGTCCACGTGGCACGGGTGTGAGAACCGGGGCCGGAGGGAAGGGATACACAGGGATGGCAGCCCAGAGGGGCAGCAGACCTGATGCCTGCTCCTGAGCCAGAGCACCTCAAGGGCAACGGACCCATGCATGTGCACATGCGTGTAGACATATAGGATCCTGGTATCTCTACCTGTCCAGTGCACGTTAAATGTTTCTCAATGCAGCAAGTCATGATTGTCAGCAGCGCCGGGAGGAAAGAATTGAGCTTCCCGAGGCAGGCCGCCCTTTCCTTTCTGAACGTGTGTGTCCCACAAGTGCCCTGCCCTGGGCCGCCATTCCTGGCGACAAGTCGCACCGCCACCGGAGTTCTCTCTGGCCAGAGACCCTCAGCGCCTCTCGGGTGAGTGCTGAAATGAACAGAGACCAGGAGATCTACCTCCAGCGCTGAGGTACCCGGGCCACGGGGTTGTAACCGCGAGGCGGCAAAGCAATGAACAATGCCCCGGCCGCCGAGACAAGAGAGAAGCAACGAAAAGTCTAGGAGCGCGTGAACACACCACTACGTGCGCTTCGTCTGCATTCACTTTGCTGGCGTGTTATTTGTTCGCGTATTGGTAGTCTATCTTGCTACGGATGGCATTGGAGGTGAATTCAGTTTTCAGAATGCACGTCTCCTAGGGCGGGTGTGCAACAGTTTAAGAGCAGGTGATGGATCTGTGACAAGACAACGCCTTCATCAGCACCAGGGCGGCGGACAGCTCCCTGAACCAGCTCCTCACAGACTTGAACTAGTTACTTAACTCCTGGGCCCTTATCTGTAAGTTAAGAGAATGACTCTTTTCTTATTCTATGGTTTTTCTTAAGTGGACGGCTCTGAAGCCCTGTCAGACGAATTAAACTTGCGAACGAACAGTCCTGGGCACAGGGTAGGTGCTGGACGAATAATAATGGAATTGAAATGGCTATAATCAAGAAACGGAGATGGACTGCGCCCTCCTGGATCCAATAAACCATTTCTAAAAGGCTGCACCGTTTTTGAACGAATGGCCTTTCCAGACACACCTACAATGAGAGCTGTAGACTGACAGGTAGAATGAGGGACGAAAAAGGGGCAGTGCTTTCCAGAGAAAGATTAAAATGTTCTCCGGGCGTGAAAAGATGGAAGAGGGGGACATGCAGGTCACAGCCCACCATTAGTTAGCATCACCAGCTCTGGGGCTTGCAGCTGGTGATGCTCATTAGACCTCGTCAGCACCACTGTCCAGAGGACCCCGAGTGATGTACGAGAAGTCCCTTGAGTGATTACGACACCGGGTGGTCCCAACCCCAATTTCTCTTTGCAGCACAACATCCATCAGGTTAACAAAACTACCACCGAGCAGCTCTGTGCTGTGGCTTCCTTTCAGTAAAGAGCCGTGCCTCTCCATTTCCCGCCGTGGAGGAGCGGAGGAGGTTTTGTGTTGATGTTTAAGGATCATTAAAGCATTAAACTCTATTTTGTTCTAGATCTCTGTTAAACATGGCTTTTCTTTCTGCCACGTAAAATGAAGCACAGAAATGTGAGGGACGGGGTCATTTTTCGAGAGATGAACTCCCTACCTTGGATCTAATGGCCATCCAGTAGCCTGGTGCTCTGGCTTCAATATTTCCTAATAGGAGTCCCCTCAGGGGCCGAGGCCTCTGCCCTGGGAGCTCGAAGGGCTGCTGTAACTAACGTCCCCACCATTAAGACGGAGCGTTTCCCTCAGCTTCAGAGCCGGAAGCATCGTTCATCTTGAAACGAAGAATGAGGAAAGTAATTGAAGCTCGTTATACCGACAGTATACTTAGCGAGGGGACGACCCAGGAGAGAGGGGGCGGCCAGGGAGCGAGGGGGCGGCGGCCAGGGAGCGAGGGGGCGGCCAGGGAGCGAGGGGGCGGCCAGGGAGCGAGGGGACGGCCAGGGAGCGAGGGGGCGGCCAGGGAGCGAGGGGACGGCCAGGGAGCGAGGGGGCGGCCAGGGAGCGAGGGGGCGGCCAGGGAGCGAGGGCAATGGCACGGTTCTATTCCTAGATTCCAACCATCTGAGGGAAAAACCCAGAAAACAAGAGGCGCCCATGAACAGTGAGCTTCCAGCAATGGGATCCACCACGAGTATTAAACTACTGTCAAGACCACAGAGCCACTGTCTTCCATTAAATCTTCAAATCTCACTCTCAAAGCTCATCCCACCCTCCCAAAACAACTTCATCTCAGGGATCTGCACGTGGCAGGCTCCACAGAAAACCTGTCCATTGCTTTTGTCACTTTCAATCTGGGGGAATGGAAAGATGGGGTCTTGGAAGGTAAAGGAATGATTCCATGTTAACTGGAATAATCTTTCCAGAGGTCTCGGGATCAGAACTGAAGCGTTAAGAGTCCCAGTAGGGGGAGGGCATGTGGGGGACACCTGGGGGAGCGCATGTGGGGGGCAAATGGGGGAGGGTGTGAGGGGGAGGGAACATGAGGGCATGTGGGGGGCAAATGGGGGAGGGTATGAGGGAGAGAGCACATGGGGGCATGTGGGGGGCACCTAAGGGAGGACACATAGGGGGCATGTGAGGACATGTGGGGGGCACATGGGGGAGGGTATGTGGGTGAGGGCACATGGGGGCACGTGGGGAGCACCTAGGTAGGGCATGTGAGGACATGGGGGGGCACCTGGGGGTGGGCACATGGGGGCAAGTGCTTCTTGCAAGTCCACTGCTCTTGACTAATTTCTAAGATACGGCAACCTCAGATTATTCCTTTTATTCCAATTTCTATACAATTAACGCAAAACATTTTGTGATCACAAACCCTGGACCGTGGCCTCCCAGTGCTTGTTTAAATCTGATGGCCAAGAAGCTTCTCAATCCTGTCATAGGGTTTTGGTCACATCCCGGGCAGCAACACGACCCCCTGGGAACAGAGCTGCCCACGCACACACCGCGGCCTCTGAGGGTCTGTCTCCGCGCCCTGCTTGGAAAGCCCGCCCGTCCCCACCACAGTTACGCGGAGAGTCACTGCCGTGTGAAGCCATAATCTTTCCAACCGGCTCTCAGGGAGTCAAGTCACATCGCGAGAGGCGCGGGAGCCATCACCGCCCACTGCCTGGCCCGCGTGCCCAGCATGCTAACGAGGCGCAGGCCCTGCAGGCGGCCCAGAGCCGACGCGGGGACATGCGAGGTCAGCTCCGACACCGGCAGGGGACCAGCCCCATGCCCATCCCCCGTTTCCCGAAACATGCCGTTCACGCGGAACCCCCCCGCCAACACTGGAGAAGGCACCCCCATGAACGCTGGGGTGGTGGAGATGTGCTTCCCAGTCTCCAGGGGAAACAAGACGGGCCACAGCTCGAACACGTGGAGGCCCAGTGACGGCCACACGCACATGTGACGGCCACACGCACGTGTGTGACCCTGTTCCCACTGTCCTGCAGGTCTGAACTGTGGCTTCCGGTTCATGGAAAGCGGTGCTGAATCCAGAGCCAGGGCTGAGCTGCCCTCCCTTCCCTTCCCACTGAGCTGGGGAGTAGGAGGCTACGCAGCAGAAAGAAGACAACCCGAACTTTCTAAAACTGCTCCAGAGGAAGCATCTCAACTGGCACACCTGGGGGCAGAGGGGGGCAGTGGCCGCAGCGAGGAGTCCCCGCGGGCTGGCGCCAGACACAAGCCCATTTGCCCAAGACAATCTGTTGCAGCCCGGCAGCCTCAGCCGGACCATCCTCGGGCTCCGTGACCTCCAGAGCGGCACAGGGGAGCAGGAGGAGGCGGATGAAGCAGCCGGGGCGCCCCAAGCCTCGCAGACTGGCACCCGCAGCTGCCCGGGGGCAGGGGGCACAGGGGCTCTCCTGCAGAGGGGCGCGTGCAGACACAGAAGTCACCGCCAGCTCCGTGCACGGACCAGCTCGCCCCGCCCTGGAAGCGAGACGCTGGCAACTACTGGAAACTATGAGGTCCTTGACGTGGAGGCAGACGGAAGGAGATGCTGCAGAGCAGAGGGAGTGTTTTCCACGAGGCATGACCCAGGCTGCGGGGCAAAGACCCGCCCGGGCCGCCCCCGAGCAGCCCAGGAGCCGCCGGCGGTGCCCTCTGATCACGCGCCCAGGAGAAGGTTTCCTGAGTCGGCAGCTGGGGCAGCGAAACCTGGGTACAGCCAACTCTAAAGCCGTGCACCTGCGGGGAGCTCCTCTGACTGGGTCCACGGGAAACAGACACAGGAGGCAGACGACTAACATTTTTTTTTTTTTTTTTAGAAATTAACACAAAAATGGAACAGAGCAAGAACATCACAGCCAGCGTATCTCACCGGGAGACGGTTTGCCTTTCAACATGTAACCAAATGCGGCAAAGGCTGTTTAGCACGAGCGCGACGGGTTTGTAAGAACGGACCCCCCGGAAGATTTCCACGGGGACGTGGTTTCTGACGAGGAGCCCAGAGGCGGACGGCAGCTTGAACGAGGTAGGGAGCCTGCGTGAGAACACAGGGCTGTCCGTGTGCCCTACCCAGGAAGAGTCCTAGAACCCAAAGCCAGCGAGGGGGGGCCCCGTTCCCAGCGGCCAGTGCGCCCTGCGCCCCTCCCTCCCTCCCCCCCGGCAGCCAGTGGGCTTCGCAAGCATACTGGGCTCTCAGGTGCGGCCTAGAGACCTCACCTGCTGGGCGACTGTGGAGCAGCTTGTACCATGTGGCGCTTCACGCTAATTTCGGCTCCTGTAGCCCAGGATACTTTGAATTCACATATTTCATACAACCTCATTTACTATGTTGATGGGTACAGGTTGCTGTTAAAAAGATACAGCTTGGTACTTAAAAAGATGCAACGTATCCCACAGAATTACGTATCCTGGTAACTCCTTATTAAGCAAAGCTATTGCTTCATAAAAAAGCTATAAATGCTTAATAAAAGCTATAAATGTTTATTTGCACGGGGCATACTTCCGACACAGGCTTTGCGTCGGCCGGTGATGAAGGACGGGCAGAACGAGAATGAGAACAGAAAGAGGAAGAGAAAGGGAAACACACCACTTAACGCCTGGGCGACGTCATCACCCGAGAGAAACAAACAAGCACGCTCCCGACACGTTTTCTCCGGGCTAAAGCGGCGGCCGCCCACCTTTCAGCCTCACGGGCCACCGGTGGTCCACGGACTAAAGAACTACAGTAAGGTCCGGCTGGTGTGGCTCAGTGGTTGAGCAGCGACCTCTCAACCAGGAGATCACAGTTGATTCCTGGTCAAGGGCACATGCCTAGGTTGCGGGCTCGATCCCCAGTAGGGGGTGTGCAGGAGACGGCTGATCCATGATTCTCTCTCATCATGGATGTTTCTATCTCTCTCTCCCTCTCCCTCTTCCTTCCTCTCTCTCTCTCTTTTTCTTCTTTTTAAAGAAGGCTTTCCTCTTCTTGCCTTGATGTTCTCACTCCAGAAGAACACCCCGAGGAAGTCTTCACATTTTCTCTGAGCATGAGCTTAGCTGTACTAAGTGTAGGCTCCAGTGCCTACACTTTTTTATGAAGTTAGGTTAGGAAATGAGATGAAAGAGAGGAAGGCAAACAGTGGGTCCAGTAACCCAGAAGGTACAAAGGACCCAGCCACACACACACGGGTCGTCAGCCAGCCAGGACCTCGGCGGGAACAGCCCCAAGGCCCAGGAGTGGGCCGCCCCAGGCCCTCATCCCAGCGTGAGGCTGCAGGAAAATGCATGCAGCGGCCCCCTGTCTGGGCTACAAGGAGAAGAATCCAGCATGTCCCTCGACAGGTTTCACGCCTGCCTCCAACAAACGAGGAAGGTGATGGAATTATGCAAAGGATTTACACTTTCAAGAAAACTGCCTGACAGGGTTAACATACTAATGCAGTCGGTCCAAAAAGAAAGACAATGAGTAGTGGAAGGCGTGGGGAGATGATGCGGGGAAAGGTGAGGTTCTCCTCAGGTTAAGTGCGGGGAGAAATCATTAAAATTCTTACTACTCGGGGCAGGGTTGGAGGAAAACGCATCCGAGAATGCCAAGTTGAGGATGAGACAGAACCATTGCATCTACATTTAAAGAAAACGTGAGATTCTTCTTTGCAATCCTCCCCACAGAAGCCAGTGATTGCCTCCCAGGACAGACAATCAGCATCCTGGAGGCTACAATGCCCGCTGATTGCCGAGGGCGCCGGTGTGCACCTGAATGGCCAACAGGGAGGCTCCGCCCTCCCTTCTCATGATCGATGGCCTAAGCTAGATGTCAATTACCATCCTCCTTGTAAGGGCTACATCTTCCTGTCTTGTAACGGAGCTGTTTTAATTGGCTGCAACCTCCACTGCTTTCGGCGCAGAGGAGCGAATCCAGAAGGGGCAAGGCCCACAGACAGCGACTAATGGGGCAAGTTAATGACGCTCAGGGTTCCGCTCACCGTGCTGTGTGAAGAGGTCACTGTGGATGATCTCGATCAAGCAGTGCAGCTTCTGGATGGTGAGCAGGCCCGCGGGAACGTTGAGGATGAAATCGGTAAACATTTTGCTGTGAGAAGGAACAAGAAAAGGATTTAGGGACGTACAGGTAAAGGGGGCCCAAGTGTCACGAGACAGTATGGAGACGCAAGGTCATTCGGGGGTCATTAAATGGCACCAGAATGTCGGCTCATGCCCATTATACGATATGGGGCAAAATCTGGTCCCACCAACGGTCCTTTAAAATGTTACTGTTTCATTTCACACCCACTGAAATGGCTACTGTATAAAAGACGGGCAGTCACGAGTGTTGGCCGGGATGTGGGGAAATGGGCACCCTCGGACCACGCTAGTGGAATGGAAGACGGCGCAGCCACTTGGGAAAACACGTTGGCAGTTCTGCAAAATGTTGACAAGTTACCCTCTGATCCACCGTGTCCACTCCTAGGCATGTACCCAAGAGAAATGAAAATGTGTATCCACACAAAACCGTGCACATGACCCGCAGCAACATGGCTCATGGCACTGGGGAAGGGGAGACACCCCAGAGGCGCAGCAGCTGGAGGGGTGCGTACACTACACCAACACAGCCCTACAATTCCCCCATCACAGGAATGGAACGCCGACGCGGCCTGCAACGTGGATGTGCCTTGAAAGCATCACGCTAAGTGAAAGAAGACACTCGCAATGGGCCACACAGGGTATGACCCCATGCACCCCAGGAAAGGCACATCGCTAAGTCCAGAGAGGAGTGAGCGGTTGCTGGTGGGCATGGGGAAGGACTGGAATGGGCCCCAGGGGTCTTACTGGGCAGTGAATGAAACTGTTCTAAGTACCGGAAACTGTATCACTGAATGCGCTAACACGGGTGAACTCTATAGCACATACCTCACATCTCGGTAGCAAGGGTGCCAAAAACGTACTTTTACAGATGGCCAAAAATACTTCTGGAGTAGTGTTAACAGCATTCTTATTAGGAACCAAAGAAATGCAAATTAAAACTGTGAGATCTTTCCTCATTAATCTTGTTGTCAGACTTGGATACGATAATAATTCCAAGTTTTGGCGAAGTTTAGAAAGACAGATGCCAATACATACAGGTTGAGTATGACCTTTGACAGGTCATAGCTATTAAAAATCTTTTAAGAACATGCAAGACCTAGTAATTCCACTTCTGTTTATGCTCATGATGTAAATAAGGGCAGATGCTACAATTAAGCTATAAAAAATTGTATCCTAGCATAGTTCACAATAATTAAAAACTGAACTGCCCTAGCCAATTTGGGCTCAGTGGACAGAGCACTGGCTTGTGGACTGAAGGGTCCCAGGTTCAATTTCGGGCAAGGATACATGCCTGGGTTGTGTACTTGATCCCCAGTAGGAGGCATCCAGGAGGCAGCCACTCAATGATTCTCTCTCATCATTGCTTTTCTATCTCTCTCTCTCCCCCTTTCCCTTCCTCTCTAAAATCAATAAAAACATACATATTTTTAAAAATTTAATGAAGAATCAACTGGACACAGTGTACCACCCATGGGTAGAGCCTGGCCACCTGGCCTTTGTGGTCAGGAAGCCTGCGCTGGTCTGGAAGCAGGTCTGCTCGCCAACGCTGGCACCATGAACAACGGACTTAGCGTAAAAGGGGGCGAATCAGAGCAGTGATGTCACGCCGCCGCTGTGAAGATTAACCGGCCACCACGTGGGAAGTGCTCTGTGTGTGGAGGAAGCACGCAATCGATGTGTCTCCCGTTGGTACTTGGATAAATGATGGCCGTGTAGGGGCGCACCGTCCATGTCAGGAGAGGTGATGACGTGGACGGTGATCCGTGCTGTGGGGAAAGGGCGTCCTGCCTGCAGGGGCCGATGGGAGACAGTGAACACGGTGCTGGAAGTGAGGGGTGGGTGCACGTGGGGGGCACAAAAGAACCAGAGGGACCCAGGGGCTTAAGTATGATTGGTTCTCTTGCAATCTCTTCTGTCTCATCAAAACATGAACCAAGTTTCCAAGCAGGAAAAGTACACACATGGAGTTGCATGTCTTCTTCATTTTGAATCAGTAGAGAAGGTGTGCACCTGTGGACCACACACACGGAGAAGGCCCAGGAGGGGCCTGGGCCTCCTTCCGGCCCGGAGCTTCCTTACCTGAGCTCTTTGGGATCAAACACCAATTTCACATCGTTGACGATCGTTGGGAGGTACTTCAGCGCTGCCCCCTGCAAACCAAGACCAGAGGAGATGGCTGAGCCTCGCGTCGTTTGGCAAATATTAACACAGACTGAAAATTATCGTGCAGAACCACACGCATTCCGAGAAGAGGAAGGTCGCTCGCTAGGTTAGCGGCGGCTGCTGGCTGATGCAAAAAGAGCAAAGAAAAAACCCATGACCCGCACACCAGTGATTTGCTACACTCTCAACCCAGAACGGTCCCAGCAGTATTAACAGAAGCCCACGCTTAGTGCCTGCTGACCAAAGGCCACACCGCGCGTTTCCTCCTTAACCCTGGCTCGGTGACAACACGGGAAGTTCACCTGTGTCCTCAGCAGGACCCTCGCCCATCCGGATTCCCGCACGCTCTCATGTTCAGCAATGAAAACTGTCTTCCCGTAGACATACAGCCCTGATATCCGTGCTCCCTTAAGTAGGGACCATTTTTTCCTGCAGTAACTTTATCCCCTAGATTGATATTATGTATCTCCTAGAAAACCTACACTTGCAAAAACAACAGAGCGATGGGACTAATGTTGCAATGCACTCAGCGAGGACCCTTGTACAATACCTTTCATTCCCTCAGACCTCCTACAGGAAGTGAGCCGTGTTGAAGGGTAAGGACACCCACAAGGGAGACCTCAGTCAATTACTCTGCCCCTGATCACACAGCCAGGACGGAGCTGAGCCAGGGTTAAAGGTAGGTCTGTGGGTAGCCAGAGCCTCAGCCTCCTCCTCTCTATCCAGTTGGGAAAAGTTCCTGGACGGTAAGTGTCCTGACGGGAGGGCCGCCCCGAGCTGTCACTCTCAGTGACCCCTCACCCCAGGCTGGGCTCCCCCTCCCTGAATGAAGCAGAGGAAGGTAACACTCAAACCAAACTCCGCCCGGGGTGCATTAAAGCTCAGAAGCAAACTGAAAACAACAGGAAAAGAATCTGAACACAGAGAACGCAGCGCCCATTACTTCAGCCCTCGTTCGCCCTGTTTCCCAGAAGCAAGAACGAAGTTTAAACACCATTCAAGGCGCGACTTCCGAAGAGGGCATGAGACGGAAGCAATTTCATTCGGGTTTCAAAGAGTCTTGCTCCGACGGCCTTGAAGTTGCTTTGAAAAACTGAACATTACTTGTCGTGACTTTTAATAATAAGCGTTAGCACGGGTGACGGCTCGGACCCTAGAGCGGCTCCATTAGTGTGTGAGGGCCCGAGGGGGAGGGGCACACGCGTCCTGCATTTTATCCTGACCCGACAGCATCCCCTGCCTGCAGCGACCGGATCGATTCCGTCACAGGACGAAGCAGACAGTGACAAACGAGACGGGTCCTTCCTTCCGCCCGAGGCCGCTGGGCGCTGTGTTAACCAGAGAGGCCGGTGTCCCCACCCGGTGTCAGGTCTGTGCCCACAATCGACACTGAGAACTCCATGACGCCCAAGCTGACTGAGATTCCTCCAAAATCACCTCTTGATTCTCAAGAGACATCCCCCTCTCCCCCCCTAACTTTCAGATGTCTGCATCCTGGGCTCCCGGGAGCTGGGTCCCCTCAGTTGGAGGAGCAGCCAGGACATGGAGAGGGACAGACGTGTCCCCCGCCCCCAAGGGCTGTGACTGACTCAGAAAGCCCACTTCATCTGCGTCGCCCACAGGCCACACGGCTCTTCGTCCACAATCCCGGGTTTGGGATCCCGCGGGCCTATGGAGGCCCCCTTTTGCTCTGTGGAGCCGGTGGCTTCCCTCAGTTTAGTTCGCTTCCCAAGGTGGACAGGAGCGCCCCACGGGTAAGGCGAAGGGACGTGTGCCAATACCAAGGCCGCAGCATGCAGAGCTGCCAAACACGACCGCCGTTCAGTGAAGCCTCGGCCTACAGAGGCCCCACGCAGTGAGGAAATACTCCGTAGAATCATTAGGCACATCGCAAATCAGGAAGGAGTCAGGATAATGGGAACAGAGAGGAAATGGGAGGTATTTCCACCCCCCCCCCTTTTTTGTCTTGTTTTTCCTTATTTTTTTTGTAAATCAGTTCTTTCTTTAATAAAATCTTACTCAGAATGTGTGATATGCTTTTGAATGGGGGGTTGTGGGTTTGGCCCCCAGTGGGGGGGATGCAGGAGGCAGCCAATAGATGATGTTTCTCTGTCACTGATGCGTCGGTCTCTCTATCCCTCTCCCCTCCTCTCTTTTTAAAATTCAGCAATGGAGCCCTAGCCAGTTTGGCTCAGTGGATAGAACATCGACCTGTGGACCAAAGGGCCACATACTTTGGTTGCAGGCTCCTCCCAGGCCCGGGCCCTGGTCAGGGCGTGTGCAGGAGGCAACTCATCGATGTGTTTCTCTCACATCGATGTTTCTCTCTGCCGTTCCCTCTCTCTTCCAGTCTCTCTAAAAACCAATAAAAAAATGTCCTCAGGTGAGGATTAAAAAAAATAATACAGGGGAAAAAAAGAAAGCGGAAAATGCTAAAATTTTTCTAATTGCTGGCATAGTTCACATTAAAGAAATTAAATAAACTTTATACTCTTTTCTAAGCGAATTTAATTGTCATGCATCTCCGGAGAGTGCCAACTTAATCCAAACCGTAAACCAAAATAAAAAATAAAATGCACTTTCCATATAGTAGCGGTTTAATGGTGTAAGTGTCTCTCTGGCTAAAAATATTACTGCTGATGATGATTAATAGACACTATTTTAGGGTAATGTTCAGGCTAGATTATTCAGTATAATTATTTTAATTAAATCCATTAGCATATCTTTATATAAGATTACAAGAGCTATCGATGATACAAAATAAGTTTTTCTTGAATAATGTATGAAGCAATTATTAATTTACATATTTCTCGGGAAAACGCATGTTTAAATGATTCCATTTGGAGGTTTGAGCTAAACTACATAGGGCCCACAATCCTCCTCTCAGACCTAAGTGTTCTGTCTCTGGGATATTTAGGCCCAGGCTCAGGAGAGCCAGAACATTCTGAGAGGCCTCCGCAGCCTCCAAATTGGCAAAAACTGGCTACCTCTCCAGACAGCCCCCGGCGGGAGGCAGCGCGTGACTCTGGGCGGTGGCCATTTTCCACAGCCCCTGGTCCACCGTGTGCCTTCGGTTCTTTTGGTTCAGACCCGGGAGTGGGGCGGCCGGGTCACCCTTGTATCCCAGAAAGCTCCCGGTTGCAAAGACACCGGACGTGGGAGCAAACCTTCTGTGGCGATGCAGACGTCAGCGGAGGGAGCCGTGGTCCCCGTCAAAGGCCTCCCGAGACCCTGGCCAGCAGGGAAGCGGTGGACCACAGGGACGGGGCCCATGCCAGGTCACTCCTGGTCTGAATGCTCTCCACCGCCTTTGAGGAACAGCAATGGCTGGGGGGCGGGGGGCTCTGAGAGTCAGGGAGACAGCCAGGAGGACACCCACACGCCATCTGCCTGTCACTCGCAGGACCTTTGCCACCTCCCGCCGCCTCCCTCCGCCCCCACCCACCTCAGACAAACCTAGAGATGCTGGTCAGGGTGTGGAGAGAGGCCCTCGGGGGAGAGGACACTGGGAAAGCAAAGAGGGGCCCGGCCGTCTTGGACCCCGGCTCCCCGATCCCTCTCCCCTAGCGACCGCAGGCCACGTGGCACCGGCTGCCCTGCACCCCAGACACAAATCCCCCATAGCGGATGGAACCGTGTCCCCCACAAACATGTGTGAGTCCCAGTCCCTGGGAACGTGAACTACTGGGAAACAGAGTCTGCAGATGAAGTTCAATTCAGATGAGGCCGCACTAGGTGAAGGGGCCTCACCCAGGGCCGTATCTCACACAGGAAGCAGGAGGAGCGCCCTGGGAAGGCGGGTGGGTGGGTGGGCCAGCAGCGCCCCCCGCTCCCCACTCTCCCGCCAGCTGGGAGACAGAGAAGGCCCTGGCAGGCAGCGTCCTCGGAGGGAGCACACCCTGCCGACACACAGGCACCCGAGAGGACGGGGCCTGCTGGCTGCAGCCGCCCAGATGGCGTGTTTTCTTAGGGCCGCGCTGTGAGCTCACCCCGCCCCCCACCCGTCCCCGGCCCACGCCGGGCTCTCCCGCCGCAAGCGTGTGCTCCACGGACAGCCTGGTCGCCACAAGGAGCTTTCTGAAACACAAGCGTGACCGAGCCCTCCGCTCCTGGGTCGGAACCAAGGCAGCTGGAAACGCGCGCCCCAACCAAACCGGGGAGAGAGTGTTCCCCGCAGCGCTCTTCCCCAGAGCCCCACCGGGGACCCAGCCCGCTGTCCACGGGCTGATGAAGGCAGGGCGCTCCAAGCGGGCGATGGGACGCGGTACCCCAGCAAACCCAAGTACCGGCACCTCCACTACGCGGCTGAACCTTGAAAACACGCTACGGGACAGAAGGCAGGCAGAAAGCGCCACACCTTGCGTGACATCATGGACATGACACGTCCGTGGCTCAGGGGTGGCCAGGCCGCGGGGAGGGAGGGCGGCTGACCGTTAGGAACAGGCGATGGAAATGGATAGAGTGGTGACGGGGCAGGAACTGAATGCGAAATGTTCATTGAAAAAGCAGTGAAAACGATGCATTTTAAGTTATGTGTGTGTCACCACAAAACATCCAATTAATTGGGGTGATCAGAGCATTCCCCTCTGGCGGTTAATAACACTTTCCATTAAAACCGTCACAGCCGCAGGGCCTGGAACAGACGGCGGAACCTCGGAGGGGCGGTGGGGGTGGGGGTGGGGGCGGGGGCGGGGGGAGGGAAGAGATCACCCAAAGACCTCGTATGCATACACGCGTCACCCACGGACACAGACAATGGGGGGCGAGGGCCTGGGCGGTGGCGGTGAAGGGGGGAAAGGGGGACCTACCTCATACTTTCAACCACAAAGATTTTTTTTAAACAGTCACAGAACTGCTCTTGGCTTCCCGGCTCAGAGACACCGTCTGCCCAGGGAGCCGTAGGACCAGTGACTGACCACACAATGGTTGCCAGCAGCGATGACCAACACCCTGCAAAGGACGCCTCACGCTGTCTCTAAAATGAGGCGTGAAATAATGACTCCACCATGCCCCCCTCCACCCCCCACCCCCACCTGGCCCCTGCGGGGGCTGCCGCTCCCCTGAGCTTGTCAGGATCAGCGCCAAGGCCGTACGTAAGTAAGGCAGCTGCAGTGCCATCGACACAGGTAGAAACGCACAGACAGCAGGGAGGAGAGCCCCCCAACTCCCCGCGTCTCCGTGTCCCCAACCCAGGGCATTGTCCCAAAACAACCCCCCTAAGCATGCCCTCACACGTCTCTGCAGTGGAGTGTGCAGGGCAGGGCCGTGTAACACGAACACAGAAATCAGTAACCGCTAAACAAACGTCCCCAGGTGGACGGTGGGGAATTTTTGTAGATGTAACGGTTGGCAACTGGCACTTTCCGCAGCTCAGGTGGTCTCTTCTCTAGGAGCAAAGCTGGTTGGGGAAGATTGATGGTCGCTGTCCCCAGCAGAGTCGCCCGGAGGCCAGCGCATCAGCACCCCCCCCCCCCCGGCACCCGCTCCCCAGGGCGCACTCTAGGCCTCATGCAAAGACCCCTGTGACCTGCAGAGGCGGAAGCCAGCCTGGGGTCCCGGTCCCCTGGGAGGAGGTTGTCTTTCCTTGTGTCTTAGATGGGGGTGGGGGTGTTCAGAATCCTCAGTTCTCCTGAGC
Source organism: Corynorhinus townsendii (assembly GCA_026230045.1). NCBI lineage: Eukaryota > Metazoa > Chordata > Mammalia > Chiroptera > Vespertilionidae > Corynorhinus > Corynorhinus townsendii. The sequence goes on from JAPDVU010000008.1 coordinate 148,176,502, forward strand.
CCTAGAGGAGGCAGGAAGTCACGGGGGGGCGGGGGGGGGGGGCACCGGGTGAGGAGGAGAGAGTGAGGCTAACAGGTCGAAACGGAACTGAGGCGTCTCACTGGTTTGGGGAGTTAGCCGGCGACGCTGTAACACCCACAGGTCAGGAGGTCAGGCGGGATGAGGACATCAACACACAAATGGGGGGCACAGCTCACAGATGGGGCTCCCAGAGGCCCCAGGTCACGAGATCGGGGGGGGGGATGAGGACCCCACATACCAATGTGGGGGCACAGCTCAGTCCCAACAGGGCCGCTCCCGCCTCTCCCTCCTTTTCGCAAATGCGTCTGCTGACCAAGCGGAACGATCTCTCCCACCTCCTGGCGATCGCGTTGCATCGCGCCGAGGCGTCCCGTGAGGATAGGCAACCAAGAGCCGGACAAGTTCCAAATCTGCCGCAAACTGGTTCTTTCAGACGTTCCTGCTGCCGACACCCCACCCGGCCACCGCGCACAGGCGGCCCTGAGGACTGCCGGGGACCCCGCTGCCCGGCAGACCAGTGCCCGCGGCTCAGCCACAGGTGAGGAGACCTTAGGCGGTCGGTCTCCTGAGGACAGAGACCCCGTCCCGTTCAGGGCTGTGCCCCGCACATCTGGCCCCGCACCCGGCATCTGAGAAAGGCCAACAGAGGAACGCGTGGAATGAGCGAGGAAGGACCCCACGCTGGGGTTTCCACCGTTCTCGGTGGCAGCGGGAGAAGGAAGAGGATGGAGCCCAGAGCATGCTGGGAGCAAGTGAAAAACCAAGAGTGTGAGTCAGGTCACCCACAGCCTGGCCGCTCCCCAAGGACCTTGCCTTCCCCCAGAGCGATGCTCCAGGCACTTTTTTTCCTCTCCAGGTTCCTGAGGAAGGCAGGCGGCCTCCTCCCCGGCACCCCACCCGCCTCTGCTCCCTCACTCATTGGCTGAGCCCTGACTAGGCATCCGAGGCGCCCCTGCAGTGGGAAACCCCAACCCCTCCTCAGATACACACAGACACGCGCCCAGGTCTAAGCCCGGCCACACCCGCTGTGAGGGCCGCGGTTCCGTGCAGGCCCGGCCCAGCGCCCGGCTGGTGATCAGCGTTACTGTGGGCGCCTGGGGAGGCGATCTGGAGGTGTGACTGATGGCCGCAGTCAGGGGACGTGGTGTCAAGGAGTTTCCTGGAGGAGCCGGGGCCGGATCCAATCAGAGGGAAGCCGTGAAGAGCAAAACTAGGGTTTCCCCGGCACTGCGTGCCCACCGCGGCCTGAGTGTCCGGAGTCCCGGACTTCATCATCGCAGACTAATAAACCAACTCCCTGAAGGAAGGAAGTAAACGTGCACCCCAGGGGTTCTGCTTCCTAAGGGACTCATACACCTCGCAGGCACAGCAGCCCTGCGTGGGCTCCCTGGGTTTACCTGGGCCCCACCTCCCGGACCACACACACCTGGAGGGGAAGGGCCTCACCTAGCTCCGAGGGGCCTCCCAGCCTCTGCCCCACGCCAGTCTGGGGACGAGGACGGACTGGTGCTCCATCATCTCAGGCTCGATAAATAAAAGGGGAAACCAGGAAATGCTCAGCCAGCTTACAAAGGCAAGAAGTGCCCCGCCCCCCACCCGCGGCCACTGATGCATTCCCTCATTCATTCATTCATTCGCTCATCCATTCATTCCCTCAGTCACTCATTTCCTCACTCACTTATTCATTCATTCATTCACTCACTCATTCATTCATTCGCTCATCCATTCATTTACTCAGTCACTCATTCCCTCACTCACTTATTCATTCATTCATTCACTCATTCATTCATTCATTCGCTCATTCATTCATTCACTCAGTCACTCATTTCCTCACTCACTCATTCATTCATTCATTCCCTCATTCATTCATTCATTCGCTCATCCATTCATTCCCTCAGTCACTCATTCCCTCACTCACTCATTCATTCATTCATTCATTCACTCACTCATTCATTCGCTCATCCATTCATTCACTCAGTCACTCATTTCCTCATTCATTCCCTCACTCACTCATTCATTCATTCATTCCCTCATTCATTCATTCATTCGCTCATCCATTCATTTACTCAGTCACTCATTCCCTCACTCACTTATTCATTCATTCATTCCCTCATTCATTCATTTACTCAGTCACTCATTTCCTCACTCACTCACTCATTCATTCATTCATTCCCTCACTCATTCATTCATTCGCTCATCCATTCATTTACTCACTCATTCCCTCACTCACTTATTCATTCATTCATTCCCTCATTCATTCATTTACTCAGTCACTCATTTCCTCACTCACTCATTCATTCATTCATTCCCTCACTCATTCATTCATTCGCTCATCCATTCATTTACTCAGTCACTCATTTCCTCACTCACTCATTCATTCATTCACTCATTCATTCATTCATTCGCTCATCCATTCATTTACTCAGTCACTCATTTCCTCATTCATTCCCTCACTCACTTATTCATTCATTCATTCCCTCACTCATTCATTCATTCGCTCATCCATTCATTTACTCAGTCACTCATTTCCTCACTCACTCATTCATTCATTCATTCCCTCACTCATTCACACACTTATTCACTCACTCACTGATTCATTCACTTATTTATTCACTCACTCATCCAAACAAAACGCGTGACTGACTGAAAAGATGTGTTAAAATTCTGAAGAGGACCACTCAGTAAGGCGGTGAAATCCTCTGGAAGAAACCTCCCACGTGCAGGGCTTTCCCTCTGTTTCCCAGCTGTGACCAGTGAGGACGGAGCAGCCGCTGACCCTCGGCAGACCTGGGGCTCCGTCCCTTTGAGGCCTGCATGCCTCCCCAGTGCGATCCTATTACACAGGGCGGTCACCGCAAAGGCAAGTACATTCCTTTAAGGTGACTTCTCCCCCAACCTGGCTCCCACTCTGCTTCCCAGGTAACACTACAAGGAAGAGAATGTACCTGCCCTGTTCTCTCCGCTGGAATCAGCTCACATCCATTGCAGCGATTTGCAAAGTGCATGATCTCTGCTCTTGTCAGATGCAATCACAGAAGTGAGAGATGAACTTCAAGCGAAACAAGAGTTCACAGAAACACATAAGCCCGGGCAACGTTGGAAAATAACACCGAGGCATCGGCTGTGCGCATGAACTGTCATCAGGCGAGCATTTTTAAATAATGGCTGACAGGTGTGTTTAACACAGACACAGAAGCGACATCCCTGCTTGCAATCTTGGGGGGGGCAGGGAGACACGGTATTTTTGCTCCAAAAGACAGAGCTTACTTCCAAAGTGACCGAAGGACAGGGAAATTGTCCTGGGAAACGACAGGAAACAGTGCGATAACAAGTGAAATCGATCGAAGTTTGGGAGACTCCACAGGGTGCCGGCACCGTGATAGAGGGGCACCTGAGGCACCTGGTGGCGGCTCCCGGGCGGGCCATCAAGTCCAGTGGAATTCAGACCTCCGGGTACAACCCCTCTTTTAATGGCCACCCGCGGAGCAGGAGACCTGCGGGCTGTCGCTCCGCATCCATAAAGCAGGAGTTGGACTCAAATTGGAGAAAACTTTGAAATTAAATACAAAAGCAACCGCCAGAAAATAATTACATTTCTTGAAAAATGGAACGACGCGATCATCAGAGAAAATTAAATGACTCGGCTCTGGATCTCGGGAGATCTGGAATTGGACAAACACAGCAGTACGTGAAAAATAGGATGAGAGTCCCCATTTGTTCCCAAGACCTGTATGGGTAGCCACCGGGTCATGTATCTCTTTAATGACCAATTAATGCCCACGTTACTCTGGTTCTACGTGAAGCAGACAGCCCCACACGATGCGGCTTTCTGGCTCCGTGCTGCTACTTACAATTCATGGGCGGAGCCTCGCAAACACTTTGCTGCAATCTCAACCCCCAGCACACTTGGCGAAGAGGAGGAGGAGGAGGAGGAGGAGGAGGAGGAGGAGGAGGAGGAGGGGGAGGAGGAGGGGGAGGAGGAGGAGGGGGAGGAGGAGGGGGAGGAGGAGGGGGAGGAGGGGGAGGGTGATGTTTCTTGGGAACAAAGATCCTAAACGGAAGTTCTCTGGGTGCCTCACACTCAGAAGCCCCTGGCTCCTACCTCAGGCTAACGTACCTGGGTTCTGGAAGACTCAGAGACGGCTGTTCCCCCGCTCCCCCCGACTATGATTCATCCTAACAGCTCCAGGCACCAAGCCCCCATCAATATTCTCCCAAGAGGCTCCACAGAGCAGCCCGGCCCCCTCCCCACCCCCTGGCGCCCCATGGACAGCGCCCGGCACACCTTTCTGGGGCTCGGCCATTGTCAGGTTAAATCTGACCAAGCAACGGCCCACCTTCGTTGAGCTTCTCAGCATCCCCTGGAGAAGCCGGTGTCCTGTGACGCTTGGAAAATGAGGAGCCGTCTTCCGAAAGCTCCGATCCCCTGGGCAAGTATGGTGGGGATCTAGACACACCCCGCACGGGCAGGTGTCCCTTCCTGGGGGTGGGGTTTTCCAGGTCCGGTTCATAGGAGCTGCACAGTGTGACCTAGGACAGCGGTCGCCAACCTTTCGGACCTCGTGGACCACCAGGGGCCTGCGGACCACTGACCATGGACACGCTAACGGGAGCTCCGTGTTCTCGCCCCGTGAGGGCAGCCCTGCGCCGGTGGCCAGCCGAGGGCCCCCGCAGGGGCAGCGGCGGCAGCGTGGTGTTTAATGGACAGCACTCTGAGTACCAGCTGCAGAGTGTGGGCCCTTTCACGCAAACCGCACCCCGTTTCTTCACCTTCCGGAGCATTCCGGAGCCCTCCACCAACATCACACTTGCTCCATCGCTCCCACCCACCCCGCTGTAGGGAACTACCTTTGTTCCCAGGAGTCAGGTGGCTCTCTGGGTCTGACAGTCCCTCTTTCTCCCCATGAGACAATGTCCTATTTTGACCACATATATCTGCTTTTATGTCTATAGATGGAAGCCAACTGTCCACTTGCAATACCCCATTCCTGTCACTGTGCCTTCCTCCTGGCATCACCGTCCAGCCCGGTTAACTGGGAATGTTTTTCTCCACACTCACATGGCAAGGAGTGATCTTATATTCACTCTTGACCATGTCCTCAGCCTCAGTCCCCTCGCGCACACTGTTTTGGTGACCATTTCACATGAATCTGAAATGTTACAGCAGGGCTCTGCTCATGGACCCTGGTGCACGGTTTCCCAAGCCACACCCCCCCCCCCCCCCCCCCCCAGTCTGTGTAATAGCAGCGCTTTACTTTCCTCGCTTCCATGTCAGGCACACAGTCATGATCTGCAGTCGCTGCAATGTAACCACGGATCCTACCCTTTCAATGACCTTTAAGAGGGTGATTACCGTGACAGCCAACACCTGCGCCCCGGCAGCAGGAAGCTGCCAAATGCGGCTACATGGCTCCTTTGGAGTCAGTTCTGCCAAGTCGCCTGTAACATCTCGGCAAACTGGCGTCAAGGCTTCTGGCTGGCACGTCTCGGTGCCTTCGTAAAAGAAAATGATGAGGAAGTTGTTATGGGGCCTCAACGGGGGGGGGGGGGGGGGCATCTTAGCTGACCGCTTTGGAGGGCAAACGCGGGGCGTTCCCAGGCAGAGCGGCCACGCTGTGGAGGGTGGGGGTGGGGTTTCTCAGATCCCGTTCATAGGACCTGCACAGTATGACCTAGGACACACTAACGGGCAGCCCCGCCTGCCCAACCCGGGCGTGCGGTGGAGGGCACCCCCAGGGGCAAGGGCAGCGTGGGCGTGCCGGGAAGCCTTGGCTCTGAGAGGAGCCGCCGGCAGCATGAGGACCGTCCGGCCAGGGCGAGGGTCTCCTGTGCGCACTTGGACGTGACGCCTTAGCGCGCTGGGGAGGGCGGCTCTGAACCAGATTCCTTGCTCACCCACGTAAACCGGAGGTCGTCATAACGAAGCACCCAGACGCCTCTCCCCGCCAGTTGGTGGAGCACATACCCATTTGGCCAAAATGGCTTTAAGGATCACCTTCCTAACTGCAATGGACAGCAGCCAGTCCCAGGGAAGAACGGATGAACCGTAAGTCATGAAACACCCACAATAGGCCCCAGAGATGATGGGTGAGAGATTTCAGGAAAAAGGACGTAAAAGAAAAAAAATATTTGGCCTACTTTAGTCAACAAATGACAGAACAATATGAAGTCCTGGGGTTCTTGAAAGGTTTAGAGACATTAAGAATTCTAATTAGTGGTGGGGGTAGGGGTGGGGGGGTGGGGGCAAGGAGGGAAAAGCCTGTAATTTTTAAATCTACAAACTCATCATTCTACTTGTGACAAATGCCGGTAGTCCCCATACTGTGACCAGGAAACCGTCTGGCAAACTGGACCCCAGGTACAGAAGGCGCAGGAAGGCACGCGCCTGTAACGCACTCCCTCTCCCGTGTCCTAACACCATAAGGGACAGCTCCAACGCGCAGCAGCTCCTTAAAGATTTTAAGTGACTTTTCATGGGTTTTTCTTTCTTCTGTGTGTCACAGGAACCCGTTTGGAAGATTAAGAAATCACCTTAGGAAAAACAGAAGACAGAGCTCGCCGATCATCTCCATTTAGCCTTGTCCACGAGTAAACAGGGAAATCGCGTATAATCCCATCCATTCTAAAGAATGCAAATTGGCGCTCTCTGCTTGATGAGCTATCCACGGGAAGCCCACCCTCCCTGACAAGAGCACTGGGTGGGTTTCCCCCGCACCATGGAATCCTGTTTCAACAGCCAGAGGGTTTCTCAGATCAAAGCAGGCAGGTCAGGGGGCCCAAGCCAGGGAGGCGGCCGCCGGGGGCACAGAGGCACACGCACAGCCAAGCGCAGGGAGGAGTCAGGGAGGAAGCAGCTGAGCCGCATGCGGGAGGCAGGCCCACGGCCCAGGCGGTTCCCCTCCCATGAGGCCAGTGCAGGTGCGCTCAGCTGGACTCGGCTCACACATCACTGTCATTTGTTCTGAAGGTGCCAGGGCTGCCAGGCCAGGTGCTCAACAGCCAAGCGCAGGGAGCTGCGGGCCAAGTGGGAAGGGCAAGTGGCAGTCGTCAACACACCTGCTCGTCGGCTCTATCAGGCACGTGGGGGCTTTGCCGAGGCCTCTGGGGGCAAGAGCCCAAAAGCACAGGACGCGGGACAAATGGGCACCAGCGGCCTCAGCACTAACTGGCCAGTGCCCTGAGAGGGATGCATTCCAGGGACAGAAACCTCCACCGAGCCAAGGCTCCGAGCCAGGCAGGGGCAGTGTGGCCCGGGGACGGGCAGCTCTTTGGGGCCCAGCAGGGATGTGGAGGAGCACCGAAGAGCAAGGGGGGGGCGGAGGAGGGGGAGACATAGGGCTGACAAGTGCTCAGAGCCAGTGAGGGGGCATGCAGGGGGGCAGGCACATCTGGCTCCCGAAGCTCCAGCCAGACAGTCGCTCCCCGCCCCCCACTCCCCCTTCCCTTCTATCCGCTCTCGCACTGCGACCCCCTGGCAGGGCAGGGAGGACTGGGTGACAATACGGCCACCTGCTGACCTCAACACGTCCTGGTGACCGCAGAGCGCCCTCAGGGTAAAGGAGAAAAAAGAGCAACTGAAACAGCAGAACCCGTCCCACCCTCCACCGGAGGTGACCACAGGCTCGGAGAGGGGCCATGGTTCCCTGGGAAGGCCTTTCGCGTGCCCAGGCTGTCCCCCTGCCTGTCACCACCGCTCTCCCGGGTGGGGCACCCTGAGCGAGGAACAGGCGTCACCGCCAGTCCCTCCAGGGTCTCCCCTGTGCGCCTGAGAAGAGGCCCCGCTGACAGTCACACAGCTCTGACGGGGGACAGGCCAGACACCAGGAAAACATTTTTCTATTGAAGACACGTATCCCTTTAAGATGTAAGTGAAAAGGTGATCCCGAGACAGAAACAAAAGCACTGGTAAGGAGCTTCATGAGAGAGCATTCTAAGGACGCATGCAGTTTTCATATTGAGAGACTGCCCGGGGAACAGTCCCTGGCCCCCTATCCCCTCCCTGCGAGATCTGGTCCTTTTCTAAAAATGTAACTTCAAGATTAAAAGAATGAACTCACACAGCACTTCTCAGGGAGTCCCTCCAGGGCGTCAAACACACCATCTGGTTATGAGCACACCCCCCCACCCCACCACCGCTCTGAGGGCCCAGCGTGGGACTGAGGTGGCCCCCCAGGTCCATGCCCCCCCTCCCAACACAACCTCCAGGCAGCCCCTTTGCCGCTGTGTTTCCACAACCCAGTGAGGGCCCACCCCGGCCTGCTGCCCCCCATGGCTGCCCTCTGTCCCGAGCACCTCCGGCTGCAGCAGGAGGGGGGCGCCCTGGAGTGAGTGCCTGACACACCACACACCCAGAGGGGACACTGCAGCTCGGGAACTGTATCACCTGGAGCCAACTCCCCTCGCTGCACCAGCGGGTGACCCGCACGCCCGCTCTCTTGGCCTGGGACACTACGGCCGCAGACAGGAGAAGGGCCAGCTGGTCGCCGGTCAGCAGCAGGGGGGCTGCTGGGTCATGGATGCACAGAGCCCCGCCCGAGGATGCGCAGGGACACCTCACTTCTCCGACGTACACCTTTGTGTCCCCTCTTGACAGCGACCACGCAAAATGTGTCATGTCACAACGTGACTTTCTCAGGACCCTATGGAAATATCCTTTTCAGGAATTAATGGCTTTTGGGTAACGTTTTAGCCAAACAGAGGTCAGGACTGCTGTTCTTCCTTACACACTTAGCTGGAGAGAAGGTAATCCGTGCAAAAAAATATATATATATATATTTTAAAGCGCCTCCGACGTGGAATCAATCACTGCGTGCAGAGGTGACTCAGGCAAGCCTGGAACCTGCCGTGCTAATAATTCTCGCCATTACAGCCTTTTCCTGTGCCCTTTCGCCTTCCCTCACAACGCGCCGTGCCGGATGGATAGCGCTTCCCAGGAGAAAAGTAATTCCAGTGAATGATCAACTGCCACGTCCACGGTGCACGGCACTGATGGTGCTCGGCTGCCCGTCGGGATTCTAATGAAGCCCGGGTCACGCACATGCCCGGGATCTGGCCTGGGATGTCATGGGAAGGCATCGGGCTGAGGCAGGGGACCTAGGGGGCTGAGCGCCCTCACAGGACCCCGGGGCTCCTGGGTGAGACCATGAAAAGACTGTGGGTGTTCCCACGCTTCAATCCTGACTCCCCATGGCTAACCATGTGAGTGCTTTTGAAATTCGACTCCACGCCCGGTCCACAACCTCAACGATGATATACAGAAACAATCAGTTCCACTGGAGGTCGGCGGGGCCGTGTTCACGAAATTTCGTAACGCTTCGGTGTAACCGTGCCCGCGATTTCTGACACTCAGGCGAGAAGCATGCCTCTCCCACTGGCTAACGCGGCACCTCCAGCCGACACGCTTCAGAGGAGAAGTCCTCCGGGGCACACGCAGGGCCTGGTGTCCCCGCAGCCTCAGCCTGCTGCTCGGCACACCGGCGCAAACTCCAAGCCTACATGAGGCTTTAGGTTCCTTTTCCATCACCAGCCCGGCAGACGGGGCCAGGACAGGGGAGGCCCTCGTGACACCGAGGCACAGACCGGCAGTGGCCTCAGCGGCATGAGCACACATCACACCGGCCCTGCTGCCAGCGGCTGCCTGCCCGTGCCACTCTGGGCTGCTCCGTCCCTCTCTCGAGTCTCCTCCTGGCGGGGATGCTGCCGCCTTTGCAGGAAGCAGGTGGATGAGGGTCTGAGGATGCTACAACCTTGAAGAGACAGACAGGCCCTCCTCCTCCAGGTTTTATAAGCAACTAGAGGCTCGGTGCACGAAATCTGTGCACTCGGGGGTGGGGCTTCCTCAGCCGGGCCTGCACCCTCTTGCAGTCCGTGGCCCTTGGGGGATGTTCGACTGATGCGGAGGCAGGAGAGGCGACCGCCACCACCCCTGTGTTCACCAGCCATAAGCCCGGCTCCTGGCTGAGCGGCGCTCCCCCTGTGGGAGCACACTGACCACCAGGGGGCAGCTCCTGCGCTGAGCGTCTGCCTCCTGGTGGTCAGTACGCATCATAGCGACCAGTCATTCCACTGTTCGGTTGACTAACATATTAGCTTTTTATTATATAGGACAAGAAAACGGCAAGCCTCTGACTATGGTGGCCACCGTCCCCTCAAACAGAGAAAAGAAGCTGAGCCAAGAGTGAGGATATGCGCTCAGCCCTGTGAGCATTGACCTAGGAACCAGGAGATCACGGTTCAATTCCTGGTCAGGGCACATGCCTGGGTTGCAGGTTGGATCCCCAACAGGGGGCGTGCAGGAGGCAGCCGATCCATGATTCTCTCTCATCATTGCTGTTTCTTATCTCTCTCCCCCTCCCTTCCTCTCTGACATCAATAAAATAAAATAAAAAGAGGGAGGACACGCTTTAATGCTTAGACACTGTGAAGCAAACCCTGGATTGCTCCCCCCTCCCCGCCATGAATCCATGATCCCCTTCTCTCGGGAGCTCAGTGAGCAGGGTCCAGGCAATCAGATGACCAGCTTTACGGTCAGACCTGAGGTCAGGGCGTGTCAGTCCTCGGCTTCCACCTCCTTCAACATTGCGCTGTGTCTTCTGCATCTCCGGCCTCAGAAGCAGTGTGTCACCCTCCCCCACGTGACTTGCTGGGATTCTGAATCACATGGCACTGAGTGTGTCACGTGGGAAAGACCGGACAGCCTAACACGATGGAGCCTCCTTATCCATCACGTGGAATCTCTTCCCATCTACTTCGATGTGATGGGAGGGTCACGCAATTTGTAATCAAGAGGCCTCCATCCACAGGAACTCAAAACATGCCAAGGGTCTACAGGAACCACAGCACGTGAATGTATAAACCGCTTCCCCTGGGAGGTGCGGACCGTGCACCCAGGGCACTGGGAGACCCTGCTTAGAGTGGTCAGGCTGGTGGAGACCCTCTGAACCACCGCCCCCCCCCCCCCCCACACACACACACTTTCCTAGAAAGAAATCTCTGGGAAGGGGCTCCACGGGGTGGCTGGAACCCGAAGATCCCAGAGAAAAGCCGGAGGCTGTGGGCATGCGTGTTGCCATCAACGACCCAGCTACTAGAAGCACGGCCCTTGCATGACGATGCTCCCTGCCCATCCCTTTAGGAAGCTTTTCCATTACTGCTTCAGACAGACACTGCGGAGGCGCCGGGAGGATCGAGGAGATAACCGGCATCCAAAGGCTGGGTGGGGTGAGCGTGCGGCACCGACACGGGGATGAGGATTATTTCGGCTCGGCCATCCATCTGGACAGGGGCAGCAGATGAGCTCTCAAACAGCGGGCGGCTGGGCTGGCCTCTCGCTGCACCGCATTGCGTAACCAAGCGCCCCCGGCGGCTCGGATACCCGCGGCACCGGCCAGCGCGGTGGCCGAGGAGAGGGCGACACGGGGTGGGAACTGGACACGGTCCAGAGGCAGAAGGACAGGAGAAGCTGGTCCGAGAGACGTTCCCGTGTTAGAGACGGCAGGTGGAGACACGGGGCAGGACAGGCGCCCGGAACAGGGGGAAGTGAGGCGTACCAGCACCCGCGCTGCGGGAGGGGCCCTTCTGATCGCAATTCGTCATTATCCCTCACACCTTCAGACAGTTTCTCCAGAGGACAGAAACAATTCTAAGCTTACACATCCTCGAGAGGCTGTATCCCAGGTGAGAGCTTAGAAAGAGTGGACAAGCAACAAAAACTGATAAGGAAAATTCTGATAAGACAGAAGGCAGGGAAGTAGTATTCCTTCCCAGCCAGGTCATTCCTTTCAAGGAAATAAAAGCTGCGCCTCTTGGTGAGCAAAACTCACCCAACAGCCGTATTTATTGTGATGGCACACAGCTTGGGGGGGACACAGTGCCTTCCGGTGACGACAAGGCAGAAATGGCACCGCGAGGTGGTGAGATGGAACCCCAGGGACAGTCCCGGAAGGAAGCCAACCCTCACCATCTGTGCGCCACCCACCCCTGAGAGCTCAGATTCAATTAATTTGCACCCCAGGTCCCACGCATGCCCGCAGGGACCGTGGCCAAGTGCCGGCTGACAGCCCACAGGACAGCGGAGAAGACAGAAGACTAGCGACTCCATCTTGAGCCGGGCAGGAGACACAGGGAGGAATCTCAAGGAGGGCCAAGAGCAGTGTTTTCCTAACGTGGCTGAGACACATGAGCCATGAGGAAGGAGGGGTAGTGCCTGCCAACCAGGGTTTTCTTAGGGAAATACGTTGGTCAGAATAGACCAAAGGACACTTAGAACAAAATGCCCAAGTACATCACATGGGACAAAGGTCAGAATGAACACAGCAGCCACACACACGCATACACACACTCACATATACACATACACATACATACTCCCAAATAGACAAACTCGCACACACGTACACCAAACATACACACATATACACAGTCATATGTGCACATACTTACACAAACTCATACACATGTACCAAACACACCCACGCACTCACATATACACATACATATATATATACTCCCAAATAGGCAAACTCTCACACACGTACACCAAACATACACACATATACACAGGCATATGTGCACATACTTACACAAACTCATACACATGTACAAAACATACACACACACTCACATGCACACAGACATATAGATACACATACACTGCTCACACTTATACATACATATGCCCCCCCACATATATGCACACACATGCACATACACACATACATAAACACACCCAGCACCAGGAATCTCTCTCTTACCGTAGACCATGATCAGAGCTTCCCTCTCCTGAAAGTTCCGGAATGCTCAGCCCCAGACAGAACAGGAGACTCCACGTAAGTCCCAGGACAGTGTCTGTCAGGATCGGCCCAGAGTTGGAAGTGGTCATCGGGGAACCGAGTGAAAACTGCCTGGGACAGTTCTGACCACGAGGCCCCAGAGGCCCCCAAACCCTGCTCTGCCAGAGCTGAGTGGTCCAGGGCAGCCCCCGCTGCCAACAGTGGCCGAGACCTCGGCCCCGAGAGGCCTTCACGCCCGGCCCCATCTCCCCCCATTTCCCCGCAGAACACACGCCATTTGGGGGGATACTGTCCCAGTCTTGTCATTGCTTTACGAATGAACACTCCAGTCCGATGCCACGGTGGTGCTGACGTGAAATACTGGCGGAAACTCCGCTTGCCTTGCCCTTCGCCGAGGCATAACACGTGGCAGACGGCTCACCCCTGCCAGTGGACGTGAGGTGGCTTCAGTTCTGAGAAGGCGACTGACTGCAGGGTGCGGGCTCCCTGGGACACAGCAGCCCCTCCACCCCCCAACCCTGAATGTGGAGCGCAGCTACGGCGTTCGGACAGGTTCAAGCCTGGGCTCAGGAGAGGGCACGGTCCTCTCGTGGCCAAGCCCCGTGCAAGTCCCAGCACAGTTACAGCCGAAGGCTGTGGTGGGGAGCTTGACCTTACGGTCCGAGCCTGTGGCCCACGTGGCTGAGTGACGTGGGCTGCGGGAGGTGCAGCCAGTAGACAAAGCCTGACCAGGTGCCTGTCAGTGAGTATATTCGAAGCCCGGGAGCACGTTGTGACCACGCCCTTACTGGGCCGCGTGGGATCTGGCTCTGAAATGGAGACTCGGCCTGCAGGCCGGGGCGCTGTCTCTCCATCAGAGAGCAGTGTCCCACCCAGCCCCAGCTTTCTTCTCTTGTCTGTCTTTTCTCGATCCTTCCCGCCTCCCCTCTCAGGCTCACCCATGGCCGTGCTGGTGTGGCACACCGAAGGTCACCCCGAATAAAGTCAAAAAGGATCGAGAGCATGCTGACCTCCAAGTTGCAAATGAGAAGGGGGGGCGTCAGATCACTTCAAACATCAAAACAGCCAACAAGGGCCACTCCTGGGAGCCACATCTAACCCGACGCCGTGCCAGGCTTTGCACATTCTCTCTGAGCAAGAGGAGTCACAAATGTATCCCCATTTCCACAGAGCAAAACGGAGCGTTCACACGACACAGAACGCCAGGACCCACGATGGGGACCCTGCATGCCAGATGTCGGGACCACACCGACTGAAGGAACAAAATGCGGGAAGAGCGGCCAGGAGGCAGCGTTCCAAACCAACTCAGTCACCCGTGTCGCAGACGGAAGGTTCCCATCACGGCACCGACGTCACAGAAGTCACCCGTTGTCTTCCGCTGAAGCACACAGGAGGGGATCTGACACACGGGGAAAGTAGCAGACACGAGCAAGCCCCACCAAATGTCACTGCATGAGAAGATACTCAGAAATCTCAAATGACTCCCTGCCCCAAACCTCCCCGTGATTTCCACCTATCCTCACACTCCCCACCCGTTTCCCTGAGCGGCCACAGGGCTTCGGAGTCAGCGCACCGTGCACCTTGCTCATCTTATCCCTGGACAAGAAGGCGGCGCTGGCAGGAGGCTGCGGAACGGCTGGCCCACGCCTGCCACAGGCCCCGCTCCCCAGGCTGGCCCCACGCCCCCGTGAAGATGGGGCGTGGCACTGAGAAAGGAGCAGCCTGCCCACAGCGGGCCGCCTCGGAGACCAAAGGCTCACAGGGACTTCGCTCCTGTCTATGACACCGGCTCCGGTCACTGCAGCCCCGAGGCACATCTGAGCGCCTGTTCCCTACCGAATGGCGAGCGTTAAAGCTGGGGGGTACCTTTCCCAGAACATTTTAAACACACGAAGCTGCGTTCTGAAATCGCCCATTAACAGGACACGAACACACGAAGCTGCGTTCTGAAATCGCCCATTAACAGGACACTGACAGGGAAGGCGCGCACAGAGGCAGGGACAGTGCGCAGCCGAGGGAAAGCTACCAGGAATCACGTGGAACATTCCTCCCCTTTGAAGGAATTAGCACGGGCGGCAAACCGCTCCCTTCACAGGCGGCAAATCACCCACTTTACGGGCACCAAACCGCTCACTGCTGGGGCAGCAAATCACCCACTTCACGGGTGGCAAACCGCTCACTGCACAGCTCCTTCTGCAATGAGCCAGCGCCATAGAAATCGCCAGAACAGGGTGCCCGAGAGCGTGCAGGGCCAGGGGCTGCCCCGGGGGCCTCCTGGGACCTCACACCAGGCGGGCCCCCAGGAGCACTCAGAGCCCCTGGAGATGAAGGCATCTTTCCTCCAAGGGCCGGAGGGTGAGAACAGGTCACCAAAGGCAGCGGGAACATGGGGACCCGGATCCCTCTCTCTCCTACGCAGGGAGCGAAAGGTACATTCAAGGCTGACGACTGGACCCCCTTGGCTGGGCGTGGCCTGAGGTCTGACTGATGCCTGGGCACCGACAGCCCCACCTCGCACACCTGCTCAGAGTCTGAGGCACCTGGCCCCTTATTCTCATCAAAGCCCCCATATTTACAAATAATAAAAGGGTAACATGCTAATTAGACCGAATGTCCTTCTGGGCGTCATTCCAGACATTCTTCCGGAGGGAAGCAGCCTGGGTCCTGGGTGCCAGAGGGAAGCCGGTGCCGGCAGCCGGGGAAAGGAAGGCCTCCTCTTGCACAAATTTTCGTGCATTGGGCCTCTAGTATTTACATAGAGAGAGTGCAGAACCTCCCTGCCTAGGAACAGACACAGCAGAGTCAGGACTTAGAGGCCCCACAGAGGATAGCACCACCCCCCCACGCAGGGGCAGGGTCCTGTGCACCACAGAAGCCAGGCCGGGCCCCCCAGCTGGGAGAAGGTGCGGCCGCTCCTCCCAGCGGCCCAGGAGCCCGGCGGCCTGGGGCTGGCCTTGAGTGTGGCCGTTGGCGGCGAGCGCGGGCCTACCTTCACCCTGAGGGTCTGGTCCGACACGCTGCTCATCATGGTGCTGATGGACCGGAACAGCTGCAGGAGGGACTCCATGAAGTCGGCCTCACCCTTGTTCTCGTAGAGTCTGCAAAGGAACGCACGCTCTGTGGGCCACGGCGCCTCACCCTTCAGGGTGCCTCCGGCCACCAAGGTGCTGCTTGGGTGGCTGTTAGCGTGTGGGTGATGCTCTGGGCATCCCTGAGCCAGGAGGATGCTGGGAAATGGACTGCTCTGAACCACCCGGCCACGGAGATGCCGGCGCTTCCGAGAAGCTGGGTTTTGATCCCACTATGTATTGTTTCTCTCGCTGTACCATAACCCAGTTTATAGCCCTGAAAAACAGAAACGTCTGGAAAGGGAGGGAAGGGGGCGAAGAGAGAGAAAGGGCGAGAGGAAGGGAGAATGGAGAACTGCAGCTTTAATTCTGTCCCACAGAAGTTACATCAATAATATTTGGGGTGTATTTCCTGCCAGTGGTTTTAAGTTTATTTTTTAAAGTATTTTTATTGATTTTAGGAAAAGAAAGGGAGATAGAAACATTAACGATGAGAGAGAATCACTGATCGGCTGCCTCCTGCACGCCCCCTACTGGGGATCGAGCCTGCTACCCCAGCATGTGCCCTTGGCTGGCATCGAACCCGGTACTCTTCAGTCCTCAGGCCGATGCTCTACCCACTGAACCACACCCACGCTAGGGCCTGCCAGTGGTTTGAAACCCATAGTATTTCATAATTGAGGTACAGAGACACTTAATTGCCTACATTTAACATAACCATACACCACCTGAAAATGATACCAGAACAGTAAACTTGAAAGCACTTTCTTTTAAAGAACTGATACTAGACAAATGCATTCATCACAGAATGGGTGCTGATGGGAAGGAAACGTGGTGGAGCACAGTCAGTAAGTGGAGAATGAGTAAGTTATGTATGCGTGGGTTCCATGTATGCAAATATAGGCTGCTAGCTCTTTCACCCAGAAATTACTTATTAGCCATTATTTCAAGTTGCTGTGTCATGAAGAACCAATGCGCTTGCATTTTAAAATGCTGCAACTCAGATGCTTTATTAACAGAGACGAGTCTCCTGCCTAATTAAAAGCACCTCTTACCTGAAGACTTGTGCACGAGGCACAACTTTGTAAACTGATCATTAACTACCCTGGAGGTATTTATCTCACGTTTAAGTGAGTCCCTCCGTAAAGTCAGAAGCTGTCTAAAATGGGAAACTGTGACCCCGTCTGTCTGCGAACGGTTTTCAAGCAGGAGTTGGTGTCAATGGCGCACCAAGCACTTAAAATCATGGAGTCACGCCGGGCCGGAGCGCTCAGTGGTTGAACGTCAACCTGTGAACCAGGAGGTCATGGTTCCATTCCAGGTCAGGGCACAGGCCAGGGTTGCGGGCTTGATCCCCAGTGCGGGGTGTGCAGGAGGCAGCCGATCAATGATCCTCTCTCATCACTGATGTTTCCCTCTCTCTCTCCCTCTTCCTTCCTCTCTAAAATCAATACAAACATATAAAAATTTTTTAAGAAATCATGGCGTCATGAGCATCTGCTTGCAGGTGACAGGGAATGGCGCTTGGGGGCTGACGGAAACGCTGGTGAGTCGGTCTGCACCCCTCAGGTTACCTGCCAATTCCTGCAACTCTGTGGGTCCGGAGACGAAAAGCAAAGGTGAAAACCTCTGTATATCGGAGTGGAGTTCTTGTCAGTCTCCAGAGAGAAGGAACAGAGCGTGGGCAACGCCCGGGAGACGGGCGCCCAAGGACACGGCCGGCTCTATGCTGACAACCCTGGAGGATGAGGGGCAACTACTGTGGACCGAGGCTCAGCGAGGCCACCCGCAGGCCCAACTCGGCACTGCCTGTCCAGCCAGGGCTCAGCCCACTGCTCTGCCTGGGGGCGGGGAGGAGTCGCTCGGAGAGGAGGCAGGTCACCGGGCGCTTTCACACGTCGACGCACACCCTGTCCTACGTTCAAACGAAAGTGACTACGCACAGACCCACACGGCCCCTCACGGAGGGAAAAAAGCCCATGGCACATCTACAGGTGATCAAGATACTGCGGTCGGCTAACCAGAATGCCAAGTACATATAACGAGTATGTCTTAAAATACAGAGCAAAGGGTCAAGAAATAGGAAGATGGACAATAGAGGGAGGGAGAGAAGAGGAGGTTAGGCGGAAAGTTTTAGGAGAGGAAAAAAAAAAACCAAACTTCTAACCCTAAGAAATGTAATCTCTAACAGTATGGAAACCAAGAGAGGGCAGAACATCTGGGGGGAGAAGACAGCTGCCCGTCGAGACGTCACAGGAACGGAAATGTCCTCCACACGCCAGGAGGAAGTAAAGGCCTCGAAGCAGCTTCCTGGGATGAGAGGGAGGTCTCCGCTCTCACCTCGTGGTCCCACCGGACAAGGAACAGGTCACCTGCGGGACCCACCTGGAGGCGGAGGGAAGGCGGAAGGAGGGAGAGGGAGCCAGAGGCAGGCGGGGCCGAAGTCGATGAATAAAACCCAGTCCTCATTCCTTGCTCCCCGTAATGCCGGAAGGATCCATTCCCAAGGAGTGGCAAGATCTCTGTCTACAACCTGCACCATCTTGCTTTTATTAGCCAGGGAATGACAGCAACATGACAGATCTGGAGACAACGTATCCCTGATCAGTGACTAAGTAAGCACAGAGCTAACACCAGGGGACAGGTCGGAACCCCACAGCGCGGGAAAGCCGGAGGGGAGCCCGCGATGACCCCTTCAGGAACGGGACCCAGGACGCCTGACCAGGAGGTGGCTGCTGGCCGGCTTTCCGGTTCACGGGATCCGCCCGCCCACGCAGGAAACGCAGACAAACAGAAACCCCAGAAGTGCCCCTGGCTGTCAGCCATCCTCGCGTGGGTTCCCCGGGGATTTAAAGCTGCTGTTCGCATGTCTAAACAACATGGGCTTTCTGGAACACAACAGCCAGGATGGACGCGCATCGCGAGGGAGAGAGCGGGGTGACCACGATCGGCTTCCGCATCTCCATCTCCAAGGTGTCCCCTCTTGTTCCCTAGCAGAATCATTACTGCCAAGCACCCGGGAATGTGGCGAAGCTGCTGCGTTCCGTGAAAATACAGCAGACCGCCCGTGAAAGAAGGCAGCCACGCAGTGGAGGGCCCTGTCACGGCTCTGCCATCCCAGCCCCAAGGAAAGGAAGGACAAGCAGAGAGGAAGAGAAAGGAAGGACAAGCAAAGAGGAAGAGAAAGGAAGGACAAGCAGAGAGGAAGAGAAAGGAAGAGGGAGTGAGGTGGGACCGGAGAGGGAAGCCCCGGAGCCCCCAGGAGAGCCCACCCGGCGACACCTACTGGTTGAAGAGCACGCGGGAGCGCACGATGAACTTGAAGATGTACTCCAGCGCCTTCATGGCTTTGTACAGCTGCTCGTTGATGCCCGGCTTCTCGGCGTTGTCCACGTAGTTCCGCAACACTTTGGTCAGCTTCCTATTCACGGTGGGAACACCAATTAGTAAGTTCCCCAAACGCCAGCACCGCGGTGCGTCCCTGGCACAGAGAGGTACCCGGGGGGGTGCGTTTTATTCGGAAGATGCACGTTTGTAAAAACGCACTCCAAACGGATGAAAAGGGGCCCCGGAAACAGCTCTCCGAAGAGGGCGATCGGAGCGCATCCTACGTGGGAGATGCTGTGCTGAGCATTTACACGCGTCATGTGACCTAATCCTCACAACAGCACCATAAGGCAGGCCGTGGTGTGGCCGCTGATCTACAAGGGAAGATGCCCAGGAGCGGATGGGTACACTAGCTTCCCCGGCGTGAAATTAAAAAAAAAATCAAAGGATTGTCTTTCTAGCCCCAGTGAGGCACCAAAAAAAAACAAAAAAAAAATCTTTGCAAAAAGACATGAAACTGAAAGTGGGCTGGAACTAGATAATGCTCACGGAACGCTGACCTCACTGAGTGCTAAAAGTGTATGTGGAACGGGACACTTGAAAACGGTTAACGTGGGTTTTAGCACAATTTTTCAAAGGCATCGCACGGAGTGGTATTTGTTATCGGGGGCCATTTCAGCAACCTCAGTTCGTTTTCTAAAACTAGGCTACTTACGCTCAACATAAACATTTTACAGCCCGTTTTTCCAATAGGAAATATTCTTAATTTTTGATGAGTTTTCTAAGAGGCTTTATACAAAAGACTATAAACGTTTTATGAGAATAACATGGGTATCCCACGGAAAGTTTTGTGAATTTTCTTGTACGTTTTCTAAGAGAATTGCACACATTTAGTTTTAAAACTGTAAGGACTCTGCTTCTCTGAGAGTCGATATTTTTATGAATTGTGATCTGAAAACAAATGACTCCCTAACACAGTGGTCGGCAAACCGCGGCTCGTGAGTCACGTGCGGCTGGCGAGCCGCAATTTGCCGACAACTGGCCTACATGAAAACATTTCAAACCTTTTGTCATGACAATAGGAGCTTACAAAGTTTATATCAAAATGGGTCAGGATTATTCTTAAACGTCCCATACCATCACATAAGTATTCAGACAGTCGGTACAAGTCAAGTCCACATTGAAAGTCTGATTTTAATTCATAGCTTCATACGTTAGATTCAGTGCTAAAATCAAAGGTAGTTCTTTAAAACAATCCCTGTTCCAAACAAAAAGCATTAAAACTTTTCTGTTTTTCTGGAATTCAGAAACCAGAAAGGTTCAAATGGTAGTAAACTGGTCCAAGTATCAGAGTATTTGAGAAAGTTAGGTAAAAACCAAACAAAAACTGGTGGTGTTAGTTTCTCAAAACCTGATACGAATATCCCTTTCCCACAGAGTGGAAATTTCCCTTCGGCCGATGGCAGGGCCTGAACTAGCGCCGTGGTCGCCAGCCGGTGGTCCAGCCGGTGGTCCGCGGCCCAAAGGTGGTCCGTGAGGTCCGAAAGGCTGGCAAGCGCTGAGCTAGAGGGCGCTGATCCCAGCTCGGGTGTATCATCAAGGGCATCATCGCTGGCAGACAAAACGGTCCTTTCTGCTCCTCCCGCTGACTCACTGGCCACAAGGCCCACGCTCCCGCGGCCTCTCCGAAGAGGAGCGCGTGCCTTCCCTCCCCCAGGCACGGGGCGAGGCCACCACACAGATCCCTGTGCAGCGGGGCAGGTGGCTCAACAATCAGAAATGAAGTTCCAAATCTAATCTGAGAAGAGCTGTTTGGCCACATTGCAATAAAAAAGCAGAACTACGAAAGTGACACACGCGGAAGTCATGTCACATTCAGATCACTTCCGTACACACGCCCGCCCGGTTGTGTTTGCGTTGCCACAGCGGGACAGCGGGGGTGGGGGGTGTGACCTGCCCCACAGCCGGTAAGGAACTGTCCAAAGTGCAGGCAAACGGCATCTCCACCGACAGACCACGTGTTGTAAGCACGCACGTGTTAGCAAGTGAGCACAGGGCTCATCCAAGCTGGCTCCGGTGCTCGGCACGCCAGCGTTGCCCATTCGAGGCACCGCCCACGCCACAGGCATCAAGGTGTCCGCGAAAGCATCCGGGGCCCGGACTGCCGGCGTCAGACCTCGGACCTTGAGTGCAGGGCTGTACTCAGGCAAGGACGCCGGCTTGGACCCAAGTCCGGTCCAGGCACAGATGGGAGCCTTGACCAACCTCATGGCACCAAAGACAACCCCCCTCCGGGGAGGTTCTGAACGGGGAAGTATGTCAAACCACATGGTTGTACACCTGGAACTGATATAACCTTGTTTGTCAGCCATAATCTTTTAAAACGCATTTCCAAAAGAAACGATTAAATCTCTTTTCTTACTGCAACTCGCACAATTGAAATTTTGAAGAAATGCCCGGGACCCCCACTGTGAGAGACAGAAGGCAGCTACCTCCTCGCAGTCTGCTAATCATAATGAAACCTCGCACGCCTACAATCATGCCCATTTCACAGATGAGGAGACAGAAACCCAGAGGGTTACACCGGAGAGCTTCCAGGAAGCCCACGTGGCTGGGCTCCGGGACGGCGCCCCTCGACCCCAGGTGAGCAGCGTCCGGGGCCCGGCCTCCCACCCGTCCTCTGGTGTGTGTGAGACCCACAGGGGCACCTATGGGGGCGTGGGGGCCGGTCAAGAGCAGTTGGGTGGGCGCTACGAATGCAAGTGAGTCAGAGCTGAAGCTTCGGAACGAAAGGGAGCGCCTTCTTTAAAGAGCAAAAGGTACCACACTGACTTTTATTCCCACGAAGCAAGCGATGGCCTCCAAACAAGAACACAGGCATTTATTCATTCATCCGAGCCGGGGGAGGGGAGCCACGGGGGGCAGACCCCTGCCCCCACCTCTCGGCGCCATCGAGCATGAATGGAAAACGTCAGGTAAGTAGAAGATGAGGGAGAAGAGAAAGAATGAATTCTGGAATGACCAGGATGTACTACCTAATGCCGCTGGTAAGGCTTTTAGTTCTGTGAAGAGGGAAATACTAATAAAAATTCCCCCAGCAAAGGCAGAGTGGTGAGGAGGGGACTGTACTGTCATAGATAAAAAGGACATGAAGAAGACCCTTACCAGCAAGCACACGCAAAAAAGCAAGAGAACTTACGTGTAGGCCAGCGTGGCACTGAAGTGCTTCTTAATGTAGGTTTCCAGCACGGGGTTGAAGTGCTGGAATTTCCTGTCGGCAATGAGTCCGATGATAAACACCTGGGAGAGAATCAGCCGTGTCGTTAGTAAGACGATGGCAGCCCTCGGCATCTCCACCTGCGTCCTTCGCGCCCTGTGACCCAATGAACCCTAAGATGGTCGGACAGAAGCTGGTCAGCCAGCTCACCTCTGCTTGATCTAGAGACGGCATTTTGCCCAACCGGTGTTACTGAAGGAGACCTTCTAGATCTCCCTGATGCGCTTGGACTGGACGCACATGGCAACCCTTTCAAGGTCACCGCGATGGATCCCCCGGCCCCCGGCTCCCCAGGCCGCGGCACGGACATGCCTCCTGACGTCCGAGTGGAGGGAAGGAGGGGCCTCTTACCAGAGCATCGAACACGAGCGTGTCGAAGGTCTCGCTCTCCGAGTTCTCCATCATGATGTTGAACAGCGCGTCCAGGGTGTCCTGGAGGAACTGCGGAGACAGACACGGGCCGGCCGGGGGGTGAGCTCAGCGCCTCGCCAGCCTGGACGCCTGAGCCCGGGCTCTGCTCTCATGCCCACCTGGGCCAGGCGCCACCTACGACGCTGTTCACTTCAGGGGTATTTCCAGCCGACAGAGGCCAAGACGAAAGTCGGAGATCAGTGACGTCAGAACAAAGACGTGGGTAAGCGGAGTCCAGCGATGGGCCTGGCCACAGGGGGAGGCCCCAGGGTCCCCGCCCCCGGGCCTTTTCCAACTCTCTCCTGGTTTTCCCCATCTGGTGACCAAGGACTCAGCAGCAATTGCTTTTGTATCATTTGTCCCCACGTTCAGATTGTAAGATCCTCACAAAGGTCAAAACTCTGCCATCTGTGAACGGCCCGATGTGACTGCCAACAGACTCTCGAGCTGCCAAGCCCGGGCTCATCACGGTTCACCCAGCATCTCTGCAGCAGGTCCACCAGACAAGGGACACAATCATAGCACAGAGCGCGACCGCCGGGAGCCGGGGTCTCCCGGTTCACCCACGTGTAATGCAGGGCTGCGGGATGCGAGCACCGCGAAGGGGGTCCCACACACGGGGCTGCGAGGGGACTTCTCTGGACAGCCACCCTCCGCGGACAGCGCCCCTCCGCGGAAAACCAGCCTCTCTCTCTAAGACTATCCACTGGAGAACCAAAATCACCATTTTCATGTTATACCAAAATGGGAAACGGTACCTTTTGCTAACTAAGCAAGTACCTTTCTCAGTCTATCACGCAGAGTCATCGCTCTACTTCTAATTTCAAATAGACAGAAGGAAGGCCTTGACTAAATGGGGATCACCCACAGTCTATCGGTGTCCTTAAACAGAGGAAAGGAGCCCCGCTAAGTAAACTGGGGACCCCCTGACCTCGGGTCCTGGCTCCCTGTAACAGCCGTGGGCCTGAGACAAATCGGTTCCAGGCCTACAGGGCGCATCGGACATGCCGGCCAAGGAACCGTCAGGCCAGCAAGGGGAGGGGTGGACGGCTCGCCCGGCCTGAAGGGTCGCCCGGCCTGAGGGGTCCAGGTGCACACGGAGCAGAAGGAGACAGGCGAACATTCCCGGGGATGAGGAATCGGATTTGAACACAGGATAGATCAGGGACGGGAGAACAAGATGAGACGGCTCCTGATTTCCCTGCCGGGTGTGACAGAGACCAGCAGAAACACCATGGCTTCCTGAGGTGATGGGGGACTTAAACAGGATGGGGGACAAAGTTTCATTAGCTGTGCGTCTCCTGGAGGGACGTTAAGGTATTCCCCCGGCTCCTTGGAGTGGGGGCGCTTACAGAACCAGGGAAATGGGTCAGGGTGCCTTTAACAGGGTCCGCGCGGGAGCCGGTGAGGACCTGGAATGCCGGTCCACGCCGGGGACGCGTGGGGATGTTTCAATGCCAGTGAAGTTCGGAAAGTGATGCAACAGCGTTGATTTATCCCGACGCAGACCATACCGCCGTGTAATTAAGGCCGTGTCACGTGATTCATTTTCACAGAGATAAGACAGTCGTCCCCCTGAAAGCACGTGTGTGTGTGTGTGTGTGTGTGTGTGTGTGTGTGTGTGTGTGTGTGTGTTGGGGGGCGGGATCGCCCTAGCCCCGCCCGGGCCCCGCCCCACTCACCTTGACCACCTCCCCGCCATCCACCTTCATGAGCTGGCGCAGGTTCTGCTGCAGCAGGCTGGTGTTGGAGCGCCACTTGAGGAGGCCCAGCAGGTCCACTGAAACAGAAGCCAGGTCAGTCCCCGGCCAGGGCCCCCCTCCGCTCGCACCGCGAGGCCCTCTGCGCGCGTCTCAAACCGCGAAGTCAAGCCCGCTGGGAAACCTGCCGGCTAAACGTGCCGCTGCTTCCTGCCCCCGTGTAGCTGGGCTCAGGATTCCCAGCTCATTCGCCGAGAAGTGACGTCCACGGGACAGCTTCGAAAAGTGACCGGGGCCCGCGGGACAGCCTGGGCTCTCACCCCCAGGAGGCCCGGGAGGGGCCACACCCCACTGTGCGTCCCGGCCTCTCCTCCCGAGTCTCCGAATAAGACTAGTTTTCCATAAAATCACGTAAGAGAGCTCACATCAATTCAGGGCCGGAGGCTGCGAGGTGACAGGACTGAGAGGTGAGGGGCCCCCGGCCCAGAGACGCTGCTGCGCTGAGCTCCTGCCCCCACGCAGGCCTGGCCGGCCCTGGCTGGTCCCCATGGCTGTGCTTCTGTTTTCTAGTTGCCAAATCGCCAACGGAATGTGTCGGGTCCTTACAGACTGAAGGTGGATGCCCGATGCCCTGGCAGGCAGGGGGCAGACTCCAGGGCACTGAGGAAGGTGAGGTGTCCACGCAGTTTCGCTTGAAGTTATTTCACTGCCCATCACGTGACAACACACAACTAGCACAGGGCACCGAACCGACTACCGATGCCCACTGTCGCTGTGAGAAAAACCCTAGGAAACGCTGAGAAGACCACTATAACTTGGGAATAGGTGAAGTGTCAGGGCACACAGACACCAATGGGAACTGAAGGATAAAACCACACCATGGGCATACACGTGATGAGCCCCAAACACACATCTTCATACACGTGACCTCACCCCATGTACAGCTGACGGAGTTAAAAGGGCGACGTGAAAGGGCTCAGCATCCCAAATAGTGGTGGACATGCCACGCGCGGCCTCAACACGTCGCCCGGGACAGTCCCTTCCCCGCGAGCTCCTGGGACACCTCCAGCCCCAGGGTCACTCCCTCCCTGGGACCGAGCGAGAGGGGCCCCTGGTCCCCCCCACAACAGCTGCTGGGCAACATGGAGAGACAGAGGTGCTGCTGCTCACTATGGGGAAGGGGCCCCTTTCGGCTTTCATGTCCCCCAGCGAACCGTTCCTCCTTTGGGGATGGTGGCATGTCAGGCGTGTACACGACGGGCTGCCCGACATCGACCGCGGGCGCCCCGGTTCCCATTTGAGAGCCATTTTCCTGAACCGGTGATTTGTTCCTGGGGAGCTCCATTCCTTAAGGAGAAGCCGGGGCTGAATTATTCATGGAGGTTTGTATTCCACATCTCGGCTCTCAGCGCTACGCTGGGTGCTGCGGGAGCACAGAATTACGCAGGGCCTGGATGCGGCGGCGGCCGGGGAGTGACCGCGGTGGCCGGGACAGGGAGGGCGGGGCGGGCTCTCCTTTCTGGAAACAGCCTCCCCTCCCCCCGAGAGCTGTTATTCCGTATGATTTGCCTGGTTGTGCCTTCTCCCCAACGTCCAGGGCAGAGGAAACCCCGGCTGCCATCACAGCCTCAGTCCCGCTCACTCTGCAGGGATGGGAGCCGCCTTATCCACTGTCCCTTAACGTGCCACAGGTGACTCCTGGGGACGGAAACCTCCCTAAACCCCGGACGGGCAGGAGGTAGCCTTTCCCATCACGTCACTCTGGATTGTAAATGAAACATGTTAACGTGCCCCATGAATGGCCCACGTGTTCAACTCCTGGTCCCCTCTCTGATGGCCCGCCGTCCTTGGTCGTCATTGTGGGGGTCGTGCTGTGTTCTCGGGCTGTGCCGCTTCCTTCCTGCACCGCCCCTGTGAGTCTGGTCACCTGGCACCCATAAGGTGGCGCAGCCCGGCCGGCCCAGCCTGGGGTCCCCGGACACCGTCTGAGGCTGGGTCACAGCCACGCTTTGACGTGTGTCAATCAGCAAGGGGCGCCTGACCTCCCTGTTGGGGGGACTAGAAATGGCATCAAAACCAGCTTTTAAAAATAAAAGAAAGTGGTCATTTTCTCAAAGGCCAGCTGGGGGCGGGGGACCCACAGAGGGTAGGTGCCTTGCATCCTCCAGCGTCCTCACAAAGCCCTTGGAGGCAGACATTGTAACAAGGAACATCGTAACGCAGCAAACAAGGGTCAAGGTCATTCCCAGGGTTAGCGTCGGTCCAGGGGCCAGCCCCAGGTTGTCGGTCTGACTCCCGATCCTGTGGATTTCACCTTTATGCCAGGCCCCCTCCCTTTGGCCAAAAAAAGGCTTTCTGAATGTAAATCCATTGCTTTATCTCTCTTTAAGGTTAATCTCGGATCAAATGCAGAGTGTGGGTTTTAAATCCGCGGGAGGTCACCCCCTCTTCTCGTCCCGCGACATCCACAGGGACCACTACTGAGGAGAGGGGGGATCACGGGCGGCCAACCTGAAGCAGGTCGGCGGAGGGCGTCGGTCTCCTGGGAAGCGCGCCCGCCCACACTCACCGTTCTGCGTGAGCTTCGTGGAGCAGACGAGGGTGCCGATCTGGAAGGAGTCTTTGCTGATGGTGCAGCTGCCCAGGCTCTGCATGCCCTTGCCCGTGGCCGAGTGGCCCTTCTCCTCCAGCTCCGCCTTCGTGGAGGGCAGGCTCAGGTACGTGGCCACGTCTTCCAGCTTCTTCGCTTCGGCCTGCGGGTCGGGGTGATTCATGCCTCCATCAGCACCCCACAGTTTTTCTTTTCTCTCCCTCGTTATCCCTCATCTTTTTAACCGTCCTGGTATTTGCTCTTCATCATCGGCTAAACTGTTTATCCCAGTGATTTCTCTAATTCCTGCAGAGTAATCCACGTTAACAAGAGCGCTTCTTTACACAGCACCTGCTGTGTTCCTGTACACCATCTCCTCTCGGGAGGAGCAGCGAGCAGGCGGGTCAAGGGATGTGTGCGTTTGCATAATTACAGGACCCTGGACAGCAGCTTTCCCTCCCCCACCCCACCCCCAAAGTGAGCTGTCACTCAGGCCAGGTGGCCCCTGAGGGAATGGAGCAGCAGCAGCAGCAGCCCCGCCCATCCCCCCTGGCTACCTTATCCTGTCCCCTGCCTATATGTTATCCCGTGCCCCCCCCACGCCTATACGTTATCCCACACCCCCCTATACCTTATCCCACCCCCGCCTACCTTATCCCGCCCCCGCCCCCCCCCGCCTACCTTATCCCTCCCCCGCCCCCCCCCACCTACCTTATCCCGCCCCCACCCCCCCCAACCCCGCCTACCTTATCCCGCCCCCGCCCCCCGGCCTGCCTTATAGACGATGAGGTCGTGCTCGCCGTCTCTCAGCGTCGTCCCGTCGTATCGCATCAGCTTCACAAAGGCCAGCGCAAATATTTTCTCCGATTTGTCCTTGGCTGCGAAGAAATCGATAACCATCTCCCATGGCTGCCGTGGCCACGTAACGTCCGAAACATCAGATGCCACCAGGGCCGCCTTCACGGACAACCTGACAGAACTGCACGGCAGACTGGAAGGAAACTAAGCGGAGAGGCAGACCAGGTCACCAGCAGGGAGAGAGACGCTTCTCCGAAAGGGACCGGCGGTGCTCGAGTCAACCTGGGAGTTCCGCGCGATTCCCATCAGCATCTCAGGGAGGCGCCTGCTGGGGGAACCAGAAGCTGACTCGAGAGGGAAGGGCCCAGGCCACCAGGAGGATGCGGAAGAAGAGCCTGCGAGACCGGAAACCAGGAGTGACACTGGTCAAGTGATACTAATGAGACTGCGTGCTCGTGACACACGGAGACACACACCCAAGGGAACGGGCAAGGTCTGGAGACACAAGGCCTTGGTCAACGGCAGCCGGAGAGGCAAACCATTCACCGCGAAGACTGGCTAGCTACGGGAGACACAAGACCGGTCGGTTCCTGCCTGGCCCCGTGCACCGACATTAACCACAGGCAGACTAAGGGCCCGAGGGGGAAGCTCTGTTCTCCTGGGCAGGAACGTGCTTCCGCCCGGCACGGCAGGCGAGACGCGGTCCCCCCCCCCCCCCCCCCCCGCCAGCGAGTTCCCGCTGAGGTCCCGCGTGCGCAGCCGCGACCAGCCGTCTAAAACAGCGAGCGAGTGGCCTGGTCACCCTCTGCCCTCGCCTGCCTTGTCGTTCTTCATGGTTTAGGGGCTGATCGGTGCCCCCCACGTCGGTAAGTGGGAGCCCTAACCCAGAGGTGCCTGTAGGAGACGAGCCGGCGAGAAGGCGTGAAGGCTCAGGGAGGCCCTGAGGCCGCGGCTCTGACCCCATCGAGCCTGGCCCTGGTAAGAGGAAGAGACAGCAGGCTCTCCCCCTCCACGTGCGTTCACCCAGAGAAGCTGCCATCTGCCCCCTGGAGGGGCCTCACCCCAATGGGGCGGTGCTGGCACCCGGGTCGCAGGTATCCAGCCTCCAGAACCGCGAGAGTCACGTCTGTTCGCTACGCCCCAGTCTATGGCATCTGGTTAGGGCTGCCCGAGCTGACTCAAACAAATAGTGCTTGTCCCCACATGACCAGGCGTGTGTGTGCGTGTGTGCAAGCGTGCGTGCACGTGTGCGTGCGTGCGTGCATGTGCACACGTGCGGGTGTGTTGTTGGTGGCGAGTTTCTCCCACTGGACCACGAGTGGCAGGGAAGTGTGTGCTTTCTCTCTGCTGCTTCCCCGGGACAGGAGATGGTGCTCGCCGAGTATAACATGCGCAACCAAGGCCTGTTCTACTCGGGAGACGCCGACAGACGAGCTCTTCCAGATACACGGGAAGTAAAACATGGTGCCCTGAAGGGGTGACGGTGGGACAGGGACGGTCCCCTGCCCGGCTGGAGAAGGCCTCCCAGGGAGGATGAAGGGCCTACGGGCCAAGATGTGAATCCTGCAGGAAGCACGATGGCCAGTGCAGGGTCCTCAAGGGGGACTGGGTCTGGCTGGTCGGGGGACAGACAGCCAGGGTGGCTGGTGAGGAGTGGACAGTGAGGGCCCCACGCAGGCAGGGGCCAGGTCAGCTGGGGACGCAGGAGGAGTCTGGGCGAAGAAAAGGATTCACGTGAATTCCTCAGGCTGCGGCCTGAGTGCAACATGGAAACATGGAGGTTGGGAGCTAGAAAGTATCTTGAAAGGGATGTATCCCAGACTCTCTTTTTAGAGATGAAAGGCCAGAGGTCAGAGGGGAGAGGAGCAGACTCCACCCACCCTGAGTCAGGAGCTGAGATAACACATCTCATTAGCCTTTGCATTCTGGTGTCCATCAGTATCTGGCACATAGTAGGTGCTCAATAAATGCTGATTAGATGAATGAATAAACGATGGACTAACCAGAGCCAAATAGCAACAGGACCACGATTGAAATTTCTTTTGAGAGCCAGATTTTTTAAACTTAAACTTCTCCTAACGCCACTTCTTCAAAATAGACTCGCCCAGGCCGAAAACCGACTTCTGCGCACGGGCCAAGAAGTTTCAATCGCCCTGTACGTGCGCGCCCGCACGTGGTATTTTGTGGAAGAGCCACACTCAAGGGGCCAAAGAGCCGCATGTGGCTCACCAGCCGCGGTTTGCCGACACCACCGGACTAACCAAATATAACAAAAGTAAAAGAGACGTACCCTAGGAATCGAAAAAAAGCCCTTTGTTAAAGGGCACTCTAGACAACATGAAATATCTTAATTAACGTTCAGGTGAAAAGATCAGATTCTTCCCAGTGGGAGCTGATGTGAAAAAAAACAAAGCACGTCTCTGTGAAAGCAGCATGAGATGGCAAACACACGCGGCCATCTCTGTCGGCTGAGGGCTTCCCCTGATCTTACTGTCGGGTGGCACAGAATAAAAATGTATACTTCCCTTAGTAACACTGTACATCTTCCCAGCAAGGGAACCACTGCACTTGTTACATGCTCGTTAGCAGCTCTTACGGGGTGGATTCCAATTTGACAAAGTGTCAGGGGCCACAGAGGGCCACGTGCTGCAGAAGCAGGCCCGATGGCCCCACCTACAAGGCCCCCTACAAGCAGGGGACCTTAGCTCCTCGCAGGCTGGGCCCCCAAGCCACACATCTGCTGGCGCCCCTGTAACACTCGAGCTGCTGGCTCTGGAATTGCTAACGAGTAGCTGGAGCGTGTCAGATAGTTACATCAGCAACAAACTTCCCAACGCCGAGGGCGGATCCCAGCCTGAGAGACCCCATCGCCTGCTCCCTTTAAGGGGAAAGCAGCTCACGTGTTGCTGGGAGGGGGAGCGTGCAATGTGGCCTCCGGTTTTCCCACTTCTGACCCAGAGTGCCTGCAGATGGGGCCGCAGGGGAGGCCTCAGGGCCACCATCGTTCCAGCAGCTGACAGCTTGGGGTTTCCTCGGCAACACGCTTTGGATGCTCGACACGTTCCCCAGCCCCCACACGCTGTGGCAGGGGAGACTTCATTAATTACACAAATGTGTCATACTCTGCCGGGTGATAGTATCGTGCCTATAATGAGTACTTAAAACAGACAAGAAAACAAGGATTCTGAAAATTAAAATGCTACAGAAGATACCCCTCCGTCCTAGTGTGATTTGTTAATTAGAGAGAATGAACTCGCTGTAAGGGGGAGCGTGCTCACATTTTGAGATGAGACCTGGGTGGATTCGAGAACCGTGCCCCGGCCCCCCAGCGCCCCTCCCCACCTGCGCCCCTGCAGCCCACTTGGCTGCATGCTGGCCAACTCCCACCCCTGCTATTCCCCGCATGCTGGGAGCCAGCCCCCACAGCCTTCGCTGAGAACAGCCCCCAGGCATGTACCCCCCCCTCTGTCCACCCCACTCCTCTGCTCACAGGATTCCCCAAGATGCCCTTCTCTACTAGGCTCTTACAAGCTGACCTTGGCCCTCAACTCAAACCTCGGTTCTGCAGGAGAACGCGCTCCGTGAGTTGTGTATACAGCAGGTGCCAAATAAAGACAGGTGATGAAAGTGGCCTGGCTACTCCCAGAGGCGTGGGCACATCATGCTCAAGCTCACGGGCCGGGTCTGGACCGGAGGCCTTCCCGGACTAACAAGGCGACTTTGGGCCCCCGTGGAGGGGACTGAGCCTCGGTTCCCTCATCTGTCCTGTGGGGTTTCGATCATATGGAACGCACGTGGGATTGCTGTGAGGACTAATTACATGACACAGAAACCTCCGTGCCAGCAGCACGGTAAGAGCACAGCGAATGTTAGTAAACATCCATTCACGGCTGTGCTTACCCAGGGCCGGCCGGCGGGAGGGCCGCACACAATTAGCAGAGCCGGGCCGGGGGCCTGGACATGGCCCTACAGCAGGCTGCTATGCTGGGCAGGGTTCCCCAACCTGCCCAGCCTTCACCCCTGCTTCTCCCGCTGGACTTGAACCCTGACCCTTTACCTGGACCCAGCTCTGCTTAAACACCGGGGCCACCCCGACAGGCCTCAAGGGGTTCAAGGCCACACACAGAGCAGGAAGAGCCGGGTGTTGAAATCTCCTCCCACCTCAGTGACTTTTCTGATGGAGGGACCAGCATTACAAGCGAAAATGGAGGAGAGGGATTTCAAAAGAACAGCAAGGAGCAGCACCTCCTCAGAAACATTCAAGAAGAAAATGAAGATCTCCTATGACGGGCTCAAGGAAAGTGTCATTAACGTGCCCCAGGACAGGAGCTGAAGACTGCAGACCTCATTGTGTTTTGGGAACCAAGTTCCAGAACTTTCCAGGACTATCCAGAACTTTCCAGAATAATCCAGAACAAGGGCCACCTCCTGGGCCTGCCCCCTAGTTTTCCACCGACCGACCGACCTGGGATAGCACAGTGGTTACTCACAGTCCTGCGAGGATCGGTGGCGGAAGGTGAAGCGGAGGTGACTGCGGTTGACGTCCTCGATGGGGATGGCCACCTTGCGGAAGTGAAAAGGGAAGGTGAAGCACCGCGGGCGCCGTCTCCTCGCAGGGGCAGCGCTGTCCCCGGGAGCGCCCGGGAGGGATGCCCAACCCCCGGGGTGTTTTCCGAAGGAGGGGCCTTTGGAACACACGGTACCCCTGTAAAGGTGCCCGGGACTCTGGGAGAGCCCTCAAGGTTCTCTAAAGGCTCTGACGCTACTGCTAAGGTTCTGTGTTTAAAAGACTTGTCTGTCCTTAGCCTGACCCCAGGCGCCTGGATTCCCGCAGCTGCAGGGAACTGCCCCGGGCAGGATGAGAGCTGTCCTGCTGTGGCTTACAGTGAAAGTAAAGAGAGCGAATGCCCACGGCCCTCGCCCGAGACTGCCCTCACCCCCCCCCATCGCACATCTGCACCCGCCGCCGCCGCGGGCACCCTAAAAGGCAGGGCGACGCCAGGGGAGGGACCGTCTCCCTTGCCACAGCCTCTCCACAGCCTCTTTTTCTCCATTTGCGTAGGGACAGCTGTTTATACACAAACCAGGCCCGGGAAGAGAAACACAATAGCTGTCTTTAAGGGACTCTCTCATCTGTCTCCATGAAAGTTCTACTTTCCAGTTAGGGGAAATGTATTCCAGGAAATGCCCGTGTGGCTCCTTAGCGACCTTGCATGACCTGGTGGGAGGCTCAGGGTGCCCTTCGCGGGCGGCCCCTGGGTGGGAGGAGGGGACTCCCCTTGGCTGCAAATGAGCATTTCATCACAAACCTCGCGGGTCGAAAGGGCATGTCCACAGTACCTTCACGGTCTCGAACCAGCGCGGCTGCTTGACCTGGTAGTAAATCACGGACTTGTACTCGGAAATGGCCCCGTCGCCGGCCCCCGGGAAGATCACGTGCTGAGAAGAGGGCACAGGACTCCCATCAGGCATCCCTCTCCCCACCTCCCGCCCCGCCCGAGGGAGGAGAGCGCGCCCAGGGAGTGCCAATCACCCGTTGCCGATGGCGCGCTCCCAGCGATGCAGGGCACATCCATCTGATGCCCGCGGCCAGCATCAACCCCGCTCCCAGACCTGTAGGGGCCTGCCACCTGGGATTGCTGTCCCCCACCCTTCTCACCCTCACCCCTAATGATCCATAGGAGGGCTGCAGGAAGCCGCTGAGTCCCTCAGTAGGTCCCTCGAATAAAGGGCTACAGACAACATTTAGGAGGTGGGAACACTCCCTGCCGGTCATCCCCAGCGTGAACACTGACCACTCGGCAGTACCCGCTGGGACAGGGCACAGAGCCACCCGGAGAGAAAGGGTGCCCCTCCTCCTGGCTGAGCTGGGCCCCACGTGCACTTCAGGGCACTGCCCTCAGCCACGGTCCACAGAGCCAGCTTGGCAGGGACGGGGACACCTGCCTTGGCTCGGCCTCCGGTCACCAGAGGAGGCCACAGCCTCTGGGCACTTCCCAGGACCCCGAGTCCTGCAGCTGCTGTGGCCTCTCAGGAGCCGGCCTTGGTCCCACCACCTCCTGGATGACTCCACGCTGTTACAGGTCAGAGGTCCAAGTTCAAACCCAGCTCCACCTCTCGCCCGCACGCTGACCTGAACAAGTGAATTGCTTTCTCTGGACCCCAGTTCCCTCGTGTCTCCAATGGAGCTAACCATGGCATCTGAACTTCCAGGCCGCTGCCGGGACCCCGGGGAACCCGCGTCTGGGCAAGCAGGAGAAGGGAAGGCAGACCCAGGCCCCGCCCCAAAAGCAGAAGCAGGTCTTCCCTAGTCTGTGCAGAGCTGAGGTCAGAGGTGAACACATGGAGAGCAACACCAAACGCTGCCGATTAGCTTTGCCACAGTCAGTACCTCCAGGCGCTTGCCGTCTTCATCGTAAACGGACACCGTAACCTCGACGTTCTTGGCCGTGGTTTTGCTTCCTTTATCGAAATCTCCTTGGACTAATGTCACGTAGATGTCATTTCGAACATCACCTGGGGGGTAGAGGGAAATTATACCTTGAAAACCAATCAATCCATCATCCATTGTGTAACCGGGAATTTTGCAGAAGGGTCTAACTCCTTACCCCTCCAGGCAGAGCGCTATAGATACTGCATTAGAGGGTTACCAAATACCTTCCACGGAAGAGTCTCCGCCTATCGAGGCATGACAGGGCGATTTTCATCATCGAGGTAAGACGTGCGAGAAAGAGGAAACTTTTTCCCAGGGCCCCTAATTATCTGCCTGGGGCTTGTCTTGCCCTGGGAAGAGGCTCCCCACACCTCTGGGGGGCCCACGCCCCGAGCAGCCCAAATGCTGTCAGCGTCTGCAAGGACTCAGCCGCTCTGTGTCCATGGCGGCCTAGGTCCCTGTCACCACCTGTGTCCCTGTCACCACCCATCAGACCACTGGCTGTGGTCATCATCTCAGCGCCAAAGCACATCACTGCCATCAACCAAGGACCGCGGGCAAGGTGGCCTCTGTGCGCTTTACTACGGAGCTGAACAAAAAGACGACGAAGAATTCAAACCACAAGCCCTGTCCGAGTCGCCTAGGATCAGGGACCAGGGATGCGTCAGGAGAGAAGCCTTCTTCTGCCTGGTTCTCCCTCCTTCCTGGGGGGCAGCTGCCCTGCCGGGAGCCTGAAGGGGACCCCAGGGAGCAGGAGAACAAAACAGCCCTGTGGGTTTTTAGTAAGGGAGAGGGAGACAGAAGCATCAATGATGAGAGAGAATCATGGACCGGCTGCCTCCTGCACGCCCCACACTGGGGATGGAGCCCGCAACCCGGGCCTGTGCCCTGACCGGGAATGGAACCTTGACTTCCTGGTTCACAGGTGGACACTCAACCCCTGAGGCCGGGGATGTCTTATATTTTTATTTTTATTCAGGTGTAGTTGGCATACAATACAGAACTATGCATTCTACAGTGAGATGGGACTTAAATTGTGCAAAAAAAAAAAAGCAACTAATGAGCTCAAGACATGCCTCGCTCTGAGCACATAGGAAGCCCTGGTAACAGCCCGACAGGGAAAACTTAGCGAAGCTTCGTTAGCAGCGTGATGCAGCGGAAGCATCGCACCAGGGGCTGCTCCTGGCTGTCCGGCAGCCACACCCCCGGGTGCCCCACCCCGCCCCCACGGGGGACACGGGAACAGTTTCGTTCCGAGTAGCAAACAGCCCGCTCTGGGCCAAGAACGAGAATCCCTTCAGAAGTCTCTTGTTTTCCTTGTTGGCGGAGTTTTCTGCTCTATTCTGCTCTTAATGTTCCCAAGGAGTAAATTAAGCTTCCATTTAAAAGTCATTACGACAAGAATCCCAGCGGTCGCTAGGGCAGCCGCAGCAGCTGCTGGGGACGGGAGCAGCGCCCCAGGACCCTGACCCTGAGCGTCGTGAGGAATGATGGGGCGCAGGGCGGGGCTGGAGGCACAGCTGCGGCCCCAGGACCTGCGACAGTCATTTAGCCACCCACGGCTAACCGTCTCGTCCGTGAGTCAGGGTGGGCGGTGGGGTCCCTCAGCCTGAAAGGTCTATCGAGGCACAAAATAACCCTGAAGGGTGCCCACGGCCCACAGAGGCCCCATCAGCCAGAGGACCGCCACGGCTGGGAGGTGGTTAGACGCCAAGTGCCCTCTCCCGCTGGCCCGGAGACGCCCACTGCGGGGCCCCCAGAGGCAGACCCACAGACGGGCGCTCACAGGAGGCCGTGGCATGTGCCTCTGGCTCCAGGGCATCCTCTGAGGGAGGGAGGCCGTGGAAGGAGGCTTGGGCCTCACCAAGAGGCTTGCTGCCTGTGCCTCGGTCCTGAGCTGATCTGTGCGTATCCTCGGGGTTCCACATGGCTGCTACGGATACCCGGGGAGCTCAGAGCACCAACCGGTCCAACAGGCGGGGACTATGATTATTCTCATTCTTCAGACGAGGTATCTGCAGCTGAGAGGGGTCGGCTCGTGCCAGGGGCCCCAGAGCCAGGGAGCAACAGGGGTGGGACCGCGAGCCAGGTGCCTGACCAGGTCCTGCATGCTCAGTGCTGGGGACACTGTGGCGAGGAGAAAGGGAGCCACAACCTCCCCCGGGAGCCTGTTACAAAGCCGGAACCTCACAGGGCGTGTTTACCGACACTGTGCGTCCTTCCCTCGGCCCACGGTCTGGTGACTCAATACTGTCATAGCATCAGATATAAGGGGAGCCCAGGGCATCCGGTGAACCCACAGAACCATCATAAAGGAGTCGCCTCAGTCCTAGAGTGACCCCAGCATCATAACCCACCGATTCACCGAGCCTGACAGTGAATGCCACACAGCTCCCCACAGACCCTGCCGGCCTCCCTGCACCCGTAACCGCGGGTGACCCCACCGGATGCGCGAGCTTCCAGGCGGGACTGCGGCAGCAAGGGGACGTGGCTCGGCCAAGGCTGTGCCCGCAGAGCCATGGCACTGCCCCAGCTGCTGACAGAAGGCTCAGGCTTGCCCTGGCCGGTGTGG
The DNA here is from genome assembly GCA_026230045.1 of Corynorhinus townsendii. Classification (NCBI taxonomy): domain Eukaryota; kingdom Metazoa; phylum Chordata; class Mammalia; order Chiroptera; family Vespertilionidae; genus Corynorhinus; species Corynorhinus townsendii. The sequence continues at coordinate 148,213,490 of JAPDVU010000008.1, forward strand.
CACAATGGATAGAGCATCAGCCTGGGGACTGAAGGGTCCCGGGTTTGATTCGGTCAAGGGCACATGCCCGGGTTTCGGACTTGATCCCCAGTGTGGGGTGTGCAGGGGGCAGCTGGTCAATGATTCTCTCTCATCACTGATGTTTCCCTCTCCTCTCCCTCTCCCTCTCCCTTCCTCTCTGAAATCAGTAAAAGGCTCAGGCTCTCGGGCTGGGATGCTGGCAGATGCTTACTTCACCCTCTGGTCCCTGTTCTGGTACCCTGAGCAGGCGCTCCCTCCACCTTCCCTGGTCGCCGTAACCAAGAGCAGCCGCCGCCCTCGGCCTGACCCGCAGCACCTGCCTGCAGAAATGACGCAAAGCCACGCGGAGGTCACCACCACACACGGCCCTCTGCTTGCCGGGGCTCCCGCAGGTCCCTGTCCACGTGGCGCTCAACAGCCGGCTGCGTGACAGCCCGCCCCCACCCCCCCCCATCCGCCACCTCCACACCACAGTCAGCAACGCGTGAGGAAGCCGCTCTTACCAGGCATGATGATCTCGGGGAAGCCCGTCTTCCGAGCCACAGCCGTGGTCCTGTCCACTAAGTGGGGAAACTCCTTCCTGATCTGATGGATGTCTCCAGGGAGCAATTTCAGAGTAACCCACAGACCTAGGGAGACAACAGGCGCGTCCGTTAGGCCGTATCTCGTCCACGTTTAAAAGAAGGCATCACGAGCCAACGTAACGAACGAGCAGCTTCTACCTCCTGACAGAAGGCTGCGAGAGAAAAGGGGATGCGTGAGAAGGAGGGGAAGAGAGGGGCCAGGACGAGGGTGGCTGGCCCGGGAGCCACCTGCGTCTCATTGGCTGGGATACAATCCCCCTTGGCAGGGGCCTCAGGACCAGAGAGGCTTCTGAGCTCACACGCACTGAAGGTAAATGCTGAGGTAGCATTTGGGGGGATGGTTGAAAGGCTTTTGCTTCTCATTCTCCCAAGGGGAACAACCGAGGAGAACCGGGGAGGTAAATTCACAGCTTCACGAGCCCCAAGTTCCAAACTGCTGAGCAGCATCCAAGCTCTGAAGGCAGGCAGCAGAGCGCTGGGCTGGGGACCACCACCGGGCTGGCCCTACAGGCCCGGGACAGCCCCACGGGACAGGGCCAATCCCATCCACGGGACAGGGCCAGCCCCCCCAGGACCGGGACAGCCTCACGGGACCAGGACAGCCCCCCAGGACCGGGACAGCCCCCCAAGGCTGGGACAGCCCCCCCCCTGGGACCGGGACAGCCCCAGAGGACTGAGACAGCCCCCCAGGACCGGCCGGCCCCACATGACAGGGCCAGGCCCATGAGACAGGGCCGGCCCCACAGGACAGGGCCAGGCCCATGAGACAGGGCCGGCCCCACAGGACAGGGCCAGCCCTCCAGGACCAGGACAGCCCCCCAGGACCGGGATAGCCGGTCCACATCTCAATGTCACCACAATGGAGGGAAGTGCTCTGGCCGACACGCAGCTCTTTCCCCAACAGGTAAAACAGACTCTCAAACCCGCTAAGCCCGAGGATGCCCTGGGGAGAAGAGGGCAAACTCACTAAGACCTGCGCGCAGAGCGAACGCCCTGCCCTCCCTCTTGGAAAAGCTGATGGGGAATCGCATCTTGTAGGCAAGGCTCCTGAGCAGAGGTCGACGGGAGGCACACCGAGGGACTAAGGCAGACGCCTGACAAAACCAGAGGCAGGAGACAAAGCAGCTGCCTGGCTATCGGCCTTTCCAGGGACGGAGCCTCGCAGGTCAGAAGGGAGGTTGGCACTGGGGCTGGCACAGCGGGGCCTCTGTCCCTGAGACTGTGGGGCCTGGCCTGCTTGCTCCCAGCTCACGCAGCTACGTGGGACCCCAAGTGCCATATAAAGAGAGGTCGAGGGGCCCAGGGGGTGTGGCTCAGTGGCTGAGCTCTGTCCCAGGCACCCAGGAGTTGCCAGTTTGACCCCCCGGTCAGGGCACATGTCTGGGTTATAGGCTCGATCTCCAGCATGAGGCGGGCGGGAGGTAGCGGATTGATGTTTCTCTCTCATGGATGTTTCTCTTTCTCTCACTCTCTCCCTTTCTCTCTCTCTCTCTCAGAATAAACACATATCCTCGGTGAGGATTAAAGAGAAAAGGAGCTGGAATACGTTCTATGTAACGCAACAGGAGCAGATGTCCGGCGGGGGGTAGGGGGGTGGGAGGCGCGCTCTGTCCACATGAATCGCCCAGCACCTCTGCGGTCAGGTTCAGAACAATCTCAACTGAATATGTAAGACGTGGTCAACGGGACAAAGACACACGTTGATGTACAAACTAAAATAGGCTGGAGCCCAGAGAGGTGCACAGAGGAGGCAGGCACGAGCGAGAACTGAAGGGGGGCGAGCGGGGGAGACTCGGGTCCCTGGTGGAGATCACTCCCCTTCCCCAGCCCCCAGCGCCCACGCTTCTGAGCCGAGACTCGATGGGCAAGCGACAGGCAGGCCCGGTCACTTCTGACGACACACAGAGCTACGGGGCCAGCCCAGCAGGCAGCAGCTACTTCTGTGCGGTGCTCCCGAGCCACGGCCCTCTCCACTCCCCCAGAATGCGTTGGGGCAGGGAAGCACTGACAAATGCTCACTTCCACGGTGAGGCCAACCTGGCCCCGGGGTCTTCTGATTCAGAGGCCCCGGTTCTCCTTGAAATATCAGGGAATGCGCTCCTCTCTCGGCTCTCCCTGTGACCTGGGACGCCCCCTTGCCCTTGGGCTCATGGAACTGGGCCCCGGTACCAGCTCCAAGGCCTGCGGGGTCCCAGGTTTGGGCCACAGTTCCAGTGAGACTGACAGAGGCAGGCTGGGGTCCTCTCTCCTAGAAATGGCCTGCTGGCCGGCACCCTCGTCCTGTGACTGAAATAGTACACGTGCATCAACAAGGAGGACCCTAACAGCAGGAGGGCCAGGGCAGCCAGGGGCCTGGCACCCAAGCTGACAGGGGCTCCAGAGGAAAGAGCCGCCATTGGGCCTCCCCATGGTTTCCAAAGGGCTGTGAGGAGATGACTCCTGGTCAGCTAAACACGGCTCTCATTGGTGATGGTGGTAGTGATGATGGCGATGATGAGGATGGTGATGATGGTGAGGAGGAAGAGGAGGGAGTGGTGACGATGACGGTGGCTCCGTGGTTGAGCCTGCACCCACGAACCAGGAAGTCACGGTTCGATTCCCGGTCAAAGCACATGCCTGGGGTGCAGGCTCGATCCCCAGGAGGGGGTCTGCGGGAGGCAGCCGATCGATGATGTTTGTCTTTCACCCATGCTTCTAGCTTTCTCTCCCTAGCCCTTCCTCTACCTCTAAAAATCAATACAAACGTATTTTTAAAAACTACAGGTGCTGGGCCCACCCCAGAGACTGACTTAAACAAAAAAAAGAGGCTCTGTCTGGAGAGGTTACATTTCATGACATTGGGGCTGGAGTTGTTTCATGGATGTTCGCCAGGGCGGTGGTAGTTCACACCGAGAGAGAGCCAAGGTCCCTCTACTGCAGAGGGTGGGCTCCTCGGACTCAACTCACACTCTCCCTTAGAGCAACGTGACGTGAGACAAGGGGACTGTCCCTTAGAAGTTTCTGACACAGCGCGCTAGATGATGCATCAGGGTTGCTCGCCGGAGCGCTAGGAGTTCACGGGAAGTCTACATCTCATCAGGGACTGAGGGGTGGACTTCCTACAGGGGCCAGAAGCAGCCTCAAGTCGGAGGGCTCTGAAGGTGCCTTCCCCTTGACTGGGCAGGGCCTGGGTAAACAGTTGATTTCCGGGGGCCTCCCGTCCACCGAGTGCCAGCTGTCACCAGCCGAGGCGATTGATTCATTGCCTCTGCCAACAGAAGGGCAGCTGCTGGGGAGCTTGTCAGCGTGGGATTAAAAATGATGAGTGTTAGACGGGCGGCAGGAAGGAGAAATCCCTCCATCACAAAACTGAAGGGGAAGGAGGGCAAATGAGCCCACGATCTCTGGGGGGGAGGGGGGCGGGGGAGCCAGGGGGGCAGCGAGCGGGGAGGGGGCGTCTCAGAAAACAAAGTGGCAGCCATTAGGACGACACCGGCAAGGAACGCTGCGACACGAGCATGTGTGGAGGTGGGTTATGTCGCGCGTCTCATGTTTCTCTCAACAGCAAGTGAAATAACAGCTGAGACAGTTACTGTATACTCACTCCCGTGAGGCCATTCCAGTGCTTTTAAAAACGATTAGGATGAAGGGAGCGGCTGGGTAAGACTGAGGAAGGCAAACAAATGAGTCGCTTCTAGTCTCATCAACTCTAATTTCCAAAGGTTTAATTGTCTCCCACTCTGTCGAACCCTCACATCAAGGAGGTTGGCTCTTGCAGTGCTTACAAGGGTGATCAGCAAGAAAACCTTCATAATGCTGCACATCAGGCAAATGACTACAGATGTTATCCGGCTGCCATCATCACCATCATCAATATCGTCATCACCATCATCATCACCACCATCACCATCATCACCCCCATCATCCTTACCATGATCATCATCATCACCACCACCATCAACATCACCATCCTCTTCTTCCTCCTCATCACTGTCACCACCATCATCACCATTCTCCTCCCCCTCCTTACCATCATCACCACCATCATCATCTCCATCATCCTTACCATGATCATCACCATCATCACCCCCATCATCCTTACCATGATCATCATCATCATCACCACCATCAACATCACCATCCTCTTCTTCCTCCTCATCACTGTCACCACCATCATCACCATTCTCCTCCCCCTCCTTACCATCATCAGCACCATCACCATCATCACCATTCTCCTCCCCCTCCTTCTCCTTACCATCATCACCACCATCACTATCATCACCATTCTCCTCCTCCTCCTTCTCCTTACCATCATCACCACCATCATCATCTCCATCATCCTTACCATGATCATCACCATCATCATCTCCATCATCCTTACCATGATCATCACCATCATCATCTCCATCATCCTTACCATGATGATCATCATCACCACTATCAACATCACCATCCTCTTCTTCCTCCTCATCATCGTCACCACCATCATCACCATTCTCCTCCTCCTCCTTACCATCATCACCACCATCACCATCATCACCATTCTCCTCCCCCTCCTTCTCCTTACAATCATCACCACCATCACTATCATCACCATTCTCCTCCCCCTCCTTCTCCTTACAATCATCACCACCATCACTATCATCACCATTCTCCTCCTCCTCCTTCTCCTTACCATCACCACCACCACCACCATCACTACCACCATCAACATCACCATCACTATCATCACATCCTCTTTTTCCTCCTCCGCATCACCATTACCACCATCGCTATCATCCCTTCTCCTCCTCCTCCCCTCACCATGATCACCACCATCGTCATTACCACCCTCTTCTTCCTCATCATCATCACCACCATCACAAGTGTCATCATCTCCATCATCATCTTCATTGTCATCACCATCACCATCGTCATGATCATCATCAAACTAAAATGCCAACCACACGGCGCTCTCCCGACTCAAGCAGCGGACATTTATAGGAACAGAACGGCAGGACACGTACCTTGGCCCTTGTGGTTGACTTCTTTGGCAGCAATGACTTTGTTTATAACAGTCTGAAGGAAGTCATTCTCCCCTGCCACCCTGGGTGAAAAACGGGATGACATGTTCAGCGGCTTGTGTCGAATGGCGTCGTCCAACGCGAGCCTGGAGGGCACGGGACGACCAAGACCACAGGAGACAAAGGGGCACAGAGACCCAGAGGTCACGGTAACAAGGGAACACAAGAGATCATCGTCACCAGGTGCGAGAGAGCCATCATGAGTCAACGCACGACAAAGGACAGGATAGGTGACAAGAGAGACAGGGAAGAGCATTGATCAGGAAAATGCTGAACCACACGAGAGAAGTAAAGCCAGCGAGGCCGACCCTCTCCCCAGGAAATAAGCGGGCACCAGACCCACACCCCCTTCTCCAGGGCAATGAAAAAGGGGACTAGTCTGGAAGTAAGCAGTTGGATGGCATTTAATCCCCAGGAAATGTCTGGGCAGTTCTTCCATGTCAATCATTCTGAAGCCTCGCGTAGGTCAAGGGGGCAGGTGGTTTGAAGGGAAAACGCAAAATCAAGATTTTTTTTTTTTTAAAGGATCCCTGCCACCTAACTTCTTAGGCGGCTTGGGTGGTCCCCACCTGGGTGGTGCTCCAAAAGGCCGTGTACTCAGTGTGAAAAGAACGGCACCGTCTTGGAGAAGCCAACGACCATCCCGGAAAGTGAAATCGTGGCGCACTTATGAATGTGAGCCCTTGCCGGCCGGGCTCAGCGGTTAGTGTCGGCCTGTGTACCAAAAGGTCGAGGGTTCCATTCCCGGTCAAGGGTTCACACCTTGACTGTGGGTTTGATCCCCGGCCCTGGTCGAGGTGTGTGGGGGTGGCAACCAATCGATGTCTCTCTCTCATGCACATCAATGTTTCTCTCTCCGCCCCCTCCTCCCTCTCTTCTAATCTCTCTCAAAATCGATGGGAGAAACATCCTCGGGTGAGGATAAAATAATAGTAAGTAGGAATGGGCCCATCCATGTTTTCACAGACGCTGCACCAGAACCAAGGGAATAAATACAAACGAGCTAACATGTGCAGAGAGACAGGCGGTGTGGCACAGCAGGGACACTATGCAACGAGTGAGGAAATATACATCGTGTGCATAATGTTTCACATCATTTCTAGAACCGACGGCGAGTGCTATTCATCACTGAGTCCCCATTACTCAGGAGAGCTGAGGACTGTTTACATGGACTTCGCCCAGTGACCAGACAGACAGAGAGAGAGAGAGAGAGAGAGAGATGGACTGTGTTTCCCTTCCCTAAACGTACCCTGCAACATAATAAATCAGTTTTAATGGAGAAAAAAAAAAAACGGTTTCATTAGCATGCATTTCCCAAGGAGCGGGTTTCGTCGCTTGTTTTGCTCCTAAAAGCGTGCTGCCGTTTGTTCCGAAGGCTGCAAATATCAATCTGTGCGCGATTAGCCTTCCTTTAATGGAGCAAGGAGTTTCAAATTACAGGAAGAGCGCACCCTGTAATAATATTTCTTAAAGTGGATGTCTCGCTAAAAGACAGGAAAAGATGGTGGCCCTGCGCTGGCTCTCGTAGCTGGTAACACGTCCCAGTGAACCGGAGACCAGTGCCTCCACAGCGAAGAACCCAATCCCCTAACTTTGCAACCAGGAACCCACGTTTTGCTTTTTCCCCTCTACTTTGCCCAGAAGGCACGGGCAGGCAATGGGTGCCTCCCACCAAAGGCTACAATGGGGCCTCAAGACGCTCCGAGGTCTCATCTCCACAACAGCCTCTGAAAGAGAACTGGCAGCCAGGCCGGTATGGCTCCGCGGTTGAGCATCAACCCAGGAACCAAAAGCTCACCGGTTCCATTCCGGGTCAGGGCTCCAGCTGGGTTGCGGGCTCCATCCCCAGTAGGGGGCACGCAGGAGGCAGCCGATCGATGAGTCTCTCTATCCTTCTCTCTTCCTCTCTCTCTCTAAATATCAGTGAAAACATCTTTTTAAAAAATAAAATAAAAGAGAACTGGGTTGCACTCTTCCCATGGGCGAAGGAAGCAGCTTAATATCATCATCTTATCACGGTGTGTCTTATATTTTTACCTCCATAGCTGCCTGTGTTCAAAAAGGATGCCCCCCCTGTGCCTGAAGGAAACTTCCAGATTGTGCAGAAGGCTTCCTTTGCAACGAGATGCACGGGGTGTGACTCCAGAGCAGCTCCGCCCCATGGAATACTCTGCAGTGACGGAAATGCCCCGTATCTCCGCTGACCCATGTGGCAGCCACAGCCGCACGCGGCAATGGACACGTTAAAAGGGATGCGTGTGACTGAATATTTAACTGTATTTAATCTTCATTCACTGAAATAGCCCACATGGCTGGTGGTGGCTGTATTGGCCAGAAAAATAGAAGCCACAGAGGACGGTGGCCTCCTGTGTGGGGAGATTCTTACAGGGGAACCGCCCTTCACGCCAGTCCTGCAGGGCTTCCTGCTCTTCTCTGTCCAAGACTGCAGAGCTGTCTGCAGAGCCAGGCTTCCGGGCGCTGTCCGACCAGATCACCCGCCTGCAGAGCACACCCTTCCCCTCTCAGCTAGAAGCAGGGGTCAGTCCCAGGCGGAGTGGGCTGGTCCGTCGAGCAAGGGTGGTGGTGCAAAGGGAGGCGCACCCCACATCTGCTGCCCACCCCACCCCAGCCCGGGACAGCCTCCTGCAGCCACCCACCTGCCTGCAAACCTCCGCAAGCCAGCACCTGGAGACAGTGTGCGGCTTCTCCCTAAAACCTGTCTGGAGTGTAAGGCCACTAAAGCCAAACCAGGAAAGAGGGGAAAAGACAGAACACGGGGCAGACCCTGTGCCCGGCTCTTCCTTGTCATCAGCTCTTCTTCCGAGAGTTCACACCCAGGGGAAGCCGTCTCCGACACGTGGCCTCGCGCGTTCTAATTCCTCCTCCTCTCTGGGCCCCTGTCTCAGGGGCAGGGTTGCCTTCAGAGGGGCTGCTCCCCATTCCCTGGGCACCCTCTCACGTTAGTCTCCAGGGAAATGACAGCAGGCCTTTCCGCCTTTTCTACGGGATCTCCCTTCCCATCGGAGGATCGACTGAAGGACTCTCCTCCAGGTGCCTCCCCAGCCCACCCCTCTACAGACATTTGTCCGAACCAGACCGGTCCTTCCAAGTGGGTGCGGATCCAGGCCGCTGAGCAACAACCGAGAGGGGAACGCCCGTGGCCTGCGCCCCGGCGTGGAGGTGCCGTCCCTCGCTTTAGGAGAGCGTTCATGGTTCTGGGGCTGGGTCTGCTCTCTTAGGGACAGCAGCCTCTTGTGATGAATTCGAAAGCACTGTATTCTGAGAACGTGAATCAGCACGAGAACAAATCAACTACGTAAAGAAGCATTCGCGCTCGGAGGGAACCGTTAATTCTGCGTGTCCTGCGTGTTAAGGCGATTCCCGGATCACGTGTAAAATATTCTACCTGCAGGGCCAACCTCGAACCCAGGCAGGGCTCTCTTCTGGCTACCAAAAAATCCCATGCGCTACAGCAGTGCCTAAACGGGCTTTTCATTGTTTCCAGAGAGTCAGCCCCTGTTCGCACTGAGTGAATCCGTGACGGTGATTATTACAAGCACACGTTCCCTCGAGGCCGGCCAGCCGAGTGCGCTGACCGCTCCGTACTTACGGCTGAAAGGGGATGAAGTACTGTTTGTCTTCGTCATCTACTTTTCCATTTATTGTGTCTGTCACATCCATCACTGGAGACGAGAGAAGAACAGAGACGGTTTTGCTTACCTGCCATCGTCAGAGAAACACAAGCACACACACACAGGAACATCAGCACGTCTGCTGGCAAACAACGGGGTGAGCTGGGCGCCGGAACTTTCTTACAGTCGAGGCACCCACCTCCCGGTTGGAAAGTTCAGTTACAGTCTCTGAAAACCCTGGCCAAACGGGGGCGGGGCTCCCAGGGCAGAGTCCCACGTGATCAATCCCTTTGCCTGGGATCCCACGGGCCCCCCTGGCACATGGCACCTCCCAGGAGGACTTTGTGGGTTGGAATGTTCTAGAAAAGCGAGCACCTAAGACCTGGCAGGGGTAAGTGGAGGACCTGGACTGGGACGGTGATTCCCCAAGCCCACCTTCCCACCGGTGGCTGTAGCAGCAGGTAGTGGGGAAATGCGGCTGTTACGTCGGGGTCTTTAGAGTCGGGCGAGGTGGCAAACTGTGTATGTGCGGAGGGCTCTGCGATGGAAGGGTTCGCTGAGGAGTGGGGCACAGGGGAGAAGTGGGGCTCAGGGAAAGTCTGCGGGGAAAGGGTGCGTTGACCTTTGTCTCCATAAAAAATGTAAATTAAATGCACAGATTGTGCTCCAGTTCAGTGAATTTCGAAAAATGCACACACATCACATCCATGGAAACGCCACACCCATCAAGATATACACTGTTTCCATCCCACACACAAGTGCATGTGAGGAGGCTGGGAAGATTCCCCCTGGAATCAACAGGAAGGGAACGCTGCCCTGGCCAGTGGGGCTCGATGGTGGAGCATCTGCCCAGGCACCAGAGGGCCATGGGTTCAATTTCCGGTCATGGGCATGTACCTGGGTTGCAGGTTCGATACCTGCCCTCGTCGGGGAGTGTGCAGAACGCAACCAATCAATGTGTCTCTCTCACATCGATGTTTCTCTCTCTCTCTCTCTCTCCCCCCCGCCTTCCCTCGCTTCCACTCTAAAAAACAATCAATGGGGAAAATATCCTCGGGTGAGGATTAACATAAAAAAAAAAGGAAGGAAGGGAGAGCTATCAGCTCCTGGCCCCTGGCTAGGATGTCCTGCGGCTCCGAGAAATCGGTGCCCTCACAGGAATTCATCGCTGTATTGGTACCTGACAACCACAGCATTCACAGCGTCACGTACACACACTGTCAACGACTTCTCTGGTCACTTCAGGGAAGCCCAATACATCAGAGGGAAAAATAAATATGTCCTTAAAACTACCCTAGAGATGGGAAAGAGAAATGGGAATCCTGAAAAATTACAGGTACTTTCAACTGTAATGTCAGATTACCCATAAAAGGGTGACAGGTTCTGAAAAATAGAGGTGCCATGTTCATGTGCGTATTCAAGAAGTGAGGAAATGTGACAGAATTCCTGAATCCGTGCTCGGAGGGACCTCGCAAAAGGCAGCCGTAACCTCAAAATTCCACTCACCACGGAGTCCAGTGCAGACCCCTCAACAGAGCAGACCCCACACCAGAGCTGACCCCACGCCACGGCAGACCCCACGCCAGAGCTGACCCCACGCCACAGCAGAGACCCCACACCAGAGCAGAGACCCCACGCCAGGGCAGACCCCATGCCACAGCAGAAACCCCACACCAGAGCAGAGACCCCACGCCAGGGCAGACCCCACGCCACAGCAGAGACCCCACACCAGAGCAGACCCCGCACCAGGGCAGACCCCACGCCACAGCAGAAACCCCACGCCAGGAAAGACCCCACACCAGAGCAGACCCCTCAATAGAGCAGACTCCACCCCATAGCAGACCCCACGCCACAGCAGACCCCACGCCAGAGCAGACCCCACGCCAGAGCTGACCCCACACCAGAGCTGACCCCACGCCAGAGCAGACCCCATGCCAGAGCAGACCCCATGCCAGAGCAGACCCCACGCCAGAGCTGACCCCACGCCAGAGCAGACCCCATGCCAGAGCTGACCCCATGCCAGAGCTGATCCCACGCCAGAGCAGACCCCACCCCAGGGCAGACCCCATGCCAGAGCAAAGATCCCATGCCAGAGCTGACCCCACGCAGAGCAGAACACTCAATAGAGCAGACCCCACCCCAGGGCAGACCCCACACCAGAGCTGACCCCACGCCAGAGCCAGCCAGTGAATGGAAGCAAACAGGTGCATGTGCCGCTTCCTCACGACGCCCACATGGCTGTTGGTACTGACTCTCGGGAAGGAGTAAATCATTTCCTTAAATGACTGGATATGTTTTTCCAAAAAAATCCAGGCAGAGCACAGGGGACTTTCAGGGCAGTGAAAACTGGGTCTGATACTTAAGTGGGGAGCACAAGTCATTAGCTATTTATCTAAATCCATAGGACGGGCAACACCCAGGGCAGCCCTGCTGTAAACGCGGGCTCTAGGTGACGAGGGCGTGTCCACGTGGGTTCGTCCGTGGCAGCAAACGTAATGTGGCGGGGGGGGGGGGGGCTGTGGATAGTGGGGAGGCTCTGCCTGTGGGAGGTGGGGCGGAGGCGGAAACATTCTGAAGTCTCCGTACCTTCTGCTGAACTTTACTATGAACCTAAAATGGTTCTAAACACGAAGCCTGCTTAGAGAGGGTTAAACACAAAACAACAAAACGAAGCTGGGCCCAAGCTTCCTGGCAGCGTGGGCAAGGAAGGCTCCCCGCTGCCATTGGAGAAACCCAGGCACGTGTCCGGGAGAAAGACCGCATCCACGCCAGCTGGCGTGGCTCCCTGCATAGTGCGTCGCCCTGCAGACTGAAGGTTCGATTCCGGTCAAGGGCACACGGTTGCCCAGGTTGCGGGCTCCATGCCCACAAGGGGACGTGCAGGAGGCAGCCAATCAGTGATTCTCCCTCATCACTGATGTTTCTCTCTCCCCACCCTCTCCCTTCCTCTCTGAAATCAATAAAAATACAACAAAAAGAAAAGAAAGTAAAAGAACTCTCCCCACGGACACATCACACGAATCTCAAGGTTCACAGAAAGCACGAGGACAGACAGAGGGCTGGGCAGGGATACTGCCCGGCAACCACCCTCCCCAAACGGTGAGAAATGAGTGACAGCCAGAGGCGACTCGGCAGAGCTTCCTGGGACCCGGACAGCTCTGCTCGGCAGAGGCAGCCAGGCTCTCCCTCTTCCTGGGCCGCCACCACACACGACGGAGTGGAGCAGACATGGAGGCAGAGCCTGTGTCCCCCTGGCTGCTGACCACTCGCTGCAAACTCGCTTCTCGGCCCATCCATCGCCAGGTCCAGAAGGCCTGACCACCTCCAAGGCCAGGCGGCCCTCCAGGCTGAGCATGAGGGCCAGGGTGCCCCCCGGAGAGGAGGCCACTTTAAAACCAAGCAGCTGATGGGCACGCGACCCCCGGGCGGCTCCCTGCGCGGGCCCTGGCCGTGAAACCGCCGGGAGACAACGGACAGGTGATGTCTCTCCCACAGAAGCGCTGACCAACGCAATGCCCAGCAGCAGCTCCCTTCGGGGCCAGAGTGATGCCCTTGAGACCCGCAAGGACAAGGAGACACGTTTACCGGCCACGCCGAAGGGCCGCCGCAGGCCCGACGTCAGCTTCCGCGTGTTGTTGTCCCTCAGCTCCATGCGGCCCACGCGGACGATCTGACAGACGAAGCTGATTTTCTCCCTTTTCAGGTCTTTGCTCCCGAGGTCCTAGAAATAGGAATTGCCGTATGTTATCCGGAGCGCTGTCTCCCAGTGCAGCTTCCACTGGGCAGACAGTAGGAAGGGGCGTAGAGACGCCGTCCTGAGCAGCTTCGAGAATTTCGTAAGTTGTTCAGGACCAAACAGGAACTGGACAACCAGAGTCAACCAGCGTCCGGTGAACCCGAGTCCGCGCTGGAGAGATGTGCTCTGGTAAATGCAGTCGGTCTTTGCTCTGGGGATGCTACGGGGAGCGAGGGACCCAGAGGACCTCCGGGAAGGGTGTCATTATGACGAAATGACCATGTCTGACGGGCACCCCAAGAACCACGTGCCCTTGGGGGGAGAGGTCAGACAGAGGGGTCCTTAAGCACAGTCATTAGCACGCTGAGCGAGTCTACCCAGCATCGCCGGATGCACTTACGGTGAAAACAGCTCGCAAATTATGTAGTCTGTCTATATCTTTAGGCAACCCTGAACTTGACCAGCGAACCAGGTAGTTTTCACTGGAAAGAGAAGAAAAGCAAATTAGTTTTTCCAGCGAGAACAGGGCGCTCAGTGCTCAGCCACGCTGGCTTACAGTTAAGGCCAAGGAGGTTCACAGAGCAGACAACCACAGGAACTCAGGAGTGCCAACGCCAAGGACAGCTGCTCTCCGCTAACGGAGAAGAGCAGCGACTGCCCACACGGGGGCATCTGAGATCCACCCCAACAAAACCCTGGGGCGGGTTCCACCCCGGCCGTGCACGGTTATCATCACAAAGGAACTGTCTGAAAATGGCATTTCAACATCTATTACTTCTAAAGCGTATTTGTTCGTTGAGAATGACCACCGTCTAAAATTGACCATTCGACCGGCCACTGTGGCTCAGGGGTTGAGTGTTGACCCCTGAACCAAGAGGTCCCTGGTTCAATTCCCAGTCCGGGCACATGCCCAGGCTCCATCACCAGTAGGGGGCATAAAGGAGGCAGCCCATCGATGTCTCTCTCTCATCGATGTTTCTATCTCTCTACCCCTCTCCCTTCCTCTCTTTCTAAAATCAATAAAAATATATTTTTTAACATAAATAAAATTCCCCACTCGCTCATTTAGGGCAGGGGAAATAAACACTGTGTTATTTCAGAGCCTCTGTCTGGAGACACAAAGCCCATATGTGAAGTGAGTGTGAAATCCACTCACGTGTTCTGTTTCTGGTGCACACTCACTTTTTAAATGTTGAGTAACACACGTGAAGACACTGGAGTTTTACACACACACACGCTTCACACATAACGCAAACCATCGTTCTTTCCATCTGGACGAAGAGCAAGTCATGCTGAGGAAATGCAGGAAACGGGAAGGAGAGGACCACGCCAGCAAGGACGGGTGACAGACGGGGTTTCCTGCATTTCCTTCCATAACGATGAACTGGGAGCCTCCAGGGGGCAGGCCCCGGTCTCGGCACTGCCTGCGGTCAATGGTGTCGGAGGAATCACAGTAGGTCAGCGGCCCACAGGGACCATCACCAAGAAGGAAAGTTCAAACACGAGGATGAAGAGGAGGGTGAGGGTGGGGAAGCTGGGTCTACCGCCCCCAGGAGCACAGGAAACAAGGGGTACTTCCATCTTCGGTCGCTGGGCCCCTGAGACTTCGCAAGACTAAACTCTCCAATCAAAAAGACCCATGAAGCTCTAACCGGCGTGGCTCAGTGGATAGAGCATCGGCCTGCGGACTGAAGGGTCCCAGGTTCGATTCAAGTCAAGAGCATGTACCTTGGTTGTGGGCACATCCCCAGTAGGAGGTGTCCAGGAGGCAGCTGATCGATGTTTCTCTCTCATCAATGTTTCTAACTCTCTATCCCTCTCCCTTCCTCTCTGTAAAAAATTCAATAAAATATATTTTTAAAAAGACTCATGAAGCCCAGCTGCTGTGGCTCAGTGGTTGAGCGTCAACCTGTGAACCAGGAAGGCATGGTTGGATTCCCGGTCAGGGCACAGGCCCAGGTTACAGGCTCCATCCCCAGTAGGGGGTGTGCAGGAGGCAGCCGAGGGATGATTCTCTCTCACCATTGATGTTTCTCTCTCTCTCTCCCCCTCTCCCTTCCTCTCCGAAACCAATAAAGATATTTTAGAAAAAAAGTACCCATGTACAGGAGAAGGCTGACCCTGGCCCAGAGCCTGGGCTGCCTGCCACCACACTGTCCCAGGAGAGCCCAGGGT
The DNA here is from genome assembly GCA_026230045.1 of Corynorhinus townsendii. Classification (NCBI taxonomy): domain Eukaryota; kingdom Metazoa; phylum Chordata; class Mammalia; order Chiroptera; family Vespertilionidae; genus Corynorhinus; species Corynorhinus townsendii. Next base: position 148,228,680 of record JAPDVU010000008.1, read on the forward strand.
CAGCCGCTTGAGGGGAGTCTGGCCCGTGGGTCCCCGAGGGTCCCCGAGGGTCCCTGAGGGCTCTTTGCAGGAGTTAAGACGTCGGGACAGCTCAGAGCTGCTGTCCCAGCGCCGGGATGTCACCCACCTGATGAACTTGGACTCCACGGGGTCATAGAGCGACATGAGCACCTCGGCATCTTCTCCGATCTTGCACACCACGTTTTTGAGGTTGACGAACAAGGCCAGGGACGGGGTGGCGGCGAACTTCGCCTGTCGGCTGATGTCCATGTTCTGCTTCTGGGACTGCCAGGGGGAAGCCAGGGGGAACGGCGACGTGAGCAACGCTCCTCGCCAGCCTTGGCTTTTTATGACTCTCCCACAGAACCGAAGGCCGGGCATAACCGGTCAGCACAGCACGGCCCAGTCGCTGCCTCGTCCCCGAGTTCTCAGAACTGGCAGGCAGCCAGCTGAACAGAAGAGCACCCCAGGTCACAGCCACAGCCATCAGGGCGCCGACCGAGTATTTCCTTCAGAGACACAATCACTTCAGGGAAATGACTGAAAGCCTCCTCTAACGCAGGATGCCTCGAAAGGCCACAGAAGACGAGAAAGGTCACTAAGACGTGTGTTCCCTGCCCTCATCCAGCTTAAAATGTCACCCCTACATAGAGCCAAGCGGCCGTGCCGAATCAAGTGTCATCTCCCAGGAGGTGAGAACCGAGTCATTGTCATTACAATCCTGCCTCCCGCCAGGCCGGCATGGCTCCGTGGTTGAGCGCCAACCAACGAACCAAGAGGTCCCGGGTTCGATTCCCAATCAGGGCACATGCCCCGGTTGCGGGCTCGATCCCCAGTCGGGGGCGTGCTGGAAGCAGCCGATCGATGTGTCTCTCTCTCATCGATGTTTCTCTCTCTCCCTCTCCTTTCCTCTCTCTCGGAAATCAATAAAAACATATCTGTAAAAAAATAAACCTGAAAAGGCCCTGCCCGCTCGCACCCCTGCAGAGGGATGGAATCCTTCCAGGCCATCAGCACTGTGCCTGGTGCCGGCCCCGCTCCCTGCATCCCCGGGTGGGGCACCCTGTGTGGTTGTGCCCGCGCAGGTCCTTTTTCGTGCAAAGCCTGGCGTCGCCGGGGTCGGACCAGTGAGCGCGGAAACCTTGACGGGAGCGCGCGCCCAGAGGGGAATGGCGGACCGCAGAGAGCTGCACCCACCTTCTCTTCCTGTAACCTCTCCTCCACTTGTTTCGACGCCACCTCATGAGCTCTGAAGAGGCTGATGGTGCTGGTTAGCTCTGGATCCAAGATGTTCCCGTCCTCGTCTCTCACCACCAAGTCCAAATCGAGAATTCTGGAACAAGAACACAGACCTTCAGGCACGAAGACCAAGAGCTATGACGTTCCCTAACACACCTTCAGGCCGGGTAGCCGAGCAGAGAAAAACCTCACCGACAGTCGGGTCACCCACACATATTCAGGAAACGCAATTCTGCAAGGTCACTTCCCTGGGAATCCAAACAACTAAATCATAACAAAAACTTGCGTTGTCTTACGGTGAGGAATGTCACAGACCGATAAAGCCCACGTGGCCAGGGTGTTACCCGTTGCTATATGAACAGTGTCAACAGCTCAACGCACACACACGCGGTATCTATTCGGGTGAGTCCCACCCACCGCACGGCGTCCTTCTACTTCGCGTCGGTTCTAACCCCTGCATGAGCCCATCGGGAGATCTGCAATGAGCATGTTCCGTGTCTCAACACCACACATGTGGAAGTTATCCACATCAGCACTGAGAACTTTCTGGCCAGATGGTAACAGACAGCAGCCGACTAAAACTGTGAGCAGCGTCTGGCCCAGAAAGCCAGCCATCCCTAGCTACATGGTTTTTTTTTGGCAACGTTCTACCTCCCGTGTCCCAAATCCAACAAACTGGTTTGGGGAATTTCTTTTTTTTTTTTTAACCATCATTTCTATGTAAGGAACAAAGGCGATTATATAAAGAAACCAGGGTTGTGCCACGGCGGAGCGAAAACATGAGGGTCTCATCCAGAGATGACTGACACTGTGCCTTTGAGATTTCCCGCCTGCTATTCACAAGTCTATTGAAGCAGAAAATGTCATTTTTTTTTTTAAACCATAAAACCTAGGGAAGTCTGTTTAAAGAAAGGAAATTTCAATTAGAGACTCTTTCATGGGCACAAGATGAAGAGGAAAATTGACCTGGCGAGAAAGACTCCATCCAGACAAACTAACCCCCGGCTTCCTTCCCGGAGGGCCGCCCAGCGTCCGCTGTGATGGGAGTAAGACCACGCGCCAGGCGGGTTTCGTTTTGACCGTTTGGACAGCAATCACAAAAAACCTAACCTTTTCCTTTCAATAGCAATTAAGCAAATTCACCGAGGGGGAAACAGGGCCAATGGCGGCCTGTCAGGGGCAGGAGAGCACACAGGCTTTTAAGCAAATGGTCTCTGTCAGGCCTGGAAACAGCCTCCGTCCCAGCAATGACTACGGGCGCCTCGAGAGGACCAGAAAGACGACTTTTAAAGCAGCCATGTAAGCTCTCATTCATTGCCTTTTTGTTTCCCAAATCCTGCTGCTTCTCCCAGACCTGCAAGTGCCCCTGGGCAGATAGTGCTGTGTGGGAGGGGTCGCTTCCTGTGGGTGGAGTCGATGCTAATGAGTTGGGAGGGGATCCATTCAGGTATGGGCGGAGCTACTAAGCTCCTGGGCTCAGGCCTGGCTTAAGGTCCTGGCTAACAATGCTCCCCACACAGAATCAGCATCCTGAGGAGCAAAGACCCAGGCCGGTGCCCACCTGCTGTGTACATCCATCCTGCCACCGACTCCTCACCACCTCCTGCCAAGGGAGATGGCCTAGACCCACTTTGCAAAGGAGGACACTTCAACTCAGAGAGCCATCTAGAGGAGCCCAGAGCCTGGATTCTGAGCCAGGACCGCCTCCTGGCGGCACCCATGCTCCTCCCAGAATGCCCGGTGCCATCCCAGGAAGTGGCCTGCCGCACCTCGGAGCTTCCTCCTGCCACCCATCCTTTGTGGCTTTCTCAGCACCCCCTGCTCAGAGGCTCCGTATAGCAAGGAGCATCTTAGCCGAACAAGAGAATCCAGCCCATCAGAGCCGAACACCCTGGACACCCCCCGAAGCACCGCTAAGGACAGGGGGCTGGGACCGCCCAAGACATTACAGGCAAAGCTGTGTGTGCGTCAGGTACGTGCGTTTTCCTAGAAAGAGGGTCCTTGACTTTAATCAAATGGCTTTTGTCAAATGTTTCCCCGGAAGCCGTTTTAAAATCAAACTTGCAACGCTGTGATTCTACTTTCTACCGTTTTTCCCTGAAGAAGGACCTAGGAGAGCTACGCGAGGAGCCTTGGGCGAGAGAGCAATGACGGAGTGCACTGGAGCTCCTCGGGCAAAAGACTGTCTCCCCAAGAACTGTGCTTCCTATCAAAGCAGGAAATCCCCTTGGGAAACAACCTTTCTTAACTGCATTGTTCCGCGGCATAATGTCCTCCGCAGCTGCCCCGCAGTCAATGCTTTATGTGATAGAATGTAACTTAGGCCCAATCAGGCAGGTGGTCTCGGGACGCACCTTGGAAATACCATGCTCTCAAGGAGAATACAGCCACAGCTCCCCCAGTGTGGGTTTTTCAGGCAGGTGGCCCTGAAGTGGGTCTCATGTGACAATGTCAAATATCCTGTATCTAGAACCCACTGGGGGGAGGGGGGGGTCACCAGGCAAAGGGCAGGCCCCCTCCCCCCAGCTTCCTGGAGAGGAGAACAGGGTTCTACTGCGACTCGGAAAACTCCCAGTGTTCGAGACACAACAGAAAACAGCTCCTCCCTTTAAAAATGAAAACCACGCCACCGCTGGGCTGTTCGAAGTTTGGCTTTACGATAAAATACGATTTTAGTCTCCTCAAGGCTTCGGTCGATGGTATCGTACCGGATCACTTAAGCATGAAATCAGCTTCCAAATGAACACACCTGTTTCCATAGTCGATCTTGGCAGTGACCTTCTTCTTCAGCTCCTTGAGCTCGTCCTGGGGCAGCGTCCCGGAGAGAATCTGCGACCGCCACTCGATGAGGTCGTAGATCATGTGCCGCACGCTTCGGAACATCTCCCTGTTGTCTTGCTGCACGGAGGGGGCAGAGCAGCCAAGGTCAAGGCTCTGGTATCACCCAGCACTGTGGATGTGTCGTTTTCCAAATACACACGCAGCCAATGCTTTATGTGATAGAATGTAACTTAGGTCCGATTAAAAGACATTTTACCCCCGCCAGCCGGCGTGGCTCAGCGGTTGAGTGTCAACCTAAGAACCAAGAGGTCAGGGTTCAATTCCTGGTCAGGGCACATGCCTGGGTGGTGGGCTAGATCCCCAATGGGGGCATGCAGGAGGCAGCCGATCGGTGATGATCTCTCATCATTGATGTTTCTATTTCTCTCTCCCTTCGTCTCTTTGAAATCAATAAAAATATACACTGAGTGAGTGGCTAGATTATTGTGATCTCTGAACGCATAATAATCTGGCCACTCAATGTATGTGTGTATATATATTAGAGGCCCGGTGCATGAATTTGGGGATGGGGTCCGGCCAGCCTGGCCAGGGGGAGGGGACATGGGTGGTTTGCTGGCCTGCCTGCTGGTCGAACTCCTGGTCGAGGGGATAATTTGCATATGAGCCTTTTATTATATAGGATATACACTGAGTAGCCAGATTATTATGCGTTCAGAGATCATCATAATCTGGCCACTCGGTGTATATTAAAAAAAATAAAAGACATTCTATGGAATGTGGTTCCTACCAGACACTCAAAGATTAAAAGACTAAGAAAGTAATGTATGACCCTCAATGTTGTGTCTGCATTGCAGACGAGGCACTTCTGAATCAACAGGCCGACCAGAGCAGGTGTGCCTGAGAGCCTCCGGGCCAGCCCACTGGAGTAACGGCCCTGCTGGGCAGCCACGGACACCCTTCGGAGTAAGTCTGAGCCTACAGATCCCGCCTGCCCAGACTCTGGCATCGCTGCGCAGCGCCCCAGAGCACTGGGGTCCTGCCGACACACAGGCAGGCGGCTCCCGCAAGAAGCCGAATCTGAATCGACAAGCCACAAGGGAAATGCAGATAAGATGCAGCATTCGCACTTCTTATCACTGTCCACCTATCTCAAGGGGTGGGCGGCACAAAGAGGAGCCACAGCTTTGCCCCTGCCAGAGGTCAACTGGCCAAGGACATCAGGGACCCTTCAAAGGGAAAAGAGCCCCACGGTTCGTTCTGTGAAAAGACATCTAGGTGACACCTGAGCAGATAAAATTCTAAACCTACGATCCCTATAAAACGTTTAAATGAGCCCTGACCGGTGTGGCTCAGTGGATAGAGCGTCGGCCTGCGGACTGAAGGGTCCCGGGTTCGATTCCAGTCAAGGGCATGTACCTGGGTTGCGGGCACCTCCCCAGTAGGGGGCGTGCCAGGAGGCAGCTGATGGATGTTTCTCTCTCTTCGATGTTTCTGACTCTCTATCCCTCTCCCTTCCTCTCTGTAAAAAATCAATAAAATATATTTTTTTAAAAAAGTTTAAATGTGATCATCGCTACCTGTTAAAACAGCGTCTCCTCTGCATACCTGAGTCTCTCATCCCACTACTTCCAGCATTTCACCTCCTTCCAATGAATTCCTAAGTCCCCCGCTTCCATCATCATAGAACACACTAACATCCCATTAGCGCTTCTCTATAGCATGATCCTGATGTTAATTTATTAAATGAAAACTAAATGGTCAAAATGAATGGTTTATTGAAAAACTATTTTTGTTCCCCTCTTACTAATTCTCCTGGTCCGGTTTTCTAAAGCCTTATCAAATCTAAAATCCTTAATATTTTGCTAAAGTGTCTACAACAACACAGTAGAGCAAAAAGTAATCACACAAAAGCAAAAGTAAAAATATAAGCGTTTATCTTCGGCTTTGCACAAATCCCACAATGTAGGTCCATAAAAGGCAAATAGAAATTTTTAAAGAGGAGACCAAAGAAGCCATTGGGAATGCCAGCTTCCGGGCAGTATGGCTGAAACCTTGTCCACTGCCCATCCCACATGGCTCAGTGGTTGAGCATTGACCTATGAACCGGGAGGTCACTGTGGGATTCCTGGTCAGGGCACAAGCCCTGGTTGCAGGCTCGATCCCCAGTAGGGGGCGTGCAGGAGGCAGCTGATCCATGTTGATCTTTCGCTCTCGAAGATGTTTCTCTCTCTCCCTCTCCCTTCCTCTCCAAAATCAATAAAAATATTTTTAAAAAATAAATGAAATGAAACCCGTGTCCACTAACACATGAGCCAGCATCCACTCCTGTTTGTTTTGCTGCATTATTCTGTTTTAAAAAATTGCTAAGTCAAATGTGAAACAGCAATGACAAAATTGCTCCGCTTTACACAAAACATTCATAGCTAACTTGACGCGTTGAGGTTTTGGAGAACATTTGATGAACAATTACGGCAAGTGCTTATTACTGTGCATTTGCAGGAAACGGCTGTACGATGACAACCAAGGCGCCTGGCTCGCGCAGCTGCGGGATCTCAGGAAGCTGCCCAGGTCCCCAGGACCCCGGCGCTACGGGCCCTGCACAGCCCCGCTCTGAGCTGACAGCATTAGCATATGAGAAGCAAGCAGCAGCTGGAACAGAAATAAGAGCTAACAAAAGGTAATCTTTGCAAATATGAATTTTTGGGCCCCGGGGGAATAGGAAATGGAAGATGCCAATGCCCCAAACTCTCTGCCTTAATAAGAAGACTTTCCCCGCCGCCAGCGGACACCGACAAAGCAGTCAGAACGGAAATGATCCCCCCTCCCCTCTAGCCATCATGCTGAAATCCACAAGGCTAAGCGGTTTTCTCCCATGATAACAGCAGAGAGTGGTCAAAAAAAAAAAAAAAAATAGTAATCAACTCCTACCAAATGCCTAAATGAGCACCTACTGCAGTTTAAAAGCAGATTTTCGCCTTCAGGAACAAAATACGAACACTGAGGGCCCGTCAACGAGGATGGCCCAATCCTTCTTGGAAAGCAAAGCAGCCTGTTCCCTCTCCCAACACAAGGAAGGTGAGACACAGCTGCACCCCAACACAGAGCAGGTCAAAGGGCGCCCGACCCCCGCAAGGCTGAGCAGAATCCGAGCCATGCTGCTTTCTTTGCCTTTTCTGCGTATCACCTGGTCCCAGGTCTGCTTCTGAGGTTCCGAGGGAGGAGAGGGGGGAAGGGAGGGGACACACATCGATCGGGACAGAAAAGGCCCAGAGAGGCCACGGTCACGTGTCTAGCTGGGATTCCATGGGCTCTCACCACGTAGAGCTGCCGCCAGATGGTGGACCACTCCCGGAGCGTCGTGGTGACCTCCTGAATGAGCGGCAGGTCGCCCGGGATGACGGTTTCATGTTGCCTGGGGAGAGAGGAGAGGCAGCTAAGTTCACGGCTCCGTCATCCCTGCGAGTGGCACCCTGGAAGCTGCCAACCCAGGCCGTAGATCAAATAAGCAGACAGAGAGAAAAGGCACCAGCAGGGCTGTAGCCACACAAAAGATTGCGCGAGTCTCTAAGAGTGACAGGTGGTGTTGGGACAAAGCCTGCGAATGCTGGTCTGCTACCCGCTGTGCAAGCCGCCCACCTCCGATGTCAAGCCCAGACGAAGCAGGCGGGCAATACCCCCCCGAGTCTCCAGGACATCAAGGTCTGGGAGGCGCGGGGCACCTTCATCACGTGTACCCATCGATCTCAGACGTGCCCCAAATTACAACCAACCCGTGTGGCATTACAACGCCGGCTCGGAATAGGATGGCTTCCGAGTTCCCATGGAGCATAACGCTCATTATGTGATAATGCCGGAGCAGTCACCCTGGCGAACTATGAGCCAAGTCACTGCTTTCAAATGGCCACAGGCCTCCCACTCCTGACGCCTACTCTGATGGCCCCCTCTCCCCTTCCTCTCCACCCCAACAGGTTAACCGTGACTTGTCCTACACCTGTCCTCCGCAGGTGAGCACTGGTGTTTTTGTTTTGCCTGGTTTTGTTTTGTTGTTGTTAGTCCTCACCCGGGGATTTTTTTTCTGTTGATTTTTAGAGAGAGTGGAAGGGAAGGAGGGAGGGGTAGAGAGAGAAAGAGAGGGAGAAACCTCCATGTGAGAGACATAGCAATCGGTTGCCTCCTGTGTATGGCCCGACCAGGACCAGGAGAAGAAAGGGAAGGCGGACAGAGGGAAGGGGGCGGAAGGAGATCACCCATGCGGTCTGAAGGCAGGAGGCTCTGGGCCGGGAGGGAAGAGAAAGGCAGGTAGGTTTCGGGGGGGAGCAGTGGAGGGCGGGGTAACAGGATGGAGAACAGCAGCAGGTAGCGGGAAGCAGTGGCGGCAGGGACAGTGTTTCTAAGCTGCCGGTTTCCCCCAGTTCTCCATCCACGGTGGGCATCTTCCACCAGCCTCAGGCACGGGACCAGGGTGCCTCTGTCCCTCTGTGCCAGTCTCCCTGTCAGGCGGGGTGCGACTCTATTTACTGAGAGTTAAAATAATCTCTTGTTCACTTTACCATGATGCCTCATAATTAGTTTCCAGGTATTTGTTTGTATTCATCAAAATATGTTTTAAAAAATTCATCATCTACTCTCTGCCTGCTCCCTGTTGCCTACGGAGACGGATGGAAAACACACGGACAGAAAGTTCCCCCGCTCGCCTCCTTTATGGCCCCTTGAATTTATGTATTTTTAATCCTGCTTGCAAAACATCTTGTCTGTCGAAAACAAGACCGCATTCCGGGCCATCACGCTCATGCCTCTCAATGACTTTCTTCGCTTTAATGAGGCGTCTGTCACGGGACCTCGGAGGCTGAGCGGGTCGCCTCCACGCAGGGAAAGTGCGCGGCCTGGAGAGGCAATTTTGCAATCAGCCAGAGAGGCGTCGTTATGCAGCAATCATCTGATTAGCAATTCGATAACCTACATGTTTGAGAGCGAAGCTGTAGCTGAGACAAACGAGGAAACCATAATGTTCCCTCTCTCCCCCGTGCGCACCTGGCTAGCCATTTCTCACTCCTGCCTCGTGGGTTCCCAGGCTGCAATGCCCTTGTCGTGACCTTGTACATCCTGGGGATGACCTCTGAGAAATATACGTCACAACCGGACGAAATGTCCATGTTACCCGTCCCCATTTAACAACGGGTTGTTCACCCTAAACTCCACGTGCACCAAAGCCTGCAAAGTCTTCCAGAAATGCCTTCCGAGCTGGGGGCCGTGTGGCCTCTGCCTCGTGGGGCAGCTCCCTGAGGAAGCACAGGGCACTGGGATGCTCTCCAAAATTGACGTCAGGTTCAAGGACAATGACAGCAGGTAAGGAGCTGACTTTAGAGTCTTCAAAGGCTCAAAACCAGGTTGCACACAACCCTAAGTCCCTCTTCCTCCCTCAAAACTCCTGTCACCCGTGGCCAGCCACACCCACTACCCAACCCCCTCTATCTAGGACCCTGCCATGGGAAGAGCAGCAAGGCCCAACACTGCATCCTTCACGGACACATCAAGACCAGACTCACCCTTTTCCTTCAACTATGGCTTCTTTCAGATGGATATATGAGGCAGGAAATATACCCTTTGGGGAGGAAGAAAAAAGAGACAGTTTTTATTATCAATATGATTAACTGACAATCAAACAACTGTCCCCAAAAAAGGTGGGGGTGATTGGGTCTCTATTAATTCTGCAAACCTAGGGTCGGCCTCACAGAAAACAGAGCAGAGAAAACAACGCGTGAAAGACGGCAACGCATCAGCCTGTGTTTCAACGAGGCTGCGGATACGTTAGGAAGAAGCCGAGGCGATGTTTGCAAAGACACGAGCCCGGAGGACGGTCCTGTGACGTCTCCACGGGCCGCACCCCATCTGCACTGCTGACCTGGACGCAGACCGACCATCAGCCGACGGATGCCCCCGGGCAGCTTTTGGTGATGGTCTCTGCTGGTTCCTGATCGCAAAGTGCTGAAATGACCTCCGAAAGCTGCCTGGCCCAGAGACTTTAACAGTCGGATGCAGAAACTGGTGCATCCCGCCCCGTCGCCATAGGGGAGCACGGCTCTCATGTCCTGGGTAAAGCAAGCATGAGGAGCCCACTGAATGGGGCCCAGGAGACACTCGGGCACAGACCAGAAGTGCCAGGAGCCTCACCAAGCCAGCGCAGGGGAGCGGAGGGGGGCACGGAGAGGCAGGCTGGGCCTTGGGCAGTGCCACGCAAGCCGGGTACGGCCGACTGCATAAGATGCAGGGCACACAGCCGCAATCCACTCAGCGGCATGGGTGGCTTTGACGCCCCTGTTGTGGGAGCAGGAGCTTCTGATCGGGTGGCCCAGGCATCTGGCCCCAAAAGGGTTGAACAGGGCATCCAGAAACCACAAGCACCTGTCATGCTGGGCACGTGCTCGGCCGCCACGATTCCTGGTCCTCCTGCCGACCGGGAACGTGGACGAATTTCACATAAAAAGGAACTATCAGCCTGGCCGGTGTGGCTCAGCGGTTGAGCTTCGACCCAGGAGCCAAGAGGTCGCTGGTTCAATTCCTTCCAAGTCAGGACACAAGCCCGGGTTGCGGGTTGGATCCCCAGTAGGGGCCTTGCAGGAGGCAGCCAATCGACGACTTCCTCTCTCATTGATGTTTCTCTCTATCTCTCTCCCTACCTCTCTCTTTAAAAATCAATAAATTTTTTTTTTTTTTAAAGAGAGACACTGGGAATGCCATCACGTCTGACCCTTTAAAAATAAATAAGTAAATAAGATTTATCACAGAGAGGGAAGGAGAGGGGCAGAAAGATGGCAGCCCGTGGGGGTCCAGGCTTCTCGTGTCTTCCTTACTACAGCCCTCAGATCAAACCGGGGTTGCTCTGGCAGGAAGGCACCCTTACTACAGAGGGGGCATCCATGGGCCACGGCTTCCCTGGGGAAATCTAGCCCACCACTCAGCCGGTTAGAGGCTGGTGCCAACCTCCAGGCCCCCGGGCACTGGCTGGGTGGGGACCAGCGGCCCAGTCCGAGCGGGCGGGGTGGGGGGGAAGGCCTGGCTGGAGCCGCTGACTTGGGAAGCCCTGGTGACAGGCTCTGGACTGCAAGCGGAGCCCAGCCCAGTGAGGAGATAATGAGAGGCAAGGTGAGGAAAGAGAAGCAAGATGAGCCCTCTGTCAAGCATAATTAGCATGAAGCATACACCAGCGAATGTGGCCGGCCTGCCCACAGCCTGGAGGACGCCACGTCCCGGGAGGACACAGGACAGCCCTCCTGGGTTTACGCTGCCCGGACGCGGACGCGCCTTCGTCTGCAAGCAACACAGCGGCATACAGCGGGTGTGATTCAGAGAGATGCGAGCCCGCGTGGGCCTCGCCAATCTATTCCCTCGCCATCGAGGATGAGATGCAACTGAAAATCGGGACCCGTTTCCCGTTTGTTGCTGTTGCTGCTGCCGTTTTCTGAAGGCCTTCTACCCAGATCGCTCTGGCTGAAGGAGGGCACAAAATTCTCCCAGGAACAGAAGAGGGTGCACGGGTCGACAGCCCATCACAGCCCAGCAACTGGCTCAGGGACCCGCAGCTGCAGCTCCTACGCACACACGGGCCAGAACCGGACCGAGGGCGGCCCGCACTGCAGCCCCCGCAGAGTTTAAATGCCGAGAACGGGGCACGAGGAAAAGGCCAGGCGCGAACGAGAGGGAACTAATTTCCTCTCACGGGGTGATTTGCGGAGGGGAGTGCGCTGGGTTCAATAAGAGCCACTTACCTTCTTAGACTTTTTCCTTAAGGTGTAACCTCGGTACCAGCCTAAACAAACACAAAGGCGAGAGGGTTAGTGCCAGGAGACGTCTTAGCGCCGTGGTCGGCAAACGGCGGCTCTTGGGCCCCTTGAGTGTGGCTCTTCCACAAAATACCACGGCCTGGGCGAGTCTATGTTGAAGAAGTGGCATTAGACGAAGTTTAAGTGTAAAAAATGTGGCTCTCCAAAGAAATGTCCATCGTTGTCCTGTTGGTATTTGGCTCTGTGGACGAATGAGTTTGCCGACCACTGTCTTAGGGCCCTGACCACACCTCACGCGGAGGACGCACTGCTTTGCTGACCCTGGAAGGTCCCAGGACTGAGCAATCCCAGCGCGCTGGGGAGATGCCATGGGGCTGTCCGCAGACCGTCCTGGAGGCCGGGGAGGGCCTGAGCGGGCAGCCACCGGCTCCTTCCCCTCCATCTGCCACAGGCGTGGCTCGAAGCTAAGCGACAGGCCTCCGGGGAGGATCCCTTTGCCCACCGGCAGGCTCCTGAGAAGGCATCCTCCTGCCCCTCCCTCTGTCTGACTTGCGGTGGGGTCCCTGCCAAGTGCAAATGCCAGCCTCCTCAGATCGAGAGCTGCCCCATAAGAGACAGCCCATTGGGAGCTGACTTCCTGTCTCTTCCACGCCCAGGAGCTGGGCCCCGGGGCGGCGAGGGTCTCACAAAGTGGCCCAGGCCCCCGACAGGAAGCAGCAGCCCCGGCACCGGCCCCCGACCCCCTCGGGGTCTGGCCCACACTCAGGTCCCCATCCTTCCGGTGGGGAGGGGAGGACAGCAGTGAGGGCGGGGACCAACACGGGGCAGCTGTTGGCAGGAGTTCCGTTCTAAAGGGAAGAGTCCCTTCAAAGAGGGGCCAGGCCTGACCACACCCTCAGGCTGAGGGCAGAGACTGTCCCTGCAAATGCCCGTGGGTCCACGCCAGCACCGGCCCCCCAGGACCCCCGTGCAGCCTGCCGTCAGTGTTTCCTTCGCCCAGTCACCCTGAAGTCACGTCAGGCCACGCACTCGGAGAAAGTGCACCAAGAGCTCACAGTCCAACTCTGCCCCGAAGGAGCCGAATGACCGAGTCCAGGACCCCCACCGGCATATGCAGGGTGCATGCTGGGCCGGTCCCCACACAGTAACCACACACGGGGTTCTATGCTGCACTGAAGTCAATCCTCGGAAACCGGGGTGTCGGAATTAGCTCAGAAATGGGAAGTGGCCCAAGGCAGGAAGCTCAGGGCTGCGGGACCCAGGGTGGTGGGAAGTGGAGGCGTGGGGCACCCGGAGGGCAGAGAGTAAGGCGTGGGGCCGCCCACAGCAGCGGGAGCCACAGACTCTGTATCCGGAGACAGCAGGAGGGCCTCTGCACAGGCAGGAGCAGACCGGGAGCACAACCGCACGCACATCCACGAAAAACAGAGGCACCGCCATCCGGCAAAGCAAACAAAACCCACAGCGAACACAGCCGCAGGCTCGCCATGCGGGGGGAGGGGCGGGGAGCGCGGGGCACCCTTTCCTCTGCTCTCCTGCAGAGGCAGCTCACCCTGTGATGGCCTTCCTGAGCAGAAGCACACGCTCGGGGTTTCCTCCCAAGCCCGTGTGCACTAACCCTCCAAGTGCCTGCGCCCACATGCCCTGCGCTCGGCTGCAGGCAGCTCAGACCCCGCCTCTGCCCTCGGAGAGCTCCCAGGCGGCAGAGGGCTCCCTCGGGCCAGCAGGAGGCAAACCCCGAATCTTGCTGCAGCACAGAGACTGCGGTTTCATCAAAGGAATGGTTCCACAGAAAACATAATAACTCCCTCATCTCGGTGCAATGCCTGTGCATCCCTCAGGGCCAGCATCCGGCCCCCAGGATCCCGACAGAAATGAGCGGGCAGCAGGCCGGGCACGTCTGTGGCCACGCGAGAGTCACTTCCTAAACCTCTGTGATCTCGGGTCAGCCTGACCCTGGACCCCTCTCAAGGCAGGGGGTGGGTGTCCTCCACGACCCCTCACAGCTCCTTCACCTCCAGTAACCTACACACTTCCTTTTCCCATCCATGCCCCCAGTCTTTAGGAGCCGGAGACAGAGAAATTAATCATCGCCTGTGGGCAAATTCGCTTTCTGAAACTTAATATAAAGAGTGATCCTTGCGAAATTTTATATTCTCTGGAGCAATCTCGGTAATATCCTGAGAAGGATCACATAGCAAAAGAAAATCAAATTTGACAAACAGAAATAAATTTTCGTGGAGGGAAAGCAGGAGCAGGGGGAGGAAAGCAGGAGAAAAGACCGAACTCTCGTAGGCTGCGTGGAATGTACACAGAACACGAGGAACGAGCAGAAAAACGGTTACCCCACCGCGGTTTGACGGTAATGAAATGACCACGTCTCCCGCGGCCCAAACTCTTCCCCCAGATGCCTTTCTCTGACTCGGTTCTGATTCAAACCCAAAGACCGTTTCCAAACTATGGGCTCCAGTGCCCGTGAAAGGTCTTCACAAAGAGAGGAGGATTCTAATCGAACCTCGGTAGATTTTTTTTTTTTAATTCTTTTAAATATTTTAATTGATTTTAGAGAGGAAGGGAGAGGGTCAGAGGGATGGAAAGAAACATCAAGGATGATAGAGAATCATGGATCGGCTGCCTCCTGTACGGCCCCCTACTGGGATCAAGTACAAAACCCAGGCACGTGCCCTGACCGGGAATCGAACCCTGGCCTCCTGGTTCATAGGTCGACGCTCAACCACTGAACCACGCCACCGGGCAAAACGTGCAAGAGTGGCTAGCCCCCCAAATAAATGCTCACGGAAGGGTCCTTTCTCAGGATGCCGGGGACCCGAAAGTCAAACGCCTGCTGCTGTCCAGTTAATTTTTTTAAGTTAAACGTCTGACGGGGATCACAGACTCGCGAAGGATCCCCCCCTTCAACGAGGACATCCCTCCGATGACAGAAGGACAGGAAGCCACAGTCCCCACGGACCCGGCTGCCCAGGAAACTGCTCTCTGCCCAGGAATAGGATGTCACTGCCCCGCGCCCATTAACCGGGATTCCGCTCCAGCTGACCCGGGCCAGAGAGCAAGAAGACGCTCCCTTCAGATGAGCAACGTGTCTGAGAGGAGAGGTCCGGTCCTTCACCTCGACTTCATGTCTCTCCGCCTCCTCGCAGCCAGTGCTGACCGACGCCGAGAGCAGACCAGGCGAGCTGGCGATCAGCTGGAAAAGCCGCAAGCACGCCTCAGCTGTCCCTCACCACGACGCCTTCCCCGAGGGCGGCCCCCCCCCCCTCCCGTGTCTGTGGTGTTAATATCTGCTCCGAGGAAGACGCTGCTTACGCCTTTTCTTGCTTTCCGTCAGACGTTTGTGGGGTACAGGGTGCGACTGGGATGGGGGGCTCCGTCAGCGTGCAGCGCCTGGGGAATGCGGGGCGGGAACGTGGGTGTGTGGCCTGGCCTAGGCCTGTCGCAGGCGCCTCCCGGGACACGGAGCAAGTCGGGGCTCGCCTGGTGCCTGAAAGCCCAGCGCGCTCAGGGGCGTGCAGAGCGCCTCCCCGAGCCTGCACCCCAAGTTTGCTTGCTGGTTGCGATGGGACGGCAGCCGGGCCTCTCCACCCGCACCGGCCCCCGGGAAGGGTTTGGCCAAACCCAACCCGAAAGCAACTTTGCATTTGAAACGTTCGGTGTTCATCGCTCCTTTTGGTCCCTGTGCTATCTGAGAGCCGGACCCCTTCGAGTAGGACACGAAGCCACCGACCACGCAAACTCAATCTCACCAAACTCCGGGACCTGAAGAATGCAGAAGCCAAGCCTACGCGGCTTCTCTTGCGTGCAGCGGTAACCACAGGGCAAACTGATCTACGCAACGGTCCCCGGGAGAAGCCATCGCCTGGGAAACCCGGGGCCTGGGCCACGGCCGCCAGCACCGCACACCCGCTGGGCACCCAGAGCCGCCGCCGCCTGGGCCCCGCCCCGCGCGGCTCTGCCCGGCTCTGCCCGCTCCTTGACCTCGGAAAACGGGGCCAAGGATTTAGAAAAGAAAAGGACGTCAGACAGGACCCGGCTGGCTCCCGAGGACATCGCCGACAGATGGAAGCGCGAGCATAGGAAAGCCTCGGGTCCCGTCACACGCCTCCGAACAGTGACTTCAACACTAAACTCACCCCGTGTCTTTCTACCACTTTTCTCAAGGGGTCGGCTAGTCTCCGTCAGGAATTACCGGCCCCTGCAAAACAGGAGCCAATGAGGCGTGTTTTTGTGTTTTGTTTTTATGATGAAAAGCGTTTTTTCCAACAGAAACATTTTAGAGGTTAAAATAAAAGGCATTTTTTTTTTTTTTTTTTACCCCGGTTGGATCGCTCACTCGGTGGGACCATCATCGTCCTCATACTCCAGATCTGCAGGTTCGGGGCACATACAAGAGTCAGTAGACTAAATAAAAGGAACTTGCCGTTTTAATTCCATCTCAAGAAAGCCTTCGTTAAATTAAGCAACGGCCTTGCGGCTGTCCTTCCCGGACCACCCGCCACGCGAGAAAGCCAGCCCCACGAGGAAGGCGCGTGGGAGTTTCCGCGCTTTCTCAGCCAGGGAACGCGCTGCCCCCTGCCCAGAACACCGAGAGAAGGGACGCCCGCCCGGCCGGATACGCACCTTCGTACGTTTCCAAGATGTGCACGGTGTCTCCTATCTGCAGGGACAGCTCGTCCACGCCCCGGGCGTCGTAGTTATAAAAGGCTGCGGAGGAGGAGGAAAGCGGGGGAGAGGTTAGTGGAGGTGGCCAGGCCGACGCTGCGCTCTTAAACACGAACACACATTCCGCCTTCGCCTGGACCCTTCTCGCCGACACCCACAAGAGGGGCCTCTTCTCTCAAGAGACAAATGCAAAGGCTCATCTTGTACGCAGAAGAAATGCGGCCCTCACCGGTTTGGCTCAGTGGACAGAGCGTCGGCCTGAGGACTCAAGGGTCCCAGGTTCGATTCCGGTCAAGGGCATGCACCTTGGTTGCGGGCACATCCTCAGTAGGGGGTGTGCAGGAGGCAGCTGACGGATGTTTCTCTCTCATTGATGTTTCTAACTCTCTCTCCCTCTCCCTTCCTCTCTGTAAAAAAATCAATAAAATATATTTAAAAAAAAAAAAAAAAAGAAACGCGTAACTCCTCACGGGCCGACAACGACTAAGTGACCTTTATTGCGGTAAGAGAGACAGGACGGGGCGTTGCCTTCGTAACCGGGTCTAAGTGTGCAGCTGGGCGGCATTCCTAACAGTCCAAGGTCGTGTCACCATCACCACTATCAACTTCCAAGCCTTCCTCATGGCTGCGAACCGAAGCCCCGCCCCGCGCCCATTCCTCCCTCCCGCCGCCCCGCCCCGTAGCCTGGCCACCTGGCGACCCGCTACCTCACGTAAATGGAAGCAGAAAACATTGCCCTTCAGTGCCCCCCTCCTCGCGCTTAGCACGCTGTCCAGGTTCCTACACGTGTGATTCTTTTTCTGGCTGAGTAACACTGGTAACAGGAAGAAACCCGAGGATACGGTTAGCATTCTAATTGTCGCTGGATGGACTGACTACCTTACATTCCCATTGGTACCTGTTCCCATCAGAAGGCTTCTTCCTAACTACGGCCTGAAAACCTTGGAAACCACATGGGTGTTAAATACATCACATAGCCAACGCTGACGGGAAGCCGCAGAGCCGCGTGACACTCAGATACGCACACGTGGGTCCAGCATGGAGAGAAGACCCTGAGCGCGGGCCGTGCTCGACACATCTCTGAAAGCCCAGGTCCTCGCCCCCACATAAGGCAGTCCCTGCTCCTGCAGATGAGCACCTCAAGAGCGATGCCAGGAAGTCCAGGCCACACTTGCACTCCCGCATCAGGGGGTACAAGAACTGTCACAGCGAACAAAAGATGTCAGAAAGTGTCTGAGACCCAAAAATGCTTCGCTTCGCCCACTCTCGATTTTAAAACCCCCAAGAGACAGCGATGTCCCTCCTTCGCGATGGGTTCCACCCAAAATGACGGCGTCCTCCGTGTTAACCCATCTCCAGGTGCCCGACCAATTTCCCGTCCGTCCATCCTGAACGCCCGCCGGACTAGGCTACCATCAGTGGCACTTTCCAGCGTCCATCCCTAAAATTCTCCTTGTTCATATCAGGTGTGTGCGCGCTCCCCCGGCAAGCATGGTGCGCCCCAGCATCTGACCACCTCACCTCGTGTCCCACCCTGAAGAAAGAGGTCGACCCCTCCCACCCCCGTGGGCACCAAGGTACCCTCCCCTCGCCAACTGGGCACCCCCCCACCCCCCGTGCCACCTCTTCCGCAAAGCCAGGTCCAAGTACGTTTGCTCTTTCTTTTTTTAATTTTTTTATTTAATCCTTACCCAAGGATATTTTTCCCATTGACTTTTTTAGAGAGAGTGGAAGAGAGGGAGAGGGGGGCAGAGAGAGGAAAGAAAGAGAGAGAAACATCGATTGCTTGCCTCCTGCTTGCACCCCGACTGGGGCCAGGAATTGAACCTGCAACTGAGGTATGTGCCCTTGACTGGGAATCAAACCTAAGACCCTTTGGACCTATGGCCGATGCTCTGAGCACTGAGCCAAGCTGGCCAAGGCTATGCTTGCTCTTTCAACCCCTTCTCCAAATATCCCCAGCCCCACAGCACATGGATCCTGCAGTCAGCTCCACCACTGAGCACCCCCTCCCCCCTTCCCCCCCCCCCCCCCCCCCCGACTGTGACAGCTGCCCCGACTTTGAGGCCAGGCAGCCTCGCTGGCTCTCATGCTCCTGGCATCGGAGCCAGACAATGTGCAGGGGACGCCTCTGCCCACGAAACCGGCGACCTCCAGCAAATACCCCACCTTCTCCGCCATCAGCCCCCCGCCTGCAAAATAAGGACCTGGAGGCCTACTCCTCACAGGGTGTGTGCATGTGGTGTCTGTCTCAAAGTAACGCCACTGCCGGACCGGACAACGTGGCGCAGTGGCGGCCCCGCAGCGAGCACGCGGGGTGTGGCCAGGGCTCGCGCTGTGGTGGGAGTTGTAGTTTTTATGGCAGTAAAGGCTTCTGTTGCTACCAGAATCCTTTTGCATCTTTTTATTGATGTCAGAGAGGAAGGGAGAGGGGGAGAGAGAGACATCCATGATGAGAGGGAATCACTGACTGGCTGCCTCCTGCACGCTCCACACTGGGGATCGAGCCCATAACCAGGGTGTGTGCCCTGACCGGGAATCAAACCCTGACCTCCTGGTTCATAGGTTGATGCTCAACCACTGGGCCACGCTGGTGGGGCCCAGAGTCCTTTTTAAAAAGCCAGAGCCTGCACACTGTCACATGTCTGCAGAAACGCTAACACAGCTAAAGCCATGTACACACAGAAAATTCCACTTTCGCAGGGACTTTCCCATATGTTCACCAAAATCCATAAAAATGTAATGTCCTCCACTGAGGTAAACGGTAATAACAAATTTTTAGGTTTATTTAGCATTTTATGGTGACTCTTTTACAGCAAATAATTGCATCAGGTACAGGAAGCTCAGAGCATATGCCAGCCCTTCCCAGACCGGCATAACCGTATTCCCAAGCCTGGAGGAGCCAAAAATGCATTTAGCACCACTCTGGACAGCATCCCTGCCAGCCTGCCAATGCGGTTATAGACCGGGGGGGGGGGGGGGTGTCATAAAGAATAAAAATGAAACAACACGAACGCACCCACTGTAAGTGCATCCGGGCCCACGCCAGTCTGTGCGGCACACGCAGAAGCCTGGAAGCACCCACCTCCCTCTCTGAAGTAGGCAGAGAGCAGCCGTTGAGAAATCCTCACACGTGAATACGGAACTTTCATCTTTAACTATGACATGAGCCGAAGGCCCTGCTTTTATGGATGAAGGGAAAAAGGGCCTCTGAGGGATTATGCACGTAACCCCAAATTCCATAGAAGAGCTAAGGGCCACCACGCAGGCTGCCCGGGCCCCAGCCTCTGTCCTGAGATTCACGGCCTCAGCAGTCCCCTATTAGAGCCAAAATCAAGACTCAACGTTCGCCCAGTCGGCCTGGCTCAGGGGTTGAGCTTTGACCTATGAAGCAAGAAGTGACAGTTCATCTCCCGGTTGAGGGCACAGGCCCAGGTTGCGGGCTTGATCCCTAGTTTGGAGGCAGCCTATCCATCATCTCTCATCATTGATGTTCCTCTCTCTCCCCGCCTCTTCCTTCCTCTCTGGAATAAAACATATGAGTATTTTCAAAAAGCAGAACTCTCCTTTCTAAGGTTAGCGGACAAGGGAGTGGGAGTTAGAGGGGAGGTGTGGTAGGCGGCACAGCAGCCCCCAAAGTCATCCACGTCCGAATCCCCCGACGCTGCAAGGATGGCACCTTTCATGGTGGCTGTGATGAGGGGTGAAGGGCCTTGAGGTGGGGGTGCCAGTCCTGGGTGACCCGCCTGAGCCCAATGTAATCTCAAGGTCCGTGTAAGAGGGAGTCGGGGGGCCAGAGTCAGAGAGGAGGCGTGGGTGCTTTGGAGGCTGGAAGAGGACCACGGGGACCCCCCAGAGGCTCCAGAAGGAAGCGGCCCCGCCCGCGCGGGGTCAGGACTGGACCTCCAGAACTGTAAGCTCAGAAGTGTGTGCCGCTGAAGCCCCTGAACTGTGGGGTTTGGTTACAGCATGAGTGGTGTTCCATGGTTTATTCCTTCACTGCTGAGGGACCCCTGCAGGCATCGAGCTCGGACAAGTCTGTGACTGGGGTGCCCCGATTCTTGGGGGTGATAGAAAAATGAGGGCAAACGATTATTATTTCTTCAATAAACCCAAAGTATTCCATGGAAAAGGCTACTCCTTATTCTGATTCCTTGACCTCTCGGAGCCGCCCCTTTCTGGAGAGGGAGAGCAGGGACGAGACAGCGTGGCAGCGTCCTCGCCTGCAGGAGGGCGATGAAGAGGGATGGCATCTGGGTTTTCAACGTCTTCCCTTGACTGAAGCGCAAAGACGGCAGCCGCTTTGCCAGGCGCCCAACGTATTGTCTTCACTTTTCTGATCGGTTGAGACCTGAGAACAGCTCCACGAGGGAATATGGTCCCCGCGTGTCCATCCACCCCTTCGACAGTGTGCCATCCACTGCCTCTGTCCGGTGGGCTGCGTGTCTAATGTATTCCTCCTCCTCCTCAAACCCACTCATCCTTCTAAGAGCCTGGCTGGAGATGGGGGCCCTAGGCCCATCTGCGCGGGCATAGAAACGTCTCGATACTGGACTTGTCGCTCGTGTGCAAAGTGAACCGGAAAAGGGTGTAGAGATAAGCCAGCACGGAGGGTCTTTGCCAGGACGGTGCTGTTTTCTGTTTCCGGAAGAGCCAGCTGCAGCCCTGGATCCTTTTCCCCAAGCTTTTGCCACGGAGCTCACGTGCACCCGAGAGGTGACGAGGGAAAGGCCTGACCCCTGCTCCATCTGCTCACCCAGTCAATGCCACCCAGGGGTGTGAGGAAAGCCCTGCAGCTCAGCAATCACAGAGGGAGCTTCCACATGCACCCATACTGTGAACAGTACTGACGGTGAGGGTGCTACGAGTGACTCTGCTGCGGCTGATGGTGTGATAGCGGATCTCCAGGAATCATGGAGGCGGTGATGGTGATGGTGATGATGGTGATTCTGATGATGAAGATGGTGATGATGGGGATTGTGATGGTGATAACAGTAATGGTGATGGAAGTGATGATGGTGGTGATTATGATGATGGTGATGATAATGATGGTGATGGTGATGGTAGTGATGGTAGTGATGGTGGTGGTGGTGATGGTGGTGGTGGTGGTGGTGGTGGTGGTGGTGGTGATGGTGGTGGTGGTGATGGTGGTGGTGGTGGTGGTGGTGGTGGTGGTGATGATGAGGATGGTGATGATAATAATGCTGACAGTGCTGCTGCTGCTGCTGCTGCTGCTGTGGTACTGGCTGACATTTCCTGAGTATATTCCACGGGCTAGGCATTGAGATAAGTGCTTCACATGCTCAGACTAATTTAATCCTCACAATAGTCCTATGAGGTGGACACAAGAGTTTTTCCCATTTCCCTCATCAGGGTTTCCAGCAGCTTAGTCTGCCCATGTGTGAGCAGTCAGTGGAGGGGCTGTATGGCGCCAGAGGCCAGCAGGACCAAGGGCCACAGTGATAAAGCCCTGCACCGTCTCATCCTCAATCCTCGGCCAGAGTCAGTCATCTCTGGGCCTCAGATTGACCTCCTGATGGCAAATGACAGCATCCAGCATGAAGTTCCCTGGCCGGCAAACAGGTCCGTGCAGTCCTAAAGTCCACCCATGTCTAAAGCCTGGTGCTAATGATGTCTCATTCCTTACACAGAAAAACCCACGTTGGGAGTAATTCCAGACATGCAAAGTTGGTTTGACCTCCAAAAACCAATCAATATAATTAACCACATTAACAGAGTAAAGGATTTAAAAAAAAAAAATCACCTGATCATCTCAATGGGCACAGAAAGAGGACCTGATGAAACACAATTCCCTTTCGAGAAAAATAAGACCTACCTGACTCCTCTGACATCAGGGGAAAAACACTACGAGCCGTCACCCGATTTAACAGGGTCCTACAGGGAGGAGTGCGACTTGCTCGAGTTGGCACGGGGGATTCAGCAGCCCCGGGACCCAGGTGTTCCTTTCAGACTGTCTCCACCACCCCCCTGTGCCTAGCCCACATCTTCACCATCTCTCCCCGAAATGAAAAATGGTGTTTTGGCTGGTCTCCCAGCTCAATTGATATTAACCGTATAAACGCTCTTCTCTCCATCATCAGAGTTATCTCCTTCAACGCTGGCTCTAAAACACGGCACCATTTCCCTTCGCTTTCTCGTTAAGTGGCTAACTCCTCCAGCTCAGCATTCAGAATCCTAGGTGGCCAGACTTCCATCCACCTTTCCAATCTCGTCTCTCTCCCCACGCCACCGCCCCCTACCTCAGGGCCTGCTGTAAGCCACTCCACACTCTGGGAAGGCCCCTGCTCCTGTACCTCTGGAGACCCCTCCTGTCTGCAAGGCCTGCCTTGCATTTCACCTTCTGCAGATCCTCACTGAATCCTGACTTCCTCCCTCAACCAAAACCAGGTACTTGCACACCTGAATGAACTGCCCACTGCCGACCTTCCCTACGAGCGCGGGTGACATCCCAGAGCCTTGAAGAGCTGCTTCTCTCTCTTAAAGATGGAAAGTTCTGGAGGTGGGTGGCTGCGCAACAGTGTGCATGTCCCTCTAGAGCGGTGGTCGCCAGCCTTTCGGACCCCGCGGACCACCAGTTGGCAACCGCGGCTCTAGACCAAACTCCTGGGGGAGGACAAACATTTACTCGTCATTGGATTTTCCACGTGCCTTGCGGGCACTGGACACGCACTCACTGAATTTAGCCAGATCACAACATATCCCTGTGTGTGAGGTTGGGGATGGAGTAAAAGCAAAAATTGTATCATCTGCTCCCCTTCAAAATGATCTTGCCCTTTACGGAAAGATCTAGGAGACCGAGATTCTTGAATCACTAGGAAAGAGACACACACAAGATTCGCTTTCCAGGCCCTGGGTAGGTCTCGCCCAGGTAATGAGATAGTCTGCCATCAGCCTGACCGCACGTTCCTCCTGGCGTCGGCTCGGTGCAGTGCCTCCACCCCAGGCCCGTCCTCCCGAAACGTGACTTCAGGCTGGCAAGCAGCAATTAAGAGCTAATTCATTCTTTTTTTAAAAAGTCAGTTTGTGAAAGTGAATTGTTCTGTCTGTGATCTCATTCGCTCTGTCTTGCCTTCAGTGGGGAAAAATAGTGCCCAATGGCACCCATCTTCTCAGGGCTGGGGACACGCAGGCCCCGCCCCCAAGGAGACAGGCAGGGGGCGGGCTTCCTAATAAAAGGCTGTCCTCTGCGGTTCCCCAGGTCCATGAGGCCCACCCATGTTTATCTAGTCCCTGCCAGTCACACCCTCCGCAGTTCCTGGGACTCCAGGGGCTCCTGCTCTGACCAGCTGGGGCTGGGGCTGGGGTCAGAGGACAGCTGAGCAGTGCTGCCCGGGGAGGGAAGTCAGCCACAGCCTGGTCTCTGGGGAACAAGCCTTTCACACACTGGCCGCACCCAGAAAACACAGATTGTACAGACACCACTTCTGGGTGTGCCCCCAAAAGGACTCAGGGCGGGGACTTGGACAGACATTTGTACAACGTGTCCAGAGCGGCAGTCGTCACAGTAGCTACGAGGAGGACGCAGCCCCAGGGTCCACGGGCAGATGAATGTCAGCAAAATCGGGGGTAGGCCCACGATGAAAAGCCACCCAGCCTTCACCAGGGATCTGACCCGGCCGTGCTGCCTGGAGGACATGGTGCTCACTGAAATAAGCCAGACACACAGGCCAGCCATTGTGTACGAGTGCACGCACAGGAGGTACCGGAATAGTCATGTCCACAGAGACAGGCAGAAAGCAGGGTGGTGACTGCCCAAGGCGCAGGGGAGGGGCGTGGGGAGTTAATGTTTAATGGGTGCAAAAACAACAACAAATATCTCATGGGTGGAGCGCTTCAGGGGGGGAAGATGGAAAGTTCTGGAGGTGGGTGGCTGCACAACAGTGTGCACGTGCTTAACGGCACAGAACCGGACACCTAGCCGTGGTTAAACTGCTCACTTTACAGCATGTCTCTTTTGCCATCATAATAAAAATGGTGCAGTGACCCTAACTGGGTTGGCTCAGTGGCTAGAGCGTCAGCCCTAGGGCTGAAGGGTCCCAGGTTCGATTCTGGTCAAGGGCAGGTACCGCGATGGCAGGTTCCTCCCGGCCCTGGTTGGACCCATGCGGGAGGCAGCCAAAGGATGTGTCTCTCTCACATGGATGTGTCTCTGTCTCTCCCCCTCCCGTCCATTCTCTCTAAAAAATCAATGGGAAACTATCCTCGGGTGAGGATTAACAAAACAAAACAAAAAGATGTAATGGCTAAAAGGAAAGGCTGATAAAGTAAATTAAGGAAAGTTCCTTATGGATTTGGCATGTCCTTGACTGCGGTGGAAAACACTCAATGGTTCCATATATGAACTGAAACGGGGGAGGGGGGAGGGGGGGAGGGGGGACGACACCCCCCCACATTTCTAAAAAGGATACCACTTTCAAATTCACAGAGTCACTCCTGCGGGTCCCTATCTATCTTTCTTAGGAACAGAGAGATTGTTTCTCTGCCAGAAAAATCCCCCGAGGCAGGACTTCCTGCAACATCTGGATATTAGAATCAAGGAACTCATCTAAATAATTAAAGAGAGAGGTAAGGAACATCCTCTGTTATTCAACGTTCTCTTTGCCTTCCGGGTGGAACAGGTGGGAGGCATGATGAAGATAAATGTGAAAAGAAATATGTAAAGGAGTCTTTTCTCAAAGTCTAATTGAAGTGATAGGCACCATTCAAAGACATTTTAATATCTTTCTTCGGACTAAAATAGCACCGTATGCCTTATTCACAACTCGCCAGCAGGTCACGGTGCCCAAAGCATGCAGTTTTCTTGGGAAATACACTGGGTTGTGGGTGAAGCTTGCTTTATTGTTTTCCGGGACGGGGAAAAATAAGACTCTGCTTTCAACACTTTATGTCTTTCCTCAAGGCAGGGCTGGTGGAGAAAGCCACTGCCCTCCTTATTGGCAGTCTTTGCAAATCCCCCCACAAACAAGAAAAGCCTTAGCTGACCTGAAAATGATCTCCTTTCGCATTTAATTGTGTTCAGCAGCAGAGGGGTGTAGAGATGAGATAGGGGGAAAGATTCGATCTCTTTAATCATCCTTCTCAAGGTAGGAAAAGGATTGCAGTTTAGGAGAGCACATGCTGGTGGAGTAGCCAGAACCCTACGGCCACCTCCACCCCCCAGGCAAGGGCACTCCACAAGGACGCGGGGCGGGGGGGGGGGAGCCAGTGCCTGCAAAGCCTACCCCTGTGGGCAGCTGGGACCAGCAGACCAGCCAGCCAGGTGGGTGTGACCCCAGAGGACCCACACCTAGGGGCGGTCCTACACCCAGGGGCGGTCCCCCGAGGCTCCAGGTGCGGACCTGGGCAGCCAGGACCTGCTGAATGCTGGATGGGAGGCAGGCCTTACTTTCTCTGCTTTAAACCAGGCCAGGACTCGCCCTGCCCCCCCCTGGTCAGACTGGTTCTTCCTGAAGGGCACCATGAGCATGGGCACAGTGAGCAGGGGCACCTGGTTCAGTGCCCAGTGTGGGGCGGGCAGGAGGCAGCCGATCCATGATTCACTCTCATCACTGATGTTTGTATCTCTCTCTCCCTCTCCCTGCCTCTCTGAAATCAATTAAAAAAAAAAATTTTTTTTAAAGAGTCTCCATCAGCAGGTGAATGGATAAACAATGTGTGGTTTACACACAGGATGGAACGCTTTTCAGTCTAAAGAAAGGAATGAAGTCTGACACCTACAACGTGGATGACCCCTGAGGACACCGCGCTAAGTGAAATAAGCAGTCACAGGACAGATAGGGGATGGTCCCACCTCCATGAGGTACCCTGAGGAGTAAAACTCATTGGGACAGATGGTGAAGTGGTGGTGCCCAGGGGCTGGGGGAGGGGGAATGGGGACTCAGTGTTTAATGGGGAGAGTTTCAGTTCTGCAAGATGGGAAACTTCTGGAGATGGATGGTAGTGACAGCTGTGCAATACTGTCGCTGTCCTTACGCTACTGAACTGCCCACCTAAAAATGGCCAGAACTGTGCCTTTTATGTTATGCATATTTCACCATGATTTAAAAGAGAAAAAGCAGTCAGCGCACAGGGCTGTGTGGCCCCAGGGCTCAGGCCTGAGGATCTGGCTTCGGCTCCAAGGTTTCACATCTAGAACGAGAGCGGGGCTCCCCCGGCAGAGCCCAGGCAGAGCCTGAAGAGCTGTGTGATATTTTAATAGTCATTTCAATTGACTACAGAAAGACAGAGTCCTGTGATAAAATTGCTTTTGCAGCGTGGTAGAAATACTTAGCGAGAGATGAGCAATGCTTAGCGAGAGGCTGTGAAACCTATCTGCTTGCTTATAGAGTTGCTGCTGAATGGGACAAAAGCAGAAGGTGATAAAAGGCAGGCAGGCAGGAGAGATTCCACCCCAGCAAATGCAGCCACAATGCGCCTGCCATGATCCTCGGCAGGGGCCGCTCAGGATCTTCAAAAAATTAACCCTCTCTCTACTATTTGTTCCTTTGTTTCACTTTTAATGGTTAAAGCTCCACCGGATCTGATAGCAGAACACACTCATTTCCCCGCAAGTCCCTGCTGCTGCGTCTGACCCGCCCGCCCGCCGAGTGCTCTAGAGCAGCGGTCACCAGCTGGTTGGCTGTGGACCACTGGTGATCCGTGAGGTCCAAAAGGTTGGCGACGGCTGCTCTAGATAATGCCTCGGCTGACCACTGCGAAGCCACAACAGCCCTCGAACCCAATACAAATGATTTCCTCTACCAAAACAGCTTCCTAGGAAAATTCCCAATCACAAATGAGGGATATCCTACTCACACCGTCCCCATGAGATCTATTTCCCACAGGTATTTGGTGAGAAAGCTAGGGTCCTCACCATCACCACCATATCACCACCACCAGCAACAATAACAACACCATCACCTCCACCACCATCCCAAACACCACCAACACCATCACCAACCACCACATCACAATTACCATGACCACCCATACCACCACCACCACCACCATCACCAATAACATCAATACACCTCCATCAACACCACCATCATCACCACCAACACCATCACCAACCACCACATCACAATTACCATGACCACCCATACCACCACCACCACCACCATCACCAATAACATCAATACACCTCCATCAACACCACCATCACCAATAACATCAATACACCTCCATCAACACCACCATCATCACCACCAACACCATCACCACCACTATCATCATCACAATTACCACGACCACCCATACCACCACCACCACCACCACCACCAATAACATCAATACACCTCCATCAACACCACCATCACCAATAACATCAATACACCTCCATCAACACCACCATCATCACCACCAACACCATCACCAACCACCACATCACAATTACCATGACCACCCATACCACCACCACCACCACCATCACCAATAACATCAATACACCTCCATCAACACCACCATCACCAATAACATCAATACACCTCCATCAACACCACCATCATCACCACCAACACCATCACCACCACTATCATCATCACAATTACCACGACCACCCATACCACCACCATCACCACCATCACCAATAACATCAATACACCTCCATCAACACCACCACCATCACCACCAACACCATTACCACCACTATCATCACCACAATTATCACCACCATCCACACCACCATCACCACCATCACCAATACACCTCCATCAACACCACCAACACCATCATCACCACTATCATCATCACAATTATCACCACCACCTACACCACCATCACCACCATCACCAATACACCTCCATCAACACCACCAAAACCATCACCACCACTATCATCATCACAATTATCACAACCACCCACACCACCATCATCATTACTATCTCCACTGTCACCACCAACAACCACACCATCATCACAACCATCATTATCACGGTAAGAATCACAGCTGGCGCTCCTTCTGCGCTAAGACCAGCCAGTGCACGTAAAACTTCCTGGACTTCCTCCTTTCACCCCATACTAGCCCTAAGAGCATCCCCATTTCCGCGCATAAAGCTCTGATCCAAGACCAGGGGAGCAGGCCGTGGGCATCATGTGACCTGTGGCTGGGAGAACAGCCCTCCCTCCGCTCCTCACAAACAGCCATTATGCTGCCGCCTGGGATGCCTCCTCTAGAGCCAGTTCCTTTTGGCGTCAAAGGGGCTGTGACTGTGACCATCGTGGACAGTGTCAAAAGCCCCACAGCCCTGACTCCAGGAAGCCCTTGAGACATGAAATAACAATCCCACGGACCCCGCACACGGAACCCCAGTCCAGAGGAGACACTGCCCTTCCCTGTCACGTCTGGCTAAGCTTCCCCCGCAAGCAGGTGCTCTCCCAAGCCTCGAAGGCCATCAGCCACCCAGTCCAGATGGACCCCAAGGCCCCGGGTGAGCACCGAGGGGCAGGTGAAGACAGACAAGATTCCTACATTGACAGCTCACAACCTCAATCGCCTTCCCTCGGCCAAAACGGGGGTGTGACCGATCCAGATCCGCTGCGACAGAACTGAGTTTAAGCCACATCTCCAGAGGACACCGCCTCCGGTCTGCCCCGGAGCTATCAACCCCGACCAGGAACTGCCCCGCTGCATGCTTCTCCAGATTACGTAATTACCAACAACCCCCCGGGGAAGGTATGATTATTACCATCCCATCTCCCCGGTGAAGAACTGAGGCTTGGAGATGTGGAGTTGCCCGCTCAGTGTCTCAGGTCTGGGAGGCGGGGACGTGGGGTTTGGAACAAAGCATCTGGCGAGCTCGGGGCAGCAGCCCCCGGGGCGCCGGGCACCCTCTCCCTCCCTGGCGTCTCTCCCTCTGGCATCACCTGAATAGCTCTTGTGAAACCAGGCGGAGAGATGTCAACGCAAAAGTCACACAAAATATCATCTAACATCACACAAGGACGTCACAAGCAAAGCTTGTGAGGTGACATATTCCCTAGTAATGGTCCACCGCCCGGTGCTTCAGCCATCAAACTCCCACCTCTTCCCGTCTGACGGGAATTGATGGCTACTGCAGGGAAAGGATATTCACTACCCCAAGCTCTTGTCACACGGGGATCCATCCGTGTCCTGGCTCTGCCCGGCTCCTCTGCCATAAAATGGGGAGCTACCAATGCTCGGGGGACAGGCGTCCAAGAGACCAAGCCAGGCCGGATCCAGACAGCGTTTCACTACATCCATTTTCCTAGACAGACCACACAACCCAGAATAAAAATGTGATCTACGCTTCACTATGTGAGCATGCGGCCCCCACAAAACACGTGCCTTCAGGGGTGAAGGCTTTCTCACTGGGGCCATGTATCTGACCCACCGTGGGAGGCCACTGGGGAAGGGGCACTTCTGTGGCACCCGAGCCTCTCTCTCCCCTTCTGGTGAGGCCTAGGGGTACCCTGTGTGAAGGGCAAAGGGCCAGGTGGCCCCCACGCCTGAGCGTGGCACCATACACAGTGGGCAGAGGTGGTGTGCAGAGGAAGATAGAGAGGATAGAGAGGCGGTACCCACGCTGCCCCCAACCCCACCCCCAATGCCTTCTGCACTGGGAGCCACCCTGCTGGGACCTGCCCAGGAGGGCCACCTGGGATGGCCCACAGCCAGGGACTGGCTGGTAATAAAGAAATGATAGATAAGTGGATAAATGGGTAGATACATTGATTAATAAATAAACCAACAAGCAAGCGCACACACAAAGGTCAGGCCCGGCCTCAGGGGGACCGCATCGGAGGGGCTCTTCACAGGGGTCAGGCTGAGGGCCACCCCCTCCCGTGTCTCCGAGAGCCTCCCCACTCGGCCCTGAAGCCCCGTCTCAGGCTCTGCTTCTAGGAACCAACTGTGAAGCGGGAATTCTCCTGACAAAGAGGGAGACGCAACGAACCCCCACAGAACCCTCCGGGGAAGGACGTGCGACTGTGGACTGGGAGGGAGGGAGGGAGGGAGGGAGGGAGGGAGCGAGGGAGGGAGCGAGGGAGGGAGGGAGGGAGGGAGGGAGGGAGGGACGGAGGGAGGAAGGGAGGGACGGAGGGAGGGAGGGAGGGAGGGAGGGACGGAGGGACGGAGGGAGGGAGGGAGGGAGACAGGTGCGTGGGGAGGAGAGGTCCACCTTTCACACAAACCCGAAGAGGGGAAGGCCTGGTCTGAGGTCACCGCAGACGCCCCGCCACCCCGCCTCTCCGAAGCGCCCCCTCCGGTCTCACGTGCCAGCCGTAGCGTGGACAGTGAGCCGCGACCTGAAACTGACCACGTGGCTGGATGACCAGCCTGAGAAGCATCCGCGGCATCTCAGCGCTCATTCCACAGGCCAGGAGCCCGCCCGCGGCAGCCCGCAGCCCTGCGGCCACGGCGGGAACAAAGGTGTATCTAGTGACAGGGTAACAGGTTATCCCAGAGAACGCTCAGCCCGGCTGTGAGACACGGGCTCCCAGGGCCTCGCAGCGGTGGCCCCGGAACATCCTGGGGTGGCGGGGAGCCTGGGGGCGAGGAGCCTGGGGTGTCCACCCCACACCGCAGGGCAGGGCAGGGCAGGCGACCTGCTCCTGACAACTCTGCCCACGCACCCTGCAGCTGGGAGGCCCGGACCTGAGCCTCCGAAGGACCTCCTTCCTCTCCCCCTGGCGGTAACCCCACTCAAGTATGACCGCCCCTAAAAAGACAGAGAGCACCCACCCATGAGGTCATCTTTCTTTGTCCAAAGGGGCACCTCCTTTCCATCGTAGCGCCTGCGACATGTAGGTGCTGTGTGCTGGGGCCTGTCCTACGAGGGTCCCCACAGGGAGCTCTCTGTGGCATGGCCCAGGCATGGGCAGGGCTGTGGGCTGGGCACCCCGGAAAGCCTGATAGGATGGGGTCCCCAGGACATCTCAAAGGTGAGGACACGAAACTCAGAGACTGGGAGAGACATTCCAAGAAGGTCCCCCCTACCCTCTCCTCCTGGGGCCCATGCCCTGTGTGGCCCCTCCCCGGAGTGTGGGCTGCGCCCAGTGACTCACTTTTAGCCAAAGAGTACTGGAGAGACAATAGGATGTTGCTCCCGGGATTAGGTCAGAGGAGGGTCTGGCGCCTGGCCAGTGTGGCTCAGTGGTTGAGAATCAACCTATGAACCCAGAGGTCACAGTTTAACTGCCGGTCAGAGCACAGGCCCGGGTTGTGGGCTTGATCCCCAGGAGGGGGCGTGCCGGAGGCAGCGGATCAATGATTCTCTCTCATCATTGATGATTCTGTGTCTCTGCCTCTCCCTTCCTCTCTGCAACCAAAAAAATACATGTCTCTAAAGAAGAGGGTCTGGCTTCTCTCTATCACTGCTCATGTTGACACACACCAGCTGGAGAGTGAGCTGCCTACTGTGAGGCCCACAGGCGAGAAACTGCAGGGGCCTCCAGCCAGGGCCACTGAGCCCTGCCCATGGGCACTGCGGAAGCCTGGAAGCAGGTCCCACCAGACCCCGGAGAACCCTGGGAGGACCTCAGCCCAAATGCAGCTGGGGGCGGGGGGGGGGGGGGTCGGAGGGTTGGGGGGGGCGAGGGGGAAGGAGACAGGACCCAGGGAAGCCACACCCCGTTTCGGACCCGGAGCTAGGAGACATTACAGCTTGTTTTAAACCCCGTCTCAGCCGTGTGTTACTAAGCAGCACTTGGTAACTAAGACGGACATGAGCTGGGGGAGCTGGGACACCTCAGCAGGACCTCACCTGTACCCCAGGACTTCGCCTGTACCCCATGGCCTCGCCTGTACCCCAGGACCTCGCCTGTACCCCAGGGCCCTACCAGAACATGCCTCCTTACAGCTCCCTTCCCTCCCAGCCCAACCTCTGACCCGCCCAGCGCCCTCAGGCTCCAGCCCTACAGGTCAAACACCTCCTGGCAAAGGACACCTTCTGTTTGTCTTTCCTCCAGGCCACCTCCTCCTCCCGGGTGCTGGCCCTGGCTCTCTCTCCAGGCTTCCTCCCCCTCAGTCCCTTCACATGATGCTCTCGGGGTTCTGTGACCTTACTCCTTCTCTCCCCCGACCCCAGACGCCTACACAGTCCCCTGTGCCAGCTTCCGCCACCCTCCTTGACTCCCAACTCCATAAACTGTGCCCCGTCAATCCAGCCTTCTGTGTGTCTATCCGTTCGCCCTTCCAAAGGGAAGCAGCTGCTCATCACTGAACACAACACACACCTCCCGAATGTCTGTCACAAGCAACGCCCTGTGCCCTCCGGGAGCCACCCTTCCCGACCCGTCCTAGACACAGCAGCACTGGCCACCTGGGCCATGCCCCTCCCTGCCCTTCCCCCCCGCCATCAACCAGTCACAACAGCCTGTCCTTTGTCTCCCTTCTACTTCTCAACGCCAGCTGCTTCTGCCAGCTCCGACAGCCATCACCCCTGTCCAGACCACCAGCGGGTGTCACCTGGATTGCTGCCCACTGACCTCCCAACCCCCCCCCCCACCCCGCTCCTTCTCCTTCCCGTCCTACGCACCACCTCCCACGGATCTTTCTGGAGCAGAGCCTGACGGTGCTCCTCTCCAGCTTCACTCCCTCAATCACTCCTCGGTGCTCTGGGGACAGAAGAAGATTCCTCAGGGAAGCTCACAAAGACACAGCCTAACTATCCTGCTGCATCATGCACTTCGCTCCAGCCTCCCCCCATCCTCAGAAGGATCTAGACCGAACTTCAACGTCGATATCGCTCTCTGTGCCTCCAGATACATTTATGTGACTCCTGCCTACCCTCCTTCATCTCATTAATCACACCTCTTCTTCGCATCTCCCACTAAATGCCCCTGCTGCCAGGAAGCCTTCCCTGCTTGCCCTGTCTCCCTCCTAGCATGTACCACCGGGTGCCCTGAGCTTAGCCCAGTGACTGCCATTTGCTAGGCACTTGGTAAATATGTACTGAATATATAAATTTAGGCAAAATCCATCAATGGTCAGAAACGTACATAAACCTAGTAGGTGCTTGCACGTGCTAACTCGGCCCTCTTGCCGTGACCACTATTATTACCCCCATTTGACAGACAAAGACACTGAGGCACAGGAAGGCTGATTTGCCGAAGGTCACCCAGCTAGAAAGTGCCGGAGCTGGGATGGGACCCCGGGCTCCGGAGTCTGTGCTTCTGATCCCAGGAAAAGCAGCCCCTCAAAGAAAGTACAGCAGTCAGGTCCAAAGACGGTCTCAAACCTTCTGTTTGTTTGTTTTTAATGATCATTTCAAGATGAAAACGGAAGGGAAGCCAATGTTTGCGAGGATAGTAATTAAAATCGCAAGTGCTCATGAGAGCTAAACCATCGATATTGAGGTTGTGAAACATTTCATCGACCTAAGTACTTTCCGGAAAGAAACGCCTTGTACATAAAGACCCGGCCAGAGGACCCATCACTGCCCCTTCCTCTCCATCACGAGCTTCCCAGAAGGCCAGGGCATGGCTATCTGTTCATGAAGCGCCATGCTGAGGGTATTTACAGGAAAAGTGAGCGGGGATGTTTCTCTGCTTCCTGGGAGGCCCCAGGTGCCCAGAGGTGGCTGATCCCTGGAGGCCGCTCATCCCATTAAGGCAACTTCCTGCAAGTCAGAAGTAAGAGAGGCCGTGTCATCCATTCCTCTTCCATTTGAATGCGTGCAGGTCTTTCAAGATTAAATGTCCACTGTGACACCAGGCACCCCTGTAACACCCAATTGCACCGACCACCCCACTCCCACCAGGCACGGAAAGTGGGCTTCGCTCCACTGAAAACAAAAAATGAAGGGGAGGGGCTCAGCCCACCTCTCCCAATGCCCATCACCCAGGTGGGGCTCAGGAAGCTCAGGGCCGTGAGCAAACATCACCGCGGGCCAGCACACAGTCTCCTGACCCTCCACTCCTCACACCCAGACCCTAAGCAATGGGGTTCAAAAGACATGCACAGCCCGTATGCTGGGCTCAGTGGTTGAGTGTCGACCTAGGAAGCAGGAGATCATGGTTCCCGGGCTCCATCCCCAGTGGGGGATGTGCAGGAGGCAGCCAATCAATGATTCACTCTCATCAATGATGTTTCACTCTCTCTCCCCCTCTCCCTTCCTCTCTGAAATCAATAAAAAATACAGATATATTATTTTTAAATTAAAAGACATGCACGGAAGCCCTGCCTGCAATGTCCTCACCTGGGATTTGAGCCGTTAGCGCCCCGCTGCTTGAGCAAGGAGAACGTTTCCAGGAAAGACGACCGTACGGAATCCAGACAGGGGAGCCCACACATCCCGTGTCCCCGGGGTTTCACCCGTTTCTGTCGCTGTTCTTGTTGGGTTGACTTGTGTTTGTGTGTAAAAGGATGAGTAGAGTCACAACTAGCACCATGAAAGGAACATTTTGGGGGGGAGGGGGAGGCATTTTCATCAGGATTTAGATATATGCAACCTACACACAAAATGCCATCTCTTTTATCTGTTACTTTTTTTAAAAAAATATATTTGTATTCATTTCATAGAGAGGAAGGGAGAGGGAGAGAGAAATAGAAACAGCCATGATGAGAGAGAAACGTGGATCGGCTGCCTCCTGCATGCCCCCCCCCCACGGTGATGGAGCCCACAACCCGGGCCTGTGCCCTGACCGGGACTCGAACCCTGACCTCCTGGTTCCTGGGTTAATGCTCAGCCCCTTCCTGTCTGAAATCAATAAGAATATTTTCTAAAAAATACTAATGTGGCAATTCTTGATGCTTGTCTTTGATTTTACATTAATGGGTCTTACTCTTTGGAAGCGGGAACTCCTGCCTCTGTTGGGGAAGAATTCGAACACCATCGTACACACCACACGGCTCTGGGTGGCTCGTACACGTTTAAGCAGTTGGGGGGAACAGTCAAAAATATTTCACGACGTGCAAAGATTGTGCAGGATGCAAATGGCGGTGTGCGCCCAGCAGGTCTCGGCCCATGGCGGAAGCGATGGCTGCAACAGAGGCGAACGCCTCAAAACGGACCGTCATCCTGCCTTCCGCGGCCGAGGCTTCCCAGCTTTTTCTAGAACAGCCCCACTCTCACACCACAGCGTTCCCACACATTACCCGAAGGTTTGGGAATGTTAACGTCAGCCGCGTTCATTCCACGCATAGGCAACGACCAGCCCTGAGCCCGGGACGGTGCTGGACGCCGGGATGTCGAGCCGGGCGGGCAGATCAGATGCGGCCCCTGTCCTCCCCGGGGTTCCCACTTTGACGGTGGACACGGCCCAACACCCAGGTGGCCGCAGCGCTGCCTGCAACCTTGGACTCACAGGATGCGGTGGGCCGCGCACAGTAGGGCTACTTAACCAGACTGAGGCAGTGTCCGGAGCTCCCCAACCCTTGGGAGATCAGAGGGAAGTGAGGCAGAGAGAAGAGGGAGAGGGTGGGGGAGGCAGGAGGTGCAGGTGAGGCAGGTGCACGCTAGGCCGACAGGACAGGACACCGGCCGGCTCACTGAGAGCAATGCCAGGGGCAGCCGCGGAGACTGGCCGGGCTGGGGGAGCCCTGCAGGCCCTTTGAAGAACTGGCCCCCACTGGAAAGGCGGCCAGAATCCCTCGGGGCTACGGGGATCAGAGCTCCAGCCTCCTGCCCCACCCAGTGGACTGCACAGCCCACCACACCCAGCACAGTCCACATTAAAGCCACACGAGCACTGACCAGAAACCAATGACACATATCAATAGTACGACCCCCTTCAACGTCATGTTAAGTAGAAAACCCCAGAGGAGAAGTAGCAGCATCCCACCCAAGACTGTCTCCTGGCCACAACGGGACAGCCCACATTCCCAAGGGAACTTGCACACTTTCCACGTCCGTGTCGGCCCCTATGCCTAGGACAGCGCCACCAGGGACCAGGCAAATAGAAGCCCAGAAACCACGAGGCCGTACACCTGGAGCTCGCCCACTACTGGATGTCAGCTGACACTGAGAAGTAAAAATTAAATCACTTAAAAATAAGGATGAAAACTAAAATCAGGCAAAACTTTTTAAAGGAAAGAAATGGTGGGAAAAAGATACAGAGGCAAAGAAGCATTGAACAGACTGTCAAACTACATTGGGAAGACAGGGGAGGTTGGGCGAGGGGGGCTGTAAGAGACCAACCGAAGGACTTGTATGCATGCATAAGGGGAGGGCGGGCAAGTGACGGCATGTACTGGGGGGTAGGGGAGGTCGGGGGGAGGTTAATGGGGGGAAAAAAAGGAGACACATGTACTACTATTTGTAATACTTAAAACAATAAAAAATAAAATTAAAAAAATAAATAAAAATTTAAAAAAATAAAAGATCACTGAAAAACAAAAAAGAAAACTAAAATCAAATAAATTCCACATCGGCCACGCAATGCTTCTGAGCCACACACCAAGTCGCCCCACAGCAGGTGGGTGGGCAGACAGGTAAAGCCGACACCCATCGTGTGAGCAGGAAGGAAGCCCAGGACCCGCAGCGGGGATTTAGAGTGGCTGCCCAGGCTCGCTCCAATTTATCGCTCCCTGCCAGGTAACCTGACTTTTTTAAGATAAAGTTAGAACTCATCTTCAGGCATTCACAGAATTTATCAGGCTTGGACCCTAAATGCCGCCCGTGAGGACCAGGAAAACGTAAATCCAGCGGACGCGTGGCCTCTCGCGGAAGCTGGGGTCTGTCACGGAGCTGCGGTGAGTCAGGTGCTGTCTGCTCAAGGTCAGGGGCGTCTGCTCAAGGTCAGGGCTGAGCGTCTGCGCTGACCACAGAGGCATCCTTCTGCCTCCAGGTGGGATGCTGGCTCCTTCCTCAGACATGCACCTGACCGGGCGAGGGCCGGGCCATTTTGATGGGGCGGAGGGAGGGTTGGGGCAAGGAAAACCTAAATTCTATGAAGATGCAAAGATAATGAAACCTGGGCTCGGATGAACGAAGGCCACAGGGTTCAGAGAAGAGGCAACCCCTTCACTTTCACGCATCGGATCCGGCTGGAGAGCCTGTGACCCGGAGGTGCGAGCCCCGTCACCTTCTACAAACACGAGGCTCTCGAAGGGCAACACGATGAATAAGGACATGGTCACGTATACCTGGATGACATCCCTCGCTTCCCTGCCTTCTGTCCTCCTCCCCCACGAACACGGAGCACGCAGAGTGCCCAGGGAGCGGGGGTGCCCCCTCCGTTCCTTTGATTCCGGTCCTAGGCCAGCTCTGGGGCAGCAGCCTCAGCAAACGCCCCCTGCAACACCCAGGAAGGTCAGAGATGCTCACAGAATCACCACAGACTCTTCCACCTGGACTTGTTCCACTCAGGAGAGGAGGAAGTGACCCTGTTCCACTGCACACCTAGGAGCAGGCTGGTTTTGACCTGGGTCCTCCTCCGCCCGCCCTCCTCCCGGCCCCGCCCCTCCCGGCCCCGCCCTCCCGGCCCCGCCCCCTCCCGGCCCCTCCCACCTGCAGAAGACAAACCCTCACAGAAGGGCTGTGTCTCCAAGGGCCTCACCCTGCAGGTAAGACTCCGCCATGAGGCGCTGTGGGTGCGGACGCCCAATGCATCATAGCATTCACAGAGACCGTTTGAATCAGCTACATTTCCCCCAAATAAAGTCACACTTCCACCCAGCCCACCTGTAAGAGCTACACACCTCAGCACCCTCCACCCCAGAATCCGCCCCTTCCCCCTACCCCTACCCGCCCCCCCCCCTCGTGGGAAGTGGCACCAGCAGACGCACACCTGGCCCATTTCTCCGCTGGGCTCTGGAGAACAAGTCCAGTAAGAAACCCCCTGACCTGGGGTGGAGTGTTAATCCTGACCGCACGAAGGGGCATCAGCGAGTATTATCCCCAGCTCAGAGGCGTGAACCACAGCTGGGGGGGGGGGAGGAGGGGAGGGGGGGAGGGTAATTCAGAACCTGCCCCGGGTGGGGGGCGGGGGGGGCAGGGGGGTTGAGGCTAATTCTGAATGATATAGAACCTGCCCCAGGTGGGGGGCGGGGGGGGCAGGGTTCACCCCCCAGTCCAGTGCGACTGCAGACCTTCTCTAAACCCGCTGGGCCCCAGGACAATGCCCATCCAGCCCACAACAGGTGTTACAGAATCAATGCCGACGCAGTAAACTGCACGGGTTTTCATGTGCACCCCACACATCTGGGCACGCTGGGACCACGGCCTTCGGCCTCCCCAGACGACGGCGCTGCCACACTTGACACACCTCCCTGCAGACCCCCCGGACAGAGGCACACCCTGGAACAAGACAGTGAGATGCCCGAGGAACGTCAGTGCCCACGGCCGAGCTTCTGCGTGCGACCTGGTGAACTGTAACCGTCATCCAAGCCCAGACTCCATAGATGAGGCCCCCCCTCCCCCCGCCCAGGCCACGCCGGGTGAGCACTCGTGGGGAAGAGTGCTTACAAATGGGAGCGAGGAGGCCCGTTTCCCTCGGTGGCTGGGAGATGGGGAGGGAGACGTAATAAAGCCGGGCGAGCTGACAAAGCAGGCTGTGAGGGCTCTGGGGGCAGAGCCCAGCCATCCGCCCTGGACACAGCTCGGCAATGGACACGCAGCGAGCTGGGGGCCGCCTCCACAGAGCAGGGCCCGCGAGGGGCAGGGATCAGACGCCCACGCTCTCCCCGCAGGCCCCTGCTCCCCACGGGGGAGCCCCCACTCAGCGGGGTTTCTATTCTGAATCCAGGGGCCACCTGCACGGCTCCATGGGCCTGCTTTCAGCTGCCACAAAGCCCGCCGCTCCCTCCAAACCTCTCCACGCAGGTCGCTCCGCCGAGAACCCTCGCCCCTGCTCCTCACCGGGTGCCTCCTGGGCCCCCGGATCGCCAGGGAGGACGCTTGCCCCGGCATTCCCACGCTGTCAGCCCTGAGGGGTGCCCCCACCTGCACAGTAGGTGCCCTCCCTGTAAGAGAGACCTCACTCAAGCCGCCATCAGAACCACCTGGCCCCAAGCCCGTCTTTCCACCAGACTGGTGGGGACACCAGGCACAGGCGGGCTGCCGTGTCCTCACTTAGTCCTCAGCCCCTAGAAGGGGTTCTCCATGCGGGCGTCTCACTCAGAGGCAGCGGATGACGGAGCGAATGAAGCAACACAGACATTCTGTCCGGAGGGGGAGAGGCCGCCCACCCACACTAACAGGTTAACTGTGCAGGACGACGGCCCGGGGACCAGTCAGGGGCTGGCCCCGCCGAGGGGTGGCAGTAACGAAGCATTCCTCGGCACATCCAGCTCCGGTCAGCCAACGTCAGGCAAATGCCCCCTGAGGAGGAGGAGGAGGAGGAGGAGGAGGAGGAGGAGGGGGAGGGGGAGGGGGAGGGGGAGGGGGAGGAAGAGGAGGGGGAAGAAGAGGAGGAGGAGGAGGAGGAAGACCCAGGAGACTCTCCCACTCCAGCCCACGCGTTCGCACCTTCCACTGTGGATGATTTCCTACAAGATCACACCGAGCACAGGGGCGCACCCTCTCCGGGCACCGTGTCCTCTGAATGCAGACAGAGGGCAGGGCACGGGGAGCAGAGGGCTGAGGTGGGCCACAAGGGGTTCACGCATCCCCCCTCCCACAGGGCTCGCCCAGGAACCCCTCCTCGCCTGCGTCTCAAATGGTGTCTGCCCAGCCCTCTGCGTCGCGGTGGCCACAGGTCACTGCTGGCCGCGCAGCGGCTTACCACACGCGCGCTGCGTGTGCCATGTCCACAGAACATGCCCGTGAGCCCCGAGCGGTAAGGAAGGGCACCAAGGGGTCGGATGGGAAGCGAAGATGTCAGGAGGGCCCAGCCGCGTGGCTCGGTGGATGAACGTCGACCTATGAACCCGGAGGTCACAGTTCAATTCCCAGTCAGGGCACAGGCCCAGGTTGTGGGCTCCATCCCCAGTAAGGGGCGTGCAGGAGGCAGCCAATCCGTGATTCTCATCATTGATGTTTCTCTCTCTCTCCCTCTCCCTTCCTCTCGGAAATCAATAAAAATATATTATAAGAAAACCAAAAAAGATGCCAGGATGCTACCCAGCTCTAACTCTGTGTGTGTGTGTGCATACACTAAAAGTATTTTAGGCCCTGGCCGGTGTGGCTCAGCAGATAGAGCTCGGCCTGCGGACCAAAGGGTCCCGGGTTCGATTCCAATCAAGGGCACGTACCTCAGTTGCAGGCTCCTTCCCAGCCCAGGCCCTGGTCAGGGCTCATGCAGGAGGCCACCTGCATGATGTTTCTGTCCATTTTTTTGTGAGCATTAACCAAACGAAAACAAAAAAAGTACCTTAGGAGACAGGCAGAGGGCAAACCAGGCCTGCTGCCCAGCAAGGTGGGCTGCATGAACTGGAAAACGGTGCATCAGCATCGGTGACCAAGGCGGACGTCTATACACGGGTGAAAAAACGGTTGCCGGATGGCACGGTGAAGGAAAGCGCGCAGAGCCACCGAGCGTATCTGCGGGCGAGCGGCGGCCCTGGCGGGCAGGTGCAACACCGACTCGAGTATGAACGCAATAGCGCGTGGGCCACGATCATCCACGCTCTGTGCTCGGGGTACACGTTCCACCTGCACTTCACTTCCAGGGACTCAGACTCTTCCCGCCGAAGGCCACCCACAGGGTCAGTTTCCAGCGCCTGCCCCGAGTCACAGGGGTCAGAGGGCATCGCCTGCGCTACGTCACAGAGGTCCGCGAGGGAATCGCAGACAGGGCCCCCACCACTCCTGCTCCCCCGGGGACCTGCCCGTCAGAAGGCAAGTGTGAAATGGAGATTTTGCTTCTGGTCCACGGAAGGGGACACGGCTGAAGAGGCGGGAATCCCACAGAAATGGCCTTTCACTCACCTCTCCCTGCCCCACCCCCACGCCCAGCATGTCAAGGGTTCCTCAGGTTCCTTAAAGCTTTGGACAGGGATGGTCAGAGCGGGTGCCGGCTCGGCCGCACCCTCCCCGACCCCCGTTCCTCCCTTAGAAACACGGGAGGTGGAGACTTCTAGAATCTATGAATCCCGTTTCTCTGTCGGCTCTCTACAAATAAGTTATTTCTGAACAGTCTTTATTCAGAGAGTGCCTGGGAGAATTTTTTACATCTTTGTACCTTTCCTACTGCTTGCATTCCATTTTTTAAAGTATGTTTTTAGTGATTTTAGAAAGAGGGAGGGAGGGAAGGAGGGAGGGAGGGAGGGACATGGATATGAGAGAGACACATCCATTGGTTGCCTCCCACACACGCCCCAACCAGGGTCCGGGATCGAGCCTGCAACCCAGGTACGTGCCCTCGGCCGGAATTAAACCTGGGACCCTTTGGTCCGCAGGCTAACACTCTATCTGCTGAGCCACACCGGCTAGGGCGGATTTCATTGACTTTTTAGAAATATGTTCTTACTGATTTCAGAGCGGAAGGGAGAGGGAGAGGAAGAGGGAGAGAGAAACATAAATAACGAGAGAGCATCATCAATCGGCTGCCTCCCGCACGCCCCACACTGGGGATGGAGCCCACATTCCGGGCCTGTGCCCCGACCAGGAATCGAACCCTGACCTCCTGGTTCCTAGGTCGACTCTCACCCACTGAGCCCGCGGCCGAGCTTCGTTGACTGTTTATCCCACCTCTTGGGGCAGAAAGGACGGGCTGCAGGCCCCCCTCTCTCAGGGGGCCAGCGCCCCCAAAGGCTGCGGGGCCCCCCTGGGGTCCCACAACCGCCAGGAGCAGGAGCCGGAACTCACCTGCCATCCCTCCTCAAACCCAGGCCCCTCCTCTCTGCTGCGGGAGACCCTGCGGTCACCACACCGACACTGACTCAGAAACCCCGTTACTGGGTCGTCGCCCTCGAGGGGACACGAGAAGCCATCGTGCCGATGCTGACAGCACAGGGACGCCTGGGGGAAGCTCTGGAGACAGTGAAGTCACAGAAGCAGGGCGTGTGGTGGGAGGGCTGGGCCCAGCAAGGTCACCGAATACGGAGTTCATCCACGTGTGTTCAGGCGTGTTCAGGCGTGGGGAGCATCAAAGCCCTCAAACCCAGGCACCCGGGGGTCTCCGGAGCGGCCCCGGCCACACGCCTGGGAGGCCACCCACCCAGGGATGCGACCCCGGCAACAGGACCCCGGCTCCCAAGGCAGCGGGCAGCTCCCGACTCTGCTGAGATGAGATGAAACCGCTCAGCCCCCATGCCTTCCTTCAGGCAGAGCGCCAGGGGCCAGGCCGGGGGCAGGGAGCAGAGCAAGGAGCACGGCCCAGCCCTGACCCCCAGGCCCCTCTGTCCAGCCCGCACGTGATGAGAGAGGTGCATTCTCTCCCCGAGACTGGAGCGAGCTATGGAACGGCGCAGAGCTGTCTGCGGGAGCACCCCACCCCCACCCCCGTTCTGCCGGGTGAGTCACGAAGGGGTTAAAGCAGAGCTGAGCTCGGGAAAGGGAGAAGGCGGAAGGTGGATGAAGGGTGTTGGCAGGCAGGCAGAGCGCTTATGCAAAGGCCCTGGGGCTGCCAGATCGCGCAGGGCAGAGCGCCTGAGAGTCTGCGTCTGAACATGCCATCAGATGTCACCAAGGCAGGTCAGCCGGACAGACGGAGTCCCATCCCTCCTGCAGGCCGGCGTCCCGGGGTTTCCGTCCCCCCTCACCCTCCCCTCGGCTTCTCCAAGCTGATCCCGGAAGCAACAGCCCCAAAAAACAATCTGAAGAAACTTGGCAGCCTGGTCACAGCGCCTGGAGGACCGCGACGCAGTCCCGCCTTTGAAAAATGGCCAGAACACACATGACACGGAAGGCCTTGGAAGTAAATCTTGTGAAGTGAACAGAAGCAGAGCAACCTGAGAGGGAAATAATCGCATTCCCCTGCGGCTGAATCATGGTTTGCCCCTGGAAAAGTCAATTACGCGGAGGAAAATAAAGTATTATTTTAGAAAGGGGGGGAAAGGAGGTTTGGTAACTGCCTTTAGGGCAGCAAATAAAACTCCAAGAGCAAAAGCCTGGGTTCCTGTGTTTCTCGCGTGTCGCGGCGGCCTGGGGACGGTCCATGATTTCCCGGGACCCTGTGCATCTTTCCTAGA
This sequence comes from Corynorhinus townsendii, assembly GCA_026230045.1. Lineage (NCBI taxonomy): Eukaryota > Metazoa > Chordata > Mammalia > Chiroptera > Vespertilionidae > Corynorhinus > Corynorhinus townsendii. The sequence continues at coordinate 148,272,132 of JAPDVU010000008.1, forward strand.
ACCTGACCTCTCTGAACCCAGCTGACACACAGCTGCCCAGACACCAAAGCCAAGGCACCCCGCGCCACCCATCAGGCTTCCTGGCCACCCCCTCCCAACCCTCTCATCCACCACCCGCCTTCTGGAGTCAAGCCCTGCGGGTTTCTGTCGCTTCTATAATGTGGTCAGAGCACAAAGAGGAAGCAGCCAAGAGTGTGGCGGCCGCCAGTGGCTCGGGGGCCCTTTGAAGTGTCCCCCTGACCTCCTGGCCCCATGCCCAGCGAGGCTGCGCCCGGCACTCTGCAGAGGCGGTTCTCAGGGGCCCTGCTGCCTCCAGGGACGCAGCAAGTCCGAGCTCTCTGGGTCGTCCCACTGAGGGGAGGGGTTGCTGCTGGCATCCCGTGTGTGGGTGCCAGGGACGCTGCGAGGCACCCACAATGCACAGATGGCCCCTCAGGACCCAAGTTATCCAATGCAGAATGTCATTCCCACGCAGGTCAGACACCCCACCCCCACCCCGTGCATCCCAACCTGGGCACATGGTCCTGGCTGCTACCGGGCAGCCTCCAGGGGAAGTTCCTTCTTGGCAGTGATCCTGACTATTCCGAGGACAAGGCCCTGGCCCTCAGACAAGTCACTTCCAGGCAGCACGCTACCAGGCAGAGCTGGCCCCTCGCTCGGAGCCACTGACCATGACCACACACCCTCACGGCCATGCACAGCTCCATCAGCCCAGCGTCTGCTTTAGGGACTCTAGTTAAGAAATTAAGGAGGGAACTTTTATCTCTCCTTTCTCTATGGCCCAGGACAAACTCAGGTGTCACAGAAGCTGAGACACACTTACAACCGTCATCACCATTCACCTCCTCACAGGTTAACTGCCCGGGATCGCTGCTCATGCGGGAGGCTCGTCTGCTAGGTGATCATCAATAACGAGAAAACCTGTGTCTAACAAATACAACAAACATCACAAAACGGCAGGAGAAGCAGAGCGCACCGTGCCACGCGCCGCTTCCATTGAGAAGCCGCTCACGCCATCACCAGAAGCTGCAAACTTTCTCCCAGGCAAGTGAGCAGCAGCCGGGTGAGCCGATGCCGGTAACTTGGGGACGGGCAGCCCTGTCCTGAGGGCACTCCCGCACCGACAGCAGATAGGACCTGACTCCTGCCCCCAGGGAAGGGTCTCGCCCCTGGGGAAGGATCTCAGCTGGGAGGGTAGGTAAGTGCCCCCCAGGTCAGATTCCAGGTGATTCCAGGCATTCCGGCTCCCATGCCAGGCTTGAGAGCAAGCGCACCATGTTCCAAGCCCAGAAGACCCCAACAGAACAGGATGAGGTCTGGGGTGCTGCGAACATTTAGGACAACAGGATCCCAACTGGCAGCCACAGGTGGGGAAGGCCGTGGGAAAGCAGCTCTCCCAATGCTCCCAGCTCCACGGCCCACCCCCAGGAGCACCTCTGGGCTAAGCACACGGTGAAGAACATCTGAACTCAGAGGACACCTATGCACCATCTGTCCTCACATCTCGCCACGTGGTTGCAGGGATCTGGACATCTGTGCTGCCAGGTGACTCCCGGGACGAGCGGGTGTGGGAACCTGCATCCCTGTGCTCACGGTCTCCGGGGCTAAGGGTCCCTCAGGACTGGGCCCAACCAGGGGAAGGGAGCGAGACAGGGACCTGTGGAGCTGATGGCCGCCCTGCTCTCCGTGCGGGGCCCCGGGTGTGCTGGGTCTGGCGGGCACGGCGCTCTGGGCACAGAAATGTGAGCAGGAGGATGGGCACACCTCCAGCAGCCAGCCCTAACTCACGACCGTCACGTTCACATAAGACAGCAGACCTGACGTGTCCAAGTAAGTTAACAACATCACTCAAGAAGGCACATACACTTTCTATGCCACTGCCGAGGAGAGCAGCAGCAACTGCACCACCTGGAGACTCGGGGTGACGTGTCTGATGAGAGATTTACCCAGGGGAGCTTCAGGGACCTGCCCCCTTCGGGAGCCTGGCCTCCGATGGAACGTGAAAATTCTAGGAAAGCCATGACCATCGCCACGGACCCTCCCGGTTCAACAGCAGAGCTGCCCAGCAACAAGGCCGCAGTGACTTAGCCCCAAAGGGAGCCTGGGGGGCAGGGGAGCAGCTTATTCAGCTGGAGAGTCGGGCTCCTCGGGCAGCACCAGTCCACGTACAATCAGTAACGAAGGAACGAACCTGACATTTCCCAGCACAGAGCGGGGCCAGGTGTGGGCTAGGCGCTCTCTGTCTCCAGATCTGCCCAGCAGGGCGGGGCGGGCGTCCTCACCGATTTCCCGAAGGAGAAGGCTTCAGGGAAACCGCTCGCTCCCGGCCACTTGGCAGGAAGGAGATGGCGCCGAGATCCAGGAGCCACCTGTATGCTTCCAAAACTGCAACCTTCTGGCATGTTCCATATAGTCTCTCTCCAAGGCGCCCAGATGAGACTTTAACAAGCTGACAGCCACCTGTCCAGGACGAAGCCGATGACCTTCTGAGGGTAGAGTGGCTGTGTGTACACGCATTCAGCGCCCACCGGCACGCAGGTCAAGGTTGTGCCTGCCCCCCTCCTACCCCCAAGAGCCTTCTCCTAGGAATCGCTGCAACTTCCTGTCCTGGTCTCCAGCCAACACCTGGGTGCCTCGTCCGCCACCATCCCATTACAAGGAATGTCCAGGTTTCAACACAGAAACCAACGCGAGTCCTTAGGTTAGATTCCAGCGGCCTGGGGACGGAAGTGGGTTTCACACTGCCGGCTCCCACCTCTGACCTCTGACCTCTGACCTCCCAGGTGTCCCCAAAGCACTGGGAACCTGCCACCTGACCGAAAATATCACCCAGATGGTGGCCACCAAAGGCAGAGTGAAGAAAACTGGGGGGAAAAGCCTTACAACGTGGTGATCAGAGAATGTTATGGGCCAAGGCGTGCCCCCCAAGTACAAATGTTGACGTCCTAGCCCCAGCACCTCAGAATGTGACCGTATTCGGGGAGAGTCTTTACAGAAGTTTAATAAATAAAAACAATAAAAAACTTAAATAGCAAGAATTCCTGTTTTATACCCTTGCAGATACCTAACAGCAAATGTTAACATTTCTGGCACTTACTTCAGTCTGCCACAGCTCAAGGGCATGTGGTCCAAGGGGAATAACAGAAACGTCCAGAAAACGTGAGCAGAAACCACCTGAGTAAAGAGACTTATGTACAATGAAAAGCGGTCTCCACTCGTGGGCTCAGAGCACAGCTGAGCATTCAGACGACATACACCCACACAGACATGGGAGAGGGTCTATATGAAACACGGCGAAACCATAAACACCTTAGAATGGAAGTGTGTTTCTCTTGCCTTCAGAAGATGTACTCAAAATTCAGATTTTTCTAGTGACGGCAATGGCTTTGCAGAGAAAATGTCGCCAAGAGACACCTATCGGTTTAGTCGCATGCCACTCACTGTTCCGCGGGGCTCGGAGTGAATCTCCCCGACAATGACATAGCTTTGGGGGTGTCTGGAGAATGGCCCCATTTCACTGTGATCATGTTCGACATGTCATCATAATTCTGTTTTCCCACAATTCTGCCACTTGAACCGAATGCCCAAGTAAAACACTGCTCTTCTGTTTTTTATGAGGTTAAAGGGAAATGGATTCATAGCGAGGGCCCTGATCCAACAGGACGGAGGTCCTTACAAGAAGCGATTAGGAAAGACACATCCAGAGGGACAACCACGTGAGAACAGCCCATGCAGACAACCACATGTGAACAGCCCACTGCAGACAAACCACGTGAGAACAGCCCACTGCAGACAACCACATGAGAACAGCCCACTGCAGACAACCACGTGAGAACAGCCCACTGCAGACAACCACGTGAGAACAGCCCACTGCAGGCAACCACGTGAGAACAGCCCACTGCAGGCAACCACGTGAGAACAGCCCACTGCAGGCAACCACGTGAGATCAGCCCACCGCAAGTCCAGGAGAGAGGCCTTCTGGGAAACGCACCCGGCCAACACCTGGATCTCGGATTTCCAGCCTCCAGATCGTGAGGAGAAAGAATTCCTCTGCTCTGGCCCCCAGTCCGTGGCCCGCAGGGCAGCACAAGAACACACATACTCCGCACCTGGGTTTGAAGGCCCGCCCCAGAGAGCTTCCCACCGCATTAACGAAAGCAAACGTAGGAAACATTCCACCGGTCTCCGCATAACCAAGTTCCCAAACTGCCTATACTGCAGCGGTCGGCAAACTGCGGCTCGCGAGCCACAGGCGGCTCTTTGGCCCCTTGAGCGTGGCTCTTCCACAAAAGACCACGGCCTGGGCGAGTCTATGTTGAAGAAGTGGCGTTAGAAGGCGTTGAAGTGTAAAAATGTGGCTCTCCAAAGAAATGTCCATCGTTGTCCTGTTGGTATTTGGCGCTGTGGACGAATGAGTTTGCCGACCGCTGGCCTATAGGAACAGGAGCCCCGCCCATCAGCCTGGCCTCTGACAGGTGCCCCATCAGCATCCCATCTAGGACAGGTGGGAACCAGAGCTGGCGAGGTTCAAACGTGCACAGGTCCCAGGAATGAGACGTGCCCACCGACTCGGGGCTAACACGCGAACTCCTACAGCGGGCCGGGTCCCCCCTCCCCCCCCCGGCTGAACTCTCTGAAGACCTCCTAGGACCGAAGGCGGCTAAAAGTCCCCGGCTCGCTTGGAAAGGAGGCCCCTCGCCCCCGCCGCCCCCGCCGCCCCCGCCGCCCCCGCCGCCCCCGCCGCCCAGCCGTCCACTCCATGAACTCCTCTTCGCACTGGACTCAGGGCCCTTCCGTGAACGAAGTGGACAACGTCACAGCTCGGTGGGCCTGTCCCGCTGCCCCTCCCGCCAGCACCGCCTCCACCAGCAGCCTTCCCTGGCCCCACGGCACGGGCCCCTGCCCCAGGGGCCACCTCCCAACCTAAACCAAGACGCCCTTCAAGGATGGGCTGCTGCAAATCCAAGCCACAGGGACAGCCCCGCACGCCGCTCGGGCTAGCCGAGACAGACCACAGGGACACCCAAACGCTGCCGAGGTGACAGGTACGGGGCTGCTGGGCATGCGGAACAACACAGCCACTCTGCAAGAGTCCGGCAGTTTCTTCAACAGCCAGGCACGCCACGACCACAAGACACGGCATTTGCACTCCTGGGCGTGGAGCCCAGCAGAGGAAGGCTGACGTTCACACACGATCCTGTACGTGAACGTTGGAGGCTGCTTTATTCGCACTCGCCAAACCCGCCGTCCTTCGGGGGGGGTGGGTGGTCCCGGCTCACCACAGACCACTGGTGAACGAAAAGGAACACAGTATCCATGCGTGCAACAGGCTGTTGAAAATCCAGAGCCTAGTGCTGCTTGGGGGTAGAAAGAAGGCCACGCAGAAAGGTTACCTACCGTGGGGGCCTGTTCATGGGACCCTGTTGAAATGACAAGTTACAGAAAGGGAGAACCATGAGTGTTTGCCAGGGGTAATGTGGGAGGGAGGTGGGTGCGGCTCCACAGAGACAGCAGGAGGGGTCCTCGGGTGACGGAGATGCTCTGTGTCTTGCCTGTGACAACATCCTGGCTCCGACAGTGAACTCCATTTGCGAGACACAACCTTGGGGGACAGGGGTGATGGGTACATGGGGCCTTGGTATTATTTCCTACAACTACAATTACCTGAAAATACACAGTGAAATAGAGAGAGGGAGGGAGGGAGGGAAGGAGGGAGGGCATGCCACATGCTGGGCACTGACACCCTGGCAGTGTCTGATGTACCCCGCAAAGGACTCGCCCACTGCCCTGCTCTCTCTCCATGCTTTCACACCTGCATCCTCCGGGGTGGGCAGAAAAGAAGAAAAAGAACTAGTCGCACACTAAGACAATCCCGATACGATGTCTGATGTTCTAGGCAAACACTGGCACGGTAAATTTTAAATTTTTTATAATGTCTCCAAAGTAAAATCCGGTTTGTAGAAATGTAACATGCCCTAATTCGGTTTTTCCTGCAACTCCAGCGCACAAAAGTGTCTGCATTTCTATTTACCTACGATCCAATCTAATTTCCCTCCCCAAAGCAGCAGCGTGCTTGCTGCTCTGGGTAACAAAAGCGCTCTCCCTGCAGCTCCCCCATCCCTGACGTACTGGGTGTCACAAGATTCCCAGCAGTTGTCTTCCCTCGGAGCTAATCCAAATACACCGAATCGTCCTTCCCAACGCCAGGCAAACGTCACTTCCCCCACACACAGGGGCAACACACGCCATTAAGAAGCCAACTTCTGAACAGAGGCTCTTTCAGCACCCGGGGCGGAAATCCAAGCAGGAAATCGCTTGTCACCACACTTCTAAGCTGTGCTTTATTAAATAAAAAATTAATAACTCGGCGCTCCGTGCTCATCTCAAAAACGGCTCCGTGCCTTGCCTGCTTCATCTCCAGGAATCCTCGCCGGTTTCCACGGGTTTCGCTCCCCTTTCCGATGAGGAAACCGAAGCTAGGAAGGCATGAGCCACCTGCTCAAGGGTCACTTAAGAGCCGGCAGTTACGGTGTCGGGGCGCCCGGGGCACAGCTCTGCGTGGAAGGGCCCGAGTGGAGAGCGCACCCTCGGCGCACGGCTGGTCCGGCTGCTTCATGGTGAAGCCACTCCTGGCCACGCTGCTCTCCACACAACCATCCCTTTGCTATGGCTGCCATGACAAACTACCACACCGGAGCCGCTTACATCCGCCCACACCAGCTCAGCTCTCCACCACAGACACCTGGGCCCAGGTCTGCAGGTGTCCGCAGGCTGGGCGGCTCTGGGACGCACCTGTTTCCAGGCAGAACCCAGCTGGGATGGGAGCACTGAGCTCCTACTTCCTTGCTATCAGCTGGGGGTCGCCTTCGCTCCCAGGGGCCTCTCTCTGGTCCTTGCAAGGGAGCCCCTAACTCTCAGGGCCAGCAACTACTCCCTGAGCCCCTTGCCAGGCTCAGCATCTCTCGGACACATGTCCATCTTTCTTCCGGGTCCCTCTTCCGTGACCAGGTAGAGGAGTCCCCTGCTTATGGGGCCCGTGGGTCCTGCAGGATCACCTCCACATCTCAGGTACATAACCTCCATCACCTGCAAAGTCCCCCTGCCGTGTCACACACGTTCACACGTTCTGGGGATTAGGGCTCGGACATCGGAGGGTGCCGCCCCACACGCCCAGGCTCAGGGGTCACTGGAGAACATGCTGCAAATCCCTACCCAGTCCGAGCATCATTACATTGGTGTTGGGACACGAGACCCTGCCTACCTGGGGGAAGGGAGGGTGACGGAAAAGTTCATCTGGCCCAGCCCCAGCTAGGTCAAAGTTCATGCCTGTGTTCATAAGCCAGATCCCCTAAACTGACCCTCCAAACTCAGAGACTGGTGAATCTCATGGGGAACCCCCACTGGAATGATTGGGGGATGCGGGGGCGGGGAGGAGGGACCAGCATTTCCTGCGGAAGCGACCGGCCAGCTATTTACTCCTTTCCCGATTTTACAAAATAAATAGCTCAAGTGTCTCCTCCACAGACAATGCTTCTAACAGAGTCCGAGCCCTTGCAAACAATGAGCTGTGATTCATGTTTCCAAATGAGATGGAGTTTTATCATTTTCTTGCCCCTTGTGATTCACTCATCCGCCAAGCCAGTGGCCAGGGTGGAAGGGTGGCCCACGCTCAGGCTCCCCGGGCCCCGGCGGGGCCACGCAGCCCTGCTGCGGTTGCTAAGGGAGGTGGCCAGTACTTTTCCCTCAGGCTGCAGCAGCCAATGAGCTGGTGGGCCAGAATCCTCCATCAGGGCTTACCTCCGTTCCTCAGCGCCTCCTGCAGAACCAGAGGGAGCCTCCCAGCCCCACCTCCCAACACGTGCGCATCCACCCTCTGCCCTGCGCTCAGCACAGAATCGGAGCCCCAGGCCTGGGGCCCCCCTGACAGGGGCCTCTAGTCTCCTGCAGAGATGGAGCGAGTTGTGCTGGCTTCCATGCAGGTGAGCCCTCCTCTCCACCTGGTGCAACCAAGCAGAACAGCCCACTCCTCCCCCTGACAGCCGTGCACACCCTCCCTAGAACCAGAACCGCCCGGGAAAACCATCCAGGATCCTTTTCTTTGGCAACTTTCCAACACAGAGTGTTCTTAAAACCAAAACGTTATAGCCAAAGCGGCAACGTTAGAAGCCACCACAGTGAACGGCAGGGAAGCTTCCGGAAGGTGTGAGGCTTGACGCAGCAGGACACGGCTCTGTTGTCACCCACAACCGCCTCCCCAACATGGAGATCCTGTCCCCTCCACCTGCAAACCTTCCCTTTGGTCTTCTAGGGACACGAGAGTCAAGCTACTCACAGGTGTCGACACCTACAGCATGCACCCTGGCACCACCCACCTGCGTGCCCAGGAAGGGATGAAGGGTCTGAAAGTGTGGCGCCCCAAAGAGAAGCCCTCCCCCAGCTCCTGGCTGAGGAGCACATGGGGGCCTGCCTGACTCTAGCCACGGTCAAGGCCAGGTTCAAATCCAGAATGTAGCCATCTCTCCTGTGTGAGTGTGGGTGAGCCTCAGTGCAATGGGAGTGGTGCAGTTCCCAGCACAGGGCTGAGGGCCAACCGTGCCCCCTCCCTGACCCTCCCTGCCTCCTCCCTGCCCCCAACCCCAGGGCCCCAGCCCCTCCTCCATCTGTGGGTGCTGTTCCCAGTGGGTTTGTGCGCAGCTCTCTCCTCATACATCACCCCAGCAGGCTCACCGCAGCCTCCCCTAGCCATCCATCCCAGGCAGAGTCTCTGTCCCAAGCCTCCCTCTTCCCATGCAGACTCATAGGGACATTTCTATCAGGAGGTGCTCAGACTGAACCCACGGGAGGTGCCCGGGGTACTGCTTCCTGGCTCAGCACCGGGCCAGGACGCCTACGCTGCCGCTGGCTCTATGACGAGTCTGAGCCTCAGTTTCCTCATCTCTACAACAGGCGTGGGAGGGGGCTCAGCCATCATGTCCTGAAGCCAGGTGGCCCCTGGCCTCAGGTGTGGAACAGCTGATGTGACCCTGGCCTGTCCCCAGGTCACTGTCCAAGGGGCCCCATTGCAAGTCCCAGACACTGAGCAGAGATGAGCAATGGGGTCACAGAAAGGAGAGCCCTGGAGGCTTCCTAGGGTCAGAGGGTCAGAGGGTCAGAAGGAAGGGACCAGCAGTGGACCTGGGCCACACTCCTGGGGTAGGGGCTGGGCTGTAAGGGCTCTGAGATGGAGGACAGGGAACCTGAGGAGGACACCGCCTAGCCGGAGGGCAGGCCAAGCCAAGGGCAGAGGCCATAGGTCAGAGTTCTTGGGGCTGCCTAACAGGAAGGAGGAGAGTGAGACCCAAACCCAGCAGGAAAGATACTGAGACCAGGGAGCAGCCACCCCAGACTGCAGGCTGGAGGCAAGTCAGAGATGGCAGGAACCCAGCCCCCTCCGCCCCCCCAGTCCCCTGGGAAGGACAGCCCAGCGCACAGGGGCGCGAGTTTGTTTGGCCACCAAGGAAAGCCAGGCTCGCTGGAATGCGCGCTGGGGTCCTAGACATAAACTTGCAGCCAACTCCCCCTACTCTCCCCAGGAAGTGACAAAGAGCAGTGGCGCCGCCAGCGCAGTCCCGCCCTCCCAGTCCCGGGGCAGCGGACACAGGCTGACACGGGCGCGCTCGGCCGCGGTTCTGCAGGGTCCCGCGCGGCCGGGGCTGGGCAGCAGCGCGATGGGCCGCCCGGGGGCGCGCGCCACTTCCCGCGGGGGGAGAGCGCAGTCTCCGCGCGGATCACGGCAACTTGAAAGTGTTCCCCGGCGCCCCAGACCCCGCACACAACTTCAGCCCAACGCAGGAAGGCGCGGCGAACAATGACGCGGGCTCCGGCCGGGCCCAGCGCCCTGCGGGCGGAGCGTGACCCCGAGTTGGGGGCGACCCCGCGGCTGGAAGGCTCGGTCACGGGGGCGCCTGCCCGAGCACCGGCGGTCGGAGGGGACCCCCGAGAAGTGACATAACATCCGCCGCCCCGCGTGTCCTCAGCCCGGCCCGCCCACGCTCTCGCGGGGACAGCGCCGCCCAGGGTCCGAGTGGGCAGAGCCCGGCGACCCGGCGCGCGCGGGCCGGGGCAGAGGGGCGCACACGCTCCCTCCTGGCGCCCTTTCTGGCCGCGGCCACGGGCCCCAGCTCCCGCCCGCCCCGCGCCCCGAGTCCCGCGCCTGCCCGGGAGGGGAGCAAAGCGCGGGCGCTGCTCACCGACGCCGTACTTCTCCTCGCGCTTGGTGGGCACCCAGCGCGTCATGGCGCCCCCGCCGCCGCCGCTGCTCGTGCAGGAAACTCGGCGCCTAGGCGGCCATTTTCCATTCCTGTCGGGCGGCAGGATGGGGAGGAAAAAGTTTGTGGCGGAGGCGGCGTCATGTGGGACGGGGCGGGCGGAGCGTCGCGGGCCGGATGGGAAAGGCCAGGAGCGCCGGCGGGAGGCGGGACGGCCCCAGGCTGCGCGCCGCCCTCGCCGGACCAGGCCGCCCGCGCCCCCGGCCCGCGGCCTCAGAACCACCGCCTCCCACACTGGGCATCAGCTCTGTCACCGCGCGCGCCCCACCCTGCCCTCCACATTCAGGGCCCACGGACACCCCCAAAAGAGCACGCCAGCCCCCGCACGGGCGTCGCCTATTTCGTATTGGTGTCGGTTCCTTGATTCAGTGAATCCTTTGGGGACTGGATGTCCTACAGTGAATGAGAGGCTAAGCCCACGAGGAGGCAGGGTGGGGAGAGGGGAAGGGATTCTAGGCGGCTTCAGAAGCACGTATGTGGTTTGCTGGGCCCGGGGTTGGAGGGGAGCCCCGTGATGTAATGCCACTCATTCAGGTCCCGCCTCCATGGAGAGTCCAGGAGCTGAGCACACCTGGGAGGTCCCCTGGGAGGAGCCTTCCGGAACACATGGTTCCTTCATTCATTTGACAGACACTCACTGAGCACCTACTCATGCCTGGGTGTGCCAGGAGCACCAAACCAGCCAGGCCAGGGGGTGGGAGGCCATGACTCAGGTAGCAACAGGTAAACAGGTTGCTTCCAGTGGCTGGGCAGATGGGCTCCAGGCTGGTCAGAGTGCCTTGCAGGGAGGGGACCCCTTCCTGGAGTGTGAACAGTTCCCCACAGAGCCAGGAGGGAGGCAGGCGGGGCCTGAGGCCTCGGCCTCTTTGGGTTTGTAGAACTCAGGCGGGTGAAGGTGGGAGAGAGGGAGGTGGTGCTGGCTGGGCAAGGGGCTTTGGGCCAGGCCCAGGGCGGGCAGGCTCAGAACCTGGTCTTCGCCCTGTAGGTCAGTTCTCAGACTTGCACGGTTCTCACACCAGTAAAAGTCGGGGCTTCAGATTTCCTCAAGGAAACACTTAGAGCACACACACACACACATACCTATTTCTTTTTACCGTAATCTCAAAAAGGAATAGAACGGTTAGAGAAGATGGCCTCCGAGTGAAGGCAGCACATTCCATGGAGTAAATTTGGTGCCATGGAATATTAACTGACTGTCTCGTGCCCCCAAGAACCAGTGACAATGGAGGAGGCCTAGAAGCCTTCGAGGATTGGAGGACGGAGGTAAAGAGGATGGAGGAGGGGCAGTCCTGGGTGGGGAGCTGAGGAGGTGGCTGGGAAAGGCGAGTGGGCCACCATTCTGCTGAAGAGCATGCCCGTGTCCTGGGTAACCAATGACCTGAGAGTGGTAGTGAGTCAACCACAGACTCCTAGCCGGTTACAGACTTGCCTTTCTGATAAGGAACTTACACCCACAGAGGGAAGGAACCCGGGCTCCCGTCACACGCACTCAGAGCCTTCTGTGGAAACTGGAAACCTCAGAGGCTCGGGCCCTGGTGACTCTGACCCCTCCAGGGCCAAGCAACTGTGAGGGTGCCCTACAGGTGGAGGAGGGTGTTCTGAGACAATGACTACTCTAGGTCAGGGTGGCTTCCCCGTGAAAGCGACATGAGCTGGGCTTTAAGGGTAAGCAGGAACTAGCGGAGGGACCAGCCTGTGCAAAAGCCCTGGGGTGGGAGGAATACATGCCTTCAAGGAACTGAAAGGCCCGCACAGCGAACGCGTAGGGAACAACGGGAAGGGGGCACCGAACCAGCCTGCACTGGGAGGGCCTAATAGGTCCTGCTCAGAATTCAGATTCTGCAAAGAAAGCCTGGAAAACAAATCTTGACTCACCTCCTCTTTCATGCCCAAGTTCAATCTGCTTGCGTGGCTATGTTACCCACAGGCGGGCATAGAAGCCGATAGCGTGACGTCGTTTTTGAGAAAAGAAAGAGCGATTTAATTAATGCCAAGTTGGCTACCAGGAGGCACTGCTTAAATCTGCCTCTGGGATCCAGGGTTCCAGCAGGTTTAAGGGGTTCCGGGGAACAGGTCTGAGAAGCGCTAGCAGGCAAGTTTTAATTGCAGGAACTTGAAACTTGGCCAGGTATCCCAGACCAGGGGCGCTCCATCTGAAAGATTCCGGGGTGCAAGTTCCGCTTCTGTCCCGACCCTTTGGTTCTGGGAGGCAAGGGGGGGCAGGGCAGACGCACTTTGGTTCTGGGGCACTGGGGGTCAAAGTTCGCGCCTCTGCCCATGCTTTATGCTCCCAGCAGGGCCTGTGGTTTCCGCCTGTTGTCTCTGAAGAGCAGCTCAGTATCTCCTTAGAGTGAGGACGGGACCCTTCGGAGCTGGTTCTGCAGTTAACAGCCCCGCGGTGGGGACCGTGGGGACACTGGGGAATGTGGGGACCTGGAAGGCCAGGCCAGGAGAATCCTGCCCGCCCACCCGGAGGCCTGGCCTTGCCACCAAAGCTGTGTGGCCATGCCCTAGGCTACGTACGGGCCATTCTTCTGCTTCCAGGCCTCCGGGGCCTGGTATTCTTTTGTATAAACGAGGGGATGCTCCTGAGGACCGCAGGTAAGCCTCCAGCTGCACATCCGACCGTCAGTCCGGGTTTCGTGAGAAGCTCAAGTGCACATTTCCCACAATGGTTCCCTTTTTCCTTTCTATGAAGCGGACCCACTGCTATAAGTACGTGTGGCGCGGGCTGTGTGTGCTGTGTGAGGCGGTCAGAGGACACATCTCTAAACCAGACAAGGAGGCTTTGGTCCCGTTATCATGGCGTGCGGCCCAGTCCTGGCAGAGAAGGTGTGCCACGGTGCCCGCAGCTCTCAGACGGTTCCCCTGTCTCTGCCGTGGTCTCCTCCTACGGATCTAAGCCGAGTCCGTGGCCCTGGATCCTTGCCCCGTGGTGGCAAGAGGTTGAAACCGGCTCCATTTCTGATTCCAGGAGCCCGAGGGGTTACCCAGGGGCATTTTAAACTCCTGAGTTGACGTGGGTGGGCCACAGGTCTCAGCCATGCCCCGGGGCACCGTGCAGGACTTGGGTCTGGGCCAGGCTTGAAGGTGGGCCTGCCCAAGAGCAATGGGTGGCCCAGCCCTCAGCCTCGGCAGGAGTTAAGGCTAGCGACCCCTCCCATGACATGGCAGAATCTTGAGATGGGGTCATGGAAAAAGCACCATCCACATTACAGTTCGAATGTTTGAACATTTTTCATTTGAAAAAGATGTTCATAGTCACCACGCCAACTCAGGAGTTAAATTCCGCAAATGTTCGCCTGGTGGAGAAGGCACAGTGAGTGTTGGGGATGGGGCATATTTCGTCTGGAGGAGGAAGCACAGATGAGAATGGGAATTTTACATACTTTATTTTTTTAATGTAACACGTTTTTTAAAAAAAATTTATTTCAGAGAGGAGGGGAGAGGGAGAGAGAGAAACGTCAGTGACGAGAGAGAATCACGGATTGGCTGCCTCCTGCACGCCCCCTGCTGGGGATTGAGCCCCACAACCTGGGCATGGGCCCTGACCTGGAAGCAAACCATGACCTCCTGGTTCTTAGGTGGGGAACGTGGTCTCGCTGTGAGGGGTCTAGTTGCAGCCCTTTGACCCAGTGGCAGTTCTTGGCATCATAGCGGGTGACAGGCATGTGGTCACAGTGCACGGGGCCACGCGGCACAAAAACGTATAATCAAGACTTTCCACCCAGCTCTCAGCTGACAGGAAATGGAGGGGCCGGAGGCACAAGCTAAATGTCACCACAAGAAATGGAGCCCACGAAGCTGGAGGGTGGGCCCTTCTGGGGGACGCCCATAGTCAGCAAGGCCGCGTTCCTGACAGAGAATGAGCAGATGAGAAAGGACTTAGATTTTTAGAAGGCTTCAGAAATATAACATCGAAATACAAAGCCTGGGCCTCGGCTGGATACATACCCCTTTTAACAAACCAACTCCAGAAGATGTTAGGGACAAGAGGGGCATTACAATCTTTTTTAAGTTTAGTGTTTCTTTTGTGAGGTGCAATAATAGTATTACTGTGGTTATGTCTGAATAAAACGTCTCTGTATTTTAGAGGTGCGTGCTGAAGTGGTTAGCGTGGACAGTCCACTGCGTTACTTTAAAATACTATGGGGAAAAAATACAGATGGATTAAAGCTGTCCAGTTTGGGCGAGGGGTCTGAGTGCTTCATGTAGCTCTCTATATGCATATATGCATGTTTGAAATCTTCTATACAATAAGGTCAGAGTGGGGAAAAGGAAGGGCTTGAGGTTTAAACACCGGCTTGAGGACCAGGAGCCGGACCGCCCTCCCCCTGTAGCTCAGGCTCCGCCTCTCCTCCCAGGTGCGCTGCTCAGCATTCTCCAGGAGGACGATCAGGGCAGACCCGGGTGTTTCAAACTTCAACGCCCTCCTTGGAGCAAATACGTTGTTCAGCAGAGGACGCTGCGTGTGCCCAGTGGGCAGATGTGACTGTGGGTTAAGTGCAGGCCGAGCTGTCCTTCCCATGCTGAGCACACGCAGAAGTGGGCCGGGGGCCAGGTCCCCTGCAGGGGTGGCGCCTCCGGAAATAGTCTGCTCTGGATCTGGGTTGCGAGGCCTGAGGTGGTCCAGGCTTGCCCTGGAGGCTGGGTCCCCAGCCCCCCACTCCCCTGGGCCTCAGGGGCCTCAGATGGGGCAGGGTAGCCATTCATAGAATCAGCCAGACACGTGACCAAGCCCTTGGCCGCTGTCTGACTCTGGGCCAGTTAACTGGTATCTCTAAGTTTCCTTGTTGTTAAAAACACGCAACTTCTCGGGTGCTGTGAAGATTAAACGGCATGATGGTAGCGGAGCTTATCGGGTGTGGGGGCTCCAGATATCAGGCGTTTCCCAAAAGAAGGGAGCTGGATGAGGGGAGCCCCACGGTGGGTTGCCCAGCTGGCTTCCGGGAGGCAGTTTCTGGAAAGGAAGCTAAGAGGGAAGCAGGATGAACTGGGGAGTCCTTACAGCTTAGTGACAGCTCCTTCATGGAGAATGTGCCGCTGAAGCACTAGGATGACCTAGGCGTTAGGCGCTATGGTTGCCCCATTTCACAGATGGGGACACTGAGGCCCCAAGGGCTCTCTGTAGAGTTCACAGCTAAAAAGCAAGAGACAGGCTTGAATCCCAGTCTGACAGAGGGCCAGGGGTGAAGGCAGTGGGAGAAGACGGCTCTCTGAGAGCCAGGAGAGGCCTCCGGAGAAGTGGGCCCTGCTGACACCTCCATTTCCCCACCTGCGGGCAGGGTGAGAAGGGTGGTAACAACGTGATGAGAATCACAGATGGGATGGGAACTGGCAGGTCAATCCACCTAAACGTGACCGGAAAACCATTCAGTGATGAGAAAAAAGATTTAGCAAAAGACAGTGGGAAACCGTCTGGGGAAAAATTATGTTCATAGCCTCCATGACTTGAGACTGCGAAATAAACCAGAATAGTAAGCTATCTCAGTCCGTCAGAAAAGTGAAAGGAAGAAGGAGAGCGTGTGACTGTCTGCAAGCCCCCGCGTGCTCCTTGGCGCTGTGCCATCCGAGGTGCAGGGCCTCGTCCCGACCCTGAGAGCCAGGCCATTGGACGACCCCTCTGCTCGGCTCATTGCCCGGGCATCAGGGAGCAGGATGTGCCGTTTGTGCTCTGTTGGGTGTGTCTCGGGCGGGGCAGGCTCACGCCTCTCGTTCCCAGGCTCCGGTTTGGGTGGATGGCTCAGATGTTCTGGGAGGGAGAACGGGGCAGATTGGGCGCTGGGAACGCCAGGGCCAGTGTCAGAGCCCACTGACCTGCGTCCTCCCCGTGCCTTGGCGTTCCTGCCAGCCCCGGGCCTTCCGGGTGTCCCCTCCTCAGGGGCCTCCCTCTGTGCTCTGTGCACATTGGCCTTTGTTGATTAATCCTAAGGTGACGCTAACCATGTAGCTCAGAGCTTTACTCCCTGCTCTCATTCACATTCACATAGAGGCGACCCCCCGATAACCTGGTGTGTGCGTGTGTGTGTGTGTGTGTGTGTGTGTGTGTGTGTGTGTGTGTTTCACCCTCTACAGTGTTAATCAACAGATGTGTTTATCCTATTACTATCTTTGGAGCTCAATTGATTTCTTCTTAAATCGGTCAGGGGTTCTTGGTAGGAGAAAGGACACATTCTCCCTCTCACACAGGGGGACATATTGCTCAAAGCATCAGCCGCTTGTGACAAGGACCTTACACCCGAGACAGCAGGGCTGTAACCCCACCACCTACTCTTCCGTGGAGCCTGCGTGTTTCTGTTCCTGAAACGCTGGACAAAGGGGGCGGGGGATAAAGAGATTGAACCCAGTCACTCTAACATCAGACTTTTAACCAACTGGGAGTTTGCAGCGAGCGGAGGAGGGGGTGTGGCAGCGGGTGCTGGCCTGGCCTGGGGTGTTCCGGTGCCCACCTTGCAGATGATGAGGTAGCAGGGCTGCTGGAGCGGCTGGCCAGGCCTCCAGACCTCCCGACCTCAGGGTCTGGCTGCGCCGCTCCCCGCCCCATCTCAGCAGCACAAAGACACGGAGAAGGGAGTGAGCTCGCGGTGGCCACCTTGGCCATGCGGTTAGGCAGGTGACCCCCGCCCCCCGACCGCTGGAGGTGCTTTGGGGGCAGTTGCTCATGTCTTTAGAGTGAACAGAAATCCAGGCCAGGGGGGCGGCCAGGCAGGCTTGGGTACCCCTGCTAGGAGCTGCCTCCTGGCCAACACTACCTCTCCCAGGCCCCTCCCCCCCTCCCCGAGGCACTCACCCCACCCCCAAGCTAAGCCAGGTGCTCTGAGGGCCTGCACCCCACCACCTGGCTGCAGCCACACCTAACCTTGCAGGTCCCTGGACAGACACAGCTTGCTCACGCCCTCGAGAGCACCTACACTGGAGCCTTCCTGGGCCAGTACTCTACCTGCCTGTCCTTCCCCCTCTGGCCAAGGCCAACCCCAACCTCTTGAGTGGGTGGGGACCTCTGAGGCAGGGGCCACGGCCAGATGCAGGCAGGCACACTCCCCCCCTCCCCGCCCCCCTGTCTCTGCTTGGCTGGGGCCCAAGGACCAGGACCCCAGGCCATGAGGAAGTGGATCCGGGATGGGGGTCTAAGAGCACGTGGGGCTCAGCTGGGGGCAGGAAGCATGCGTGGCACACCCTCTGCACGCGGGCATCGCACAGGTCCCGGGTCCCAGGACACACCTACAGCGGAGAGCTAGCAGTTCCCCAGACCCCGCTTCTGTGGCGGGATATTTGACTTCTTGGGGGGGGTGGGGCGGGGGGAGATATTTGAGATGGCTATTTAGGCTGTTTGCTAAGTCCCTGGCTCTGTGACCTCAGAGACGAGGTGGGATGAAGAAATCATTGGCCGACGTGAACGAATGAGGAAGCTCCCCTAGAATGAAGTGACGACGTTGTCTCCGAGGACCTCGAGTGAACTGCAGTTGCAGGAACACCCAGGCAATACCCGGAATGCTCCTAAGAAAACCAACATTTGAGAGCGTTTACGGGGAAAAAAGCAGATGCCGGAGAAGAGACCGCCCTGCGCTCTGAGCCTCTGGATTGGTCCCAGGTGTCGATCGTCGTGTGCAATGTCTGGGCGATGGATGGCGTGCCCTCGCCTAAATGGTTCAGGTTATCTAGGATGTATGTCCATCTACGCACGGATGCACGACTGAAAAGTCCAAGAGATTTAAGTTCTCAGGCTGCAGTAAGGTTCAATCAATTACTTGGATTCGAGTAGTTTGTCAGCTTGACCGTTGTGACTCCATTTTGTTTCTTTTTTTTTTTTAATGTTTTCCATTGATTACAGAGAGGAAGGGAGAGGGAGAAAGAGAGAGAAGCATCAATGACAAGAGAGAATCATTGATCGGCTGCCTCCTGCACACCCCCGACTGGGGATCGAGCCCGCAACCCAGGCATGTGCCCTTGACTGGGATCTAACCGGGACCCTTCAAGTCTGCAGGCCGACGCTCTACCCACTGAGCCACACCAGCCAGGGCCATCTTGTTTTTTTAGTCCTTCCCCAGCAGCCTGCTAAGGGCACGGGGCAGTGTGTACAGAGGCCAGGCATCTGCGGAGCGCCCTCCACGCTCACACCTGCTGAGATCCACTCAGCGGTTTGAGGCCGGGAGCCCCAGCCCAGCTCCAGTCCAGTCTGGCGTGGATGACCTTAAGTGACCCAATGGGGCTTTTTCTAAGGAAATGACAGCATCTCGGACTGCCTCCCTGTTCCTCTCAAGCAGATACGGGAGAAGCAGCTCTGGGTTCTGTTGAAGAACCGTGACTCAGTCCTCCACCGAGAGCAGGGGCGTGTGGGTGAATTCCTCCCTTCTGTGGACCGGACACGTCTGACAGCCTGTGAAACGCCAAGGAGACGGTCCTGTGTGCATCCTGGTGCCGGGCCACGTTCCCAGGGCGGCTTTGTTTAATAGAAACTGTTATGCCCTGATGTATGGACCAGCACGTGCGACAGAGCCATTTCTAGCTTTCCGGAAGGACACTGGCTTCATGGGACAGACCTTTGTTTTTGCTTCTAAAAATCGTTTTATTGGGAAATAAATCACGAATACAGGCAACTATACAAAAATCAAATATATGGCTTAGTGAATTATTTCAAGGCAAACAGTATCAGGTTAAGAGAGAGGATACTAAGGACCCAGACAATCCTGTGGTGAAGGCCTGGGGGGAGGTGAGTGCGGGGTGGAGAGGGTCAGTGGGGGTGAAAAAGGGGACATCTGTAATATTTTCAACAATAAAGATACTTTGAGAGAGAGAGAGAGAGAGAGAGGGAGAGTCCTAGCTGGTTTTCTCAGTGGATAGAGTGTCAGCCTGAGGACTGAAGGGTAGTGGGTTGATTCCCCGTGAAGTGCATGTACCTCGGTTGTAGGCTGGATCCCTGCCCCGGGTCAAGGCGTGTGACTGGAGGCAACCCATTGATGTGTCTCTCTCACATCAATGCTTCTCTCTCTCTCTCTCTGCCTTCCTCTCTAAAATCGATTATAAAACACATTTTAACATATAAAAATGTGTGTGTGTGGCACCTATAATCAGACATTTGTTTATCCCATGTTGAGTGCACAGCAAATTCCGAATAAAAACACTAATCCTAACACAATCACATTTAAAATATTTTTTGCGAACTTTTCCACCCTCTCTCTCCCCCATTAAGAAAAAGTAGTCTCCATCCACATTGGCACAGAGCATCCTCAGGACCCCCACGCCCTCCCTCTTCCCCCTCACTGCGTCTCAGTCCTGCAGGTAATATGCCTGTTGCTTGCCCCCAGTCCTGAGCCTGATGCCTGGCTAATCGTTTGGGGGCGTGAAGCTTAGTCTCGATTACATTTTTCAGGAAGAGCTCATGGGAACGCATTGGTTTCCTGCATGTTCATAATAATGTGTGTTCATATGTGAAAGTCGGTTTGGCTGGATATAAAATCTTATGGCGTGTAGTTGCTTTCTTTGCGTTCCTTAATATATGCTCCCTTTTCTTTTGGAAGCAAGCGTCGCAGTTACAAGATCTAAAGATTGCCTAATTTTCTTTCCCTTCCAAGCCTGCGAAACAGCATGTTCTTATGTGTGTAAACTCAGCAGAGTTACTAGACGATGCCTCGGTGTTAGTCTTCGGGGTCAGCAGGCTCAGGTGCATGGCGCACTCTTTCCACATGCAACGTCCCATCTTTTTGTTCATTTCGGGGAGTTTTTCTTTCATGTTTTTAAAAATATTTTTCTCCCCTTGCTTTGACTATCCTCTTAATGGACTCTGATTATCTGAATGTTTAATCTTCTTTGCCTATCTTCCATCTTGGTTACTTTTTCTCAAGTCTTTTTTAATTAATTTTTTCAGATCTGCTATTTCTTTTTAGGCATTCTTTCTGTCTAGTCACTACTGTGTTCCTTCTAATTGAGTCTTCATTTTTAAAATTTTTAAAAATATATATTTTATTGATTTTCTATAGAGAGGAAGGGAAAGGGAGAGAGAGCTAGAGAGAAACATCAATCAGATGCCTCCTGCACTGGGGATGTGCCTGCAACCCAGGTACATGCCCTCGACCAGAATCGAACCTGGGACCCTTGAGTCCGCAGGCCGATGCTCTATCCACTGAGCCAAACCGGTTAGGGCAAGTCTTCATTTTTATGTAAATTATTATGACTTCTCATTCACCTGTGATTTCCATGACCTCATTTCTGAATTTTCCTAAATGTTTACTCCTATGTCCTATCACTTTAGCGTATTTTGGAGCAATAGGTTCATTCTGATTTGTCCTGTGGTCGCACCTTTCTGGCATGCTTTGATTGTCAGTGGGGATGTTTCTCAGCCTCTTACTCTCTTTCCTGTAGTCATTGTGTATGGGATTTGACCTTGATACGTGCCTGTTGCTGGCTTGTAAGTGGAATTAGTTCTTGGGGAAAGTTTTCTATCCCCACAGAGCTCCCTCTTCTGTTGCTCGTGTGAATTGTTCATAAATATGGGAAAGTTTCCTGGATCTGTTCCTCTTCCCCACCTCCGGATCGTCTCTTATCTGTTGTCCCCGTCCTGATCAGTGTTCATCCCACCCCCTGAGGTTTCTCCTTTGTGTGCCCTGACCAGGCCAGCCCCTGTCAGGGCAATGCTGCGAGGTCACAGGACCTGAGCTGCCCCAGGCCCTTCGGACCTTCTTCCCATGGGCCCCTTGCAGCCACGAGCTGTTGGAGGGGGGCAGACCCCTCCTGACGTCAAGTGCTCTGCTCAGATTCCCCCTCGACCTTGGATTTGGACGGCTTTTCATCACGGCCCCCTCCTTTCATCATTGCCGTCCAGGCAGACGTAGCCAACAGCAATGTCGTTGCTGCCGGTTGCTGTGACCATGAAAGGCGGCAGAGAGAATATGCGCCAGATGCCTGGGTGAGAGTCCTGAGCCATCGGCAGCCGAGTGTTTCCCTAAAAGTGAATGACGTGTCGTGTGGTTGAAGGAACACTCAGGGATCGACAGCAGGCCACCAGTCTATAATTACATCCCGAGCTAAAAGCAGTGATGTTTGTGTTAGTTTCACATCTCAATGGGGAAAATTTTGACTTCATTGTCATTCAGGCGCAATTAATAATGTTAAAAGTCCTCATTAATATCAATAATAAATGCTAATTCTAAGACATTAATTGAGTAAAGGAGAAAGTCTTAAATCTTGAGTAGGTCTGTTAATCTCTGTATTCAAGTAGAAATGAACTGAAGGATTATTTTAAATACCACTCTAGCGCTGTTAGGGCCCAGTTTAAGTTTAAAAAATCAATCTTTAAAATGAACTGAAAATTCGCATGTTGTGACCGATGGGGAAAGTCGGGTTATAAATCCTTCATAGCCCACAGTGAATGAAAATGATTGCAGAAAGAACAATCTTTTCACAGAATGCCATTTGTACTCTGGGGCTGAATACTGCGGGACCCTGAACTTGGGGTGGAGGCTTGAGCAGAGGTTATTGGGAGGGTCCTCCTCAGGGCGGAAAGGGAAGAACAGACTACCAGACCGTTAGCCTTTCCCGGAGCGATGCAGGTGACTTTAAACGTGTGGCCTGAGGAGCCGGAGAATCCCAGGTGGGGCGTGTTCCCGGAGCCCGTGTGAAGTCACCTGTCCCCAGGCAGGCCAGCCCCCGCCGGGGAGGCTGAGTCGTGATGGGCCCCTGGAGAGGCAGCAGGAACACCGGCAGGAGAGGGGGCAGGAGCAGGACCATCAGAACCCTAAGAAAGGAAGGGGCCCAGAGCAGACCCTGGACATTAGGATCAGACAGAGGGGAGGAGCCAGCAGAGGGAGCTGGGAAGGAGCACCCCAAAGATCAGGAGGGAACCCCGGACAGAGGGAAGCCCTAGCAGGTGGTGAGGAGGGCTTGTTGGGAGGGAGGAGTGGCCCCCGGGAAGATGCTGAGAAGCTGGGATGAGAAGGAGGAGGGACCCTCTGAGCGGCCACCTGGAGCTCAGATGGGACCCGGACATGAGCGATCTTACTGGCAACCCGGGGTGTGTTTGGAGTGAGGTCAGAGGAGCGAGGCAGGGCGCACAGACATGGATGCAAGCCCGGGTTTGCAGGCTGATGGGAGAGAGGGTGCGGTATAAGAGCCCAGCCCTGGCAGTCACCGGGGACGTGGGGTTCAGAGCACCGGGGTGTCTCCCTGAGCTGGGAGGAACTGAGAGTGCGGTGTCCTGGACCCCAGGAGCAGGTGGGAGGGGCTGCTCAGCCGTGAGGATTGGGTGGTTGGAGGGGCCCGCTGAGCAGCCTCGGAAGGCCTCTTTCACACGGACAGCTCGGCCGATGCCCGGGGAACACGCTGTCTCTGGGTTTCTGCTGGGCAGAGCCTGGTGGCTGCGGTCCACGTCAGGGCGGTGCTCCCAGCTGAGGGGGGCGGGAAGCAGGCCGCCGGGTAGTTTACTGCGGGCTAAAAGGAGAAGGAAATTGTGTTGGTCTGAATGCCTCCCAGGGGCCCCGGACTGTCCTCAGCAGCAGCAGTGTGGCAGGAAGTGGCTGACCTCAGCGCTGGCCCGGGGTGGCCTTGAGCGAGGTGTGTGCACTAGGGCCACTAAGCAGCTGACCTCATCGCTGGCCCTGGGGTGCCCTGAGGGAGACATGTGCAGGTGGCCCTGAGGGAGGTGTGTGCACTAGGGCCACTAAGCGGCTGACCTTAGCGCTGGCCCGGGGTGGCCCTGAGGGAGACATGCGCACGGTGTGGGGGAGGGGCCGCGTGCAAAGCTGCTGACCTCAGCACTGGTGCAGGTGGCCCTGAGGGAAGTGTGTGCACGGTGTGGGGGAGGGGCCGCGTGCAAAGCTGCTGACCTCAGCACTGGTGCAGGTGGCCCTGAGGGAAGTGTGTGCACAGGGGGTGGAGTCCAAGAGCCCCCTGTGAGCATGTCTCCTGGTTCTCAGGGACCCTGTGGGTTCCTTAGCCTGATGTCCCTCATTTCCCCCTACACCACTCACCCCTCCCAGCTCTGCTTTGCCTGCCCCCACCCCTGGGTCTTCCTCCTGCCTCTCCGGGGGCCCTTGTGATTCACCCACAGGCTGGCCTGGCCTCTTCTTGGGTCTGTGCGCAAATCCTTTAAGCCACGAAGCTGGGTGCTCACAGCCCCCTGAAGGACGGAAGCGTCCGGTGGGTGTCCTCTGGGAGCCCTGCCCAGCTGTCAGCATCTGAGCGGCGCTTCCCCAGGTGCCGAGGGAAGCGGTGGGGACCGGTGGCTGAACTTCGGGGCAGACGGGGAGGGTATCTCGCTGTCACTTCCTGGTCCTGGGAAGCCTTGGGGGTGGTCTCACCTTTCTCCCAGGGGCCCCTCACGTGGCTGCCCAGGCTGCACGGCACAGCCCATGCGTGTAGAAGGCTGTGCGAAGGG
The DNA here is from genome assembly GCA_026230045.1 of Corynorhinus townsendii. Classification (NCBI taxonomy): domain Eukaryota; kingdom Metazoa; phylum Chordata; class Mammalia; order Chiroptera; family Vespertilionidae; genus Corynorhinus; species Corynorhinus townsendii. Next base: position 148,295,808 of record JAPDVU010000008.1, read on the forward strand.
CGCCCCCAGGGGTGTGCTGGGTGCAACACCCTCAGCCCCGGAGAGGCCCTGATCCAGTCTCTTTCCTTCCAGGTGAGACGGAGCTGATGGTCGCGTGGCACAGGGTCTGTGGGGGAAGTGACGAATGTGACCCCTCCTGGCTGCACTGGGACGGGGCTGGTCCAGCGTGTGGCAATACGGTGTGGCCGGGGGCCTGCGGGTGTAGGAGTGCCTTTATCCCTGGACAGGTTTCTAGTCTACGTTGAGAGGCAAGACAGAACTCTTAAAAAATACTCACCAGGCCCGGCCAGCGTGGCTCAGGGGTTGAGCGTCACCCCATGAACCGGGAGGTCACAGTTCGATTCCCAGTCAGAGCACATGCTGGGTTGTGGGTTCGATCCCCCGTGTGGGGCGTGCAAGAGGCAGCCAATGGATGTTTCTCTTTCATTGATGTTTCCATCTCCCTCTCCCTTCCTCTTTCTAAAAAAATCCATAAAACCATATATTTTTTTTTAAAGACCTGATATTGGAATTCTTGCATTAAAAATAGTCACTGGGAGCGGTGTGAGCCTTGGGTGGGCACTGAGTGTCCAGGGCACACTGGCCAGCATAGCTCTACCCCCCGCGCCTCCCCCCACGCCGAGAGTCTTCTTGGCAATGGAGTGGACTGTCCCCTGTGTGACCATCAGACGGGCCAGGGAATAAAAGCCCCGGGAGTAGGCTGGCCGCTGCCTGGACGGTGGGTGTCCTCAGGTGGGGTGCTGGGAGTCATCCAACACGGGCTCCCAGTGTCCAGCAGGACGAAGCTCCTCCCCCACAGGGTGGCTGGTGTCCTTCAGCCTCCTCCCAGCATGCCCGGCGCTGCCCAGTAGCTCCTGGCCATCCTGCTCTGTCTCCAGGTTGACATCTGGGTGAGCCCAGACCAAGACAGCAGCCCTCCGCCCGCTCCTGCAGGAGCTGCCGGGCATCCGTCACGGGGTGTCTTGCTGCCTGGGCTGACCTTTATCCCCCGGACACTGTGAGCCCCTCGGGGGCTGATGGGATAGCTGCAGGGCCCAGCGCAGTGCCTGGCACCCATGGGACCCCACGAACAGGAGCTGAGAGTGGAACGAAGCATGGGCCTCGATCACGTGGTGCATTCCAGGGCTGGAAAATCGGAGCGGACTTTCCCCAATTCCTGCCAGGCAGGCTCTTGGCCTTTTTCGTGGCGAATTCTACCGCCGGATCGTTAACAACTAAGTCTGTCAGTCTGGCCGGCGTGGCTCAGTGGTTGAGTGTTGACCTATGAACCGGGAGGTCATGGTTTGATTCCCGGTCAGGGCACACGCCCGGGTTGTGGGCTCGGTCCCCACCCGTCCCCAGTGTGGGCTGTGCAGGCGGCAGCTGATCAGTGATTCTCTCTCATCATTGATATTTCTCCCTGCCCCTCTCCTTCCTCTGGGAAATCAATAATAAAGACAATGAATCTGTCATTTGTTGTAGGTTCTGCAGGGCGAGCAGGTTAAAGATTCGTCTGAGGGACTGCCTCTCCTTTGCTCTGAGGACATGTATGTCTGTGACCCACCAGATCAGGATGCCCCCGCGTGTGGCAAGGTCCTATGGAGCCTGCAGCGTGGACCCTGGGGGAGGAGGCCACGGCCCTGGAAGCAGCCGCTCCCTGCGTGCACCCAGTGCCGACTTGAGGTGGGACAGTGGTCCATGGTCCCCGTTCCTCTGTGGCCCCAACTGGAGTATCAGGAAACCTTCTGATTAACGCGGGTGTGTGGCCCCTGGATGGTATTTCAGTTCCCTCTTCTGACCCTCTGCCCACGGGGGTGGGTGGGTGGGGATATGACTGCAGCTGCTGACAGGCCTCTGCCATGTTTCCATGGCTACCAGCCCAGGGGGCAGCTCTTCCTTGACTTCCGTGGTTCTGTCCAGCCTCCCCACACGTGTCCTTGACCTCTCGGTGCCTCGGTTTCCCCCATGGGAACGTGGAGAGGGTGGAATATGCTGACTGTGTGGTTATTGGGGGGTAAATGAGACAGTCCATTTAAAATGCTCAGCACCGTGCGTGCCCCTGAGCAAGGGTCCAATCAGTGTGCGTCCTGTTGTCACCGGCAAAGCCATGCAGCAGTGGGCATGCTCTTCTGCTTGCTCTGGGGTCCCCTCGAAAGTTTCCCCCTGGAGGCCTGGCACGAATCATGCTGACCTTCGGGATGACCTTGCTCTGAGGTCCTCATTTCCATCCACTCCAACCCCTTCCCCTGGTTCCCACTGAGGACCCCTCTCCTCCTGCCCCTCTTAGGGGCTCTGGCCCCATCTAGCTGTTTTCACATCCCGAGCCAAGTCCAGAAGCTGCCCGTGGGGATGGGAAGAGGCAGCGGTAAGGCCGGGCCTCTCATTGGGGCCCAGTCACAGCTCAACCCTGGGCCCAAAGCACAGGCACAGGGAGCAGCAGGCAGCTCAGGGGGAGGCCTGGGGCCCAGGGACAGCCCCTCCTTCCTCCTGCCCCCCAGGCTGCCTTCGTGCCTGGGATCCCACACCCCAGCCCTGGAACTGACACTCGCCGCGTCCCGTCTCTGTCCATCTTTCACTGCGCCACACCCTCAAGCTCCTTCCATGGACACTTTCATTACCACGGCCGATGCCCCGGCGCCCTGGGTACATGCTACCGCAATACTTATGCGCTTGTGGGTTGCAGGTCCCAAGAAGGGAGGGAGGCCGAGGAGGTGAACCAGATGCCAACACAGCCAAGTGGAGCTGAGGAGGGCTCGGCTCCCGTTAACGTCTCCGTAAATCATCCAGTTGCTTCCGGATGCTCTTCTCTCCAGCTTTCAAGGGGAGAGCGCTCCGTCTGTCCAGCTGATGCTTAACAGATGGTTTATCAGTGGTCAAAGCCTGGGGTGGAGTCTGCAAGGGTCTTTGATCCTACCGGAGCAGGGGAGGACGTGTGTGGTACCACCCCCCCCCCCCCCCCGTAGTCCTGACGGATCAACGCAGATTCGCGTGGCCCCGGCCGTGTGTCCAGCTGTGCAGGGCAGGGTCCTGCGGCTACAGGGACAGTGGGACCCAGGTCTTTCTCCCCAGGAGCCCCGTCGGCTGAAGGCAGCACCTCAGGGCAGTTCCGTGGTGGCAGAGATCAGGCTGTCCAGAGGACCTCTGAGTCCATCAAGGAAAGAGCAGAGTGTTCTTGTCTGATAGCCTCTGTTCTCAGTGAAGTGAAGAGGGAGAGCCCTGGCTGGCTTGGCTCGGGGGTTAGAGCGTTGGCCTCCTGACTGAAGGGTCTTGGGTTCGATTCCCAGTCAAGGGCACGTACCTTGGTTGCAGGCTCAATCCCAGGCCCTGGTCAGGGCACATGCGGGAGGCAACTGATGGACATGTCTCTCTCACATCAGTGTTTCTCTCTCTGTCTCCTCCCCTCCCCTCCACTCTCTCTAACATAAACCAATGGAAAAAATATCCGCGGGTGAGGATTAATACACAAAAAAGAGGGAGGGCTGTCCACCGAGATGAAGAGGAGGAAGGAGAGAGGAAGGAAGGAAGGAAGGAAGGAAGGAAGGAAGGAAGGACGGAAGGAAGGAAGGAAGGGCGGAAGGAAGGAAGGAAGGAAGGAAGGAAGGAAGGAAGGAAGGAAGGAGGGAAGGAAGGAAGGGGAAATGGGTATATAGGGATTGGCTTGGGGTCACTTTCCTAAAGGGGATAATTGGAGAAGTGCACAACATTTTATCCATAAGAGTGTTCCTAACAATTATCCTTTGAAATACTAAGAAATTGGGGATATCGGAGTGGATGGCAATTAACTGAAGAAACGTGTTCTATCCATTGTGTCCGTGACGGATGACGGCACCATTGCAAACCACGCTTAAGGAGGCCACTTGATGAAATAGGACAATGTGCAGGCTTGTTAAGTGAGAGCAGTTACAGCACAAATATGTACAGAATGAAACCAATTTTGCAGAAATAGTGTAAGTACACATTTAAAAAGACTGCAAGGAAATACATAAAAAGTTAAATAATGATTAGCTCTGGGTGAGCGAATTACAGACATTTTAATTTAGCCTTCATACTTGTCTTCCTGTTTACATGAATTAGAATTTATTTTTATATTATACTAGAGGCCCGGTGCATGAAATTTGTGCACAGGGGTTTGTATGCCTCAGCCCAGCCTGCACCCTTTCCAATCTGGGACCCTTCGAGGGGATCCCTCTCACAATCCAGGACTGCTGGCTCCCAACTGCTCACCTGCCTGCCTTCCTGATTGCCCCTAACCACTTCTGCCTGCCAGCCTTATCACCCCCTAACCACTCCCCTGCCAGCCTGAGAGATGCTTAACTTCTCCCCTGCCAGCCTGATTGCCCCTAACTGCCCTCCCCTGCAGGCCTGGTCCCCCCCAACTGCTTTCCCCTGCAGGCCTGGGTTCCCCCCAACTGCTCTTCCCTGCAGGCCTGGTCGCCCCCAACTTCCCTCCTCTGCCGGCCTGGTCACCCTGCCCCCAACTGCCCTCCCTTACAGGCCTGGTCCCTCCCAACTGCCCTTCCCTGCTGGCCATCTTGTGGCAGCCATCTTGTGTCCACATGGGGGCAGCCAACTTGTGTGTTGGAGTGACAGTCAATTTGCATATTACCTTTTTATTAGATAGGAAGACCCCTATATGAGTGGAAAAGTGAATGGAAAAAATGTGAAAAAGGAGAAGACTTGGGCCCTGGCTGGTGTGGCTCAGTGGATAGATCTTCGGCCTGCGGACTGAAGGGGCCCGAGTTCGATTCCAGTCAAGGGCACAGGCCCGGGTTGTGGGCTTGATTCCCAGTGGGGGGCATGCAGGAGGCAGCCGATCAATGATTCTCTCTCATCATCGCTGTTTCTTTATCCGTTCCTCTGTCAATGGACACGGGTTGTTTCCATGTCTTGGCTATGGTACATGATGCTGCTGTGAACATGGGGGTGCGTGTGTATCTTTTCAAGTTAGTGTTTTCGTTGCCTTTGGATAAAGGCCCCCAAGTGGAGTTGCTACTTTTCATTTTTTGAGGAACCCCCACACTGTGTCCGGAGGGGCTGCCCCCGTCCACACCCCAGCAGCAGTGATGTGGGTTAGGGAACAGAGGGCTGATCGCGGCGTCCCTTCTCGCTGCGCCCTTTGGGGGCACCCTGGCGGCTCTGCTTCTCCCCCCAGCTGAGGGCTTATGAATAACTCCTTACCCGGGAGTGCCAGCCGTTTGCATGTCGGCACACACAAGCGAATGCTGAAATCCTCTGGCACAACCGAAAATATATCCTTTGCCCATCTGACAATAAAGGGGGGAGGGGCAATTTTGACTCATTCACATGGGCTGCTGTTACTTTGTTGGCTGCTGTCACTTTTTATTTGAGAATCAACGGGAAAAGAGGCCAGGGCCCCTGGCTCAGTAGTTAGGTTGTGCACGTTTTCCCACTTCCCGCAGCACCCCGGGGTGCCACGGCGCACCGGCTGAAAACCACTGCCTGATGCCGTGCAACCCTGGCCGTGCCTTCGGCGTCCTTCTCTGTGAAGGGGCCGCGCAGTTGTTCCGTGCGCCACCTGCGAGGCTGCACGGGGCAGCCCATCTGTCCCCAACCCCTTGGACCGTCCCGTCAAGTCCTCTCACCATCTGTGACCAGGCCAGGGCCACCCGCCACGTGGGCCATGGATCCATGCCCATGCCGGGGAGGGGCGGTCTTTCCGAGTGTAATGCACAACACACAGCTCGGTTCCAGTTCTGTGGATATTCGTAGACCTCTCCTGCCTCCTAAAACATTGCTTTGCATTATGCATGCTCACAAGCTGTTCCGCCTTTCATCCATTTAGGGAAAGTTCAGTCCCATTTTCAGAATTGCCGTGATTTCCCATAAACCATCTGATTCTGAAATGTTGTATCTCAGCAGCCCGAATCACATGACGGCGCGCGAGCCTGCGGCCTGTTACCCTCCGGGACGCTGCAGGCACAGTCGTGACCCCTGCCCACACGGGGGCTTCCCTGTCATGAAGGAAGACCCTGGAGGACGGGCTGTCGAAAAATGCGTGCAATCTGCAGACCCAGCACCTACGTATCCTTCCAGCACGCTGAGCTCCCTCTCAGCCCAGTTTCTCCGATAAATTTGGATGAAGGTGGAATTTTTGAAAAAATGCTTTCTCACCCGGGGGGTGGGGCAGAACCAAACCACCCAGGTGTTGGGTCTGGAGTAGCCCCGAGGTGTGGGTGCTTAGCTGGGAGAGAACTGTGCATCTCTGCAGACCCTGTTTTTGTGTGTTTGTAAAAAAATACTTTTATTGATGTCAGAGCAGAAGGGAGAGGGAGAGAGATGGAAACATCCATGATGAGAGAGAATCATGGATCAGCTGCCTCCTGCACACCCCACACTGGGGATGGAGCCCACAACCCTGGCCTGTGCCCTGACTGGGAATCGAACCCTGACCTCCTGGTTCATAGGTTGACGCTCAACTGAGCCATGCCGGCCAGGCCAGACCCTGGTTTAATCTGCCTGAGCAACGAGGGTTCCCATCTTTCAGAGGACGGTGGACATGGCGAGGCTATCATGCACTCACTTAAGCTAGTCTTAGGGAAGGTCTGTCCTGAGAGATGCTTAACTGCTCCCCTGCCAGCCTGGTCACCCCTAACTGGCCTCCCCTGCAGGCCTGGAAAGAGACAAGGAGGATGGAGAGTGTCCAAGGGGACAGGGAGGCTGCCAGGACCTTAGTGTGGGAGGCAGGCTCAGGTGGCACCGGGACCTCCCTCTCAGTGAAAGTTAATGCCCTGCCATTCCCAGGTGCGTGGCCAGCTCTGGCGCCTCTGGGGCGATGAAAGCCGGCATTCCCTTAGGCCAGTGGTCAGCCAACTGCGGCTCACGAGCCACATGCGGCTCTTTGGCCCCTTGAATGTGGCTCTTCCACAAAATGCCACGGCCTGGGCGAGTCTATTTTGAAGAAGTGGCGTTAGAAGAAGTTTAAGTGTAAGAAATTTGGCTCTCCAAAGAAACTTCCATCGTTGTACTGTTGATATTTGGCTCTGTTGACTAATGAGTTTGCCAACCACTGCCCTAGGCCTTCACTGGTTCCTTCATTTACTCATGTATCCACACATCCACCTGACCTCTTCAAACCAGGCAGGTTTGACACCAGGCAGAGGGACAGACTGCGCAGGTGCGGATGGGGCAGGTGGTCAGGCACCCCTGCCTGCAAGATGCTGATGACAGACGAGCAGGAAGAGGAGCTATGAGCGTGTGGGGCAGAGACGCCCTGTCCCAGGTAGCAAGGAGTCTTCCTAAATAGGAAGAGAAGAGCCTCAAACGGGATGGGGGAGGGGTGTCTTTTCCAGTGGAACCTATTGCAAGACCTGCCAAGATCCAATCTCTGATCCCCTCACTCCTCTGCTGGGAACCGCCCCGCCCCCATGGCTCCCTGTTCCCTGCAGATTGAGGCCTGTGCAAGTGTCTCTGCATTGCATGTCCAGGCCCCTCCTACCCTTCTGGAATGATCTCCCACCCTCTCCCTCCTGCCTTTTATGTCCATCCTGGTGGTCTCACTCTCATTTCCTGACACTGGCTCTTCCTTCATCTCCTCTTCTAAAAGACTCGCATGCCATGGCCCCGCCCTGTATGCCAGCAGAGGGTGGCGCTGGGGGGGGGGGGGGGTGGAGCACGGGCACAGGGACCCAGGAGAGCCAGAGGGTCGGAGAGGAAGATGGAGAACCAAGATGTTCTGAGGACACGGCACCTGGTGCCCCTGGGCCACGGGAGGAGGTGGCCTTGGAGCTGAGTGTGGGGGATGGGTGGGCTTTAGGGAGAGAGGGTGCAGGACCCAAGTTTAGGTGATGGATGTCAGAAGTCCTGGCAAACCCAAGCACGTGTGCAGGGGAGGGCTGGAGGAGAGGACTGCATTGCCTCCAGTACTGAGTGGCACCGAACAAATTCTTCTCGCCCGTGTGAACGCCGGCGACGAACGTCTCGCTAAGCAACCTAAAAAGGGATGTTGTCCCCATGACAGCAATGTTTTAGGTGCTGTTCAGTACAACCTTAAAGGTGTTTCTTTAAAATTACACATTACGGGAGGCCTGTGGGTGTATGAGGGCTTCCCTGGGCAGACAGCCAGGCGGGGCCGTCGAGGTGGGGGGCCCAGTAGCAGCCATAACCACACGCCTGGCGGATCGTGTCTATTCTGGGACTTCCAAGGGGACCTAGAAAAGCCTCCTATTCACATGCCCACACACAGTTACGGGCGGTTACCAGGATCCCGGAGTGGATCCTCGCTGTGGTGCACGGAGAGAGGTCCCCGTGGGAGCTCAGCACGGCCCCGTCCTGTGACCACCGGGGCTCTGCGCCAGGCCCAGCACCCCTGACTGCCTGCCCAGCTCCCTCCTCTCCCCTGGGCCCCGGGGTGTCCAGAGGCTGTCCTCACCCGCCTGGCCTGGCCACTGGGTCCCAAGAGCCCCACCCGGAGCTGCATGTTAATGAGATGACACCTGTTTCTTGGATGACCTCCTGCAAAGTAGGCCTTGATTCTAAAACGCCTGGGACGTGTCACGTGGGAGGCAGCCAGGCCTGCGGGTCTGAAATGAGCAGCAATGGCAGACGTGCGAGCTCTGGCTCCAGTCCCCACCCACCCGCTTACCTGGGACTCCCGCAGCCCTCCGTCACCCGTCACCCAGAAGGGGTGGCCACCGTGGGGCAGGGCCTGGGACTCCCCTGCAGCTCAGACCCCACACCCTCCCGTGGGGGGAAAGCCCTGTGGACCCCTAGAGGTCACCAGATCCCCCTCTTCAGGAAAGCCAAGAACAGCAAGTCTCAGCGGGCCTGCGGGCACCGGGCTGGCGGCAGATCCCCTCGTGTTGTAAGAAGAAAAGGTTATGATTTCTTTATATAATAAACGGAATCAATGCTCACGAAGGAAGTCTGGCCAGTGCCGGATGCAGCAGCAGAAACAGCCTCCTAAACGCGCCGCCGTCCTTGCTCCTTTCTCCTGGCGCTCGGTTAGAGCTCTCTGATCTTTAAAACGTGCACCTGCCATAACGGCCTTCCGCAACGTGAGGTGGTGCAGACTCTCGTTTCCTGCTGAGGTTCGATCAGAAGGAATCCCCATGTGATGATGAGCGCTGCGTTAGCATCATTTTAAATAGCAACGCGGTACCTTGCAATTCCATTATTTCCCCAACCATTTCCCGATGGTTGGGCATTCAAGCTATCGGTCATCTGTTTCTGGCAACAATAGGCGAGTGAATGAACGGAGCCTCCAGGTGATGTGCTTGGAAATTAACCGTCACCGTAGCAGGAGCGCTTCTGCACCGCTCAGCTTCCAGTAGTTTCCACGGGGCCCATTAGCGGTTGGGTTTCAAGGTCAAATATTAGTCCACCTGCGTCCAGCCAGAGAGGCTCAGGGGTTGAGCGCCGACCTATGAACCTGAAGGTCAGGGTTCGCTTCCCAGTCAGGGCACATGCCTGGGGTGTGGGCCCCATCTCCAGTAGGGGGCGTGCAGGAGGCAGGCGTTCAATGCTTCTCTCTCATCATTGATGTTTCTATCTCTCCCTCTCCCTCTCCCCCTCCCTTCTTACTCGGACATCAATACAAAAATATGAAATCGATAAAAAATATATTTTAAAAAAAATTAGTCCACGTGCCCTGTGGTGCCACGGTGGAGGGCTCACAAGCATTTGCTAAATTGCCACTTATTCGCTCATTCATGTGCCCACTCACTCATTCAACAATTACTGTGACGCCTGTGCATCAGGTGACACCACGGGAGCACCCCGAGGGGGCTGGCCCGTGGCCAGGACACGCCCAGCCCATCTCCGTTGGCATATAAGGCGAACGGGAACCGGGTAACTGGCCCGGTGCATGTGGCTGGTGCCCGCTGCCATCCCCCAGGGTGTAATTAAAGAGAGGGATGCTAATTGTTAAGTTAAGGAATGTTAACTTAGACAAATGAACCTCTCCTCTCCCAGTAATTAGCTATGCAAACAAACACCCACTTCGCTCCCCAGTTAGATGAAGGGGAACTTTCGACCCCGGGGCCCCGTTTCCAGCCGCCCTATTCGTTAGTGGTTTCCACTTCAGCGCCCTCACTTCACACAAGCAAATGACACCATAAAGCAGCGCCATAAAATCACGGCTGGGAAAACACCCTTCTGATTTTGGAGGGCACCAGACGCTCTCTGAAGGCTGGAGACAAAGACGCGGCTCGCCTGGAATGTCAGGCTGTTTCCAAGCGAAGAGGCCTCGAAGGGCTTCGGGGACAGTGGCTTCCAGGTGGCCCGTTTCCAAGGCATTTATTTTTAACCCTCACCTGAGAGTACTTTCTCCATTGGTTTCTAGAGAGAGTGGGAGGGAGGGATCTGGGGGAAACAGAGAGAGAGAGAAACATTGATGTGAGAGAGACACATTGATTGGTTGCCTCCTGCACCTGCCCTGGCCAGGGACAGGGACCGAACCTGCAACCCAGGTACGTGACCTTGATCAGACGGAATAGAACCCAAGAACCTCCGGTCTGTGGGCCGGCGCTCTAACCACTAAGAAAACTGGTCAGGGCTCCAAGTTACTTTTTACTTAAAGTGGTAATGCCTGTCCCTTTGGCATATAAAGAACAGATCCTACCAAGCAGAGGTGATGTTTTAAATTAAATCATAAAGTTGGTGGAAGAAGGAAATACACTTAAATTTATACACTCTTTGGCCAGCAATTCCCGGAGTGTGACATGTGTTCTGTTTATCTACCATCTAACTATGTCTATTATCTATCTATCTATTTATCTATCTATCTATCTATCTATCTATCTATCTATCTATCAATCTATCATCTATCAATCATCTATCTAGCTACCTGTCATCTATCTGTTATCTACTTACCTACCACTTATCTATCTTTTAAACCTCTGCTGCCATGTGTCTGTGGCACGCAGCACAGCGGCTGCACGTAGTAGGTACTGTCAACCTCTGTCAATCCAAGTACCACATACGTCATAGATGACGAGGCCGAGGTTCAACGAGGCTGGACAGCCTGCTTGTCAAGGGGCTGCCGTGGGAGGGGAGACCGCCCCACCCCCGAAGGGGTCCTGGCTCCCCTTGGGCCGAGGCTGGGTGGGGGCTTGCGGCTCCCTCTCTGCGCCTGCCCCACCTCTCTGCTTGTCCAGGGCTGCCTCAGCCCCGCTTACTGACCGCCTGACTGCATTTCCCTGGTGACGGCCGTCCAGGCGCCTCCCTGCCCAGGGAGCCCCTGCAGGCCGGGCGCCATGGAGAGACCCCACCCTCCTCTCAAGAGTCCGATTCCCTTTGGTGTCTATCAAACCGGGCTGTTCCCGACGTGAAGGCTCGGTCTCGCTGGCCTCGGTCTCCATCGGCTTCGCCCAGATTTAGCTGTGACTCCACAATTTGCCCCAACACTGTGAATTGGTCACGTGCTCGGCCACTTGCTGGAACTGCAAATTCTCTGCTCCCACCCCTGACCCTCAGGCAGACGCCGGGTGCGGCTACCGTCCGGACCAATGGGCCCCGCAGGTGGCTTAGGTGCACACGGGTCTGAGAGCCACCCGCTCGGTCCCTTCCTGCAAGCGTCCTCCCTTGGGCTCCGGCAGGGGCCTCCTGCCAGTACCTGAGGGGCCCTGACACCCTCGTGCGGGCCCCTCGCCTGGAGCAGGTGTGCGGCGGGCGGCCTCGGGGAGAAGCGGGCCATCACAAGCCCAGGCCTGCGGCTGGGCCTCCCGGGGTAATTTTCCATCAGGCTTGGAAGCCGCAGCTCACTCTGTCCTCGGTCTCAGCGGCGGGCCTGTCGCCCGGAGGGGGTCACGTGGGCGTGTGGCTGCCAGCTCAGCGCCTGGCCGTCTGCCAGCTCCCCAGTGTGCCCTCGGGCCCCGGAGGCATTCCTTTCTTCTTCTGTTTTCGTCTTTAAAACAGGTTTATCTTTCAGTTACAGCTGACATAGGGATCGTATGCGTTTCAGGTGTGCGCCCCGGTGAGCAGGCACGCCATGACTCACTGGGCGCCCACCCCAGAGATTCCGCCCACCCCCCCTCCCCCCCCAAGCACCACACGTAGCTTTAGGACATAGGGACTGTATTCCCGGGCCGCGTTTTACACCCGCGACTTTTCTGTAACTGCCGATCCGCACTTCTTCGTCCCTCCCCCTTCTCACCCAGCCCCAGCCCCTCCCCTCTGGCTCCCGTCACCGCGGTCTCTGTATCTGAGTCTGTTTCTGTTCCGCTTGCTCGTTTAGTTTGCTTTCTAGATCCCGCTGTTGGCAGGTGTGTATCCATTGCCATTTTACCCGGAGACGATGCCTGAGCGGGACCTTCTATTTGACGTCGCTGGGCCGCGGGACGGTCGGCCCGGTCGGCCCGGCTTGTGGGTCCGATGCAGCAACAGGGAGACGCCTATCATCTTCCACAAGGCGACGCGCCACGTCGGGAGAGCGGGACGTGCTGCCCACGCAGTGTTGTCTCCCGGCCCAGCTCCGACCTCGCCTGCAGGTGAGGAGGCGCCCGAGAACCCGAGAACCGGTGTATGCTTGCCCTGCTGACCCCCGCGAGCATAGAAGCTTGTGTGTTCACGACAGGCCATCGATTGTGAGATCGCCCTCCGTGCGCAGGTGGGCGCCCTGGGCTCCGGGGCGCGCAGTGGGACGTTTGGCCCTTGGATAACGGAAGCTTTAAAAAGGTCCAGAGTCACGCTCACGTGGAAGGTGGATCTCCCGGCGACTGTCACTGTGATTAGCAGGAGATGACTGTCACGATACAGAAGACACGGTAGCTTCATAATTGATGACCCTCCTGGCCCCAACGCAACATCTTAAAAAATGCAGCATTTCAGCGCCAGCTGGGAGACATGCCCAACCAAATTATGTATAAACCAAGTTTCTTACAGACTTGCCCGGATCCGCGTGGAATCAATTACGCGTTATTGTTGTCTTTGCCGGCACTGCCAAGTGCGGGACAGCGAAGGACCTGCGCTCCATAAATCATCCGAGCGTGATTTCCCAGCGGGCCGCGCTTGGTGTGGAAACAAAGCTCGGTTGGTATTTTCTGTTTAGATATGTGTTTTCCTAGTGAGAGAGCAAGTCTCCCCATCCCCCCGAGACCCCAGGGGGGCTCTCCAGGCTCTCGGGGCTGGGCCTGGAGTGTGGCGCTGGGGGTTGCGGGTCCCTGGAGCACTTTGGGGATGGCGCATAGAGAAGGGGAGGCAGACCGTTAAAGCTATTCTTTTTTATATATGTATATTTTTTATTGATGTCAGAGAGAAAAGGAGAGGGAGGGAGAGAGAGAAACATCCATGATGAGAGAGAATCACGGATCGGCTGCCTCCTGCATGCCCCCCACTGGGGATGGAGCCCGCAATCCGGGCGTGTGCCCTGACTGGGAATCGAACCCTGACCTCCTGGTTCACAAGTTGATGCTCAACCCCTGAGCTACGCCGGCCGGGCTGTCTCTTGTCCTTAATGTGTCCGTTCCGCCAACACCCTGAGCATCCGTGTGAGTCCACCCGGGGCCCCCCACGGGCTGTGATCGTCCACCTCCGTTGGGCAGAGCAGGCGGACAACAGTCAGTGAGGTGGGTTCCTGGTGGGAGAACCAGGGCGGGACCCAGATTCTCTAGGGACGTGACTCGGGGGCTGGAAGGATGAGAAGCCGGAAGGCAAAGTGAGAGGGGGTGGCCGGTCCGGCAGGGAGCCTCAAGGACCCAGTGGGTCTGGGGGCGATAAGAAGGGGGTGGGGGAGGTCAGGCAGGGCCTCCAGCGTCCTCAGGGGCCCGCCTCATGCCGTGGGCCAGGGGTACTGCCGCTGTGCTCACTCAGTGGGGCCGGGAGGACGTCGGCTTTGCAACCTGGAATGTTCCCACGTCAGAGCACGGGGAGAGGGGCTGTGCGGAAGCCACCGTCCCTGTCCCATAGCGAGGATGACGGCCTGGACAGGGTGGGGCAGGTCCCCCAGAAGGTTCCAGACAGGCGGGTGCACGTTCACAATATTCGACTTCCGCAGAATTCTCAGCGCAGACGGGCTCCTTGCAGGGCTCGATGCCGGGACCTCCCCTTTCCCGGGACGAGCCTTCTTCCCCTTCCTTCTGGAAAGTGATTCTCGCCCGCAGTGACTCCCAGCCTCGCCAACCGGGCCTCGTGGTCCTTTGGTGAAAGATGGGCTTCCACCCCTAGGGTACCTTCTCGGCCCCCCTCTGACTACCTGCCCCCCCCCCCCCCCCCGCCCCGCGGGTGGACAAGGACCTGCTCCTCAGCCCGGGAGTGGCAGGGGGAGGCCTCGCTGGTCCTGCAGTGGCCTAGCCAGGACGTTTTGACCCTGAGGATCCAGAATTGTTCCTTGGCTCCTTGTACGCCTCCATCCGTTTTCGCTCTCGTGTTGAATATATGCCGTTGTCAATGATAACATCGTTAGGCCTGTCAGAGATGCCCAATCCATATTTGCCGAGTATTCCAGGGTTAGACAAATGGGGGTTGTTCTAATTGCCGTAGATTGTGGCTTCACGATGTACTTTGTCGGGGATGGTTCTCTCGGTGAACTGCCCTGCTCCAGGAACGATGCATCTCTTTGAGCTTGTCGGGTGCGGCAGTTACGGGAAACCATGGCTCTTGGATTCACTGCCCCTTGAGTAGGCGAGGCTGACACCTGAAGAACGCCCCCTCCCCCCCCGCCCCCTTTGCGCCACGTGGGGGCTCTATAGGTAATGAAGCCGTTCACTGAGGCGAAGAAATCCCAGGGCCCAGGAGGCGTGGCCAGGAGCAGGAAGCCGGCTGGGTGGAGCCCTTGCCTGAGTGACAGCCCAGTCCCAGGCCTCCACCGTCATCAGGTGTCGCTTCATGAGCTGTCCCCAGGGCCGAGCACCCGCCATTCACTCGGAAATCGCTGGTCCCCTGGGTGCATCCCCATGCAGTCCCCCGAGCATAGACGTGGGAGTTTCTTTCCCAAACAACGGTGACGCTTCCTCTTAATAAACACTGGGGACCATATAAACTCCGGGTCTCCCTCGTGACTAGATCCCCCAGGAGTCAGAGCTCTTTTGGTGAACCACGACGATGCTGGGTGCCAGTGGGTGCTGTTAATGTTGCATCTCTTACGCGCCCGCCAGCTCTTGTGGAGACAGGTTCTAACGAAATCTTACAGCGCCGCTACAAGGGCGATGCTATAGCCCTGTTTTATAAATGGGAAACAAGGCTGGGTGAGTTGATTGGCTGGGCCCAAGCCTCACGGCAGGCGAGTGATGATGTAACTGAGGGCCTGGGGCAGGCTCTCCTCTGCCGGAGGCCAGTTGCAGCACGTCATAATTGCGAGAGTTTCATCGAAAGGTTGATGGAACTTGGGGACTCAACAAGGGCCGAATCCCATATGTTATCGCCTGCTGGGCTGGCTGAAGGCATTTCCCCAAACCTGAAAAGGATGATTGTTTGCTGCCAGACAGCTCAGGGCATCTTAATCTACATATTATTGCCTCCTACTGGCCAAACACCTGAACAGCCGGAAGTAATTCCCCAATCTGACAATGGATTCTGTACGAAACCCTACCCTTGGAAGGGTATATCTCCACCTTGCCATAGGATAAATGGTGTTAATAAAAAGCAAGGGGTCCTGAAACCAGGAGAACTTGGTTCCTTTAGCCAGGCCCCAATGCCTTTCAAAATTATCTTTCGCCTCTGGACTCTTCCTTCAGTCACACACAGACTTTCCCCGGATTGCTGAACCCTTCTTAATGCCGGAACAAGAACCCCGGCACTCCTCCTCCCTCCACTTGCTTCTGATGCCACTAGTGCCAGAGTTGTGTTCTCAGTAGCTAAGAGGAGAACAGGAACATGACATTCAGTCTGTTCTGAGCAAGAATGGGAACGGTGCCTGGAAGTGTTATTTACAATGTACAGTGAAATCATTAAGCTCAGTAAATATTTATGTAAGCACAGCCCCTACTAAAGATTTAGAAGCTCTTTGCGAAGGCAGTTCCTAAAAGTTAATAACTCTGAATAATTCTTCTTGCATTACAAAGGTACGCTATGGCCGGCGTGGCTCAGTGGTTGAGCATCAACCTATGAACCAGGCGGTCACGGTTCCATTCTGGATCAGGGCACAAGCCTGGGTTTCAGGTTCGATCCCCAGTGTGGGGCATGTGGGAGGCAGCCAATGAATGATTCTCTCTCATCATGGATGTTTCCTTCCTCTCTCCCTCTCCCTTCCTCTCTGAAATCAATAAAAAAAAAAAATATATATATTTTAAAAATGTATACAATGAAGAAACAAAAGCGATGGAAGAGTTTGCTCTGTGCTCCCCGCATTAGGTCAGTTTGACGGGAGGCCCTCCTGTGTGTTGCGCTGAGCAGGAGACATGCGGGGAATGAGGTGAGTCCCTGTCGTGTGTCCCATACAACGAACCAGGCAGCGGGAGGCGTCCCGGCTCACCCGGCAGCCGAGGGAGAGGGAAGCGGGGCTCACTGAGCGTCTGGGCCACACGGTACATGTCACACACCCTCCTGAGAACCCTTCCCAGTGACCATTGCTGCCTCTGTTTTACAGATGGGGAGCCCAAGGTGCTCACCCCAAGTCACGGGGTGAACGTGCAGAGTCAGGTTCAGGCCCTGGTGGGGAAGGCCAAGCCCCCTGCTTCCCGCTGCCTCCCCTCAGGGAGGGCAGGTGGGCGGGGTGGAACGGCAGGCCTGGTACCGAGAGGGAGAGGGGCGGCGGGGCAGGGGTCGAGGGACAGAGACCTCTGTGGGAGGGGATGGGGCCTGTGAGGGTTGTTTAGAAGGAGGATTACCCGTCAACAGACTTGGTGGGGTGGCATTTTGCAGCGAGAACAGCAGAAGTAAAAAGACAGGCAGGAAAGCATAGGCGTTGCTGGGGAGGGATGTAGTACTAGGAGGTAGGCCCAAGGCAGGTCTGTGCTCTGGGTGGGAGCCAGGCCCCGTGTTGGAACCCGACCAGCCTGGTCTGAGCCCTGGCTCTGGTGTTACTGAGCACTGTGACAGGTGAGGAGCCTGTCAGAGAAGCCCTGGGCTGGGGGCATGGACTTCACGCCCACGGGGACCCTTCTGGGGTTTCAGTGGAAACCTGGGTGATGGCCAAGGTCCTCCAACCTGGTAACTCAGGCTCCAACCCTGCGTCCCCGTGGCGTGGCGGCTACTGACACCCCTGTTCGCCTCGGCCAGCTCCCCTGTGGTCCGGTCACGCCCACCCCCTGCCTGGGGTCCATCCCCTGCCCGTGCTGCTCAGGGCTGGCCAACCATCAGCAGGCGGAGTTATTGAGTCACAGGCTCCGGGCACAGACAGGGAGAAGGGGCGGTGGGGGAAGGGTTCCCTTCTCCGTGCCTCCTTCCTTTATGGCAGGGTTCCTCAAACTTTTTAAACAGGGGGCCAGTTCACTGTCCCTCAGACCGTTGGAGGGCCGGACTATAGTTTAAAAAAAAAAAAAAACTATGAACAAATCCCTATGCGCACTGCGGGCCCGGGACGAGTCGGCTGCTAAGCCGGACAGGCAGCGGCACCCGGCGGGCCGGATAAATGTCCTCGGCGGGCCGCGTGTGGCCCGCGGGCCGTAGTTTGAGGACCCCCGCTTTATGGGATCTCCTCCTGAATTCCCAGTCACCCTCAGCCCCAAATCTCTCCTCCCGCCCTCCCGTCAGTAGGGTGAGACTTTCTCTCAGGCCTGTCTGGCAGGCACCTTGCAGAGTGAAGTGCTCTAGAAGGAAAAGTAATTAAGCAGGGATTGCACCCGATGCCACTCCTTTCTTTCTGCCTCCAGGTTGCTCTCCGGCCACACACATTCTTTGGTAAAGGCCAGTCCACAGTCTGTAATTACCACCACCAACTCCCTGCTCTGCTCCCAAGCCTGAGAGGCCGGGCTCAGGCACCTTGAGGGCTGTACTTTTTCGCATTTGTTTGGCTCCTGCTACGATTCTGAACACACGTTTTGGTGGTTTGCAGCGTGATTTGAATTCTTCACGTTTCTGTTTTTCTTAGATCTTCCACCTTGTTTATCTCCTCCCAAGGCCTTATCACACCCGCTTTGAATCCTCACGTATCTTCTTTGATCTCTCACACGAGAGAATCAGGACGCCTGCCGCCTTGCACCGGAAGGCTGGGCTGCTGTACGAAAAAGACCATAAACTGGGCAGCTTGGAAACAACGGAATCCTCCTCACAGTCCTGGAGCCTTGGAGCCTGCGGTCCAGGGAGCGGAGAGTCGGGGTCTGATGAGAGACGCTCCCTGGTCTCAGAGGGTGTCTTCTCCCTGCGTCCTCACAGGCGGGAGGGGCAGGGCTTCAGGGCCTCTTTCATGAGGACACTAACCACCCTCTCTCCCTAAGCCCCTCCTCCTCACACCGGCATGTTGGGGTGAGATTTCGACATGTGAATTTCAGGGGATGCTGTGATGGTCCCACGTCCCGCATGGTTTGGGCTCTGGAAGAGGGGCCGCACGCAAATGAAAGAGACGAGACAAGAAATAGTAATTTGGAAATATTGGGGACCAGGCAGGAGCCCAACTCAAGAGGAAGGACTCGGCTTGGGCTCAGGCCTTGCCATCCTTTTATTCAATAGGGGATCCACCGATAGCCCTTAGGCAGGCCATTTCCAGTAACCGGCAGACTCTCTTATCCGTAAGGACTTACACGACTGTCAGGTGGGGAAGTTGCTTCAGCTACCATTGTCTAGACCAGGGGTTGGCAAACTGCGGCTCGCAAGCCACCTGAGGCTCTTTGGCCCCTTGAGTGCGGCTCTTCCACAACATACCACGTGCGGGCATGCACGTACAGTGCGAATGAAACTTCATGGCCCATGCGCAGACGTCGGTTTTCGGCCTGGGTGAGTCTATTTTGTAGAAGTGGCGTTAGAACACTCAAGGGGCCAAAGAGACACATGTGGCTCACGAGCCATGGTTTGCCGACCACTGGTCTAGACTAAACAGTGGGTGCATAGCTCTGACCTTTGCCAGGGCTCAAGGTTCACCAGCCTTCCGGGCTCCTTGTCCACACCTCTCTGCTAGCAAAGACCATCGGCGGTTTCCCAGAGATGCAGACACTCAGCCCCGCGCACCTTGCTGTCTTTGGTGTGAAGGAGAAGGGCTGTCTCAATTGTTCTTCAACCCAGAGCTCAGTGGCCATTTATGAAGTCTGTGGCCACAGCCTCTATTTCATGTCTGGCCATGCTGCCCTCTTCCCCACCCCTATCCCCCCACCCCCTGTCCTCCTCCCTGGCGATTTCCCTCTCCGGTGCTCTGTCCACAATGACAGTGCCGTCTCCTTGTGTTTCTCCTTCCCACAGGCTTCTTCTGGCCACCCAGCAGTTTGCCCCTCGAGTGGCCAACCCTGTTTGAAGGTCTAGCCCAGTGGTCGGCAAACTCATTTGTCAACAGAGCCAAATAGCAACAGGACAACGATGGACATTTCTTTGGAGAGCCAAATTTTTTAAACTTAAACTTCTTCTAACGCCACTTCTTCAAAATAGACTCGCCCAGGCCGTGGTCTTTTGTGGAAGAGCCACACCCAAGGGGCCAAAGAGCCGCGTGTGGCTCGCGAGGCGCAGTTTGCCGACCACGAGTCTAGCCTAAGGCTGGGGCCGGCAGCCACCTCTCAGGGCCCTGACGCTGACTTCCGTGGACATTTGCGAGTGTACTCATTGAGGTCTTTGTGCACATGTCTTTGAGATTCATCCGAGCTTTTCAATGAATCAATAGATGGCTCCTTTCTGGCACCCCATCGTTTTTCATTTTATTTTTTAGTGCTGAGTGATGGGCCATTGTACGAACGGACCACATTTTATGTCATCTTGGAGAACATGCCATGTTAATACAATAAATGCCTGTTAAACAGTATTTGTATAGTTCCCAGATTTCAGCTGTCACAGAATAAAGCTACTATGAATTTTTGTGTACATGTTTTTTGTGTAAACGTAAGTTTCCTTTTTTTTTTTTTTTTTAATCTCAGGCAAATCCACAGGAATGAGAGAGATTGCTGGGTCATGTGAAGTCGCATGCTCAGTGAATGTTTAACTTTATGAGAAACTGCCAAGCTGTTTTCCCAGCGACTCTACCCCGTGAATTCCTTTCATCCGTGGGAAAGGCTGCCGCGGCCTCACATTCTCGCCGGCACGCGGTGATGGCGCTGTGCTATTTTTTTAGTCATTCTGGTGCGTTCGTAGTGGCATTCCATCACGCTTTAATTTCCATTTCCCTCGTGGCTAATGGTGGTAAGCATCCTTTCTGTGCTTACTTGCCGTCCTGACGTGGTGCTCAAGTCCCTCCTCCATTAGGAAAATTGGGGTGTTTGCGCTCTTATTGTGCGTTTTGAGAGTGGCTCACGTGCTCTGGATGCGAGTCCTCGGTTGAGGGTGTGGTTTGTGAATATTTTCTCCGAGTCTGCAGCCTGGTTCTTTATTCTCCTGATGGTCTTCTTTGATGAGCTCAAGTCTTAAGTTTTCATAAATTCCAACGTATCAATTATCTTTCAGTTTTGTGTGTGGATGCCTGCCAAGCTGCTGCTGCTCGGAGGGATGAGGGTCAGGGGGCTCCTGTCCCACTGGCTGCCATGACCCATCAATTAGTATTCAACAGACCACGACTTTGCTTATTTCTATGAGCTGTTCACTCAACCCCGTGTTTTGTGGTTTTCCTCTAAAAAGTTTTATAACCTATATTTTATATTTACATCTCTGATCCATTTGCTTTAATTTTTATATAGTTCAAGGATCTTTTTTTGCATATGGATGATAATTGTTCTAACATCTAGGGACACCTTTTTTTTTTTTTAAGTCTTCCTCTCTCTCTCTCTCTCTCCCCCTCCCTCCCTCCTTCCCTCCCTTCCTCCCTTTAGGTCAGTAAAAGTATATGGTGTACACAGTGAAAAGGTACATTTCTCTTTCACCACAGTGCACTAGGTCTCTGCTTACCTTCCCAGAGACAACTCTTACAATTTCTAATGGATTCCTCCATGGAATGGTGTGCACATGTAGGTATACAGACGTCTATCTCCTTTAAAAAAAAATATTCCACAAATTGTAGTATACTATACCAACTGTTTGTGGTCTTGCTTTTTTCACTTAATAGTATGCTGTCTTAGAGAACACCCCATATTAGAACAGGAAAGGCCCCATACTTCTACATGGCTTCAAAGCGTTGCATTGTACACGTGCCATCACGTATTTAGCCCGCTCACGCTGACGTGTCCTCAGGATGTCCTGCTCCCTCTGCGTCTCAGCGTTTCCTCCTAATTAGTAGCCATGGGCGCTCCAGGGCCCCTGAGAGCCCTAAGCCGGTGGTCGGCAAACTGCCACTCTGTTGACTAATGAGTTTGCCGACCACTGCCTTAGGGAAAATACTTAAAAAACATTTTAATAATGTACTAATGTCTTTAACCTGAAGTCAAAACTTCTGGGTAAGGGTAATGCCTTACAGCAGTGGTCTGCAAACGCATTAGTCAACAGAGCGGCAAACCGCGGCTCGCGAACCGCAGTTTGCTGACCACTGCCCTAAGCAATCGGTGACGTCCCTCGTTTAGAAAGAACATCAGAACTCAGCCAGGGTGCTCGTTCTTCAAGGAAGAAAAGTGAAACTTTTGGAAAGAATTAGCCACATAAAAATCAGACAGAAATACATCAAGGACGTCTCCTCAACGAAACTCCGCTCCTGGAGAATGAGAGGCGGTGATGCGAGCAGCCATTCCTGGCGCAGCTTCACAATGAGCTAAACGCCCTGGGCCTCCCCCAGGCACCCCGAGAGAAGCCACTTCTGACAAGGCCTCTCTTTCCATCTTCCCGCTGGAGTTGCCCACACGGCCAGCCGACCTCTAACCCTGGCCACCAAGGCATTGCCACGGCCACCAGTGTGCCTGCCTGTCCAGGCCAATGCGGAGGTCGGGGGGCAGTGGGACTGTCAGGTCCCATACAGGTGCTAAGACCCCCCCTTCCCCCCCCCACGCCCCCCATGCTGAGACCCTGGTGCTGAGTCCCTGGGGGCTGAAACCCCAGCGCTGTCCACAGGCCAGACACTAAGACTATTTAGCCACACGTAGGAAATACAATAATGATGAGGAAATGGGATCAAATATGATAATAATGATGAGGAAACGTGATCAAACAGACCACAGGCCCCGGAGACTACGATTTAAAATGAGAAGCAAGTCCTTCCTCATGGGAGCAGTGTGGCCGGGGGGGCGGGGTGGGGGGGTGGGGTCGCGGCAGGAAAGGTGAAGACGGCCCCGTGGCTGTTATCACTCCCCGACTCCATCGGAGGCCATGTCTCCCCTGAATTTAAAGCAGTCGGCTCCGTATGTCCCAAGCCTTCAGAGCTAAGTGCTCCATGACAGCGAACGGATGCTGCCCCGCGTCAGGGCTGCGCCTTCGTGTGAAGCGTAGGGCGTGCAAACGCAGTGGTAGACACTTCTGGAAGGAGGAGCCCCCGCTTCGGTGAGGCCGGGTCATTAGGTCTCCAGGGCGAGCACGGAGGTCCACTACGGTAGAACGCAGAGCCGCTGCGTTGGCGACCAGGACGCCTTCCGCTCAGTGGGATGTTGGGATCGGCTCAGTGACAGTCACCCTTGTGCGACTTCCGGCGCTTCTGAGCCCGCAGTGGTTGAGCAGCTGCTTCCTGCACAGAGGAGATCTCTGCAGCCCCAGGCCCCCTGCCCAGCGCGGCCCAGCTCCCCAGGCTGTTCAGCGGCAGTGCCGGGGCTTCCAGGTGCCCGGGAACCAGCAGCAGCCACCATTTATTATGCACCTACTGTATGCCAGGCCTCGTTCTAGGCACAGCAGGAAGTTAATCACTGTATTTGCTAACGTCCATTGAGCACTGTTAGTGTGAAACACTGTTCTAAGTGCTCTACCTGACCTCATCCCTTTCGTCCTTGAGAGAACCCTGAGGGATGGTTTATATTGACTCTCATTACAGACGGGGCGGGGAGGGGGGGTGGGAGGAGGGGGCAGGGAACTAAATGTCCCAATAACTGGGGGTCAGTGACGGAGAAGGCAGTGGACTCAGGCAGCCTATTCCAGAGCGTAGGGCCCAGCCCCCCGATGACCGCCTCCCCAGGTAGCAGGTGTAAGTGCACACACAGTGGTCCTGCACCCACCCCTGAGCTGGCGCCGTCGGATGCAAAGCCAGGTGCGCACCTGTGCTGACGCCATGGCGCCTGGAGGCACCCGTTCAGCCAGTCACGGAGGCGCTCTCTGCCCACCTGGGCAAGGACTCCCTTGGCCGGCGGATGAGGCTGGGCAGGGAGCAGCCGCAGGCCCAGTCCTGTGGCCGTTAAAAGGAGGGAACGTGCTTTGCAAGGGCTTTGAGAGGCCAGGGAGCCGCGTGGGGCGGGGAGCTGAGAAGAGCCTGCGGGACGTGTCTGACCCGGACCCGGGTCGGGAGGGCAGGGATTTCCAGATAAAGGAGCGGCGGTCAGAAGCCGCCGCCGGAGGGCTGGGGCTCGGTTTCCTTTTATGAAAATCACAGGCCAAATGAGAACGTTCCCTTCCATGGCCTCGAAGGTCACTTTCATCTTTGAAAGCCTGCGATTCTCCCGCACGAAGCCTCGTGGGCACTGATTAATGAGCCTTGACCGTACGCTCAGGAATTCAACGGGAAATCCGTTTAATTGTATCTTAGCCAGAGTTGCCCCAGAAAGTCAGCTCTCATTTGCGGCTTGCGGGCTCTCCAAATGTCCCTTCCCGTGGGTTCCCTCCCTGAGTCCCTCACTCGTTTACGTCCCCTCACCCCCCAAACCTGCCAGCCGTGTCGGAAGTGAGGGTGTGGACTGTGCGCCCCCTAAATTTGCAGTTGGCTAACCTTTGCAGGGCGGTCAACATTTTTAGGGGAGGACATTCTCAAAAATAAACTGTAATGGTTAGAAACGTAAAAAAAAAAAAAAAAAAAAAAAAGAAAGAAAGCAAATTAAAAATATGTAAAAGTGAGAATCCATCAGACAGCGGGTGGAGTGCTTCCCCAGGTCAGCTGATGCTGGGGGTGGGGCATCCCGGAGGGGTCGCTCCTGTCTCAGGGCTCACAGGACTCGGCTGTTACCAGGCCTGGACTTTCAGGGGCACTTCTCCCCAGCACTGAGGGTCCCGGCAGGAAAGCGGGGTTGCCAGGCCCGAGGGGTGACCCCGGAGCTCCCCTTCGCCAACCAACTCCTCGTGGGCCTGGCCACTTGCCCAGGCAAGAAGCTTAGAGGCTTTGAAGCTGCTTGGAGGCCCCCTGCACCCCAAAGTGAGGACTTGGAAGAAGCCCCGGCTGAGAGAGGTCACGTCTGGGGCTGGCGGGGGTCCCCAGCTGCCTGGCTCCGGGTTGGAGGGTGAGAATGCGGGGCAGCTGTCGGCGGCATCGGCACTGAACAGGCAGAAGATGCGGCTGCTTGCTATTAGTAGTCTGGGCGGAGCTGTAATTGTCTGTCACACCGGTTGGTCTTTGCCTGGAAAGATCCCTTGAATTATCTTTGTTTAAAACCTTCAGGGTATGAAAAGAAGTGTCTCTAAAGGAAGACTACTAAGGAAAATCACAAGTTTGTGGCAAAAACACTTTCCTTCTGGCTGACATGTCAGAGACTCTTTGTGGGGTGTGCCGCCTGCTGCCAGGAGGTGGCAGGAGGGCCCCTGGGGTGCCCCGGGCGCCTGGAGAAGCGTCCTGATGCTGTGGTTGGGGTGTCGGGGTGTCAGGGTGGGAATTCACCCCGTGGGGCCACAGGCCGGGGGTGCTCCAGCCAGGGCGTGTGAGCCAGGGTCCTCCTGCTTCCAGCCGCAGGCCGGGGCTCCACCGGTCAGCAGCAGGGACATCCTGGGACGTGCGGTCCCACCCCCACCGACTTCCTGTGTCCCTGCTGCCGGGGTTCGGTGCCGGCCCCGGGGGTCTCCCTTTCCCGCCCAGCAGCCATCACCCTGGGGACCCGGCTGCCCTCTGACTTCCCGACAGTTCCGGGGGCCCTGCTGCCTCTGCACCGCACAGCTGCCGCCAGTCACACCGAGGAGGTGGGGTTCCTCTGTCTCTTCGTGAGGGAGCCACAGAGATGGGAGGCCTGCCCGCCGGGGCCACACTGGCTGTGTTTAAAGATGCCAAAAACCGACCTCAGGAAAGACAATGAAATGAAGATCAGAGCGATATTAACATGGGAATAAAGTGTCACAGAGCTTATAAGATCGAAGTCATAAAATCGATGACTTCTATAGGTAATGCAATTGTAATTGCCAACCTCGCTAACGGCTTCACCGTAGGACCTCAGCGTCCTCACAGTATCGTCCCCCTGCCCTGCCCGGTTGGGCTCAGTGGATAGAGCGTCGGCCTGTGGACTGAAGTGTCCCGGGTTCGATTCCCGCCAAGGGCACGTTGGAGCAGGTGAGGGAGGCAACCCATCGATGATGTTTCTCTCTGTCTCCCCCTCTTCCTTCCACTCGCTCTGAAAATCAAAGGGAAAGTACCCCCAGGTGAGGATTAACAACAGAAGTGTCTCCCCGAAGACCCTGGCGTGGTTCCCTGAGCCCGGAAAGCTTGTGGGGACAGCCCAGTGCCGGGCACATCAGATAAAGCAGTGGTCAGCAAACTCATTAGTCGAGCCAAATGTTAACAGGACAACGATGGACATTTCTTTGGAGAGCCAAATTTTTTAAACTTAAACTTCTTCTAACGCCACTTCTTCAAAATAGACTCGCCCAGGCCGTGGTATTTTGTGGAAGAGCCACACTCAAGGGGCCAAAGAGCCGCCTGTGGCTTGTGAGCCACAGTTTGCAGACCACGGAGATAAAGGAAGAATCCTCCTTAGCGCAAGGATGTCCCTATCATGTGTGCGCTTTCTTGATACTAAAAAGGGTTCATTGTTCATCTGGAACCAAGAGTGCTGAGGACCCCCCTGCCCCGCCCTGGTCACCCACCCTGGCCTGGTCTCCTGCCCCTCGGGGCTCCCTCTGCAGTTCCCCCAACAGGCTCCTCTGTGGGGTGCAGCCACTGAGGCTCACTGGGCAGGTGCAGGGCTGCAGGTTGGCTCCTGAAGGCAGCCACGTCTACCCCGAACTCCTGGGAATGTGTCTTCCCTGGCAAAAGGGACTTTGCAGACGGGTTAAGTTAAGACTCGCCCTGGGGAGAGTCCCTGGTGACCTGGGCGAGCCCCTTCACAAAGGGTCCTCATAAGAGGACAGGAGGGCAGGAAGGTCGGAGTAGAGACGCAGACGTGAGGGCGGAAGGAGAGGAGAAGCCACACGGCCAGGGGGGCAGGACTGCAGGAGCCCCAGGGGCAAGCGGGCCTGGTCGCCATGCCCGCCCCAGATGGAAGAATCTCGCAGAGCCCGGCCGTGTGGCTCAGTGGTTGAGCAGCGACCTATGAACCAGGAGGTCGCGGTCAGATTCCGGGCCAGCACACATGCCTGGGTTGCAGGCTTGATCCCCAGGAGGGGGTCATGCAGGAGGCAGCCGATCCATGATACGCTCTCTTCGTTGACGTTTGTATCTCTCTCTCCCTCTCCCTTCCTCTCTGAAATCAATAAAAATGTATTTTTTTTTTTTTTTTTTAGAGAAAATAAAATGAGCCGTACAGAGGCCCCCTCGTGTGCCGTTTCGCTGTTTGTGGTTTCAGTTACCCGCGGTCGGCCTTGGTCTGAGAAGGTTACATGGAAATTCTCCGTCTCATCGCTGTGCCGTCCCACGTCACCGCGAGAAGCAGGGTGAGTCCAGCACAGTGCGGTGTTTTGAGAGAGAATGAGAGACACAGAGAGAGAGAGCATAGCCACTGTTTTATGGCAGCGTATTGTTATCCGTGTGCTATTGCTCTTCGTTATTGTTGTCCGTCTCTTACTGTGATTACCTTATACATTAAGCCTGGTCATAGGCTTGTGTGCATAGGAAAGAACGTAGTCTTTACTGGGTTTCGTACTATCTGAAGTTTTGGGCATCTGCTGGGAACCTTGGGACGAATGTCCTGTGGGTAAAGGGGGGACGCTGTGATGTCTGGGAAACCCCGAGTGCGTTGGTGTCTGCTTACACAGGATCAGGTCTCGGGTCCACGCCATCCGAGTGGACAACACTGCTCTTTCCGCATTTCCCAACACAGGGCGTGTGGGCAGCAGGCATGGAAGGGTGGACATGGTACGTTCATCACAGTGAAATGTTAGCCATTCTGTCTCAGAAGCCCCCGGGGACCCCCTGCTTCTTCCCTCCCCTCTCCCTCCCCTCCCCTTTCCCCTTCCTTCCCCTCCCCTCCCTTCCCCTTCTCTCTTCCACTACCTCTCCCCTCCCCTCCCCTCCCCTCCCCTCCCCTCCCCTCCCCTCTCCTCTCCTGTCCTCTCCTCTCCTCTCCTGGCCCCGAAGGCAAGGCAGCTGGCCCATCTTGTGTTGACCTGTTCCACATGGAGTGGGAGGCCTGACATCAAAGCCCTCGCGTGGATTATTGGGGTGTTTCCCTGAATACCGTGAGCACTGTCCCGAAAAGAATGTCGGCGTTTCCGTTACGACTTCCTCAGCCTCACTGCGTACACAATACAGCGTATTTGCACTTCAAAATCATGTACCATTAAAACACCTCGTTTGGCCCTGGCCGGTTTGGCTCCATGGATAGAGCATCGGCCTGTGGACCAGAGAGTCCCGGGTTCGATCCCGGTCAAGGGCACATACCTTGGTTGCAGGCTCCTTGGGCCCTGGCCCTGGCTGGAGGCAACCAATCGGCATGTTTCTCTCACATCGCTGTCTCTCTCTGTCTTTCCCTCTCTTCCACTCTCCCTCAAAATCAATGGGAAAATATCCTTGCGTGAAGGATTAACTAACAAACAAAAATACCTCCTTGGCAATGTCTGTGCAAAATCAGGCTTGGGTTTGCTTAATAACGCACTTACTTTTCATGTTCCTGTTAACAACCTGTTAAAAAGCTTCAGTGAAGAAGGGCAGGTGCCCGGGGCTGTCTGGTGACCCTCATTAAACATTTCCCGAGAAGGTGATAATTACTGCAGTCACGCTGTCAGCGCCAAGACTAGTCACAAGACAAATACAGAGCGAAACCGGGGTCCCTCCAGCCTAGGCGTCTCCCTGCCAGAAGGCTCTCCGGCTCCTCTAATTAACCAGGTGCGCTGCTGGGTGTGGGGCGACGCGAGCCCTCGCCACGGCGTTGGTATAAGCGCACTGGCACGCTGTGGGTGGGCCGTTCACGGCCACAGGATGTCACTGTCGAAGGGAATGGGGGACGCTCTTCGGAGCCCGGCAGCTGGGAACCTTGAGCCAGACGCCCGCCCGCCTGGGTGTTGGGAGACAGTGCACTGGCAGGGATGCGGGGCGCTTGCATGGCATCGCTGTGAATTGGTCTGGTGATGCCACACGGAACCTTCCCTTGAAGACTCCGTGGGCATTTCCTCCTCCTTCTCGGGAGGCCATGGTGTCCGTGAACGCCGCAGAGGCTGCTGATGACAGTAAAGTTGCTGTCTCACCTCCCCTCGCGCAGCTCGCTTGCCCTCCCGCCCCATGGAGGGACGCTGGACACAAGGCAGGGCGGCTCTGACTCCAAAGGCCCCAGGCCAGCACCCGCGACCTAATCCGCTGGGCTCAGTGCACCAACGGGTGCTGGGCTCCTCGTTCAGACACTGGGGACGTCCAGATGGCGACAGTGGAGCAGTAGGCGAAGCCCAGGTTCTGGGCACGTGGCAGGTGCGGGCTGCCTGGGGCGCCCCGCTGGGGTGCAGCCACCCCCTGGCAGCTGGCCCACTGCAGACCCCTTTGGCTCTCTCTCCCTGTCACCTTTCCGCCCAGAACACCTCCATCTCAGCCGTGGGAAGGAGCTGGTCCGCTCTGCCGGCCGCAGGGCCACGGGACCGGTGCCCCCGCCTCCGGGGAGCAGGGCAGTCGGGAGGAACGGCCCTGCTCCCAGACCCTCCGCCTCTCCACTTCGCGTGCACTGCGTGCTCAGACGGCATCGTCCTCTTCCCCGGGGGTTGTGGTTTGCACCCAGGGCCTCTGGGAGCCCCGGCCTGCTGTCCCGTGTGGATCGGGGACTGTTCTTCCACAGAGTTCCAGGCTCGGTGCCAGGGTCCCCGTGAAGGAAATCTATGTCGCGGGTGCAGAATGGAAATCTCCGGCCTCAGAAAACGCTTCTGAACATTTCAAGAGAGTGGACGCATCTGAGGCAACCGGTTTCCTTCCTGCCCTCTGGTCCCCTGGTCAGAGCCGCCACGCGCGGCTGGTGCTCGTGACAGGTGGCCGGTGGAGTGGAGGTGGGGCTGTGAGTGCCACCTGCTCCCTATGGCGAGGACAGTGGAGAGAGAGATGGTAGCATAGTCCACTCATACGTGTTATTTCATATTGACTAAAGGTTGATATGGTAATATTTTAGGTAGATGAAGCAAAATACATTATTAAGATGAACATCGCTTATTTCTTTTTACTTTTTCACATGTGGCTATTAAAACATTTTAAATACACACACACACACACACACACACACACACACACACACACATATACTAGAGGCCCGATGCAGGAGATTCGTGCACTGGGGGGGGGGGGCGGTCCCTCAGCCCAGCCTGTGCCCTCTCGCAGTCCAGGACCCCTGGAGAATGTCCGCCTGCCAGGGGGATCCGGCCGAAGCTGGCAGTCAGACATCCCTCTCGTAGTCTGGGGCTCTCACAGTCCGAGACCCCTGGCTCTTTATCGCCCACCTGCAGCAGAGGTGGGAGAGGCTCCCGCCACCGCCGCTGTGCTTGCCAGCCGTGAGCCTGGCTTCTGCCTGAAAGGCGCTGCCCCTGTGGGAGGGCACTGACCACCAGGTGCTCCTGCATTGAGCACCTGCCCCCTGGTGGTCAGTGCGTGTCATAGCTACTGGTCGTTCCACCGTTTGGTCGATTTACATATTAGGCTTTTATTACATAGGATTTTTTATTGATTTCAGAGGGGAAGAAAGAAGGAGAGAGAGATAGGAACATCAATGATGACAGAGAATCATGGATCGGCTGCCTCCTGCATGCCCCACACTGGGGATTGAGTTACAACCCGGACATGTGCCCCGACCAGGAATCGAACCATGACCTCCTGGTTCACAGGTCGACGCTCAACCACTGAGCCACGCCTGCCGGACGCTAGTAGAACATTGTAAGTGACCTCTGTGGCCCATGTTGCCTTGTATTTCATGTCAGCTCAACAGCACAGCTAAAAATAGCCAAGGAGCAGGCCATTCTGCTGAGGGTCCCTCGGGTCAGTTTCTGGGCCCAGGATCGGGGAGGGGAGGAGAGTGGATCCCGTAGGAGACACATCGACACAAGCACCTACTATGTGCCAGGAACGATGCTATTGGCTGAGAATGAAGCAGCAAAAACTGAGTCAGTGAGAGATGTCAGTGCTTTCGGGGGCGGGGGCAGGAGTGGGGGGAGAGGGAGAGCAGGGATAGGAAGGAAGGAGGCAGAATCGACGGACCCTCAAAACTGGACGGGGACAGCGAGAGGAGCCAGGTTTGTGGATCGCGTGACCTGGTGGACAGCGAGGCCACGTCCCGAGACGAGAGGGGACGGGTCCCACAGGGAAATGACGACTGGTCTGTGGGGCCGGTGCACCCCTGGGAACAGATGCCGGAAGCAGCGTGGCCTGGGGAGCTGACTGGGCAGTGATCAGTACCTGCTACACAGCATTGCGTTGTAAGCAGTTCTGACATCAGTTATCTGACACACAGACGCTCTGTCCCACACTGCCCGTTCCCCTTTCCCATTGAAGAGACGCTTTAAATTACTGGGCTTCATCGTCCGAAGACATTCCGAGGGAATTGTTGGCATGACGACAAAATTGTGCCTATGACGTATTTACGATGACGTAGTTACCTCTAAGGACATCTCACGAACCTCAGCAGGAGGAGTCTGAAGGCCCGAATCCGGACAATTCCGGGCCCGAAATGCCGTGGACACTAATCGGCCCCTCGTTACGCAGCAGCCCAAATGGCTCCCGCGGAACGAACGTGCTAACGATGAGTCAAACTAATCAAGATTCCCCCTAAACTGGGAAAACAGCGGCGGCCACTCCAGGCCGCGCCGCGGACGGTTAACGACACGGCCTCGTCCCCGATCACCCCAAGGGCCCACTGCACAGGAAGTCGGGAGAAGTGAGACTGCTGGGGTGTCCTCGGCAACTTCCAACACGGGGCTCCTTTTAGGGAGGAACTCCCCTTTAGCAGCGCATTTATGGGGCCTCTTAGTCCCACGAAAATAAAAGACTTTGGAAGCTCACGCTCCTGGTTCAGAGGCCAAGGCTCACCCATTGGGCCACGCCGGCGGGGTGAAAGCTTGCATTTAAAAGAAGAAAAAAAAAAATATATATATATGTTTTTATTGATTTCAGAGAGAGGGAGGGAGAGGGAGGGAGAGAGAGAGAAACATCTCTGATAGACACATGGATCGGCTGGCGAAGACCCCCAGCGGGACGTGGCTGGTCCTGGCGGCAGCGAGGCAGCGAGGCCGGCACCCGGGCATTTAGGGCTTTCTTCCCGAAGGGGCATCACTCCGCTCCCACGCCAAAGCCAGTCCCACAGGCGGTTTCAGGGGCAGCTCTGTGCTGTCCCCCACGCGCCCGGCTCCCAGGTCCCATCAAGTTGCATGAAGACTGGGAGTCCTCGGAGCTGCAGCCTTCTAAGTGACAGTTGTCACTGAGCCGCACAGGAGCTGTCACAGTGTCCGTTTGTTTGGACGATGACCTTGCTTCCACAGAGAGCCCAGGAAGTGACTGAGCGGGGCCCACCCTGCTTGGTTGGCTCCCACATCCATGTTCTCCCACGGGACAGGGCCGTTGGTCTTCACCGCGGGGCGTTTTGCCGTATCTTTTCAGGAGAGCTTTCTAGAGCCTATGGCCTTGTCTGTAGGGTGGCAATGCTCAGTATGACACGCGGGCACCAGACCTGGGCCTAGGAGTCACGCCGGCCTATTTCCAAACCTCCGTGGCTCTACTTCCCTTTCAGCGCTCTCTTCCGCTGGGCCTGCCTGCCCCCAGCCATGCACCCATCCGGTGGCCTTGGCCTTCCATGAGGCCCATGGGAGCAGCATGGGGTGGCGCAGTGCAGGGAATAGCAACCCCACCAGAGGGCGCTGTAGCCCCTAGCGATGGGTACCCAGAGGCCACAGCTGCACCTGCTGTCCCCCCAGAGAAAGGTGGTTCTCGGGGAGGTACACCGCTCTGGCTCAGACGTTGCCTGGGGAGGGTACATCACCACGGCTGACGCCCGCTCTGGAACCCCGTGCGCCCCGCCAGCACGTTGCAGTAGGAAGTAAACGATCCAGTGAAGGCATCCCCCTGCCCCCCCTGCCCCCATCATCCAACAGTGACGGATGGGGACCCGGGGGCCGCTTTCCCCCAAGCACGGAGCCCTCAGTGGCTCCCCTTAGAGCCCCACCCACCCAGTGGTTCCAACACTAGAGTGGGTGGTGCCGGAGGGAGGCCCGCAGAGTGCCCGGGCTGGCACGCCACGTCCTGGGTGTTTGTGGGTTTGGGGTCAACGCAGAGGTCAGGGGTCAGCCAGCAGCTCCTCAGCGAGTAGGCGAGCTATCACTGGGGACAGGGAAGCCAAACGTCCTTTATGGGCCAGCAGCTCCGGGCATTTCTGGCGTCGATGGTCTTTCTTTTTTCTATATGGATATTATTGGATATTTTTTTATGTGGATATTATTGGATATTTTTCTATGTGGATATTATTGGATATTTTTCTATGTGGATATTATTCATTTCAGAAAGGAAGGGAGAGGGAGAGAGAGAAACATCAATGATGAGAGAGGATCACTGATTGGCTGAGTCCTGTGCCTTCTGTGGGCTTGGACACGTGTGTGAGGACATGTATTCATCAGGACATGTCTGCGGAGCAGTTTCACTGCCAACCCTGGGCTCTGCCCATCTTCCTTCCCACCCACCCCCACCCCAGGCAGCTGCTCTTCCTTCTGTCTCCACAGTTTTCAAGCCTCCGAGTTTCTGACTATATTATGCATGGTGCTGACTAAGAAAAACGCAGTGGTTTTCACCTGCAAAGACAAATACCTGGCTTCTTTCGGAAAACCAGACAATCTGGCCGCTCAGGCCACCACTGTGCCCAGCAGCACCGGGGGGAGCTGCCCGGCTGCGGGTCCTTCTGGAGCCTTCCCTCCAAGTGCATCCCTGCCTCATTCCAGCCCGGGCTAAGCCTCAGCCCCAGCCCCGGCCTCAGCCCTGGGCCCCCTCATCTCCTCATGGGCGGTGAGTTCCTTACTGGCCTTGACTGTGTGCCTTGCTAGGGAGTGAGTCACCTGCGCACCCTGCTCACCATCAGCCTGCCGGAGCCTGGGTGTGCGGGTGCCCCTTCGTCACAGGGCAGGCTCTCAGGTGCCAACGCTGAGGTTGGCACAGTGGTTCCCTCCTGGAGTCGCGTCGGATACCCTCGCACGGCTTCTTGCTGAACCAGCCTCTCGAGAGGCCCACATGGTGGGAGGGTGGATCCACACTGATGGGGGCTCCTGGGAGGGGCTCAGCTCCAGGCAAATGCACCTGGGATGGGGGTTGACCCTCCGGAGCAGATGGCATACAGCACCGCGTTCTGCTTCGAGGCTGCTCCAGGGCAGAGCGCCAGGTGGCCGGGGGGAGCCCATCTGTCGAGCGTTGTCGGTAGGAGTGATGAGACGCGTGTTTCCCGCCCCGCGAGTCAGCATGGATGTTCGGGAAGCGCCACACGGATCTTTGATCTCTCGGCGTGTTGTTTAAAGGGGATTGTCATCCTTGCAAGAGGAACAAGGACTCACGGAGCCCTCGCGCGAGGTGGCCCTGGCATCGGGAAGACCAGGAGGGATTGCTGTCGATGAGGGAGGTGTTGGCATCAGATGGCGGCTGCGGCAGGAGCCGGCCGGCGCCTGGATCTCCCCGTGAGAGGCAGCCGGCGAGGAGCCGGACGCCACCCCTCTTCCTCTGAGATCCCTTGTCAAGGACTTTTCAGACAGGAGGCGGCTTTGCCGGGCTTTCCTCAACTGCACGCCCTCGCACAGGGGCTTGCGTTTCATCTCAGGGCGTGTAGAGAGCGGGAGCCGCTCCGGGAAAGAAACCTGAGGCCGGTGATGGGGGCCCGCAGCCACGGATGATGGGGGGCCCGCAGCCACGGGCGACGGGGGACCGGCAGCCACGGATGATGGGGGGCCCGCAGCCACGGATGATGGGGGGCCCGCAGCCACGGGCGATGGGAGCCCACAGACACGGTGAAGGGGGACCTATAGCCATGGGCGATGAGGACCCACAGTCATGGGCGATGAGGGACCCGCAGTCACAGGTGAGGGGAGCCCACAGACACGGTGAAGGGGGACCTATAGCCATGGGTGATGAGGACCCACAGTCATGGGAGATGAGGGACCCGCAGTCACAGGTGAGGGGAGCCCACAGACACGGTGAAGGCGGATCTATAGCCATGGGTGATGAGGGACCCGCAGTCACAGGCAATGGGGGACCCGCAGCCACAGGCAATGGGGGACCTGCAGTCACAGGCGATGGGGGACCCGCAGTTTCTGGGACAAGGCCCAGATCTGAGTGCCAGTCCCCTGAGTCCCCCGCGGAGAGGCATCCCATTCATGTCATAGAAACACTAACAGGTGATTTTTAAAAGCACAGCCAAAGGGTTTGCTAAGCTCAGCCCATTTCGAATGATCGTGCCTGTGACTGTAAGTGTGTCACCGGCTTATGGTTTGAGTTAGTGGGGGGCCGGTCCACCTGGGCCTTTGCTGAGGCTCTAAGCAAACGAAGGTCCTCCCTGCTTTTTAATCCTTCCTCACCTGAGGGTATTTTCTGCCATTGCTTTTCAGAGAGCATGGAGGGGGGGGAATGAGGAGGCGGGGGGAATGGGGGGAAGAGGGAGAGAGAGCGAGGAGCATGGAGGGGAGACGCGGGGTCAACCGGCCGCCCAAGGCTAAGTGGTTTGAACCCCCAGGTATTTAAATTGCAAAACACACTAATTTGCTTCCAGCGAACATCTCATGTTTCAGGGTCACCTCCAGGGACGGCAAGTGAGTTATTTAATGTACCTCAAAACCAACTTTGTTTTCCTTGTTCAAGAGTGCGCGGTGGGCCCCGGGCCGTGTGGCTCAGTGGAGAGAGCGTCGGCCTGCGGACGGAAGGGTCCCAGTTCGATTCCGCTCAGGGCACAGGCCCGGGTTGTGTGCTCGATCCCGTGCGGGGCGTGCAGGAGGCAGCCGATCCATGACTCTCTCTCACCGTGGATGTTTCCATCGCTCCCTGTCCCTTCCTCTCTGACACCCACAAAAATGTATTTACAGGAAGAGCGCGCGGTGGGCAGGGTTGCATTTCAATTCTCACCTTCATTTCCCGTGAAGGCCAAGGACGAGAGGGTCCCTTCCCTGGAGGGACACGCGGCCGAAGGGGAGGCGACTCACACGGCATGAGTCCACCGCGCTGCGGCCTCTCAGGAGGGACGTTCGCCTGCGAACGGAGACCCCAGCGGGAAGGCCGCGAGTCTGAAGCCGCCGGAAACGATGAAACAAAAACACCAGAGTCCTGGGAGCGCCTGGAGCAGCTGCAGCAACCCCTCCCGGCCTCCCCCCAGCCCACTGAGTCCTTCCCTGCACCCCTGGAGGGAGGGGAGGCGGAGGCGAGGAGGGCGGTGCTGACCACAGGCTGTGGCCCCAAGTGTCTCCACGCTCTTGCCTGCTGTGTCAACTGCAGGCCGAGCTGCTTTTCCTTTTTAAAAATATATTTTTATTGATCTCAGAGAGGAAGGGAGAGAGATGGAAACATCCAGGATGAGAGAGAATCATGGATCGGCTGCCTCTGGCATGCCCCCTACTGGGGATGGAGCCCGCAGCCCGGGCCTGTGCCCTGACCGGGGATGGAACCGTGACCTTCTGGTTCTTAAATGGATGCTCAACCACGGAGCCGCGCCAGCCGGGCGGCTGTACTGTCTTCAGACAAAATCGGACGAGCGGAAATCCTTGGCTGGGGTGAGAGAAAACGCTTTTTCATGGAATCCAAGTCCCTAAACTGGCCTCGGCGAAGCACCAGGAAACCCATGGAAGGGGCAGAGCAGGACTGACCCCATTTCGTACTGTGTCTTCCATCTTGTGTAACTATGTCCCTGACATAATCTCTTTTCCAAGAAAAAGCACAGAATATGTCAGTTACTCAGCTCACCCTTAATTCAGCCAAGAAGAATTCAAGGGGAGGTAACCCAAGGCCAAAAGTATGCCGACCGCATCCTGTCTTTGTGTAACCAGACCCTAGCCGCGCCCTGTCTCTGTGTCACTGGACCCTAGCCCTCACCCAACCAATCGGGATTGCCCCACTCAGTGGTCCGAGCATCTCCCACCACCCAACCCCAAGCCCTATAAAATTGCTGTGCTACTGGAACTCGGGGCTCTTTTGCATCCTGCCACTGCATCGGTAGAGGCGGAGAGACCGAGCTCGAGCTTGAATAAAGGCTCTTTGTTTTTGCATCGGACTCGGCTCCCTGGTGGTCTTTGGGGATCTTGAAATCTGGGCATAACACCATGGAGACTGTGTCCATAGTAGACGTGCATGCTTCTGCCTGGCAGGTTCATGCTCTTTCCCTTCACTTCTGTATTCTTTTCCCCAAAGGACAGCAATCCCACAGGGTGAGCATGCGTGTGGCCAAGACAAGGGCCATGGAAGGGTCGGTCCCACATTGCAGAGAGGGCCTTACCACATTTTGGAAGCAGAGGTGGTGATGATTGGCTAAGGCCATTGGAGAAAATGAATATGATTAGCATGTGGGATTTTTTTAAGGTTGTTTAGCAGGAGTTTCAGGAAAATGTGTGTGATTAGCAGTTACAACAAGCGTAAGACACAATTATTTTCAATGATACCTGCTTACAGTGGAATATCTTGTACTTAGTGCACGGCTGCCAGGGATAATTGCTGTTGCTGGAATATGTCAGGGTGATTCGTGGGGAGCCCCGTGAAGTGACTCCACTCTAATGGTCTTGGCGGATGAGGGAATGACTACCCGGGGTCAGGGACTGCTCCGTTGCAGAAGCAAGCTTGGTGTCTTGAGACCTTTATTATCACACCTATCACACTTCTAGAGAAACATCCTTTAAAACCATACAGGGAAGCTCTTTATTTTTATCAGTTTATTGAAACAATTGGCTGCAGGAGACTCTGAAATGCAGTCATTTATGTCTGTTTATCGTGTATCATTGACTTTATCTGGGTGCCTCCCGCCTCATATTGAGAAAACCCAGTGGAAATCAGGAGAAAGACCTAGATCTTTTTGAATATGAATCCGTGGGGACCTGTACCTAACTGAGGGGAAACACTCAGTGAAGTGTGCCTGGCCCTGCTTTTCCTTATCCCTGATGAGTGATCACAATTCCTTAAAATGGAAGATAAATGTCCCCTAGGTGAGACATGTAGGTAATGGCGTGTGTAATAGGGTGTCGCCGGGGACCCAGGGTACTAGTTTGGTTTCCCGCGAAGAAAGGCATCGCCGAATAGGTCTCATTCTGCCTGTTTCCCTCGAGACATCACTAGGCTGGTAAAGCGGCATCTCCACCCCCCCACCCCCCTCCCCAGTGTGGCTCAGCGGTTGAGCATCGGCCTGTGAACCAGGAGGTCATGGTTCGATTCCCAGTCAGGGCACATGTCTGGGTTGCAAGCTCCCTGTGTGCTGAAGGCAGCAATCAATGATGCTCTCTTATCCTTGCTGTTTCTATCTATCTCTCCCTCTCTGAAATCAATGATAATAATAAAAAGTAATCCTTAACCATAAAAAAAAAAAAAAAAAAAGAGAGAGGCATCTTCACGTGGGTGGTCTTGTGCCTGAAAGTGGGCTTCAATGTGGGGGATCTCTTCGCCCATGCTCAGTATGAGCAGCGAGTCCTGCAAGTAAGGGCCCCAGAGTGGGAAGGGCACATAAGGCGAGACGTGGGCATCCAATAGGTAGTGCCACCTGCTCCCCGCCCCGCCCCCCGGGCTGTGGCTGGGGGTTTCCCTGCAAGGACAGCCCCTCTCGAAGGGGCTCCTGGCCTCGCCGGGCCCAGTTCTCCTTCCGTGCTCTCAGCTCAGGACACCGGAACGCTTAGGGTCTGGGTGCGCCGAGGGCTGTTCATCGCCCGGTCCCCAGACACCCGCCTGGTACCCGGCATGGCGCCCGCTAATGTGTGACCCCATCTCGGCTCATCCTGTTCCTTTGCCCCAAAGCCCCGTGTGTTCACACCTGGACTCTGATGCCACGGCTCTACCCCACGTTGGATGCCTCGCTGTCCCGCCCCTCCGTGCCTTCGAGGTCAGGTGTGTGTGTGTGTGTATGTGTGTGTGTGTGCGCGCCCTCACTTGGACTCAACATCTGCGAGCATCTCTGAGCACCTGCTGTTCGCCAGAGGTCTCCAGACGCTAAGCTGTCCAGGTGACTGTGACTCATCTCTCCCAGCAAGCCCTCCCTCTTTTTGCTTTTCCAGATTGGAAATGTATGAGAACAAAGGTGACCCATGCGAACATCACAAACCGGGAAACAGATCCCCGAAATGGGGCAACCGGGAGGCGGGCACATGTTGGACACCACACATCCTAACGGTATGCAAATTAAGGTGCGAAGACTTCCATTCGTTGAGACACCTTGGTAAATATGTAGGTATATGCCTGCACACAGAGATCGATGTGCATTATTGCACACCATGTTTAACTTGCTTTTTAAACTTAAATCTTAGATGTCTTTTCATGTCAGCACAATAGGTCCATCTATTTTATCCTTCCCTTTACTGTGCCTTGAATAATAACTGGAAAAATCATAAATGCGTGGAGTGAAGCATTAAAATACATTTATTCATTCCTGTGATAAATATTCATGGGGCGTCGTCAAAATTGCAATGCGCTGGCCTTGGTGCTGGAGATAAGGAAGGGAGCAGAAGTCCTTGGCATTCTAGAGGGAGAAGCAATGAGCAAAGTGTGAAATGTGAGCACGTCGGCGGAGAGCCACGTGGGGTGAGTGGGCGAGGCCGCGTGCAGGGAGGTCCATCTTCGCAGTGGGGTCGGGGAGGACCCTCCCTCCGAGGAGGGTGCGTTTGAGCAGAGACATGAAGAAGGAAGCTGGGAAGTGAGAGGACAGGCCGGTAAGAAGGTCCTGGGCACACAGGGGTGCTGGCGGGGACCAGCAGCCAGCTCTGAGAGCCTCTGTTTGCGGCATTGGCTGCATCCCACCGTGTGAACACGCCTACCACCACCCATGTGGAGCCAACATGATGCCACTGAACGTGGACTTGGGAAGGCACACTCGTTATTGTCTTCAGCGAGCCGATTGGTGGGTATGTGTGCAGGCTGCATGCAGCCCTGCGGCGGGACAGGTCCCTGGGAGGGCCTGGGGCAGCCACAGACCATGTGTCTGGAGTGGAGTGAGTGAGGCAGCGGGAAGGAGATGCACTTAGAGAGGTAGGTGGCCTGGCTGGTGTGGCTCAGTGGATAGAGTGTCGGCCAAGGACTGAAGGGTCCCCTGTTGGATTCTGGTCAAAGGCACATACTTCAGCTGCAAGCTTGATCCCTGGCCCTGGCCGGGCATGCGTGGGAAGCAACCAATTGATGTGTCTCTCTCACATGGATGCTTCTCTCTCTCTCCCCCTCCCTTCCACTCTCTCTAAAAATCAATGGAAAAGTATCCTCAGGTGAGGATTAACAGAGAGAGAGAGAGAGAGAGAGAGGGAGAGAGGCTGCGGCCA
The DNA here is from genome assembly GCA_026230045.1 of Corynorhinus townsendii. Lineage (NCBI taxonomy): Eukaryota > Metazoa > Chordata > Mammalia > Chiroptera > Vespertilionidae > Corynorhinus > Corynorhinus townsendii. Next base: position 148,335,345 of record JAPDVU010000008.1, read on the forward strand.
GGCACAGGGGCCCGGTAGGCCAGTGTAAGAACCGTGGATTTTCCTCCATGTTAAACAGAAATGCTTTGAAGGGTTTTAACCAGAAGAATGAGTGGACCTGACTCACATGTTGAAGCATGATTAGAGGTTATAGGAAGGTCAAGGTCAAGGGCAGAGCAGGAAGCCTTAGGAAACTGGAAGGATGACCCAGCAGTGTGATCCCACGCCTGGGGACCGGCTGTTAGTGAGCAGAGGGAGCAGTGCTGGCCCCAGGCTGTGGGGAAGAGCTGAGTGATGTGCTGAGTGACGGGATGGGGTTGGGGAGGAAGAGAAGAGGCGAGAATGACCCCAAGGCCTTTGGCTCCCGCCCCCGGGGAAGCAGCATCGCCCTTCCCTGCGGTTGTGGACATCGCAGGAGGAACAGACTCAGGAGTTCGGGGCGAGGTGTTCTGAGCTGGAGATGCAGCGGGGGAGGTGACAGGCAGCGGAGATGTGTGTCTGAGGTCCAGGCAGAGGTCAGGACTGTCTCTGTGTATGTGGGCGTCGTGGGCATATGCTGGATGCTCTTATTTGGGGAGAGAATAGACACGGAGATCCTGAGGACTGAGCGCCCCCAGGGTTCAGGGGGACCAGCAGCGGAGCCTGGGCAGGAGCAGGAGCGAGGAAGGAGAGAGAGCGGGTGGCAGGCAGGTGGGGATGCGCCCTGAGGAGGGCAGGTCAGGCAAGATAGGATGGAGACTGGCCGAGGGGTTTAGCCCAGAGGCCCCTGGTGACCTTGGGGAGAGCCCGACAGTGACCGGAGTGCACGTGCAGACAGTCGGAGGCGGGCACTGGGGGCGGCTGCCCGCGCTATTGGCCAGGAATTTTGTTGCAAATGCAACAGGGAACCGAGCGGTGGCCACAGAGGTTGAAGGTCAAGAGAGAGTTTGATGACTTGCATTGTCTTATTATCACCGCACAACATATATACCAAGCGTGACGTCTTATGCTGAGGGCTTTTCTAGGACTCAAAACCAAACCGAGTGATGAATTACGTATGAACAGAATTTGAACCCCAATAACGTCCCATCACAATAGCGATGTCAGAGGTGATGCTGAGAAACGGAATCATTGACCTCAGGTGTCCCGGGCGGAAGGCGCATGTTTAAGTTTGGTTATTTGTCTGTTGTCTAACTGATCTTTTTAACTTTTCCTTTGAGTCTAATGGGCCCCTCCCTCTCCATGCCCTCCCCACTGAGACCGGCAATTGGAGCGGGTTTGACCCCTGAACTGGGCTTGGTCCTGATTTACATAGCCAGCCCTGGTCTAATCAGCAGTAAGAGCATCCCAGGAGGCCACATCTGGCCCCCCTCCTCGGCCCTTCCTCTCTCACTAGCTGTGCGTGCAGCCGCCCTGGGCCCCGCTGAGCCTGGCGCTGGGTGTCACTGCCTGCTGTGCTCGGCAGGGTCAGCGGCCCCGCTCCTCCTCCTCCACCCAAATCAAGGCCTCACATCTCAGTGGGCATTCGCGCTGCGACCCTCTCTGGTCCCCATCCTTGGAAGGACCAGCATCTGAGAAAGTGCCCAGACAGTGCCTGCGTGGTTTCCAAACCTCTGCTCCTCCTGCAAGGCCCTGCCCACACCTGAGGTTCCAGTCGCCTGGACTGACTTCTGGCCCGAGGAAGACTTGGGGTGTCCTCCAGGATCTCGGTGTTTGCTGTTTCTTCTCTCCACACAGCATCCTTGGACCCTAGGGTCTCCAAGTCCACACCCTGCTCTCCTTTCTGTAGCTGCTCCCCTGCAGGCTGTTCCCTGGTCTCCCCCCTCCCCCCCCCCCCACCCCCGCTTACTGAACAGTTGTGTCCTCTCTCCTTTGGGCACCCCTGGGCCCTGCCCAGACCCTGCCCACAGCTCCGAGTGCTTTAGCAGCAGAGCGTGGCGTTCATCTGGCATTCATGGAGCATGCCTGCGTGCCTGGCCCTGGGCTCACATTCCTGTGCACTATGTCACTGACCTTCAGTGTCTGAAGAAGGTGATTTTTAAAATCCTGATTTGGCTTTCAGTGGAGGAAGTCCTGGATAGGAGCTCTGCCTACCAGGCTGTACCATTAACTATTGGCTGATAGACTTTGGATGGATAGATGGATGAATAGATGGTGGATGGATGGATAGCTGGATGGAGGGATGGATGGTTGAATGGGTGGATGGATGAATGAATGGACAGATGGATGGAGGGATGAGTGGATGGATGGATGGATGGAGGGATGAGAGGATGGAGGGATGGATGGATGGATGAATGGATGAGTGGATGGAGGGATGGAGGGATGAAGGGATGGATGGATGGATGAGTGGATGGAGGGATGGATGGATGGATGGATGAATGGATGAGTGGATGGAGGGATGGAGGGATGAAGGGATGGATGGATGGATGAGTGGATGGAGGGATGGATGGATGGATGGATGGATGGATGGATGAGTGGATGGAGGGATGGATGGATGGATGAATGGATGAGTGGATGGAGGGATGGATGGAGGGAGGGAGGGATGGATGGATGGAGGGATGGATGGATGGATGGATGAGTGGATGGAGGGATGGATGGAAGGAGGGAGGGATGGATGGATGGATGGAGGGATGGATGGAGAGAGGGAGGGAGGGATGGATGGAGGGATGGATGGATGGGTGGATGGAGGGATGGATGGATGGATGGATGAGTGGATGGAGGGATGGATGGAAGGAGGGAGGGATGGATGGATGGATGGAGGGATGGATGGAGAGAGGGAGGGAGGGAGGGATGGATGGAGGGATGGATGGATGGATGGATGGATGAGTGGATGGAGGGATGGATGGATGGATGGAGGGATGAGTGGATGGAGGGATGGATGGAGAGAGGGAGGGAGGGATGGATGGATGGAGGGATGGATGGATGGATGGATGAGTGGATGGAGGGATGGGTGGAAGGAGGGAGGGATGGATGGATGGATGGAGAGAGGGAGGGAGGGATGGATGGAGGGATGGATGGATGGGTGGAGGGATGAATTGTACAAAGGGAACCTGACAGGGAAATGGGGGTGTTTCATAAGAAGCATTCTTCCTAGGAAACAAGGAAAGGCGTACCTCCTGATGGAAGGAGCAGCCTGGTGCGTTTTTTTTTTTGGGGGGGGGTGCTCTGTTGCTGTGTTGGTGAAGTAACACAGAGAGCCGGGGCTGGGCTCTGAGATGCACAGAGCGTGTGGGACACCCTTGCCCACTTGCATGGATCACCGGGTAACCCTGTAACCCAGACACCCTGCAGAATAGGAAGCTGGTCACCAGGCATTACTCCGCCTCTCCGGTGCAGCCTTCCTTGTGGAAGAATCAGTAGCTGAAAGTGAATCTCTAAAAAGGCTTCTTAAAAGCCAGGGCGGTTCCGGAGGGGAAGGGGGCCCATGGGCCGGCAGATAGATAAATGCCATCTGCACCCTCCCTGCTTCATCTCCAGACCGGAGCCATCAAACACATAGATATTCCAAGCCTCAAATTAGCTCCAGATAACGGTAAAATGCAGCCGTCCTGCACCCTGATAAGAAGAGCGGCGGATGAGTTTAAGTTAATGCCCAGGGTGCCTGCTGGGAATACAGGAGGTTAGCTCTGCCCCCTGAGGCCGGGCCGAGCCGCACCGGGGGAGGGTGCGCGGCCTTGAACAAGGCCGGCCACAAGCAGCGCTGAGCCCAGCCTGCCCGCCACCCGCCTGGGCAGCCGCCGGCTGGTTGAGTCCCCTGTGGAGTCATCCACCACGCGGGCACTGCTGGTCACACACCTCACAGGGCGCCTCCGCGGGCTCTGTGAGGCATCTCGTGAGCATCGTGAGTCAGCTTTCCACAAGCAGGAAACTGAGGCGCGGGGCGCTGGAGGGGCTGTTTTGACACCTCAGTCCTTCGGGATTTGTGGAGGGCACATGGGACATTGTGTGTTAGAGGGAAGACAGGTCGGGCTTTGCCCTGGACGGCATCGCCCAGTGGTGAGAGCATCAGCCCCACCCACCGAAGGTTCGATTCCCAGTCAAGGGTACAAACCTGGGTGGCAGGTTCGATCCCTGGCCCCGGTCAGGGTACGTGCAGGAGGCAGCCAGTCGAGGTGGCTCTCTCACGTCGACGCTTCTCTTTCAGGGACTCAGCAGCTCCTGGCCGCCTCCCAGCAGGTGCGGTGGTGGGCATGGGAACGAGCCCCCCGCCCCCCAGTTACTGAGAATGCTAGTGCCCAGGATGCCCAGCGGCGGGCTCTGAGATCCATCACCCCCTTTGCGTGGAGGCCACACCGCCCATGTGTGGCTCTCGGCCAGGAAGGCAGGGTGCCCTGGGCACCGAGGCAGGCCCTCTGCTGGGAGACACAGGCCTGCACTTCCAGCCGGCTGTGGCTGAGGGCCCCTTGCGGGCTTCGTCACCCTTCCTCAGGCTGCACCCCGCCTGGCACGGCTCCTTTCTCTTGTCAGTCATCCCAGGTTCAATGTCACCTGGAGGTCATCTCAGAGATGCGGACGGGCGCAGGGTACCCCTCTATTTTGTCAGCTGTCCAGCTGTGGTCAGAAGGACACTGGTCACCACCCATTGCCCCGGGCCATTTGGAAGTGAATGTCTCCATCATATTTTCAAGAATAAGTCCATGTTTTAGTCCCAGCGTCTTCCTGCTCCCCCTGACCGTGTAGAGCTGGAAAAGGTTAATTTAGCCAAAATGCAAAGAAAATGAAGAAAAGGCTTGCGTTCAGAAGCGGAGGCGGCGCTGTGAGGAGGATTAGAAGAGGACTGAAGAGACCAATCTTCTTGCTCTTCGAGGAGAAAGTGAATTGCCGGTGCTGGCTGCAGAGTAGGAGGGAGAAGCCAGGGTCTGCAAGGCTTGTTCTCGGGCCCTCCCTGCCCTGAGGAGTTTGGCAGGACTGCGAGGAGGAGGGGCGGTCAGACCGCTGAGGAGCCTGGGGCCCGGCCGGCGTGGCTTGGGGGCTGAGCATCGACCTAGGAACCAGGAGGTCAAGGTTTGATTCCCTGTCAAGGCACATGGGTCCTGGGCTCCATACGCAGTAGGGGGGCGTGCCGGAGGCAGCTGATCAATGACTCTCTCTCATCGTTGATGTTTCTATCTCTCTGCCTTTCCCTTCCTCTCTGATATCAGTAAAATATATTATATAAAAAAAAGAACCCTGGGTATCCTAGAGCAGAGGTGGGCGGAGCCCGGTGCCTGGCTGAGCCCAGCCAAGAGGCCAGCCTGGCCCCACCCCGCGCAGTGTGGCATCACGGGGGTAGGAGTCGGGGTGGGGGTTGGGGTGGGTGTGGGGGTGGGGGTGGGTCTAGGCAGAGCAGGCTTGACCCAGTCCCACAGAGGCACCTGCAGCCCTGGAGCCCCGGGCAAGAGCATCGGAAACCTCCCGGTCCCTGAAAGGTAGAGTCACCCACGGACCGGGCGCCCTGTGCTTTTGTCTGCGCGGCCTGACTGCCCGCTGCAGGCGGATGGAGCAGTCTGCAGAGAAGGCTGCTTGCCGCACAAGGGGCCCTTTGAGCTGAGGCTGGTCCCCAGGAGAGTTTTCCCAGCAGGAGGTGGGGCGGCGGGGACAGGGCTGGAGGCCGGAGCGCCATGCGCAGGGGACAGACAGATGGGGCTTTGTGTCGAGCGGGTGGCAGTCAGGGTGGCTGCTGCCTCTGGTGTTGGGGGTGGGGATCTGAGCTGCCTAATCCTGGGATGAATTTCCAGCTTGTGCTTTTCTGAAGTGTTAGATAAAGGTTCTTATCTTTCCTTTCCCCCTAATTGAATAATTATGGCATCGGCGCTGTTTTCATTATTGTAACTCAATTCACGCTTCTGCAGACTCACAACAACGTCACATTTTAATAGACGCTCGTGGTGCCCTGATCAGAGAGTGCCTGTCTGTCTGTGGGGAAGCGCAGGACCCGCCGAGGCTGGTGGGAGAGCTGACCCTCCTGTGACCTTGGGAAGCTCGGTGGGCACTTGGAGGCCAGGGTACCAGGCCCAGGAACAGCTGTGGGAGCCACTGGCATGTCCTGGGGTGTTTGCATCTCAGCTGGCTGGCCTTCTACCGGCCGTGCTTCATCTGAATAATGGCTTTTTCCATTGTTGGTGGCAGATTTTTCTTCATCTTTCTAATCTGTATTATGAGAGAGCAGAAATGTAATTTCCTCGTTAGCTTGCATTTTACGTGAAAAATGGCTCCTTTGAATCAGACAAAAGGGAAGGCATCTTTCAAAGGGTAATGACCCCTCTTCAGTCAACTGGCAGCTCCCTCATTTCCTTGGGAGAGGAGGGAGCAGTCCACTTCTCCTGAGCCAGTTTTCCGTGGGGTCTCGCCCTCCCCGAAGGACACGTCTAACCAACAGCCTGTGGGCGGAACGACTGGGACCCTCTGGCCTTGAGAATGGCCATCACCAATACATGAACAAATATGTGTCCGCAAGGATGTGGTGAAAGCCATTCAAATTTTCCCAAACGGGGGCGGGGGGGGGGGCGGGGGAAGAGAGACTGCGTCAACCAGCTATGAGAGATGGGTGGGAAGGTGCCCTGGCCTGAGGTGGCCATGGTGGGCAGCCACGACAGGGCCCTGTCCGTGGGACGACCAGGGAAGCTGGGCTGCGGAGGGAGCAGGAAGCACAGACCCCAGGAGAGAGAGATGCTACCCTCACCAGGCTGCGTGTCCTGACTGCACTGAGGATCCAAGGAACGGGTCTCCACTCTGCCCGTAACTCCCACGACACCTGCTCTTATGAATAGACGTGCGTACCTGGCAGTGAGCAGCCGCTCTGGCCAGGAGGCACTGGACAAGGCCCGACCCTCGCACGCCCCTTTCTCAGCGCCACAGCTGCCCCGGGCAGCCCGCCTCCCTCACTCTGCCGTCGCCTCTTCTCCCTTCCTAACGTGCCAGCTGCCCATGCGTGGCCGCTGGAGGGGGCTTCAGGGACACACTGCCAGTTATCTTCAGAGAAGCCCAAGTCTGCTGGAAAACCAGTTCCAGCATGTCATAGTTGCAAGAGTTTCACCGCAAGGTTGATGGAACTTGGGGACTCAACAAGGGCTGAGTCACCTATGTTATCGCCTGTTGGGATGGCTGAAGGCATTTCCCCAGACCTGATGTATAAATTGATTGTTTGCTGCCAGACAGCTCGGGGCATCTTAGTCTACATGTTATTGCCTCCTACGGGCCAAACACCTGAACAGCCGAAGGCAATTCCCCAATCTGACAATGGATTCTGTACCAAACCCTACCCTTTGATGTGTATGTCTCCACCTCGCCTTGGGACAATTTGTGTTAATAAAAAAGCAAGGGTTCCTGAGACCAGGAGAACTTGGTTTCTTTATCCAGGCTCCTCTGCCCTCCCCCCACCCCCCCCGCCACCCCTCCCGCCCAAATGCCTTTCAAAATTATGTTTTGTCTCTGGACTCTTACTTAATTTGTGCACTGCCCCTTCTCCAGGTTTCCTGAGCCCTTCTAGATGCCGGATCAAGACCACCGGCGTTACAAGTCCCCAGGACGGGGAATTTCCAAGGCTCTGCTCGCTCGTGCCTTGGTTAAAACGCATATACTTTTCCACTTAAAAGGAGCTTTAGAGTAAAGGCCCATAAGGCCCACATTTGCAAGATCATCCTGATTTCAAACATTCTGTTCCGCTTTCAGCCGATCGGTTCTTATGTGCATTCCAGAGCAATGTTTTCCTTCCTGCTCCTGCTGTGGAGAGAGGAAGTGGGGGCCCAGTAGCTAAGGCCAAGGAGCTCACGGCCATTGGAAGGTTAACAAGGGCAGTGTGTTAGGATTCCTGGGGTGGCAAGTGACAGAAACCCACCCAGACAACGAGAGGAGCCACTGGCTCCAGGAGCCCGAGGGTGGATCCAAGAAGCCAGCTTCCAGGAGGAACAACTGGACTCCCTGTCTGGATGCATCCGCTGCCCAGGTCACCTAGCCACCCGGAGACGTCCCCTCCGCCTGCCAGGTGGCTGAGCTTGAGTGGGACCTCTGCCTCTCACCAATCATCTGTGGTCAGCGGGGTCATGTGACTGAAGGCGCTCTCCTATGGGAGGTGAGCTATCTGTCCTCTGGAACCTGCTTAAGGAAACATTACAAGGACTTGCACTTGGAGTGACCTTCGTAAGTCATCAATATTCCCACGAGCTGTTTGGGAGTCACTGTAGCAAATCCGTCAACACCAGTTTATTTAAAAAAACAAAGAAAGAAAGAATCCACGTCCTTGTGTGTGTTTCCGGCGTGACCCAAACTCTAACATTCTTGCTGAGCCCGGGGCTTGCCAGGAAGACGGCTGCGTGTGGGGAGCGGCCTTGCACCCCGCGTGCAGCCCTGTCTCGTGTGCGGTGCTTTACGAGGCTGTGGCGGCCCTTCTTTATGTAGACGCAGCTCCCTCCGACGAGGTTGTGTGTTCTTCTAATTTAACGCGGGCGGATGTTCGTGGAATCCGGGAGGCCCGGGGAAAGAGCAGCCCAAGATGAATGAGAGGAGGCTTCCTGGGACCGAGAGGAGCAGGCTCTGCTCTGTGAGCTGGGCTACTTCCACAGAGGGACTTGATCGATGGGACAGAGGCAGGACGAGACAAGATAAAATAAAAGCGGGGCTTCCGCCTATTCATCAGATTAAAGGTCTCGGTGGAGGAGTCACCCCGTGAACACAGTTGACTGAGATATAAGGAAACGTCGCAATGTCCCTGCCCCCCAGCAGACAGGCAGGCGAGACGGGGAGAGGACGAGGCAACGAGGGGGGACTGAGTGAGAGCAACAGATGCTCGGAGCGATGGCGCCGGGCTCTCCCCTTGCTCTGAGTGAGTCCGCACAGGGGCTCCGAAGCCCCCCTCCCCCTCGTGGTCATGGCTGGGCTCAGGTCCAGGCGTAGAGAGACGTGGAAATGATGCCAATGCTGGGAAGTGCCCGCCTGCCCTCCGCAGCGGTGCGGGGGCCACCCTCCCAGACAGGGGGCTCCAGGCCACTTGCCATCACTCACCCCCGCCAGTAAGGACTTTTTAGGGTGCTCAGCTGCGAGCCCCATTTTCATCCGTGAGCTGGGACCCTGCGCTGTTGTCCTGAGACCGTGCACACGGCACTTTCGTTCTGCACAGCTGTGGGGAAAGATGATGCGGAAATAAGGATGAAGCAGAGCTGCAATCTTGTCGCCCAGCAGCCTCCCCCTCCCCCCGCTGGATGCACAGTGTCTGAGCAAACGCCCAGGCCAGCCTTGGAGACCAGGTCCCGGAGCCCCCGACTCCTAGAGCCTCAAGGGCAGGGACTCCTTATAAAAAAAATATATAAGGTTTTATTGACTTTAGAGAGAGGGAGGGAAAGAGAGAGAGAGAAAGAGAGAAACATCAATGCCTCAACATCGCTGGACTGCCTCCTGCACATCACCCACCACCAGGCCTGTGCCCAGACCAGGGATAGAACCAGGGACCTTGTGGTGCATGGGCCAGTGCTCAACCACTGAGCCACACTGGCCAGGCAGGGACTACTTTTTTTGGGGGGGGCTGTAGGGGATAAATGTACTCTTTATTTAAGAAAAAAGCCTTATTTTTAAATACACAGCTGCTTAACTTCTACATCATCATTAATATAAACCCCAATTAATTACAAAGCACTAAAATAAAGTCTGAAACATAATTTTTAAAACACACTAAAATTTCTATTGATACATCTCTTGGTTTCTAGAATATTCTTATGTGGTTCTGCTCTACTTTTGTACGAAGCTCAACAAGTCTCAGCATGAGCTGGCTCTTCTCCAAAGATCCATGATACTTGTATGTAAGAGGAAAGTGAAATATAGATGTTTATATATAATATATATTGCATGTATTTAAATAAAATATATACATATTTTTCAGTACATGACAAAGTTTCAGGTGTGAAGTGAGTAGACAGGTATAAGATTAAATCTTCCTGGAGTTCCTTCGCCAACTCTAAAAAGCAACTGTAATAGATACATATAAACACAACACAATTGTTAAATTTTCTGGTAAAAATTGCAAAAGATGTTCTAAATGATAATATAGAAACATAAAAGATTGCTTAACTGAGTTTAATAACATGACATAAAACCCCTACACTTGATAAAATCGTTATGCAAAATACATAGATGAATACTGTCTTCTTTCAAAAATACAAAATAAATAAGCAAGACATGTGAAAATAGGCAAGTTTCCATTAAATAAATGAAATCTTTTTAAAAAAAGAAAATTTTGCTTTCCATATTGTTTGAAAAAGGAAAATTATCGTTTAAACAATATTCAAGTTTATTAAACAAATTTTAAAGGTAATATAAAATGTTTAGCTTTCATCAGCTTCAAGGTTTATGTTACTCCCAAATTTTGCATATAACTGAACTTTCAAACCTGCTAACACCCGTTGAATGGATTCCACTCTGGATTCTAAGGTGTCAATTTCTTCTTGCAAATTTTTCTTTGCTTCTTCTAACATTTCTTGTGTTTCTTCTTGAGAATGGCTAATGAAAACATCACCAATTTGATAAGGTATCATTAAGCAGTCTTCATCTGCAAGCATGATGTCCTCGCAAGCATCTTCTAAATGTTGGAGTTGTTTCTTTTTTACATCTATTTCTTCCTTCAGCTCTGTGATTCTACTCGTATTCCGTGCAAATTTGTTTATCTTTTGTTGATCTTCAAAAGTAACATTGACGTCTTCTGCAGCCGCCTTCTTCATGGTGGCCGCCATCTTGGGACTGGACCAGGACTACTTTTTATTTAGTTAGTTTTTTATTATTTTTTTTTAAAAATACATATTTTTATTGATCTTAGAGAGGAAGGGAGAGGGAGAGAGAGATAGAAACATCCATGATGAGAGAGAATCATGGATAGGCTGCCTCTTGCACACCCCCTACTGGGGACTGAGTCCGCAACCCGAGCCTGTGCCCTTGACTGGAATCGAACCTGGGACCCTCCAGTCCGCAGGCCAAGGCTCTATCCACCGAGCCACACCAGCTAGGGCAGGACTACTTTCTAAAAATTATTGTTAATTGTGATAAAATCTCCACAGCAGACAATTTGCCACCCTCACCATGTTAACGTTAGGTATATTCACATTTTTGTACAACCATCCCCCCATCGGTCTCCAGAACTCTTTGATCTTACAGAACACAAACCCTGCGTCCATGAAACACCAGCTCCCCGTGCCTCCCCGCCTTCCAGTCCCCGGAAGCCACCACCCTACTTTCTGTCCTTTGGCCGGACTGTGTCTGGCGCCTGGTACAAGCGGGCTCCCACAGACTTCCCTCTTGTATCTGACTTATTTCGCTCAGCGCAGTGTCCTCGGGATGTGTCCTTGCTGTCCCATGTGTCAGGAGGTCCTTCCTTTTTGTGGCTCAGTCCTGTCCCCTCATCTGGACAGACAGCATTTGTTCATTGCCATGAAGGGCGCTTGGGCTGCTGCCCCCTGCTGGCTGCTGTGGGTAATGCTGCCATGACATGGGGTGCGAGATCCATCCCTCTTCAGAACCCCAGAAGTGGGATGGCGGGGTCCTGTGGCAATTTCATGCTCGGTTTCTCGAGGATCCGCCACAGTGCTCCCCACAGCGGCTGCCCCGCTGTGCCCCACCCCACCCCCCCCCCCAGCAGGATACAGCCGGGGCTGTGTCTCCCTTCACTCTGCGCCTGCACCCGGAACCCCGCCTGCCGCGGGGGGTGCTCAGAGGGTGTCCCTGGAGTGAACCCCGAGGGAGGGAACTGCGTGGGCTGTGGCTGGGACGAGGCGGGGTGGACACTGGTCAGCAGGAAACTCCGCCCAGGACCACCCAGGGGCCTGCGCTCGGACTTGATTTATTCATCTTTCAGCCGAGATGCCCGAGGGCATCTGCTGCCTCCTCGGAGGACTGGGGCTGCGCCTTCTCAAACCGTGTCAGCCCGTGGCTGCCAGGACGGATTCTTCATGTTTAAAAAAAGCCCCCGTGCCCGGCCGGCGTGGCTCAGTGGTGAGAGCATCGGCCCTTGGACTGAAGGGTTGAGGGTTCGATTCTGGTCAAGGGCACGGACCTCGGTTGCAGGTTTGACCCCGGCCCGGGTCAGGGTGCTGCGGGAGGTAACCAATAGGTATGTCTCTCTCACAACGATGTCCCCCCTCCCTGCACTGGTCTGAAAGCCAAGAGAAAACATATCCTCGGGTGAGGATTTAAAAAAGTAAACATGAAGAGTGCCCCCAGGCTTCTTCTTGCTCCTTGGGGAAGCGGCCCAGGCGGGGCTGGCCCTGTGGTCCTTGCTCACTCCGCGTCTCCGGTAGCACTCCCTCGCCTAAAAGGAGGGCTGCATCCCATGTGCGATCCAAGTGCGGGGCAGGGACCCAGAGAAAGGCTGGCACAGGCCGAGCGGTGGGGCAGGAAGCCAGACAGCGGGGAACGTGACGGGAAACCCGAGGTCAGTGCTCGGAGGGCGCCCGGGCGCGGCCCTGAGTGGGGGACCCGGGCAGAGACCCCGAGGGGCCCAGGAGAGCCGAGAGGGCGGATGTGCACAGGGAGGGGCCTCGCCCTCGCCAGGTGCCCGGGCTCAGGAAGCGGGCGAAGGAGGCAGTGCGTGCGGGACACAGACCGGTGCAGACTCGTCCAGCCGGTTTGCCTTCCTTCTCGGGGCCTCTGCCATCCATCTGCCCCCTTGGCACAGAGCGGAGCACCCAGTGGGTGCTAAATAAACGACCATTGCTGGCTCACAGAAGGGGGCGTGAAGGGACCCTGTGGGTGACTGCAAGACAGTCTGTCCCACTTCCTTCTGGGAAGCTGGGAAAACACACCCAATGATCGTGGCTTCCAAACGCCGCATGCAGAAGTGGGAACACGTGTTCCATTTCCAGAAGAGAGAGGCATTCGTTTCAGAAAAGACAGGTGATCGCTTTGCCTCTCATTCGTCTACTGAGCAGCGACTTGGGGATATAAACGTAGCGGCTCGCTGGGATCACTGCCCGTCTTCAGCCGCAGGTCGCCACCCGCCCCGCCCAGGCCTTCCCAGGCGTGGACTTCCTCAGCGACAGCACTCTCCCAGCCCCGCCCCCTGCCAGCCTCCGTGTTCCCAGCCCCTTTGTTTTGTTCTGGAAGCCGGCGGGGGGCGAGGGGCTGGGGGGAGGGAGGGGACGAAGAAGCAGAGAAAGATGCGGCCTGGTTCTGTGTCCGGCTTCCTGGTTCTGTGTCCGGGGCCTGGTTCTGTGATCAGCGGCCTGGTTCTGTGATCATCGGCCTGGTTCTGTGTCCGGGGCCTGGTTCTGTGTCCGGGGCCTGGTTCTGTGATCAGCGGCCTGGTTCTGTGATCATCGGCCTGGTTCTGTGTCCGGGGCCTGGTTCTGTGTCCAGCGGCCTGGTTCTGTGATCATCGGCCTGGTTCTGTGTCCGGCTTCCTGGTTCTGTGATCAGCGGCCTGGTTCTGTGATCATCGGCCTGGTTCTGTGTCCGGGGCCTGGTTCTGTGATCAGTGGCCTGGTTCTGTGATCAGTGGCCTGGGTTCTGTGTCTGGCAGCCGGCAGCCTGGCTCTGTGTCCGGGGCCTGGTTCTGTGTCCGGCGGCCTGGTTCTGTGATCAGCGGCCTGGTTCTGTGATCAGCGGCCTGGTTCTGTGATCATCGGCCTGGTTCTGTGTCCGGGGCCTGGTTCTGTGATCAGTGGCCTGGTTCTGTGATCAGTGGCCTGGGTTCTGTGTCTGGCAGCCGGCAGCCTGGCTCTGTGTCCGGGGCCTGGTTCTGTGTCTGGCGGCCTGGTTCTGTGATCAGCGGCCTGGTTCTGTGATCATTGGCCTGGTTCTGTGTCCGGCAGCCTGGTTCTGTGTCCGGCAGCCTGGTTCTGTGTCTGGTGGCCTGGGTTTTGTGTCCGGCGGCCTGCCATGTCACCTGTTTGGGGAGGGGGCTGTTTGGATGCTCCCGGCGTGCCCTGTGCCCTGAGGGGAGAGGGGACGTAGCTCCCACGAGTGAGCGAGCACCCATACATACAGATGTCACCTCCCCGGAAAGGAGACCAAATCATGCATCCCGAGAAGGCCCGTCGTCTGCCTCTGCCGTGGCCTCCTGCTCTCCGGTGTGCGGGCCCTGCGGAGAGTCCGCCCTGGGACGCGGCCCAATCAGGGCGGCGTTTGGGCGAAATGCTAATCCCGCTGGAGAGCAGGGTGAGAATTCAGAGGCGCGGTTCCGGCCCGGGGCCCTGCGCGTCCCCTTGCTTTTTGAATAATTCACTATTTAAGCACCGCCGCGTCCCCCACACAGCCCTGCCCACGGGATCAGGGGCAAGGGAGAAGGAAGAGATCAATGCCACAGATATTTCAACACCAACCCATTCAAGGATCATTCGTGTTGATCTGAGTCATCGGATGGCCACTGCTAACAGGGTGACGGGTCCCGTGGGCCCCGGGGCCAGTGTAGGGAGACTTCTGCAGGGCGCCAGTGAGGTCAGAGATCTAACGTGTGGCCGACCGAGTTACCGGGCTGACCAAAGACGGCTAGGAGCTCCTTTCCCTCCAGAGCGCGGTTGTTTTGGTAAGCATGGCCGCAGGGACTGCGCCCCATCTCCCGCTGGGCACGCTTTGTGACAAAGTGCACGCACAGCGGGTGAGGGGGCCGGGCAGTGGGCTCGGTGGGAAGCGGGTTGGCAGCACAGCGGTTGTCCTTCAAGGCCGCTGGCGTGGCTCAGGGGCTGAGCATCAACCTCGGAATCAGGAGGTCACGGCTCGATTCCCGGTCAGAGCACGTGCCTGGGAGGGGCGGGCAGGAGGCAGCGGGGTGGTGATGATTCTCTCCCATCAGTGATGTGTCTACCTCCTCTCCCTCGCTCTTCCTCTGTGAAATCGATAACAACCAACCAAACAAATGAATGACTGGACACCGTGTCTTTCTCCCAGGAGGGCTTCTCAGGGTCCCGTCCCGTGGCAAACCTCCCTCCGGGACGCAGTCTCCGTGCCCGCTGCGTGTTGAGGCGTGGGTCCCTCTGCGGGCAGTGATCTCCTCAGGAGAGTCATTTGCGATCACTTCTCCATTTCCTGCCCCCCACGGCTTCCAGGCAGGGAAACAGAATAACTGGGGGGCCCTCTGTGGGAGGGAGGGTACTGGGGGGCCCTCTGTGGGAGGGAGGATACTGGGGGGCCTCTCTGTGGGAGGGAGAATACTGGGGGGCCCTCTGTGGGAGGGAGGGTACTGGGGGCCTCTCTGTGGGAGGGAGGATACTGGGGGGCCCTCTGTGGGAGGGAGGGTACTGGGGGCCTCTCTGTGGGAGGGAGGATACTGGGGGCCTCTCTGTGGGAGGGAGGATACTGGGGCCCTCTCTGTGGGAGGGAGAATACTGGGGGGCCCCTCTGTGGGAGGGAGGATACTGGGGGGCCCTCTGTGGGAGGGAGGGTACTGGGGGGCCCTCTGTGGGAGGGAGGGTACTGGGGGGCCCCTCTGTGGGAGGGAGAATGCTGGGGGGCCTCTCTGTGGGAGGGAGAATACTGGGGCCCTCTCTGTAGGAGGGAGAATGCTGGGGGGCCTCTCTGTGGGAGGGAGGGTACTGGGGGGCATCTCTGTGGGAGGGAGGGTACTGGGGGCCTCTCTGTGGGAGGAAGGGTACTGAGGGGCATCTCTGTGGGAGGGAGAATGCTGGGGGGCCTCTCTGTGGGAGGGAGAATACTGGGGCCCTCTCTGTGGGAGGGAGAATGCTGGGGGGCCTCTCTGTGGGAGGGAGGGTACTGGGGGGCATCTCTGTGGGAGGGAGGGTACTGGGGGCCTCTCTGTGGGAGGGAGAATGCTGGGGGGCCTCTCTGTGGGAGGGAGGATACTGGGGGGCATCTCTGTGGGAGGGAGGATACTGGGGCCCTCTCTGTGGGAGGGAGAATGCTGGGGGGCCTCTCTGTGGGAGGGAGGATACTGGGGGGCATCTCTGTGGGAGGGAGAATACTGGGGCCCTCTCTGTGGGAGGGAGGATACTGGGGGCCCCTCTGTGGGAGGAAGGGTACTGGGGGGCATCTCTGTGGGAGGGAGGATACTGGGGGGCCCCTCTGTGGGAGGAAGGGTACTGGGGGGAGGGCACCTTTGCCTCAGTCCCATCCCAGGAAGCTGCCTGTGGAGCAGGGCTGTCTGTGGCCTGGCAATAGCCGGGTGCATCTCGCCGGCTCTCTCCTGCTCAGGCCTGCACCCTGGGCCAGCCGTTTCCGCCTCCGCGTGGGTGCTGGGCTAACAAGTGGCACCCCAACATGCCACGCCATGCGAAGGAGTCCGTCACGCACCTGCGTGTCTACATGGCCGCAGGTCAGGACCCAGTGGCTTTCAGCGCCGTGTGCATGTCCACTCCATGACATTGACGTGTCGGAGGCAGCCCAGTGCCCAGGACACAGGCACCTGCACGGGGAGACCTGACCTGCTGCCCCGGCTCCTTCCTCACGTCTCCAGTCCGCTGCCCAGCCCCCACAGGCCTGGTGTCAGGATTCCCCCTCCTCCGGGGAGACCGAGGCTCAGGGGCGGGGACTGCTCGGGGTTGACTGGGGACCCGTGTCAGCCAGCAGGCCGCCCCGTCCCGTGGCGCACGCTCCTCGCTCGGCCCTGTTCCTCTAAGGCCCCCCGGCCGCCGGCGCCGCCCTGAGCCCAACTTCTCCTTGTCACGTGAACGGGTCTCTTATCTTCCCGGGCTGAGGCCACCCTTTGTGTGGCCGGAGCTGGGCTGGTCTCTCCCGGCCCTGGCATGAAAGAGCCGGAGCTGTAAGAGGCAGCCACGGTCACGTGTGGCTCCGTGGCCCGGCGTCCTGTAAGTCATTTACGGGGGTGGGAGGGCCCGAGCCGGAACGCACGGAGCCTCACGGTCACCGGGCGGACTGTGCGTTCAGGATGTGAGCGCAGGGACCCAGAGAAATGCGCCTGAAACCCGAGAAGCATTCAGGCGGCCGGGGAACGCAGGCGGGAGCATGGGCGTCTCTTTATGGCCCGTAAAGGTCACCCTGGAGCGTCCCGTGCACACACCTGCCCCTGGGGCAGCTGGGGGATGGGGACAAGGAGCTGTGAGCTGGGCAACACCGGGGCAGGTCGGCGTCCGGGCACTTCCCCGGTCCCTCCTGCTGCGCTCAGTACCCGCGTGAAACAAAGAAAATTGTGTCTGCCAGGCTGGCGAGCCCGAGTCACAAGATTGCGCGTGTCATGCAGCACCCTGGAATCCCTGCAGGAGCCCGCCCGCTCGGGTCTGCTGCCCGCCGCGCGGAAACCGCCGGGCGCCGGGCCTTGCAGATCAAAGCCTTCAGCACAGAGGTGAAAAACCATGTGATGGTCATGGATTTCGTGAAGAGTACCTGGTTCCCCTCCCAGAGAAGAGCCAAAGTGTGCATCCTCCGCCTGTACCACGGCCTGAAGCCAGCCGAGAGGAGCGCCAGCAGCCGAGAGGTACCGCGGGCCTGGGCGGGGAGCGGGGGCACAGGCCTCGTCCGGGGACACGGCGGGGAGAGGGGTGTTCAGCAGACGGACAGGTCCGATGCTCTGTCTGCGCTAATTATGTCGTCATTTGTGTGGGGTTTTCCCCCAGGGGCTTGGAAAAGACATTTCAGGTTTTGAGCTACAGGGTGGGGAGAAGCACACGGGATGGATGGGGGTGGACATGACACATGCCTGCGTTTGCAAACATGTATCAGCGCTCCAAGGAGTCGGACACTTTGTGTCCTCACGTAGCGACGCAGCCCGTTTCTGTGAGTTACATACGCTGAGTGGCCAGATGATTATGACCTCTGAACGCATAATAATCTGGCCACTCAGTGTATGTGTGTATATATATATATATATAATTAGAGGCCTGGTGCATGAATTCGTGCATGGGTGGGGTCCGGCCAGCCTGGCCAGGGGGAGGGGACATGGGTGGTTGGCCGGCCTGCCTGCTGGTCGAACTCCTGGTCGAGGGGACAATTGGCATAGATTATTATGTGTTCAGAGATCATCATAGTCTGGCCACTCAGTGTGTTCTGGGTGCTATACACGTGCAATCATCTGTCTTTAAAAACAAATTCCTGTTTGTTCCCGGATGTGGTCGGCAGTAGGACAAGCAGGGCCTGATGGAGGTAAACTAGGACGGATTCAGTTCGGCCGGTGAGAAGCGTCTTTTATGTGTGAGGGGAGCTCCCGTTTTCCAGCAGAGGCTGCCCCTGGGGGAGAGAAGGAGCCTCGGGGATTTCGGATGTCGAAATAAGGGACACCAATCACCCCGCAGCACATTTGCATTCTGCAGCCGGCATGAGCCCGCAGCAGTTATCGTCCCGAAAGTAAACACGCATGAAATCCGATCGCTCCTTATTGCGCCGGATACATTATGAATGACATTGTAATTGACTCCCGTGTACTCCCTTACCCATCTCTTTTGAAAAACGCAGCATGCAAATTGCTCATGTTTTATGAAAAGGGGACCTTTCTGCATATCGATGCTCTTATCACGGGGCCCGTGAATGCTGGCACCTGCCCCGGCCTTTTGTTCCCCGCGCTGGCTTCCTTCCTCCAGGGCAATCCGAGAACCCGCTCGGCCGGGTGCGAGGCCGGCTCCTCCGGCCCGGGCCCGGGACCGTGAATTTCCATGCTCGCAGCGGCGGCGGTGGGGAAGGCCTCGGCAGTGTTGGGGCCCTGCAATCCGGTGGTAGTGGCCCGTGGCCCAGGGAGCCAGGGCCCACGGTGTGCCATCAGAACGCGTTGGAAAGAAGCCAGAGATGGGGTTCTTGCCACATGATTAGTTCGCAGGTGGGGACCGAACGTGACTGCGTGGGTCTCACTGCGGGGTGCTCGGTCCTGCGGGGGAGGAGGACTCGTGGAGTTGCACTTGGCAGACGTGCTCATGGCGACCTTTTATTTTTTATTTATTATTTTTTTTATTTTTTCATGGCGACCTTTTAAACCCCAAAGGGCGGACAGCAGCTCTGTGACCCCGTTTTTTTTTTTTCATGCACAAAACTTCACTTACTCCTAGAGTAACGTGGGAGATAAGAGTGGTAAAAAAAAGAAAAAAAGGAATAATAATCTTTGCAGGAGGTTGTAAAACACGTCATCGTGGCAGTCACAGCTACCGCTTTTCTGTAACCTCTTTCCCTGGCCTGCCCCCGCCCTCCTTACCAGTTACAGCCAACAGCGGAGGCTGCGTGCCTGCTGCCCGAATGGGACCCGGAGTCTAAGGTCTTACATATGGTGAAGTGGGCGTGGGTCCCAGACCCTGCCACACCCATCAGGCGGGTCCGCGGGAGGGTCCTCACTGTGACTGGAGAAGTGGTCCAGGCCGGGCCCGCATCACCCGCTCAAGGGCAGGTCAACCTTGATGAGCCACCAGAGAGGACCCGGCTTCCTGTCCCTCCGAGTCCCCAGCTCGCTTCAGAATCTACGCATTCCGTCAGACCCTGAAAGATTCCCCGCGCGCTGAACCCTTCGGATCCTTCCCCGGGGGGCAGGGCGGCACCATTTCCACGAGGAAACCAGGAGAAAGGCCACTGCCCGGCTCCCTCTCCGCGCCGAACTGATGAGCGAGGCCAGCGCGCAGCCCGGGGCCTGTTTGCCGGTGGCCCCTGCGGTCTCGCCGGCCCCGGGGCCATGGGCTCACCCGCGGGGCTTTGCCCATAAAGAGCTTGATGCGGGGAAGCGAGCCCGGCCCCAGATGGGCTCCCGTGCACAGAGGAGTGTAACGCAAGACACGGCCGCTTCTCCCGCCCACGGGACCGGGGGGCGTTCATTGCTGTAACACGTACGGAGTTTAAGTCCTGCCCAGCAGGGCCGCCAGGCTGCTTGCGCTGAGTTTAAGGTCTGAGGCGGCATTTTTCCAAAGCCGTGGCCTTGGTCCGGAGCCATGTCGGCACTTGGAGAGGCCGCCTCTTACCGGAGACGAGCAGCGACCTCGCCTAACGCTGCCGGCCCGGCCACACGCCTTCTCTTACCAACACGGTCCTTTCAGCGTCCTTGTTAACCCTCGCCCACGGGTACTTTCCCTTTGAAGTTTAGAGAGTGGAAGGGAGTGGAGAGACCCACAGAGGAAAATACATCAGCGTGAGAGAGACACATTCATTGGTTGCCTCCGGGGATCGAGCCGGCAACCGAGGTCCATGCCCTTGACCGGGAATTGAACCCGGGACCCATCCGCCTGCAGGCCGACCCTCTACCCACTGAGCCAAAGCAGCCGGGGCTGAAACTGTCTTTTACTGGAAAAGAGGAGCTGACCTGGTGTGCCGTCAGGTAACCAGGGTGGGACGCCGAGGGTGGCGAGGGCCACCGGGGGTCGGCCGTGTGCAGAGCCTGGAACGCTGCTGGTCCCCAAATGCCCCCCACAGTTACCAACAGCGTGGGAGGGCCTCCGACCTACCCCTGCCCACATGCTGGTAGGTTTCAGACATCCAAGTAGCCGGAACGGGGCTGGGAGGGACCCGTGTTTGCGTGCTGGCCGCTGTCAAGGCTGGGAGCCGGGCCGCGCCCTGGGATTCCCGGGAAGCAGAGCGTGGACGACCTGGCGGACCCGTGGTCGGAAAACCACGTGGCACTGAGGTGCGTTGGCCTTGAGCGGGAGTTGGCATCTCCCGGTCGACGGTGGAGACCTTTCTGAGGACAGGCGCGGGCGGGGGCGCGCAGCCAAGGCTCCCCATCCGTCTCCCGAGAGCTGACAGTGCCTAAGAGGAGGCGAGCCACTCTGTGTGGTCATTGCCACTTGGCCACGCCTCTCGAGGTTTCTCAACGCTTCCCTCGTTTTACTCTCTCCTTCCTGCTCACCTTCCTGTGGGTGTTTGGCGTTGGGATTTCGCCAGCGGTGCTCAGTTCTGGCTGGATGGACGAATTCGGGTGGACTCTGGTTTCCTTTCCTGCGTACCAACATTGCCCACCGTTAACCTGCGCATGTTGATGAGCTCGGGCCGTGTACACACGGATGTACCGTCCCCATAATCCAGGGACCGAACTTACCCATCAGCTCTGTGGGTTGCTTTCTGTGTGCCGTTGGGACATCCCGGTGGCGTAGTTTGAAGCGCACATGGCATGCCGTTACTGTGGGCGCCGCTTTCACAGCGACCGGGACGGCCTACCCCTCGTGCGCCGCCGAAGCTTTACACCCTCGGAGCCACAGGTCCCACCGCCAGGCCCCGGCCCGGCAGACGCCGTGCCAGTCTCTGCGTCTAGGAATTCAGCCAGTCTGGATCCCTCACGGAGGGGCATCGTGCGGCGGTGCCCTCGGTGACGGGTTGTTTCACTCAGGGGAGGGTCCCCCATCTCCTTCCAAGGTCCTTTCCTTTTTCGAGGCTGAACAGAGCTGCGCTGAGGCCCACCGCATCGCGTGATTGGAGAAGTGGTCGAGGCAGGGCCCGCATCACCCGCATCACCTGCCGATGGACATTTGGTCCCTCGGGGCAAACTGAAAAGTACGTAGGATGGAGCCCGGCCCGGGCCACGGGGCAGGGCAGGTGTCTGTGTGGTGTCCTCTGTGAGCCTGGGCCTCTACGCAAGCAGGAGGCTGGGGCTTGCACACGGGGGGGGGGGGGGGGGCCCTTGAGGCTTCTCAGCGGACATTCATCGGGGGCAGTGGGTCTCGGTCAGGGGTGGCTCCTCCCCCCTCCCCCTCAACCCAGGGGAGGTTTGAGAATGTCCGGAGACATTTTGGGTTTGACAATTTCGGGGAAGATGCTACTAGTACCTGCTGGGTGGAGGCCAGGGATGCTGCTGACGACCCTAGGGTGCCCAGGATGGCCCTCGCCCAGCAGCCAGGGACTCCCCAGATCAGTTGCCAATAATGGCCCTGAATGGAAGCCCAGCACCCCCCCCCCTCCCATCTTCAGCTGCAAATCCGACCTTGGACAGGAGGACGCGGAGGACGTGAGCTCATCCGCGTCGCAGGCCTGCCTGAGGCCCCATCTCGCTTGGAAGAGCTGTGAGGGTCTCCATGGGGTCTGACGCCACGTAGAGGATTAAGTGGCCCTCACGCTGCAGTGGCCCCCGGAACCCTGAGGGGAGCATTTTAAGAACACAGAGGCCTGGGAAGGGTGAGGTCCAGAGACCCATGTTTTTAACGTGAACACTCGGTGATTCTGTTTGCTTTTTCTTAAAAAAAAAAAAAAAAAGTATATATATATGTGTTGATTCTGCGTGGGCCTGACGCCCCGATCTGGAAGTTCCAGGCTGGTATTTTCGAACCGCGTGCACCAAGAGAAAATGACAGAGAAGCCGTGTGTGCGCCTGTGTTAACGCGGCCGGGGTGAAGGTCAAGGGCGAGGAGGCAGGGCAGAGAGGGCCGTGCCAGGGCTGGGCGCCGAGTGCAGGCCAGTGGGAGGCGGGGCTGGCACAGAGGGACCGGTGTCGGAGGATCCCTGAATGGCCCCATTCATCGCCGCAGCTGTGTCAGGCACATGAGCCCTGTCTCCAAAGAGAAAGGTCTGTGAGGCCCAGCGGTGAGGCGGGCGCCCAGGGGCCCCGTGAGCAGTGGCAGGAGGATCCACGTTAGTCATGTCCTCCTCGGAGGCTGTGCTGCCTGCCTGGCGCTGGCAGGGTGGGGTGGCGGGGAAGCAGCTGGGACCCAGGGGACTTCAGAGGGGAGGTCAACTGTGCCCGAGTCCAATGGCGAGAGGCATGGTGCGCTGTGACTTTCTCTTTCCACTCCAGGTGCCTTTCTTCCCCGTGGCCCTTTCCCTACGCGCCCCCTCCGTTCCCAGGTCTCATGTGGGTTCCCACCACCCTCCCTTCTTGCTGCCCAGGCTCTCTGCAGTCCCTGGTGGCCACAGGACATGATCCCCACGTCCTGGACGCCCGTCAGCCAGCACTCTCAGCTCCTTGAGCTCCCCAGGGTCTTGCCCTGTGGGTGCAGCCCCGGGCAGTTTACATTGCATCTGTTTGCTTTTTCTTTTTAAATAAATTTTTATTGATTTCAGAGAGGAAGGAAGGGGGGGGGGAGAGAGAGAGAGAGAGAGAGAGAGAGAAACACATCAATGATGAGAGAGATTCATTGATCAGCTGCCTCCTACAATCCCCTTATCGAGCCTACAACCCTGGCATGCACCCTAACCTGGAATCGAACTGTGACTTCCTGGTTCACAGGTTGATGCTCAACCACGGAGCCACGCCGGCCGGGCTGCTTTTCCAAGGCTGGCAGGGTAGTCTCTGCTGCTGGAATCAGTCTGGCTCCTTCTTAAAGACACACCTGATTAGGGCAGGCCCACCCGGGATAGCCTCCCTTTTGAGTGGCTCCGCATCAACTGATTAGCAACCGTAATGACACCTACAAACTCCTGTGCCACATAACACGGTTTAATCGTGGAAGTGACGGTCCATCATGTTGACCAGTTCTGCTCGCACTCCAAGGAGAGAGAACACCTAGGACATGGGCACCTAAGGGGTGAGAATCTTGGGGGCCATCTGGGTCTTCTGCCAACCACAGTCTATAATAATAATAAAAGCATAATATGCTAATTAGACCAGACGCTCTTCTGGATGGAGCGGGGGCTGAGGCAAGCTGCTGTAGCCACAAGGGCCGAGGCCCTTGCACACATTTCATGCATTTGGGCCTCTAGTATTTTTAAGTGTTCGTATCTTCCCAGAAAAGGAAAGGAAAGGACTTGAAGGCACGTGGGCATGATGAACGGTGTCCCTAGTCTGCCCTAGCTCACCACTGTGTCCCCAGCACCAGGCCAGCCCTCAGGAAACACTGGGTGGATGGATGGATGAGTGAATGAATGAATGAACGAATGAACGAACGAAAGTACCTGACGTGTGTTTTGGGTAAAAACGCGAGGCCCGTGTGAACGGCGGTGATGACATCGTAGACGTAAGAGATCTTCCGATTCGATGCTTTACCCTAGGGCCACACAAAGAGCCGCTCCTTTTCCAGCGATTGACAAGCAGACAGACGAACATCAGCTCTAGTTCTCCCAAGTGAAGCTCCCGAATGGAGGTCACTCATGTTGTCCCTCCCACTTTTTGTTGTTGTTGCTGATCTTCACTTGAGGATATTTTTTCCATTGATTTTTAGGGAGAGTGGGAGAAAGAGGGAAAGACAGAGAGAGAGGGAAAGACAGAGAAGCACACCCATGGGTGGCCTCCTGCACATGCTCCGACCAGGGCCCGGGCTGGGGAGGAGCCTGCAACCAAGGTTCGTGCCCTTGACCGGGATCGAACCCGAGACGCTTTGATCTGAAGGTCGGTGCTCTATCCACTGAGCAACACCGGCTAGGGCCGTTTTATCCCCTTCATCAATCACATCCCAAACGGAGAAGCTGTTCCACTTCCTCTCTGTGCATCTGATTTATGTTGCTCCCCCATCCAGAAGGGACGCTGAGACGGCTCCCAGAACGCGCACCTGACAAGCACCAGCATTTCAGAATAGTAACGTTTCAGAGCAACAAACAGGGCGGAGGACCAGCGGGGAGTTACTACCTTCAAGTCGACAGCAAGGCGCTTGCCACCCTGCATGGACGACTAGAAGCCACCTGCCAGCAGCGCAGCCTGCAGCCCGTCGGGGGGGGTGGGGGGGGCGGCCCCCAGGCACTCCCCTGCTGGGGGCCCAGATGCCTCCGGTCCGGCTACGGACAGAGTTCACAGCACTCATGACTTCAGCAACACGTGCTCACGTCCTCGCTACCAAGCTCCGGACCTGCCGGCTTCTCAGACACGTCCACTGCACGTGTCTCTGCTCAGGAGCACAGCCCGCTGACCCACGGGACGTCGCGTACACAACAGAGGCCGAAGATCACGTTAAAAAGGTCAAGATGGTGCCCGGCCAGTGTGCTCGCTGGTGGAGCATTGACCTGTGAGTTCGATTCCCGGGCTGCAGGCTTGATCCCCAGCAGGGGGCGTGCAGGAGGCAGCCGATCGCTGTTTCCAACTCACATTGATCTCTCTCTCTCTCTCTCTCTCTCTCCCTCCCCCTTCCTTTCTCTGAAATCAATAAAGACATATTTTTAAAAAGTTCAAGATAGTGATTCCCAAATCACAGGCCACAAAAGAGAAGAACGGATAAAGCAGACTCATCAGAGCGAAGAACTCATGGTCATCAGAGGGCATGGTCAGCGTGAAAAGGCCCCTCCCTGCAGCGTGGATGAGCCTTGGCGACATCCTGCTGATAAGCTGGTCACAAAGGATGCGTGGGATTTGACTCCATTTTTATGAGATCCTCACACTAAATCCAGAGAGACAGGAAGGAGATGGTGCTACCAGGGGCAGGGGCAGGGGCAAGGCGAGGAGGTGCAGCGTGAGGAGATGGAGGGGGAGGAGGGGAGGGAGGAGGAGAGGGAGGGATGAGGAGGGAGAGGGGTGAGGAGAGAGAGGGGGAGGAGGGGGGAGGGAGAGGGGGAGGTGGTAGAGGGGGAGGAGGGGAGGGGTGAGGAGAGGGAGGGATGAGGAGGGAGAGGGGGAGGAAGGGGAGGGGGAGGAAGGGGAGGGGTGAGGAGGTGGAGGGGGAGGGGTGAAGAGGGAGAGGGGGAGGAAGTGGAGGGAGAGGAGGGAGAGGGGGAGGAGGGAGAGGGGGAGGAGGGGGAGGGGTGAGGAAGTAGAGGGGGAGGAGGGGAAGGGGGAGGAGGGGGAGGGTTGAGGAGGTGGAGGAGTGAGGAGGAGGAGGGTGAGGAGGTAGAGGGGGAGGAGGTGGAGGGGGGAGGAGGTAGAGGGGGAGGAAGGGGAAGTGGAGGAAGGGGAGGGTTGAGGAGGGGGAGGGTTGAGGAGGTAGATGGGTGAGGAGGTGGAGGGGGAGGAAGTGGAGGGGGAGGAGGGGAAGGGGGAGGAGGGGGAGGGGGAGGAAGTAGAGGGGGAGGAGGGGGAGGGGGAGGAGGGGGAGGGGGAGGAGGTGCATGCAGGGCGAGGAGTCAGTGTGTAACAGGCATAGTTTCACTCTCAGGGAGAATGCTCTGGACGATGGTGGGGATGGGTGTGCAACACACGTGTGAATGCTCAGTGAATCTCACTGACCTGTACTCTGAACATGGCACATGTATGTTATGTATGTGTTGTCACAATAAAAAAATAAAACACAGATGGCGACACAGCCCAGGGTGTGGCCCTTCTGAATCGCGGCCCCGCCGGGTCCCCTCCGGCGCCTGTGCTCTCCACGCCTCAGACAGCTCTCCTGCATCAGAGGCTGGCATCCTGGGCCCGTGCGGGAGACAGCCAGTTGGTGTCTCTCTCACATTGATGTTTCTCTCTCTCTCTCGCTCTCCCCCCAACTCGCCCCCTCCCTCCCACTCTCTGGGAAAAGCGATGGGAAAAATAGCCTCCGGTGAGGACTAACAAAACAAAGTCAGCCGCGTACAGGTATCAGTCCCGTACATTAATACTCATACGTTTTCTAAGTGGACAGTGCGCTTTGTTTTGACAAGTGTGTGCAGTCCTGTGATCAGAACCGGATCGCGATGTAGGTGTCCTACCTGCCCGGAGAGTTCCCTGAGCCCTTTACGCCCAGGCTCCCCGCCCCCCACCCCGTACCCCCGCCCAGCCCCTGGCAGCCGCCCATCGCCTCTGTGCCACTGAGTGTTACGGGTCCAGCACGTCCCGTAAGTGAAGGCTCGGTGTGTGGGTTTGGAGAGCGTGGTGAGTTTCTGTGACTGCGTTTGGCACCTTAACCGGCAGTCGGTGTTGTATTGAGACCACGGAGGAGGGAGACCTCGGGCCCGATTCAGGCGGACTTGCGTTTTCATCCGACTCTGCTGTGATTCTGACCCGGCCCTGCTGCCTCATCTACAAATAGAGTAAAACGAGTCCCTTCGCCCGGGCGGGCGTGGAGGGTGAATGGCGTGGTGGACGGAGGGACCGTGGGCACTGCGTGGCTCACGGGGAGAGCTCAGTCACGCGCGGGAGTGTATCCTATTATGGTTGATGGTATTGCTAACACTAGTAGCAAGGAGAACGTTCCCTTCCTTTAGAATGGGGTGATAGTGGTACCTCCTCGGGTTGCCATGGAGATGACGTGATGTGCGGGGCGCACAAGGTGCCTGCGCCGCCGTGAGCTCCCTACAGTGTAGGTCTTCCCGTGATTCTGTCACAAAGCCGTGAGGGCCTGGGATGGCTGCCTAGGCAGAAGCTGCCACTCCTCCTCATTCTGGGGAGGAGTGAAGGCCGCTGTGAGACTGGCTCCTTCTCCATCGCTCTCCGGGTGGATACAGGGGTTGCCAGAGCAACCAGCAGCGTGAGATAAGAAGGCCTTTCCCTGCCGGCCCGGGACAGGACGGGGCTCCCTGGGCACAGGGGAGCCGGGGAACAGGAAGTCCCTGCGTCCTTTTGTCTTTCTGCCTCTGTGCCTTTGAAAGGAGACGAGCCACAGCCACTGAATGGAAAGCTGGCGGGTTGAGTGGGTGATGGGATTCTCAGGCCTCTCTCCAGCTTTCCGAGGTCGGAGGGCCTGAGTGCCATGGGAAAGGATGTCAAGCAGAGCGGGGCTCTCGCTGAGGGACAGGAGGCAGCGGCGGCCAACTGTTACGGGGGGAGAGAGGAGTTTCCACCGGGCACAAGGAACGGAGTCCGTTTTTAGCATCATCAGCTCTGTTTTCAAGATGGAGAAGATGACCGGAAACAGAAAGGAGTCTGCTGAAGGGAACGCTGAAGGAAGCGGGGGGGGGGGGGGGGCGGCGGGGAGGGGGGGCGCCCAGGCTTTGATGTGCAGAACGGTTCTGCTGCATTGACGGTGATCAGCGTAATGACCAGCCTCGCTCCCAGTCCTTTCCCCCACGCCTGGTGTCCGCACAGACATCTCCAGCCCAGGGCGTCCTCATGGCCGCTCTCTCTCCTCTCTGCCAACAGGCAGGGCTGCGGTCGCCCTGCTGAGCTCTCCATGGCCCCCTCTCCTGTGGCACCCGGAGGCTGTCTCCCCACGTGCGCCCGGCCCGAGGACACACCCTCAGAATAACGCGTCCTCTTTCCATCCCGACCTGCCTCGTTGTCAAGCCCGCGGCCCGCCAGGCCCCACCCTCGACCACAAACGTGAAGGAGAAAGCAAGGAGCCCCCAGAGGGCTGTCTTCCTTCGGGGCCTGACAAGGGAGCAGTCCTGCCGTTAGCAACCCGAGAAAGGATATGATCTCCGTAATGAAAAGCAATTGAGAATCTAAATGAAAACCTAACGTGCTCCGTGCTGATTTACTTTCGATTAGGAGACGTGGAAGCGGACGTAACATGAGGAGCCGGAGCGTGAAGAGGAGGCCGGGCGGACGGAGACACCTCGGCTCTGAGTTACCACAGGTGCCACGTCGCACTGACCAGAAAATCCACGGCGGATCCATGAAGGCTCTGACGCGAACCCTGCTGCAGAGGGGGGTTCAGAGGGCTACACGTGCGATGCCGACGTGCCCTGTCCTGTCCTGGATGACCGTGGAGAGGGCGTTCCCGCCCCGACAGAGGCCACGCTGACCCGGCGGCAGTCTGGCCTGGGGCTTCTGCCCCACAGCTTGCTCTCTGCCCTCTAGTGGGGCCTCCAGCGCCCCCACCCCACGAGGAGGCCCTGGGATGCTGAAACACCTGGCCCTCTTCCCTGCCTTCCTGCCGGCTGACGCCAGCGTGCCTACCCTTATCCCAGAGAGAAGGCCCAGCCAAATGCGCCCTTGCTCTGTGACCACGTGCGGCACGGGCAGATGCGGAATCTCTCCTCTGGATTCTTCGTGATTCTGTGTCCAGAAGGGCGGAGGGAAGCCTGGGAACCCCTGTTTCCTCCCTCACGGCTTTTCTAGGGCCTGGAACGCTTCAGACCCTGCTCTACGCGCTCCATGCTTTTCGGAGCCGGGGGGCCATCTCTAACGGTTACCTCCACCACCCTGCAGACACACATGCGCACATGCATGCCAACGCACAAACACACGCACATGCACACACGCATGCGCACACACTAACACACATACACGCATGCACACGCACACACATAGAGAGACTAACATGGGGGATGCTGAGAACATGCTTTCTAGGAGGACAGGGCCCTGGCCCTGGCATTCGGCAGCTCTGTCACTAGAGGAAACCCTGCCTCCCCTCCAGCATCCTTGTCGGTAAAAGGCCGAGAGAAGGCCTGTCCCGCGGGGCTGGTGAGGGGCTGTCTGGAGCACCCTAAGCCCGAGTCTGGTCAGTTCCTTTAGGATCTGCAGCGCGCAGCCACAGCTCTCCATCCAGAACTCATGGAGCCCAGCGTGATTCAAGCCCGACTTCCTAATTGTGTTCCAGAAAGGTAGCATTGCCCGGCATTCCCAGCGGGATCTGACTAGCACCCTGCAGGGCAGCTCACTGATGCGCTTGCAGCTCAATGTACGAATATTCACACTCACTGGCGCACATGGATACATCAGCAGCCGCAGGGCCGTCGAGGAAGGCTCTGTGTCAGATGCGTTTCCGACAGACTCCGCGAGGAGCACTTCGCTTTCCCAGCGTTATGGGTCTCCGCATCGCAGGGCAGGGGGTGGGTGCCCCGGGTGGGCACTCGGGTGTCTTGAAGGGAGCGTCGGCCAACAGAAGGCACATCATCAACAGGAGCGCGTGTGCTCCTTGGGGCCCCGCGATGAAGGCAGGGCCTGGGCGGCTCCGGAGAGGACCGGGGCGCTCTCTTCTGAAGCCGTTTCTTGTAAATGGAAGGTTCTCGTGTTACCGTATCTACAACGCTCCGATCTCGCGGGGCACGGCCTCTGGCGCAAACAACAAAACAGCCTCTGCCCTCGCGTGATAATCCCGCCTGCGGGCAGCAGGGCGCGTGGCGTGCGTTCCTCGCCTCCGCGGCGTCTCCACTGCGACTTCTGAGACCGGATTCCTCGTGGTTAACCGAGGTATGGCTATCTGCCGCATGTCCGGGTTTAACTCAGCACCATCCGGCGCTCTGACCGGGCGGAGAGGACACATGAGGTGGGATGCTTGGGCCGACGGGCAAAATCCGCGGGCGCTGGTCGCGGTGTCTCCCTCCCTGCCGGCCTCGCTGTGGATTTAAAAGCCACCAAGAACCTGCCCTTTGCGCCTCGGCCTGGCCAGCACAGGAGACCCCGGGAATAAGTGTTCATTACAACCCACCGTCCTTTCTGGGAGGACGGAGCCGTCTGGGCTGTCTCTTGATTTTATCAAAAGAATAACGTACCTTCTTCACCGGAGATGACATCCCTGGCGAGGAAAGACGCAAGACGGGGCAGGGTTCTGTTTACCTTCGGATCCACAGCGGCTCTTCTGAGCCTCCGGACCGCGCTGCCTGGGAGAGAAACGGGCGTCTTTCCATCGCAGGGAAAGCTCGGGGCCGCGCTCACCCGGGCCTTGTTTCTGTGAAGGGCGCCACGTGCCTCGGAGCCTCGGCCGCCTCGGCCAGGAGAGGACAGCGCGGGGCTCCGGCTGAGCTCACGGGCTTTTGGCCCGCCACGTCCGGGGAGCCCACGCGGCCACGGGCACCCCGCCGCCTCGGCTGCGCCTGCCACGGGCTCGGGTTGCGGGGTGTGCGGGCGGGGGCGGCGGGCTGGGCGGGCGCCGGGAATGAGTAATGGGACGAACGTGGAATCCGCTCCGATCGGAGCGGGTGCAATTAAAATACGGGCACGGTGTCTGCGCCTCCATAAATCACTTTTTTATGAAGCTTCAGTTCATAGCCACGAAACTGTAAAACACACTGTGTGGGATGGTTACCGTCAGCGCTCCTACTGCGTTTGTTAACGCAGATGATGTGGAAGCAGGTTTTTCTTCTTCTCCCTTTCGTGAGAGAAGTGACCTGGGTTTCGGTCAGACCTTCGGCGGGGGCTGCCGGGCTGATAGAGGAGATCCACGGAGACCCTCTGGCAGAAGTAGGTTTTAGGAGAATGTTTGCATGAAGCAAATTTCGCTTTTAAACCTTGTTTTGGTGTTTGTCCGCGTGGCAGGCCAGTTGGTGTCTATAACTACGTGTGTGTGTGTGTGTGTGTGTGTGTGTGTGTGTGTGTGTGTACATGTGTAGGCGTGTGAGTGTGAGGCAGTTACAGCTTCTCTCACCGTGAGCCTCGCTCCGCCTGATCTCAGGGACCGGGTCCCTCCCTGGAACTGTCAGCCCCTGACGAAAGGGTGCTTTCAGAGACGTGTCCATAGTCCCTCCTGCGGCAGCCCCCGCGAGGCTTCCGGCTGATTCTGCCACAGTGACTGACCGGAGCCTGAGTCTGGACCCTCTAACCCCAGCCTGGAGCTGCGTGTGGCGAGGACGGAGGCGCTGCGGCTGGTGTGAGCGCGGGCTCAGGGCTCAGCCCTGCGCAGGTCTGGCCTCCCGCCCCCTCGGAGCGCGCAGGCGCCTCTGGGAACAGCCCGCCCCGCCGACTCCATGTGGACACGCGGCGTCTCTTCTTGTACAACTAGCCCAGCTCAAACGGGGCCTCCTCGGGCACTTCCCCAGGGGCGCTCACAAGGCACTTAGCCGGTTAACGGCTCAGAAACCCAGTGCCCGCAGCCCGAGGCCGGGGCTTCGTGTCTGGGCTGCTGAAGGCACCCAAGCGCGCCTGTGCGAGCAGCAGGGGGGCACCTGCCTCCTGGCCCCCTCCTCCCCCCTCCCTCCCTCCCGTCTTCCTTTCTCTTTAGATCCACCTGTATTTCCAAGTCCTGGTTATGAGCAACACCTGCCAGGCAGCCCCGAGCCTGGGGATTCTGGCAGGAGGCAGCCCCTGTTAAAGGAAAAAGGCCTTGGGGGTGCCCTGAGGGCGGTCGGGGGTTCTCTCCAGGGAGGGTTTACCCAGGGCCTGCAGCAGGGACTGGCGGGGCTCCCCTCGATCACCACCAGAAAACGTGGGAACTAGAGCCCAGGCTCAGGGGGGTCGGGGTCGGGGCCGCTTCTAAGAGGAAACCCCCAGGCTGAGGGGTTCGGGTTCGAAGGACTGACAGGTGGCTCCGAGGAGCCTGATCAGGTCTCAGGGGGGAGGATTTTCTGGAACCGGACCCAGCAGGGGTCTTGCTCAAATTGGGTCACATGGGCCACGGACGGAGCCCGAGGGTGAGGCCTGGTCCCGGGGAGTTCTGGGAGGAGCCTGCTCGCGGGGTCGGGCGTGGGCAGGGCAGGGCAGGGCGCTGAGCCATCGGAGGCGATTGGGATGAGGGAGACATGCGCGCAGTTCCCGGGTGGACAGATGGTGAGGACGCGAACGAGACGTGGAACCTGGGATCCCAGAGGCTCATGGGGCCCAGGGGTGGTGTCAGGGGAGGACCCTGAATGTGTGAGGCTCAG
Source organism: Corynorhinus townsendii (assembly GCA_026230045.1). Taxonomy (NCBI): domain Eukaryota; kingdom Metazoa; phylum Chordata; class Mammalia; order Chiroptera; family Vespertilionidae; genus Corynorhinus; species Corynorhinus townsendii. The sequence goes on from JAPDVU010000008.1 coordinate 148,367,349, forward strand.
ACACTGCGGGAGAGCGTTCACCTACCCTCCCTGCCAGCGCGGGGCTGCGACCAGGAGACGGTCAGGGTCATAGACCTTTTTCTTCTCTTGTTTGTTTTTTCTTTTCAATCCTCACCAGAGGATATCTTTTCCGGTGATTTTTAGAGAGAGTGGAAAGGAGAGAGATAGACAGAAGAGCAATAGAGAGAGAGAGAGAGGGGTACAGAGAGAGAGAGAGATACAGAGAGAGAGAGAGATACAGAGAGAGATACACAGAGAGAGAAACACTGATGTGAGAGAGACACATCCATTGGTTGCCTCCTGCATGGGCCTGGCCAGGCCAGGATCAAGCCTGCAACCCAAGGGCACGCCCTTGACCAGGAATGGAGCCTGAGACCCTTCGGTGTGCCAGGCAACGCTCTAACCACGGAGCTACCAGCCAGGGCAGGGTCAGAGGTCTTGCATGGTCATCCTTACAGGTGGGTCATGTGAGAAACCATGAGAACTGATGAAATCAGTGCAGGAGAGGGTGCGCGGGCCTGGAGGGAGGGGGCACAGGACCTAAGGGACCCACCCGCAGGGCGGGGGGAGAGTGCCGCCCTGGGGACCAGGGGCCTGGTGTCGCCGTGCGCTTCTCACAGGGAGGCTTCGAAGGCCAGGGCTGACTCGCCCTCAATTTGAAAAGCCTCCCCCTCCTCCCGCCCTCACTCTTAGACGACAGAGGCTCAGGGTCCCAGACTCCTGCGGGGCGGCTCTAAAATTCCCTGATGTGCCCTCGGCTGCTGTAGAAGCTGCATCGGTGGGTGTTGGGTCCACGTGGGGCTCCGCGCTCGCACAGGAAATCGAAGGGAGCGTCGCCCCCGGGTTTCCGGTTTGGCTTCCTCCGTCTGCACGGGGCGGCCATTCTCCGCTGCCTGGGCCACGGAGACCGCAGGCCTGGGGAGGGGGCCGGGCCGGGCGATGTCTCCTGGCGACACCTCCTCCCAGCCAGGCCTCTGAAACCCCTCGGCCTGCGTGGAGTTTCCGTCTCCCGTGATTCCCGCGCTCTGATCACTGGGAGAGGGCAAACGCTGGAGAGCTGACGGCTCCTGCCCCAGCTCACATCAGTTTTCCCAGTCAGGGAGCGGCGGCCGGTCCCTCCCACATCCCCATTCTGTGTGCATAAGAGGGTCCCGTTCACTGCCCCCTCGCGGTGCCACCCATCGGCCGAGGGACGGCTGGACCAGGGTCGGAGACAGGTGCCCCCTGAAGCCGTTTCTGGGGGCTCCATGGTGGGACGTGCACGGACGGGGACTCCACGAAGGCGCTTGCCAAAGACCACCTCCCTCCGCCTCCGTGAAGCCCGGCCTCTCCAAGGGGCAGTGCCGAAAGGTGGACCGAGGAGCGGGATGAAGCCAGTGTTTCCTGAAAAGCTAGAGAACGGCTCCGCCCCCAGCGTGGGCAACAGCGCGCCGTGCCACCTCTACGCGCCCTTTCCGGTCACCGCCCTGAGCCGGTGAGCTGCCCCGTGAAGCAGGTGCCCAGACCGGGCTTCCGGAGGGTCCCCCCCCCCCTCCCCAATCGTCTCCCTCCCAGAAGCCGTCTGTGAGTGTGGCTTCTCCGTGAACAAGGAGCAGAAGGGACCGCACTTCTCTGTGTACGGCCCCTGCAAAACCAGTTTTGTTTTGTTTTTCTTAAATATAGGTTTATTGATTTCAGAGAGGGAGAGAGGAATAGAAACACCCATGATGAGAGAGAATCCTTGATCCCCTGCCTCCTGCACGCCCCCTACTGGGGATGGAGCCTGCATCGGGGCATGCAAACCCAGGCCCCTTCAGTCCGCAGGCCGACACTGTCCACTGAGCCCAACCAGCTGGGGCGACTCTCATCATTCTTCTGTGCAAGGCGTCGGGACCCGGGGAAGGCCTGCCTACCTGCGGGGGCGATCTTGGGAAGAAAATGGGCCATTACCTTGTCACGGGAGCGTGCGACCGTCCTTGTTTGCTACCTAATAACCGCCATGCCCGCAGCCCCTCCTGAATTCTGTGTAGCGGCCGTCTGGGTCCTGACCCTCAATTTTGCAGCAATCACCCGTAAATCGTGCAATAAGCAACTCTGCCCCCCTGCGTGAGCCTCTGCCGCCAGCCCCGTCTCTGCCAGTCACCTGCTACATCATCTAATTTAAAAACGTAATTGGGAAAATAACGAGCCAGGCGCTCCGCTGCCGTTTTCCGTGTGTGTCGCTTTGTGTCGGCGAGGAGCGCCTCGGCCCGGTTTAACTGCTTCCTCCCCGAGCCCCGGGAGCTCGGCCACTGCCTCCTGGACAGAAGGACGGGGGACAGAGGGCCTCAGCCCGATTTGAGGAACTCAGATGGTTGCTTCTATTTAAAAATATATATATATTTATATTGATTTCAGAGAGGAAGGGAGAGCGAGAAACATCCGTAATGAGAGAGAATCATGGATCGGCCGCCTGCTGCATGCCCCCTACTGGGGATCAAGCCCACAACCCGGGCACGTACCCTGCCTGGGAATGGAATGGTGACCTCCTGGTTCACAGGTCAATGCTCAACCACTGAGCCACACCGGCCGGGTGATGGTTGCTTCTTGCACGTGCCCTGACCGGGGGTCAAACATCTGATAACCGTTTGGCCCCCATCCAGCCGCCAGTGGCACCAAAGCCTGCATGCTGCTCTCGGCCCCGGGCCAGGCTTTGGTGGCACACACACCGCTCGGAAGTGAGTGCTGGTTGGAGGCGGGAGCCAGGCCCCTGTGGGCCTGGAGAGCCGTGGGGACGGGAGTCAGGCTCCTCTCCGCGACATCGGAAGGACTGCGGGAACGCACGGAGACCTGTGAGTATTGCCCCTTCTCGTTCCTCGCTTCCCCGGCTCCGAAATGGACCCGACCCTCTCTTCTGCCCTCGGTCTTCACTCTGCTTCCTCCGAGGTCACCACCTCTCTCCTCCCGCATTGCCGGCCTGAGCCGCAGGCCCCACCCGCGCAGGGCTCCGCGCGGGGCTTGCACGTTAATATTGGTGCGATTTTAAGCTGCTTTAAATGACAGAGGTTTACTGGCCGCTGCTTCCTTGTTGTGTGTTCGTTGTATATCAAGAGCACCCGCGAGAGAACCATCACACCCACAAATGACCGTGGGAGGTCACACGCTCCTTCCAACGTGCGCGTGTTACCGGGGAGGGCTGCGGAGAGAGGACACGCTCCCGAACCCGCGCGGCCCGGCTGTGCGCTGCTGCGCATGGGGTGAGAGACTGTTAATCGGGCGTGGAGAGGACGGGCCCGCTGAAGGGCCGAGGCGGCATTTTTAGTTGCCTTTGCCCCCCCCTGGCCATTGAAGGGAAGACGCTGAACAAGGAAGAAGGGTATAAACAAAAGAACAAACTCTGAGAGCCGCTCCGGGGGGAACTGTGTCGGGGGACCGTAGAGCGTTTGCACACCCGTCACCTCGGGGCCCAGTGGCCCAGCACGAACGGCGTGTCGATCTGGCGGCCGTGCTGTGACTGGCCCCAGGGGACGCGGACACAGCCAGGCTGCCCCTGCCCGGAGAGACCATGTACACCCATCGCTTTCCTTTGTTGGTTTGTTAATCCTCAGCCAAGGGTATGTTCCCACTGATTTGTTAGAGAGAGTGGGAGAGGCAGAGTCTACAGAGGAACAGCGATGTGAGAGAGAGAGAGAGAGAGAGACACGCCGATTGGTTGCCTCCTGCACACGCCCCAGCCAGGGCCAGGAAGCTTGCAACCGAGGCACGTGCCCTTGGCCAGAACTGAACCCGGGACCCTTCAGTCCGTGGGCCAGTGCTCTACCCACTGAGCCACACAGGCTAGGTCCCCATCGCTTACTGCACAGCGTGGTCCGAACACTGGTGCTGGTCACATGATGGTTCTTGGCAGAGCACATTCTTTGGAACGCATTATGGCAGCAGCTGGGCGAGTGCCAGGGCCCCCGGGTGCAAGCGGCCTGGCCTGCTGCTTGTGAAAAGGTGTGAAAGTGGGGACCGTGACAGGCTCTGCCTCCGAGCATCCCTGAGAGGATTAAGCAAGGCCACGCTGGCCCGTGCCTGTGCACAGCACGCAAAGACAGTTGCTGCTTCTATCGTCTGTGTATTAAGAAGAAAGAAAGTTGCCTGGCTGGCGTGGCTCAGTGGTTGAACGTCAACCAATGAACCAGTGGTTGAACGTCAACCAATGAACCAGGGTTTGATTCCCGGTCAGGGCACAAGGCCCGGGTTGTGGGCTCCATCCCCAGTGTGGGGCGTGCAGGAGGCAGCTGACCCATGATTCTCTTTCATTATTGATGCTTCTCTCTCTCTCTCTCTCTCTCTCTCTCTCTCACTCTCTCTCTCTCCCCTTTCCTCTTTGAAATTGATAAAAAAATATTTTTTTACAAAAGAGGAAAGAAAGTTGAACAAATCATAGTTGGTGTAGCTGAAACCGAGGGAAACCTGCCTGCTAAAGGAGAGGTGGGGGTGGCAAAAGGAAGCTCCCGCAGTGACGTCCTCGGGCAAGCTTTGGGGTCTGAGCGCCGCTTCCCTGGTAACGGAGACGCGGGGAGCACGGAGCAGGGTCCTGTCTGGGGGGTGCCGAGGTTGGTCCAGCCAGATGCCTTGCCTCATTAGCGGGTCATCAGAAATCACTGCCGGAGGGTCCTCCTGGAGAATGCTGTCGCCGTGGGAATGCTGGCGTGTGCTTGGCAGTGGCACGGGGAGCCCTGTGTAGACCCAGCGTCCACACAAGGGCCATTCAGAGGTCTCTGCAGAGGCCAGGGTGAGCCTGGGGTAGCGCAGGGGCAAACGGTAGGGACGACTGCCTAGGTGGTGGGGGCACCGTGCCAGCAGTCACATGGTGACAGGGACCACAAGTTGCAAGCCACCTGTGAGCAAAGTGGAGGCTGAGCGGTGGGCAGTGGGTGAGCCTGGTCTCGAAGAAGCTGCAGGGACAGGATGGAGGACAGGAAAGGGTGTCGTGTGGCCAAGGAGACGGTCAGGCGTGGTGACTGCCAAGTACTCAGAACTGTCCACTCGGCAAAATCAGCCCCAAATGACTTATTATTGAGCAGCTTCAATGCAGGGAGGCAGGAGCCAATGAGACACATCTTGGAGACTGACCTCTGGGAAGGTCAGGCCCTCCCGTGGCTCAGTGTTCCTGGTGGCAGTCGAAACTCCGGCAGAGCGCTGGTGTGGGGGCGGGAGTTCTCCAAAACCAGGAGCTGGGAAAGCGTGACTTCCAGAGCATCCAGTTGCCCACCCTCATCCTTGTCCTCCTCCCTCCCTTCCATTTATCCAACCACCCTTCCATCCATCCATCCATCCATCCATCCACCCATCCATCCTTCCATCCACCTTCCATCATACATCCATCATGCATGCATCCATCCACCCATCCATTATGCATCCATCCACCCATCCATTATGCATCCATCCATCATGCATGCATGCATCCATTCGCCCATCCACCCACCCAACATCTAACGGATGACAACTTTGAGAAAGGCCCTGAAAATACATACTTAAATAAGACCTAGACCTTGGCATTTTGAAGTGACCACATCAAATAAACATCTGGGGACCCCAAGAACGTAAAAGCCAAAGAGCTCCTTAGCAACCTGGTCCTGTTGACGTCCCAGAGCAGATCTGACCAGGCCAGGCTGGTCTAGGCCCCAGGCCTGGCAGCTGCCAGCGGGAGGGTTCCCCCTCCCCCCCGCCCCCCACATGGAGGCGCCCGTCCATCTTCAGGATCGGGAGAAACCTGGGCTCTGTGGCTTGGGCTGCATTCCGTGCTTTTTTTTTTTTTTTTTTTTTTGTCTCCCATGAAGACAATTGCCTGGAGCATTTTGAAATCCAATTATATTGTTAATATTTCATGTGAGGCTTGCCACCTGTGCTACTTAATTTGTATGCATGTATGAAGAGACGTGCTTGCCCATGTAAATGATAAGGTTTTATGTCAAGTAACCATCTGAAGGGTTGTTGAGGTTCCTTTGCAGAATAGAAGTGTGTGCACCTCTCCCACCAGAGCGTGGTGGGCGCGTCGGAGCTGGGACCACGGCTGCACGCAGGGGCATTCGGCCACCTCGGGTGCAGTGCTGGTCACTGAGGCTCAGGGGAAGTGGTGACTGCTAAGGGGTGCCACAGGGGTGCCTGGTAAGTGGGGAGGATTTCATCGAGCAGGGCTCCTTGGCCTCAGTCTCTTGACATTGGAGGCGATAACGGTCAAGTGGGGTGTCCCAGGCATTGCAGGGTGGGAGCTGCATGCCTGAGCCCTGGCAGGTGCCAGCAGCACCTCCTCATGCCGTCAGGAAACCCAAAACGCCTCCAGACATTCCCAGCTGTCCCCTAGAGGCTAAAACGGCCCCGTCGGGAGCACTGTCATAGAGCTTAAAAACAACATTCATGGAAAGGGAATTGGGATTTTTCCCCCTTGGTCACAGGGGAGGAGAGAGCAAAACCTGACAATGGGCAGGGCGACAAAGAGTAGAAGATAGGGTCCGGCCGGTGTGGCTCAGTGGTTGACCATTGGCCCATAAACCAGGAGGTCATGGTTTGATTCTGGTGAGGGCACAGGCCCAGGTAGCCAGCTTGATCCCCAGTAGGGGGCGTGTGGGAGGCAGCCAATCAATGATTCTCTCTCATCAATGATGTTTCTAGCTCTCTCTCCCTCCCCGTTTCCCTCTCTGAAATCAACAAAAACCTATTTTTTTTTTTTTTAAGAGTTAGAAAGCTAGGTCTGGGTGTCCTCTCCAGCCTGATGCGATTATTCATTAGGTGAGCTGGAGAAGGTGGATGCCCACTGAATTTATTTCAATTATTTTCATTCACTCCACAATCAATTTTTCATTGCTGCTACGTCCCAGGGTCGGTGATAGATTCATGGGTGAAGGATGGAGTGAGCACAAGAATGAACCAGAGACCATCCCTCCGGACAATTCTAATACTGGATGCAAAGTGGCAATGATAGGGGGGAACATTCGGGGTGCTGGAAGGAAGGGGTGAAGGCACACCCCAAGCAGCCCACAGGAGGGCGTGGCCATGAGAAACGGGGCCGGAAGGAGCCGAGGATAAGTCAGCGAGGGGGCGGAGATGGGAAGGGCGGTGCATGACATGTTCAGAGGCCGGCGGGCAGGAGGCGAGTGCAGGCGACCCCGGGGACCGCCAAGTGATGGCAGGGTTTGCACAGCTGTGTGCCCATGAGTGAGAGCACAGCCAGGGGAGCGCTCTCTACGTGTTCATGTCTACACCACATTCATCGCAGAGCAGGGTTTTTCAGTAATACCAGGAAGTACCGGAATGGCCTCAGGGAAACCAATCCATGAGGTTGTCAGGCTGAAACAACGAAAGCGGGGACTGTGCGCGACAGATGCCACGAGAAATAAATTCTCCGTGTGTCATCGTCAGCGTAATGAGCATCAGCAGCCCTTCATCGCCCCACGCACGGAGCGCAGCTGGCAGCCGCGGACGGGAAAGCGTGCTGGACGCACCCCGGCCTTCCTTCGCTCGCTCAGCGAAGAGTGATGAAGCGCATGGGGTCTAACAAAGACAGGCCACGACTGGTTTTGGCTTCTAAAGAGGTGCCACGCCAACTGATGAGAAGAACGCGGCGGCCTGGCCGGATCCCGATGCACAGTCCAGGCAGCGGTGGCTAGGAAACACGGAAAAAACATTCAAGGCCCCTAGCCCTGGCCTGCGTGGCTCCGTGGGCTGGGGGTCCCCTTGCATCCAGGGTCTTTCATTGGGCGGGAAATGCAGATGGACGCCACGCTGAGGCGCCATCCGCCAGAATGCCTAAAGCGAAGTAGACAGGAGCAGGGGTCGGCGAGGACACGGAGCCGCCGAGCTCACGCCGTGGGTGTGGGAGCAGGAACTGGCACAGGGACTTTGGGACACGGCGGAGCATGTGCCTGCCCCGTGCCCAGCGATGCCACCCTCGCGGGTGGCCCCAGCACGATGTGTCCTCTTGGAGAAGATCCGTGTCGGCATCACGCGTCGTGGGCGTGAGTGGGAAAGAACCCAGATGTCCGTCAGGAGGGAGGTGGGTAGATCCATGGTGGCAACCAAAAGGAGCAAGCCGCCGCCGCTGCCGCCCGACGGTGCGTGTGAGCCGAGCACCAGGAACCAAACGCACGGGCCTGCGCGCTGTCTGCCTCCATCTCCCCACAGTCCAGAGCGAGAGGAGCCTCTGGGTCTGGCTGGAGTCCGGATGATTATCTCGGGGGTGAGGCAGGGAGACCGGGAGGCATGAAGGAGGCTCCTGCTTTTTAAAAATCAGAATGGTGGTTTTCCCAGATGTGCTCATTCTTAAAAAATATTTTTGTGTGGATTTCAGAGAGGAAGAGAAGGAGAGAGAGAAACATCAATGATGAGAGAGAATCACGGGTTGGCTGCCTCCTGCAGGCCCCCTACGGAGGTTCGAACCCGCCACCCACGCACGGGCCCTGGCTGGGAATTTGAACTGTGACCTCCCGGTTCACAGATCGACGCTCACCCGCTGAGCCACACCTGCCAGACTCCAAATGTGATCATTTTATAAACACGATCAAGCTTTCCTGTTTGCGGACTGTTCCTTTTGCGTGGGTGCGCGTCGCACTTCAGTAAAAAGGAGTGGACTGTTTGCCTGACGGGAGAGAAGACAGGCGTGCTTGCTTCTCGTCGTTAAGCAGATGCGGCGTCTCCATGAAGATAAGGAAGGAGCGGTCTGGCTGGTACCAGGTGAGTGAAGATCAAACAAGTATAAATGGAAGCCGTGGGGAGTGTGGCCAGGCAGGAGGCGGGCTGTGGAGAATAAGAACGACTCGCGAGCAACAGCATGCCCAGGTGCAAAAAACGGACACAAACAGAGTCCCCGCTCAGAAGATCCCGATGCCAAAGGCGGGAGCAAAGCCGGATAACAACGCATCTCACGGACTCGAAGACGTGCGTGCTGTCGCCTCTCAGTGCGGCCGGAAGCTGGATGCAGCACGCCGTCCGCAGCACTTGGCAGTTAACCGTGTCTCCCTTCCTGAGGTCCAGGGCACAAGGGCGCATCCGCGTCAGACGGTGGGGTTGAAAGGCATCTGCTGGATGGAATGTGGCACCGACGCTCCCCCTGGCCTCACAGGGAGGGTGCCGGTTCCCGCGGGAAAGCATTTGCGATTCCTCCCGAGGGCTGTTCCGCAGGAGGGTCAGGAGGGGCCGCCTCCATGATGGGCACTCAATAAATATTAAGCATCGGCCGCGGCCCGCAGCCAGCTCTGAATACCAATTGGCATACGTTAGCATTATTGCTCGTGGATTTTGTGACTGATGATCCCTCGCTCGTGCTCTCCCTCCCTCCCTCTCTCTCTCCCTCCCCCTCTCCCTCTGACTGTCTAGAATAGTCCACGTTCGTAACGGCAAAGGTAGGACCAAGGGCGAGCCCACGGTGGACAATGCTTCTCTGTCCACACGGAGCGTGGAACGAGGGAGCAGAGAGGCGCCCAGGGCGCATCCAAGGACGGAGCCCTCGCCGTCAGAGCTCCTTGGCCTAGCAGAGACCTCAGATGCCGTTCAGGCAAACGAGGGGCAGTGTTGGGACTGACTCTCCCGCAGAGAATGAATCGGGGGGCTGTGTGTCTGTGTGTCCACCCCCAGGACACACACACCCGGTAGTGAGCCCAGCTCGGGGCTGGAGGAGTGTCAGGGCCCAGCTCCCCGGCTCACCCAGCGGTGTGGCGGAATCCAAACCCGGTGTTCCGCTGGGAGGCACGCACTCTGCAGGTATGTAGGGCGGGGTGTTGTCTTGCAGAGCACCTTGTCCTTGCCCACGGGCAGGTGCGCATTCTTCCCTCTGGCACCGGGCGACCGGGTGGAGCTCAGCTCCGGTCCCAGGACACGCCCCGCTGGGGAGCACCCAGGAACCGGGAAGGAAGGTCCCACATCGCCCCGTTTGGGTGTGTGTGTGTGTGGGGGGGGGTGCGGGCATGTGGAGTGACCTGGGGGGCCCCCCGGGAAGGAAGGTCCCACATCGCCCGGGTTAGGGATGGGGTGCGGGCGTGTGGAGTGACCTGGGGGGGCCCCCGGGAAGGAAGGTCCCACATCGCCCGGGTTAGGGATGGGGTGCGGGCGTGTGGAGTGACCTGGGGGGCCCCCCGGGAAGGAATGTCCCACCTCACCCCGTTTGCGGGGGTGGTGTGGGCGTGTGGAGTGACCTGGGGGGACCCCGGGAAGGAAGGTCCCACCTCACCCCGTTTGGGGGGGTGGTGTGGGCGTGTGGAGTGACCTGGGGGGCCCCCCGGGAAGGAATGTCCCACATCGCCCCGGTTAGGGATGGGGTGCGGCCGTGTGGAGTGACCTGGGGGGCAGGCAGCTCAGTGCCGCTCAGTTGCGCCCAGAGGGTCTTGCACGTGACCCCTCGTTGGGGTGTTAGGGAGGGAGAAGACTCTGGGCGGGAATTGAGTCGGTTTGGTTTCCTGACAGCGACTGGCGCCTGGCAGCTAGGTCTCCACATCTTTCAAGTTCGATCAAGGAGCTCCGGCTGGGAAGGGGGGTGCGGGCGGCTAGAGGCCGGGTCCCCTGGGCTGGGGCACTGAAGGCCACAGCATCCGGCAGGGGAGACTGGCTGTTATTTTTCTTTCTGCCCGAGATCCAATTAGGAGGAGACCAGCAAAGAGCAGGGATCAAAGGGTTGGCTCTTCGCGTGGCATGAATGGCCACCAGCTGGGCTTTAATCACGAACGGCTATTCATTAAGGAGATGGATTGGCGAGTCTCAGATCCCAGCGCCCTGCCCTGCCCTCTGAGGCCCGGTCAGTGGACGGAGAGCCGCCGCGGTGCTGATGGAGGGAGCTCACGTCGCCTTCGCCCACATCTGTGCCTCCTCCCTGCCTCTTGAAACCCTCCCAGGCCCAGCTCATGCTCTGCCCTCCCCGAGCATTTGTCAGCGGACGCTGGTCCCTGGGCTGGGCTGCCTGTCCGCGTTGACTGCCGGGTGGTAGAGGTCAGGGCCCCACAGTGCCCTGCGTCTCGTGGGGGACCACGGACTCGGCCCAGATGTAAATGGCGAGGCCCTCGGAGCCTCATCTCGGGAGAAGAGGGCTCCCGATGCCCTTGGGCCCGCACTGGAAGGTCACCTGGTTGTGCATTTGATTGAGGCCCACTGAGAAGTCACCGGCTGCGTCTTTCAAACAAGACCGGGCCAGGGTTCACGGACCCACAGTGATCCAGAGGGCGGTGGGGGGCGCCGTAGAGAGTGTGACTGCTCAGCTGCCGTGGTTGTCCAGGTTCGGACAGCAACTGCAGGCGTCTGTACTGGCGGATCAGAATGCTCCCTGAGCTTCGGTCCTGGGGCAGTGCTCACCTGGGGCAGCAGGCGGGGCTGTGAGCTCAGAGGTGGGGCCAGTGCCCCCAGGGAGGCACACAGGGAGGTGTGTTTGCCTGCGAGCAGGCTCGAGGGCATGTACCCTCGCATATCACCACTGAGAAGGAATTCTCAGGCCAAGGCCAGGACACCTTCCCAGGTGGTCACCCGGTGGTCAAGGCGGTCCGGCTTTAGGGGGTGATGCGCCGTTTCTGCCCTGGGCAGGTTTTCCTCCGGGGTTAGCATTGTAACAGCTGGGAGCCCAGAAGGGCCACAGGCCTGCTAACTACTAGCAGCACACACGCAGTGGATGTGTGCTTCTTTGAAAGGCATGGGTGTGGGCAAGTCCTTCCTTCCGAAAGGAGGTCCCATCCCAGGCCCTGAGGGTTGTCCGGTGGGACCTCGAGGAGGGAAGAGAATGGCTTCAATGTCGCTGAAGTCACGGAAAGATATGACAGTCCACCTGCGAGGTCTCGAGGTCTAACCCTCAGCGTTTCTCCATCAAATACACGCGCGTCCTGCTTTTCTCTTTGATCCCCATGAATCCTGAGCCTCTCGGATGGCTGGCAAATGGGTCGTGGGGTATGTGTCAGGGGCCACTGAAGTGGGGGGGTCCGGAGACAAAGCCACTCGGGGACACGTCTCCCAGGGTGGTGATGTGCGCTGCCTGCTGTCTTTCCTCTCGGCGCTGACCAATGAACCTCCCCGGCGATGGTCCCAACCCGTGTGGCTCAGGGGTTGAGCATCATCCCATGTATGGAAAGGTCACGGGTTCGATTCCCAGTCAGGGCACAGGCCCAGAATGCAGGCTTGATCCCCAGTAGAGGGCGTGCCAGAGGCAGCCGATCCATGTTTCTCTCTCACATCAATGCTTCTCTCTCTCTCCCTCTCCCTTGCTTCCTCTCTCTCTAAAATCCATAAAAACCTAAAATAAAATAAAATAGACTTCCACAGCGATGGAAATGTGTCATAGCCACACGCAGCTGTTGAGCACTTGAAGTGTGGTCAGGGCGAGTGAGCAACTGAGAGTTTCCTTTTATGGTAACTGATTTAAGTTCTAACAGCCTCAGGTGGCCAGTGGTCGCCATGTTAGTGCGTGCAGGCCACTGGGGGATTTGTCTGGACTGACCATGTGCTACTTGGGGCCACATGCACTCAGTGCCTTGGAGCCTGGCTAGAACTCCAGAAATTGTGAGGGATTGGGGGTGGCGGGGGGAGAAGAGGGATTCTAGACTAGCCCCTGACACATGCGGTCACCTAAGGGGGAGTCCAGGTGACTGATAGACACCTCTCCCAGAAATGTTTTACAATGAGCACAGCCCTAGCCGGTGTGGCTCAGTGGGTAGAGCGTGGGCCTGCAGACAGAGGGTCTCGGGTTCGATTCCAAGGGCATGGACCTTGGTTGCAGGCTCCTCCCCTGCCCGGGTCCTGGTTGGGGCAGGTGCAGGAGGCAACCAACCGATGTGTTTCTCTCTCAGCAGTGTTTCTCTCTGTCCTTCCCCCTCCCTTCCCCTCTCTCTAAAAATAGCCTCAGGTGAGGGCCAGAACAACAAGGAGTAAAGAGCTGCTGTAAAAAACACCGACAATAACAGGTGCTGGAGAGGGTGTGGAGCTGACTCAGATCTCTATCAGCGGAGAGAAAGGTCAATAAAATGTGGTGTTTCCGCCCCGACCGGATGGTCGCCGGGCCATAGAGAGCGGTGCAGGACCGGCACATGCCCCGGCGGGACGGATCGGGATAATGTTGTGATAAGTGAAAGCAGCCATCACAAAGGGCCACGTGTTGTATGAGTCCACCTCTTTGAAATGTCCAGAACCTGCGAATCTATAGGCAGCGGCTGCCCAGGGTTGGGGGGGTGGAGGGAAATGGGTGTGACTGCTAATGACATAGTTTCTTTCTGGGTGGATGGAAATTTTCTAAACTTGATTGTGGACGCCCTCCCTGGTTTTGGGTCAGTGGGTAGAGTATCAGCCTGCGAACTGAAGGGTCCCGGGTTCGATTCTGATCAAGGGCACATGTAGAGGGCGTGCAGAGGCAGCGATCAATGATTCTCTCTCATTGTTGATGTTTCTCTAGCTCTCTCCCTCTCCCTTCCTCTCTGAGATCAATAATATATATATATATATATATATATATATATATATATATAAATTTAAAAAATATAATAAATAAAATTGATTGTGGAGACAGCTGAACATCCCTGAGTCTACTGAAAACCCCCGATTGGTACACTGTAAATGGGTGAATTGTACTGTATGTGAATTCTTTCTTAATCTAATGGTTATATTAAAATAGACCATAAATGAAATTAAAAGGCAAGTGGGGGGAAAAGAAATAAAGAAAAATAGAACACATATAGAGACCCCCTCTCTCTGCCCCCCACAGCGCATGTCTGGGGTGCGGCATCCGTAGGGAGATGCCCTGAGGAGGCTCTCCGTTAGGGGGCTTGCGCTGTGTCTGGTTCCCTTTATTAGCTGGGGTGGGTGGGCTTGATATAGCTACGGATTAAAATAATGACTAGGAGAGGCAATTAATTCCCATCCTGAAGTGTGGTAAAGCATTTGATTTAAAATGTGGACAGAATTGAAATAGAAATCCATTTAGCATTCGCTCATCCAACAAATATTTAATCAGCGCCACAGTGTGTCTCGGCTGCTCCCCAGAAAGCAGGGAACAGGAGGAGGCCTGCCCCCCTGAGGGCCATCCACGCCCTAGGGGTTGGGTCGGATTCCTGCCCAGCCCATGGGCCAGCGGCAGGGGGGGGGGGGGGGAGGAGGGGGGGCCTCGAGGAATGAGAGCATATTCTATTTGGGTGTTGTTTATTTCATTTTGTTTTTAAATATATTTTTGTTGATTCAGAGAGGAAGGGAGAGGGAGAGAGAGAGAGAGAAACATCAATGATGAGAGAGAATCATTGATCAGCCACCCCTGCACACCCTCTGCACACACTGGGGATGGAGCCTGCAACCCAGGCATGTGCCCTGACCGGGAATCGAACCGTGACCTTCTGATTCATGGGTTGATGCTCAACCACTGAGCCACGCTGGCCGGGCTTTTTGGGTAATTTTAGGAGAATTTGAAAAGGGACCATGGATAACAGTGGGCAGGGGACAGTGTGGAACCCAGGACTATGGTTACAGGGGGTAGAGAGGGAGGTGGAAGGAGACAGAGCTACCAACAGGACTCAGCCAGCCCAGAGAGGGACCAGGAGGGGGACCAGGGAGTCAGTGCCCCACCGTCTCCCCCTCTGATAACTTACCCGTGTCCCACTGGGTGAGCCAACTGGAAGCCAGAGGCCAGGGAGCTCCATCAACACATTCCGTGCAGGGCAGCCTGCTGGGCCCACCCACGGGTGCAGAGGGACGGAGTGGGTCTCAAGAGGTGGATGGGAGATGGCCAGTCACGGGGAGACAGGGTGAGAAGGATGCATCTCTAGCCCAGACCCCGTGATCCTTAATGGAGGACAGAGGTGACCTATTTCTTGGCTACTGGGAAGGTTCCCAGCGAAGGCCCGTGGTAAGCAGGGCCTAAGGTTTGCGCAGGCCGTGCGTGGGCTGTCTGGGAGGTGCACATCCCCCCCGTGACTGCGTTCAGGAGGGAGTCGGAGACCATTCAGCTCTGCCCAGTACCCCGCAGCCCCGCACCTCACTCGGAAGGTGCCCAGAGCCTTGCCAATGCCCACAGAGCCCTGAGTGTCTGCCCCACTCGCTCTTACCCCGCCGGCCTCCTGCTCCAGCCCCTGGGCCTCACGGGCCATCCTGCAGGGCCATGTGGCGGCTCCCCCGCCCCGTCCGGCCTGCACTCACAGGCAGGGCTGTCGGGGGACCGTGCTGAGAAGGGAGCTGTGCGTGCAGACCGAGGGCAATGGTAGGAGACACCCACTTTTGAAAATGCCCTTGTTCAGCCTCACAGGTGTCACTGGCTGTCCCGATGGCTGTTGTCCCTGGTTATGTTCTTCACCCTGGAACTGAGTCTCAACGTCGGGAATGGGAATCCAGGAGTTAGATTTCTTCTCCCAAGCTCATCCCGGAAAGACAGGGGTGCCCCCAGGAGATGTGCAAATCGTCCTAAACAACCCCCCGGCCAAAACAGCCACTTTATGGAAATGATCAAATCGGGTTCAACCAGGAGCTGAGCTATTCCTAGTTCCGCTCCTCCACAACCCACGCCCAGATCCTCAAAAGCTAACTGCCCAGCTACATCCTAACAGCACATGTAAGGGCTCCTCACAGTCTCGCGGAAGTAGGTAGATACAGCAGGTCGAGCGCCTGGAGTGGTTTTGTGGGTCTGCCATTAAGTTACCCGATTTTGTCAAGAAAGTCAATAGTATCGGGCAACTCGTTCCTGACGAGCCTCCCGGAACGGTGTGGGTGACCTGCAGCATCCTCATGTGATTCAAAGAGAAAGAGAGGGGATGGTCTCCGGTCCCAGGCGGCGCGAGGCACCCGCGGCCGTGAGGCAGAACCCACTGGCGGACGGTGTCAGCGTCACGGGCCTTCCATGTTTCCTCCCCGCGTTTCAGAGCCCAAACCGTTTCCCTTGCCGCTTATACCCCGCAGGAGTGACACGATCATCTCTTTAGTAACGGCTCACATCTCTAAGGACATGCTTTTGATGACAAGAGCAGCACAGCCCCCACCAGGCACCTCCTGTCCCGGCAGCTGTGCCGCAGACAGAGCCCCTGGGCCGGGCCGGGTGCCGGCCCTCTGACCCTCCTCGCCCGCCCGCCCGCCCGCCCGCCTCTGAGTGCTGCTCGGAAGCCGGAGCTCCTCCTGCCGGTGAATTCCGAGGCTGCTCACGCGGGTCTCGCCGCTGCCGCGCTCCGATTCACAGATGGAGTTTGTAAACGTGAAGATCAAGTTCCGTTAGAGAAGCGACGGCAAACGCCCCTGCGATCGGATGTCGTTGTGGGAAGTTTTCCTTTGCGTCTCGCATCCTTCCGTCCCCGAGGGGCCGCTTTTGGGTCTGGTTGTTCCTTCCCTCTTGGGCCGTGGGGTCCCCAGTTCTCGGGCTCCAGTCACTCTCGGGCTGCTGGCACCGGCACCCCAGCAGGGTGCTGGGCAGGGTGCAGGGCAGGGTGCAGGGCAGGGTGCTGGGCAGGGTGCAGGGCAGGGTGCAGGGCAGGGTGCTGGGCAGGGTGCAGGGCAGGGTGCAGGGCAGGGTGCTGGGCAGGGTCCTGGGCAGGGTGCAGGGCAGATCCCCCTCTAGGAGCAGGAGACCCCGGAGTCTGCCCTCTCCTTACAAAGGCAGGCAGGGAGCCCCCAGGGCTGTGGGCCGGGGTGCAGCCATCTTTCCTCCTTCCCTGTAGGTCTCCCCAGCTCCCCTCCCCCACAGGGGGTGCGGGGTGGCCAAGGGCTATTCTGCAGGGACAGCAGGACCTCCAGGGGGAACCGGCTCCTTTTGCACCTGCAGGGCTGGCCCCGCCCACTCCCCAAGGCCGGCACTGGGGTCTCAGGAGAGTGTGGGAGGCCCAGAACCCACTCCCACTCCGTCCCTCCTGCCTCTACTCCGGCCCACGGAAGCCCACCCCGCCCTCTGGCCGCCGTGCTGACAGCCCTCCATATTCATGAGTTGTTGGCCGCGTTCTCTGCTTGGAATACGTTTGCAGCCGTTTTTCAGAAGGCACGTTCCCCTGTCTCCGTGATCAGGTTAAAAACGGCCATTAAGTGATTAGAGGGACGGACGGCCTGGGGCGACATTCATGTGGAAGTCAAGCTCTTTTCAGGACCCGACCCGCCTTATCCGGCCTTGTCCACGTGCCTTTCCTCTGCATTGTCCTGGGGTGGCACACAGATCAAAAGGGCACACGCGTGGGCAAGGCCTACATTTCATGCAGGGGCTGCGTGGCCGAGTCCCAAGGCCCGTTAACGGAAAAATACGCGCGCCTCCTGCACCCTAGTCTGAAAATGGGCCTTATCTACCTGATAAAACTGCCGGCTCCCGTTAAAACGGATCCCTGCTGCATCCGGAAGGCATTCCGCGGGGGGACCTGCGGAGACGCGGAGACGCGGAGATACGTGGCCACCTCAGTGACATCCGTGTGCGCGAGGGGCCGCCCGCCTTCCCCCTGCAGGACGCTGTCTCCCTCCGGGGCTGCCGAGGAAAAACGCCCTGACGAGAACCTCCCGGGGGCGGGGAGGGAAGATGCCACCCACGTTCGCGTGTCCGCGTTTTGCTCATTATCCTTCGAATGGAATCGCAGGCGCAAGGCCCTCCCTGAAGACTGCGGGCTTTCTGCTCCAGCCGCCTTTGATCTTTTAAGGAAGTGCATGTGGATGGTTTGTATTCAACTGAAGATCAACCCTGAGAGAGGAAGGATCGGACAGCCAGCCGGTCCAGGCAGGATCCTACCTGCAGGTGAGATAGCCAGGAATCGTGACCCGCCCTCCCCTGCCAGAGGCGTCCTGATCTGAGGGCGGGCACCGCTGCTCCCCGCAGCCAGTCCTCTCCGCGTCTGAACTGTCTAAGTGGTTGCCTGCAGGGCCAACAGGAAAGCTCTCGGGGGAGGTGATAGACTTAAAGCGTTCCTCACCGGTTGCGTGGGCCGTGAATGCTTCTCTCCCTCCCGAGCCTCACATCCGCCACGCAGCTTTGCTCTGAGAACGCACAGCGCCCTCCTGGACGGAGAAACCACACAGAGGCGACCCCGTCGGCCGCGCTCCCCGTTCCTCCTCTTAAAGTAGCTGGTGTTTGTTGCAGGATGAAAGAGAAAAGCACTTTAATTAATATTAACAAGCAGAAGGGGATTAGCAGCCAAATCCCCTATCACCAGCTTCTCTAATCCACCTCTAATTGGGCACGTGGCTGTGAGCGCCGCACTTAAACCCTGCAAAGCAGAGAGGGCCCCCGGAGGGGTGTCCGCCCGAGTCTTGGAGGAGTGTGCGGGGGCCCTGGCCCGCCTGTCTCCTGGTCTTTTTACGGCGCTGCCCATGGGTTCACCGACCAGCGCCCTGAGCTGCACCCAGGCCCGGCCTTCCCGGGAGGGGACCCCAATGGGCCAGCACCCTTAGCTCCCAGCACCCAGGAGCTGGCTTCCCCCTATCCCTCCGTGAGGGGAAATCTTCTCAGGAAGAGCTGAGGTCAGGAAAGGTGGGATAGGCTGAGGCAGGCTCACTGACCCCAGAACGTGACTTCACGTTCTGAGTGATTGTCAACAAAGCAGCAACTAGAAGTTTGCCAGCGTGTGTGCGCGCCGACGGAGCAAACCTCAGCTTTGATAAGCACAGGCAGCCAATTCTTCATCACCTAGCGGGGAGGGAGGGAGGGAAAGAGGAAGGGAGGGAGGGTGGGGGAGGGAGAGAGAGAGGGGACAGCAGGTCTCCTTTTATCGTCCCCTGCCACGCCAGTGCCACCATGAGGAAGCCCCCTGTGCGCTGGTTAATTTCACTCGTCCCACCAGCTGCATCCCTCAGCTCACGTGCGTGTGAATAAGCTCAGACTGACGGCGGCGTCCCTCCTGCAGACCGGCTCACACGCCGACTGCAAATGCGATGATTGGCCAAAGGGGAGGCTTAATTGCAGGTCTGGTGCCCGGAGACACGGGAACGTGGACCAGCGGAGAGGCTGCTGGCCGGGGGCGTGAGGCCACACGGTGTGATGGGTGCTTGCATCACAGCCTGCTGGTGGCCTGGCTGGAGGGCAAGGCGTTTTGTCTGAAGACCCGCTTCTGGTAGATTCGGTGTCCCAGGCCACGCACCCCCCACGAGCGGATGATGGGCCGTTCAGAAAAGAACGGTGTGGACAGGGTGCTTCCCGTTCAGAAAAGAACAGCGTGGCACGGTGCTTCCCGTTCTCTTGTTCTCACTCTTCCAAGACAAGTGCATCAGATGTGGTTGCGCCCCCCGGGAGGGCCAGGGGCCGGTGCTGGTGGGCCTGTCGCCTCAGCACCGGGGCCGCAGGGGAACGGGGTGAGGGGAGCGGATGGGGTCCGTGTCCCGGGCGTGGGACCCGTTCTGCCGCCGGTGGGTGACGGTGCGCGAGGGCACAGGCGAGCCCTCGGAGAGCCCTCGGGGCCAGGACAGTTTAGCAAAGGACAAGTCCTGTTACACACACTATTCTCCCTCCTTCTCTGATGTGCGGTTCAGGGGAATGCCGTGGGAATGGGGTGGCTGGGGGGCCTCTGACCAGGTCTCCATGATGTCCCGGCAGGAGGAGTGGGGAGAAGTGGGCTGGGCGGCCTCATGGCTAGTGGGTGAAGAGCCCTGTTCAAGTCCACTAGGCTGAGGGCGTCTCCCATGCTGCGAAGCCCCCGTCCTGGTCCCACACCGCCCGGCACAAGGACACACGAACACAGGCAGACACGGACCGCAACGGCGAGGAGGTGGCAGAATCCAAGAGGAAGGGCAGACGCTGAGAGGAGGAAATGTCCTGGGGATAAGAAGCATCATTTCCCCAACTCCAATCGGTCGTCAGGTGCTGGAGACGGACTCTCCAAAAGCTTTCTGAGGCACCCACCCCCTCCATCACCCATCTCCACGTCCCATCCCGCCCCTGGCCACGTCCCGTCTCCTGGCTGCTGTCCAGCTCTCTGTTCGTGCGCCTTCCTGGTCAGCTCTTCCCAGCAGCCAGCCATCCTCCAAACACGCCAATCTGACCCCGTCCACCGGCCCGGTCGCGTTCTCGGCCCGTGGAAGGGATCTGCCCGGCATCTCGTCTCAGTGGTCTCTTTCCCTTCCTTCCTTCCTTCCTTCCTCCCTCCCTTCCTCCCTCTCTAACTCCCTTCCTTCCTTCCTTCCTTCCTCCCTCCCTAACTCCCTCCCTAACTCCCTTCCTTCCTTCCTTCCTTTTTCAAAAAATGTTTTTATTGGTTTCAGAGAGGAAGGGAGAGGGAGAGAGAGAGAAACATCAATGATGAGAGAGAATCTTGGACCGGCTGCCTCCTGCACGCCCCACACTGGGGATCGAGCCCGCAACCTGGCCATGTGCCCTGACCTGGAATCGAACCCTGACCTCCTGGTTCATAAGTCGATGCTCAACCCCTGAGCCACGCCGGCCAGGCATCTTTCTCTCTCTTTTTCATTGTGATGAGAAAAACCAACTCAAATGACCCAGTGAAGATGCAGTTTTATTCAGGAAAGGGACAGATCTCCTAGCATCCAAAGAAGCACGGAGAAGGCAGGTCTCAGGAGGAGAGAGAGAGCCAGGGCCCCCAGCCCCAGGCCAACAGTAAGAAGTCGGGTGGTCCCGGCTTCCCCTCACGTGCTCACCCATCCCAGCTCCCTCCCACCCTCCTCCTCGGTTCTGATTCTGGCGCTGCCAACACCCAGGTGACTGCCCGCGGCTCAGCGTCTTCCCTTAGGAAATGGGCCGCGGCGGGGAGGAGGCAGGTTGATGCAGCACCAGACACGCAGGCTTACGCGTGTGGGCGGATCGTCCTCAGGCAGAAGGTGAGCTGGGAACCAGGCTCCTGGCTGTGAGGCTCTTCAGCTTTGCACACGAGATCCGCGGCCTTGGACACACACAGTGTAACCACGGGCTTCTCCGTCTGTAATCCGGAGAAAGTAGTCACCCCGCCTGAGGGTATCCCCAGGACCCCCGAAGCTTCATGCATCACTGCACTGGCCACTGACCGGAGCATCCTCCTGGGAGCACCGAGCCTCGGACAGCATGAACTCTACGCCGCCTGCCGTGTGCGCGCCGGGTAAGAACCAGCCCCTTCTCCATGACTTCGCAGACACATGTTTCTCCGCGACAGTTTGCAGCCAGATGATGGTAGATTTCAACAAGAGATTGCGCCCGGAAAACTCGTGTTGTGTTTGTCTTTTCCCTGGCTGTGAGTAATATACACGCAACACGTGCACATTTCAAACGGTCTCTGATGTGCGCAGGCTTCAGGGAAATCCGCTCTGTGTAAAACTGCATCGAGGAATAGAGATTTGCAAGACCCTTTTGGAATGAAATTGCATCAAAGCGCCGTGTGCAGGCAGCTGATACGTCTGGTGCGGCAGTGGGGGCCCTCGCTTCTTCCGAGAGAAGGCCTGGGCATGCCCGGCCATGTGGGCAGCTGGCCCTGGACGCCGTCCGCGACAGGCATTTAGAAAACCTTAAAGGAGCCACGCATAGGAAGGCACGTGGCCCTGTGCAGACGTGCGCTGGGTTCCCCGGGGGCAGTCGGAGGGCCCACAGAGCTCCCTGGGCAGAGTTCTGTGTGTCCGGGTGGGGGTGCTGTCCCTGAGACGACCCTAGAAGCAGGCAGGGGGCAGGTGTGTGCAGGGGAGAGGGGACGGGGGTGAGAGGCAGGGCAAGTGCACAGTAGGACAGGGGAAGGCCCTGGTGCGCTCAGGGGCCCGCAAAAAGTGCAGCGTGAGTGCCACGGGGCCGTTCCCCGAGCTGAGGTGATGGGAACAGGCCAGATCGGGTGCCTCTTAGAAGCCCTGGGAGGCTGTCCCCAGCACGGCCTCCTCTGAGGGGTGCGGGTTAACTGCTGGGCTCCGGGGGCGCAGGGCTCTGACCACCTGAACTGTGACTGTGTCCTTGGTGACTCTTGGGGTTCGGCAGCCAGAGGCCTGAGGTCTCAGGTGTGTTTCCATCTGGTGCCTGGGCCCCCCAGCGCGGTCACCCCGGAGGAGTTGTTCCTTGCACGTTGCCGGTAATGAACCTCTCAGGGCTGCATGGGGGTCAGGCCAGCCCCGGGCAGGGGCCGCCTGCCCATGTCCCCACCCCTCCTGGGAGGCCGTGCTTCTCCTTTGCAGCCAGGAACAGAAGTGGGTATCCCATGCGTGTCCTCAGGCGGTGGCAGGTGAGAACTCGCTCCTTCTTCACGGCTGCGTCCCACCTGGCCTCCCAGGGCGGGGCACCCTGAAGACTAGCAACCGCCTGGTCCTGGTGACGCAGGCCACAGGGCTCCGGCCAGCTCTCCTCCGAGAGGGTCAGCTGGGGCGTCTCACCACCCTGCGGCTTGCAAGAGGTCCTGGGAGCCCCTGTGGGGGGACACGAAGGATCTCTGTCTTGGAAGACTGAGCTCACTCCCCCTCTTCTGTCAGAAGACGCCATGTTCCCAGGGACGGTGCTGGGCAGCTGCTGGGCGCCCTGGACTCCCCGCTGCACCACCTCATTGCCTTTGCGTCCCCGACACCCGCTCTTCACGGGGGACTGGCCCCGACCCAACCTTTGCTCCCCGGGGCGATGCCTGCAGGCGAGCGCCTCTGGTTTATTGCTTTGCGGTTCAATGCCGTCAGGGAAGCTGAGAAACGGTTCCCTTGAGGACGCTCTTAGGGCAGCTCCGCAGACCCTGGCCCGGGCTTCCGGAGGCCAGTCTCGGGAATATTCCCAAGTTCCCGGGGACTCCGTAAGAATCCTGTCGGTCTCTAAATTCTCCTAATTACCTTCTCCGGTTAACGCCTGTGATGGCTCAGAGAGCATTGCGCACCATATTAGAGTCGCGTGAAATAAACCCGTGCTGCTGGGAGGTAATATATTAACCTCAAGGGGCCCATGGAAATGCATCCGATTCCTGCGGGCTAGAGAAGCAGCGGGCGGGAGGAGGGGGGAGGCTGGAGGAGGAGAGCGAGGCGTTGTCAGCGTGGCCCGGGCCCCCGCGCGACTGAAAACGCACGTAACTCTCCGCCGAGTGACACCCCCTAACGAGGTCCCCGCCCTGAGGACCGAGCCTGTGGGCACCGTGTGCGCTGTGGGGAGCACCCGTGGGAACCCGCCTGCGAGGAAGCCGCTGCCTGTGCACCAGGCTCGCGGGGGCGGGGCCTGATTTGATGTTTAAAGGGGTCTTTTTTTTATTTTGTATTTTCTCTCTCTATATATATTTTTAATGGATTTCAGAGAGGAAGCGAGAGAGAAATAGAAACGTGAGTGATGAGAGAGCATCACTGACCGGCTGCCTCCTGCACGCCCCCCCACTGGGGATGGAGCCGTGCCCTCCTGGTTCCCAGGTCGGCTCAGCCCCTGAGCCACGCCAGCCGGGCCACAGGGGTCTTTCAGATCCGGCACAGAATCAGGTGGCGCAGCCCCTGCTCAGCGGGAAGGTCACTTCTCTCTTTCCCTTTTCCTTTGTTTGCAAAGAGCTTGGAGGTGACACACACCTGCGTCCTGCCTGGGTTAGGGGTACTCCAGGATTTGGGGGCCCCCGCTACACGTGGTTGTCCCGAGCCGAGGGCTGACGTTAGGGGAACAGTCCGCTCCGATGTTGTGTTGGTGGGTGAAGCGTCTGGACACTCAGCGCCATCAGCACAGGTTGGCGCAGGCACCCAGCCGGGGGCGCGGAGATGGGCGCGGCGCCTCCTCCCGTACACGCCCCTCTCGGTCCCGTTCCCGGGGCACACCGTTCCCTGCCCCACCTGCCTCAGCGCTAACTTCTTATTTCATTTCCGGGCCTGTGTCCAGAGCTCTTGTCAAGGTACCCGCTGGGCTCACAGCCGCTGTGGCCTGTCTGGGTCTGGCTCACGTGGGGATGGTCGGCCGTGGGTCTGCCTCCGGCCGAGGGATCCTCGAAGGCAGGACCCGTGTCGGCCCCTCTGGACTTGGCATGGAGCCGGCAGGGCTGGGGTGAGCGGCTTTCCGGGTTATAAGGAACAGAGATGACGTGAGTTCCTTCACCGAAACCAGTTTGTTGTAGGGACTCGTGGTGCAAAAGGAGGAGCGGCCCCGCCCTGTGCTGAGGTTGCTGACCTCCCAGCCGCACAGCACAGAGGAGTCTCCCCCTTTAGGCTCAAGGACACCACCTTCTCCTGGTTCCTTTCTCACTGCACCAGCCACGCCTCTGTCCAGCCCGGCCCTGACCCCTCTCAGGTCTGCCCCCTCTCCCCGGGGTCGCACACATCCCCAAGGATGAGACTCTCCCCTTCATGACGAGAGTCCCCCCTCCTGAGCCCCTTGGCCACTCGACGTGAGTCTTAGGCTGGACACGTCTAAATGCAACGCCCCGCCCCCTCCGTCCTGCCCGCATCGTGTCCGCAGTGTCCCTGCCTCAGGAGGCCATTAGAGGTCGTTTCCATTCCCTCAGCAAGTCCTGCCTGTCCCACCTCCGACTCGACGTTAACCCCCCCACCCCCCCGCCCCTCCGTCTCCCTGCCTCGGCCCGGCCCCTGGAGGCACCTGCCCTTCTGCAAACATCACGACCTCTGCTCCTCTCACACGGCCCCTTGCCCACAGCCCACCTCTGCGTGCTCAGCCTCCGGGGTCCTTTCAGCTTCGAGGGTCCCGTCTCCACTGCTGCCCCTGCTGGGATGCCCTCACCCAGTCTCTGCCACCTGCTCCCTCTCGCCTCTCCGCCGGCTCACGGAGGGGCCAGCGCTGTCCACGGGTCCCCCAGGCCGCCCTCGTGTCCTCCGTGTCAGCCCCTGTGTTCCCGTCGCAGAACTTTCTCAAACGCAAAGAAATGCTTTAAGATTTGGTGTGTGTGTGTGCGCGTGCGTGTGTGTGTGTGTGTGTGTGTGTGTGTGTGTGTGTGTGAAGGGCGAGGATTCGGTCCAATTTCTTCACTTGTTCTAGCCCCAGCACTTAGCAATGCCTGGCGCACGAGGCCCTGGAAGAATATTAGTCAAATAAAAAATAATAATGAACAGCATCAATTGTTGGCTCGCTATCTTCCGAGCACAGATACTCCTCTGGACCCGCTCAGTAACCTCATCACGCAGGCGGTGCGCTCGTGAATATTTAAAAGCGAAGGGAGCCAAATCGGAGCCGGACTCGGGCAGGTGCTCTGGCTCTGGCCGAGAGCTGTCCGCTGCAGGACGAAGGAGGAAATTGGTAGCTAATGCTGGAGAGTCTTTATGAATCCTCAGCGCTGTGGGGGCGGGGGGGGGGGGGGCGCGCTGGCCCTCGATGTGGACATGGACACGGAGGCAGGTACGGAGGGGCAGGCAGCGCCTCCCTCGCGGCCTGGAATCCACCCTGGGGACTCGGCTCCTTTCACAGCAGGAGGGGCTGCCAGGACCCGCCCCGGTGGAGCGCGAGCCGGGCTGCCTGCTTTCTAGGTGCTTCGCTGTCTGTTTCCAGTTTGGGGAACACCGGGAGCTTTGCGGTGCCTTAGGTCAGCCAGTGCGGGGCCGGGAGTCCTGGGCAGAGAGGTTTCCTGTGTCGGGTGCTCAGGAAGAAGCACCTTACAAAGCAGAGCTCGGGTTCCTGCAAGTGCCTCGCTTTACGCTGCAAATGGATCGAAAGCCTGTATTTATGTTTGTATGTATGTTTATATGTGTGCATACACACACACACACACACACACAGACATGTGTACATATTTAAACCTTGGGTCTAGAGCAATGGTTCTCAACCTTTCTAATGCTGGGACCCTTTCATACAGTTCCTCCTGTTGTGGTGACCCCCAACCATAACATTATTTTCGTGGCTACTTCATCACTGTAATGTTGCTACTGATATGAATCGTAATGTAAATACCTGTGTTTTCCGATGGTCTTAGGCGACCCTGCTAGCAGTTCTCAACCTGTGGGTCGTGACCATCGGAAAACACAGGTATTTACATCATGATTCATAACAGTAGCAAAATTACAGCTATGAAGTAGCAACGAAAATAATGTTATGGTTGGGGGTCCCCACAACACGAAGAACCGTATTAAAGGGCCGCGGCATTAGAGAGGTTGAGAACCTCTGGTCTAGAGTCTTATCCCTAAACGTAGACGTGAGTCAGCACAACCGGGCTGCCTTTTACTGTTTAAGCAGAGGCACGGGGAGCCTGGGAGGGAAAGGCTCCAGGCAGGCCTGCAGCACCGAGGGGGTGACAAAGAACAGAACACAGCCAGTCTGCACAGAGTCTGGACGTGGGGCAAGCTGGCCACCCCTCCGTGAGCGGGAGGAGGTTGCTGTGGTTTTAGGCGGCGACTTCTGTTGCTCCCCTCCCAGGCTCCCCCCTCGTCTTGCTGGAGGAACGCAGGGAGCAGTGTGGATGGGCGTCTGTCCTGGGCAGCCGCTGCCTCTGGGCTTCATTTTCACCCCAGGGAATGGGAGGGCGGCCCGGCGAGTCCTAGGATCCCGGGAATGGCAGGTGCTGCAGGCCTGAGCTCACGGGGGCTGAGGGTACCGAGGCTGAGCTCCCAGAGGCTGAGCTCACGGAGGCTGAGGGCACAGAGGCTGAATGTAGAGGCTGAGGGGACGGAGGCTGAGCTCATGGGGCTGAATATAGAGGTGAGCTCACACACTGCAGGAGACCTGCATCCTTCTCCCCCTCCAGCAGACCCCCTCTGGGCTGTGCTGACAAAGGCTCCCAACCTGCCTGCAGAGGGCTGCGGACGGCTGCCCCCTCCCCTACCCCCCCCTCCCCGGGGGCCTGGCCCGCTCTGCTGGCAAAGCAGAGACAATCCCGCAGCACCTCCGCGGGGGATAGGCCCCTCTGGCTCTTTCGCTGCCAGAATCGATGCTTCATTCCAGGCCTGAGCTCTTTCGGATGTTTAATCCCCGGACCTTCCTAGTCACAGCTTTTACTCTCCTAATTCTGCTCTCAGCGGAGGGTTTTCTCACTTAACTTTCAAATTTGCGCCTCTGGCCTCTCCCTGCACTGCTGTCTGGAGGTGTTGATGGGTGCTGAGCAGGCCGCCGGGGGCTGAGCTGGGGCGGGCCTGGGTTCCTCCTCTGCCTCTGTCCTGCTCGGCCGGGGACTCTGCCTGGTTCCGCTGAGTCCCCTTCTTCCATTTGCAGCCGCAGATCCGAGGTGACACCCGTCAGTCACGTCCACGCCTCGTGCAGGGTGGGCGTGTGCGGCCCCCACAGCCCAGAGGGGACGCCTGCTCTTCTCTTCCTGGCGGGACGCCCGACGTTTCAGGCCCACCGCCCGCTCCTGAGAGCGAGCTCACGTTAAGGAACCCGCGGCACCGGTCCGGCAGTGACCCAGCATAACCGCCTCCATTTCACACCCGCACTCGCCGCCTCCACCAGCTTGCCAGCCCATCGCCACGGAGCCACGCTGCGGAGGCACCGGAGCCTCGCCGAGGCTGGAGTGAAATGTCGCTGGCGTTGCGCAGGGTCCACCCGCAGAAGGGCCGTGCTGCCACGAAGGTTCATTAGGGGCCAGGGCCCACGCGGGGTGCCGGCCGCGGGCTGTGAGTTCCATTCCCGGGGCCCCCTTTCAGGATTCTTCCGACGCCTCCCGATGTCCTTCTCACCGTTCCCAGACCTCTGACCGCGCGTGTGGGCTCCGTGTTTGGTCCCCGCTGACACCCGGCGGCGGGCAGCCGGGTGGGAACCAGGGCTGTGCTGGTGTCTGACATCACCCGCGGGCGGTCCGTGTCTGCCTAAGGGCTGAGGGATGCGCGTGCTACGTGGGCTTGGCGGGGCCAGCAGATTCCGTCCTCGACCAAGGAACTGCCTGTCCCAGTGAGGACTCTGAGCCACGCCTGTGGTCCTGCTCTCTGAGGGCTGGGAGAGAAGAGAGAAGGATCTTTTCTCACACGTGGAAACAGCACGACGCTCACGTCTCAGGGTCCGTGAAGTTGGGAGGAGCAGCCAGGCCCTTCTCTTCCGTGCTGTCACCACTGCTCTCGTGCGACAGTGGCCGGGCTGATTAGCGACAGGGACCCTGTGGCCTGCAGAGCCCATGTGGCCGTCTGGCCCTTTGCAGAAAAAGTTAGCACGGGTCTTAGGAATGCAAGGGGCCCAGCGCAGCCTAGGAGCCCAGCTCTGTGTGGGGAAGAGGAGGGAGGAACAGGTGGGTACCCATCCGTGTGAGCCCGCACGGGAGAGGCGACATGGGGGGACACAGGACCACAGAGTGGGGGCCCAGCTGGGATGGGCGCTCAGAAAAGAACTCCTGAGGGTGCTCAGGGGAGTTGTGAAGGACCAGTCGACAGCATTGGCCAGGCTGGGAAGAAGGGAGAGCACCCAGCCAGGAGAAACCACGGGGAGGTGAGAGGGGGCGGGGCCAGACTGGAGCATTCCAGCAGCTCTTTAAAAATATATACATATATATATATATATATATATATATATATATATATATAATAATAAAAGCATAATATGCTAATTAGACTGGATGTCCTTCCAAACGAAGCCAGGGCTGTGAGGGAAGTCTGGGTCCCGGGTGCCAGAGGGAAGCTGGTGCCAGCAGCAGGGGGGTGGGAGGTGGAGGGGGGAGGGGGAGGGGGGGAGGGGGGAAGAAAAGCCTACTCTTGCACAAATTTCATGCATTGGGCCTCTAGTTTTTATATATTTAAATTTATATTTATACTGGGGGCCGCTGCACGAAATTCGTGCACTGCAGGGTGGGTGGAGAGGGATGTCCCTCAGCCTGGCAGATAATAAATTGAAAATCTTGCAGTCTGGGAGCCCCGTGATCAGAGGGAGGCCCCACCACCCACTACAGCCTGCAGGTCGGTGACCTGGGCCTCCCTCTCTGGGGCGATTGTGGAGCCCCCTGATTGATCCCTCCACTGGCGGTGGCCTGGGCCCCCCTCTGCAGGCAACCAATGGCATCACACCTGCCTTGGCTGGCCTGGCGCCAGTGGGTGTCGTAGCATGGCCGTCCGGACAGTCATTCAGCTGTTTGGCGATTTGGTCGATTTGCATATTGTGCTTTTATTATTATAGATTTATTTCAGAGAGGAAAGGAGAGAGAGAGAGAGAGAGAGAAAGAGATCAACGAGCCCAACCAGTGTGGCTCAGTGGACAGAGCGTGGGCCTGCAGACTGAAGGGTCCCGGGTTCGATTCCGGTCAAGGGCACGTACTTGGGTTGCAGGCTCCTCCCCAGCCCGGGCCCTGGTCAGGGCTCATGCAAGAGGCAACCAATCAATGTGTTTCTCTCACATCGATGTTTCACTCTGTCTCTCCCTCTCTCTTCCACTCTCTCTAAAAATCAATGGAGAAATATCCTCGGGGGAGGATTTTTTAAAAAAGAAACATCCATGATGAGAGAGAATCATGGATCGGATGCCTCCTGCACGCCCCACACTGAGGATCGAGCCCACAACCAGGGCCTGTGCCCTGACCAGGAATTGAACCCTGACCTCCTGGTTCCTAGGTCGATGCTCAACCCCTGAGCCATGCCGGCCGGGCTCAGCAGCTCTTCGGGGTGGATGGGATGAGCAGCCAGATGGGGGAGGATCAGGTGGCGAGGAGTCTTATGGTGACGCCTCGGAGTTCGGATTTCATCCCGAAGACAATGAGAAGGCCCTGGAGGATTTCTGATGTGGACGAGGGTTCGACGCGGTTCGGGTTTCTGGTTTAGAGCAGTACTTCCGGCCGTGAGACTCGAGACGGGGGCCAGGGACGGAGCCGGCAAAGTGACACCAGGCGGAGACGGTGGCGGCCTGACCTGGGACGGTGGCAGCTGGTGGCCTTGCACCAGGGCAGGGAGAGGAGCAGAGGCCGGGCGGACAGGGCACCCTGGCCGGGACAGAGGCTGGGCCCCTGACGCAGGGCCGGGCGAGCGAGGGGGAGGTAAGAGAGAGGTCTGTGATGTGGCGGGAGGGGGACCAGCAGGACTCGGTCATTGGCTGGGGGTCGGGGGGGGGGGAGGTTCCAGGCTCCCAGGCCACGCCGTCCTTCCCCAAGGGAGGGAGCGTGGACGCGGGGGAGTGGAGGCTGCCTCCCCCTTACGGACCCTGTTCTTTTCTGGCGGTGAAAGTGAGGCGTGGCCGACGCAGGGCCTGTGAAGAGTGCAGGGCGTGAAAGAGGTTGCTCCCCTCTGCCGTGCAGCAGTGACAAGGACCAGCTGGAAGTGCGTGTACTGACATGAGTGGGTCTCAAGTAAATGTGGCGCAGAAAGCGCGCGTCCCGGCGGGCCCGGCAGGGTGGTCCTATTTACAAACACCTGCCCACTCGAGGCCCCCCTCTGGGTAAAGGACGGATGACCACCCCGCTCCGCACGCGCGGTGGCGGCCTGAGGAAAGGTGCCCTGGGGGAGAGGCTCCTGGGGTTCGGGAGGGGCAGGGATAGTCGGGGAAAAGACAGCCACTCTGTTGGTAACACGTGTGTTCTTAACCCGGGTGGTGCATGTGCCACTGTGAAAGTTGTTACTTGTTATCATTCTACAGGTCTTCAACATAGCATGCTTTTTTTTCAAAAAGTCATCCAAAACCCATCAGTGGAGACCATCATTTTAACACATTTTCCAAGCCTGGCCACGTCACAGTTGTATTCCCGGTCAGGGCACACGCCCAGGTTTTGGGCTCCATCCCCCGTAGGGGGCGTGCAGGAGGCAGCAGTCCACGATGATTCTCTTTCATCATTGATGCTTCTCTCTCTCCCCCGCCGCCTCCCTTCCTCTCGGAGATCAATGAAAATCGATTTCACGCCGTCCCCAAAAGCAATCTCCTCTCTCCTGCTCACAGAGCCTTAGGGAGATATCCCAGCCCCACGGCCCTGCTGTTCCCTCGGGGTCAGGGCGTGGGGCTGTACATGGGCACCTTGTCTGGGGTCACGGCTGGGTGCACAGGTGTGTCCGTGGCGTCTGACATTGCTGGCTTCTGCGGGACCTCGCCACACTCTCCTTTTCAGAAATCACGCGTCAGATCCAAGAAACAGGGTGTCTGGGTTGGCACTCTCGGTTAAAAATCCAACTCCATGCTGCAACCCGGTGGGAACGCACTTGAACGCTCCCTTGACCCGACAGGGTCGTTTTCACCTTGGGAGAGAGACCCCGCGGCCCGGGACGCTGGTCCTACAGCCGGCGTGTTCTGCTCGGCCGGAGGGGCCACAGACTGGCTCGTAAACGGAATTTCATTTTCAGAAGCAGGATGGAATGAAGAAATAATTCCACCTGCCGCACATTTATTTAAATTACATCAAAACAAGCAATGAAGGACATTTTCTCTTGGCGAGATAATTTCAAGGATCATTTCATGAGTCTGCGGCTGGAAAAGCATCGAGGTCTGATCACCCCAGGGAGAGGCCGCGTGCGCTCCATTCTGGTCCTGAGAGAAGAAGGTGGGGTCACCTTGGCCACCTTTGCTGCGTCCATGGTCCCTCCTCCCGCCCCTGCCTCTCACATGTTAGTGCCTCTGGCCTTCCTGCTGTCAACGCTGGGCGGTCATCCACAGCACAGCTCCGATAATGGTCCTCCTCTGAGAGAGGGCCTCGCATCACTCCCGGGGGGCCCAGCCCCGAGCCAGTGGGCACTTTGGCCCAGATGTCGGCAGGGCCTGACTCCTGGCTGGGCCACCAGCCGGCGTGGATGCTATCCGGAAGGAAGGGTGCATGTGTGGCCCGGTGCAGGCCGAGCCGGGCGTTTTTTACCCGTTTTGGTTCCCGTGGCGACAGCTCCCTGCACAGACTCACAGGCATCCACCAAAACTGTACGATTTCACAGCAGTTTCGTGGCGGCAGGTTGCCGTGTGCAGTTGGCTCGGGCGTGGACGGATCGTTTCTCAGAGCAACTTCTGGGGGGAGGTCACTGGTCGCGGGGAGCGGGGGGCTTCCCTCCGCCACGTCTGCGGGCATTGCCAAGGGAGGCCGACTTCACTCACGCCGACCCCGGCACGACTGGAGGCGTCGGACTGGTTCCTTTTGTTTGTTTGTTTGTTTTTACTGATTTTAGAGACGCAGGGAGAGGGGAGAGATATAGAAACATCAATGATGAGTGAGAAAAATTGATCGGCTGCCTCCCTTACGCCCCCTACTGGAGATCAAGCACCCCTGCTACAGGGAACGTGTCCTGAGCAGGAATCGAACCGTGACCTCCTGGTTCATAGGTTGATGCTTAACCACTGAGCCGCGCCAGCCAGGCTGATCAGTCCATTTTAAACGGCTGAGGATGAGAGGTGTGGGCTCCCGTGTCAATCTCTTCTGCTGCCTTTCCTATTCGGAAGCTGGTGCTTGGATATGTCTGTATTTAATGTTTTACTTACCACTCCCTGCCCGCCCCCTCTCCCCTCGTCTGTCTTTCCCAAAGCCCACTCCATTCATCCTGTAAACACTCAAGGTCAACCCAAAGTCAATTGGGAATGACCAGGAAATGAAAGGCTGACGAGTCAGTCAGATGGGACCAGCTCTGTCCCCAACCCAAACTCCCCTAGGGCAGTGGTGGGCAAACTCATTAGACCACAGAGCCAAATATCAACAGGACAATGATTGAAATTTCTTTGGAGAGCCAAATTTTTTAAGCTTAAACTTCTTCTAACGCCACTTCTTCAAACTAGACTCGCCCAGACCATGGTATTTTGTGGAAGAGCCACACTCCAGGGGCCAAAGAGCCGCATGTGGCTCGTGAGCCGCAGACCACTGCCCTAGGGAATGTCCAGATTGTCAGGCAGAGTCTTACGGTCAATGCACACACCTCGGGGGACGGTGCTTCTCTCGTGTGGTCTTCCGGGTAAGCACTCGGAGGAAGGCGAGCGCCGTGGGATTTGCAACAGGCAGCTCGGAGGGTCTGCAGGCCGACGTTCTATCCACTGAGCCGATGCAGCTGGGACAATTTTTTGACATTTCATTGTGACTTCACTCTAGTGTTTTTGAGTAGGTCTTCTACTTTAAACGGTATTGCTGTTTCAGTAGCTGTTCTAGGCATCACATTATATACATGATACATATACAAACAAATATATACGTACACACACACACACACACATATATACGCATACCTATATACATACACATATATATGTCATCACATATTCTTGATGTCATCATTTCGCCCGTTCAAGTGAAGTGTAGAAACTTTCCCTCCCCCGTTCGTTACATAGTTGTTTTAAATGCTTCCTATACACATTTAGAACGACGGCAGCCTGTGTTACGAATTGTTCTTCAACGGCCAAACAACCTGCCAAACTCCAGAGGAGCAGAAACCTAGTGTATTCACCTGTCCTTTTGCTCACGGAGTTCTTCCTTCCTTCGCGATATTCCACGGCTCTCCCTTTCCTCTCTTCCTTCTGCTTTAGAGAACTACCTTCGGCCATTCTCTCGGGGTCAGTCTGCTGGCCACAAATTCTCTTCGCGTTTTGTTTCTTTGCGTGTGTGTGTTTTCGTGTGAGACTGTTCTGAATTCCCCTCTATGCCTGAGATATTTTCACTAAAGCATAGGATTCTGAGTTGAAAGTTCTTTTCTTACTGTCCCTTCCTCTGGCCTTGGTGGTTTTAGGAATTCCAGCCAATGGGGTTGCCAGAGGGCGACAGGGAGAGAGAGCTGTTGAGGTGTTGCCAGCGCGGTCTGCCTGCCGGTTCCTTAGCCATGTCGGGACGCCAGGCAGTGGGCAGAGTGAAACCATCGCCGTAGTATGTCCATGAGAACACGTGAATAATTTTAAGGACTTATCCGTGGCCACAGAAAGCGAAGCCTTCATGTCATCCGCGCGGTGTGAGGTCCGACGGCCCTCCTCGCCTTCGTAAAGGAGAGGACGAGGAATTGCATGAGGCCGCAGAGACACCGTGGCCAAGCGGGGTCAGGACGCTGGAAAACCAGCCATGGCTTGTCCATCTCGTACCCACATGGTAGTTCATAGGGTATTGTTGCTGGACGCAGCCTCGCCTCCCGTCCCAGGTTCCCTGGGGATAGGAAGCTGGCTCTGGGGGAGAGAAGGCAGCACAGGCAGGGAGCGAAGGGGGTAAGGAGGACAGCACCTCTGTAGGGGTGGCTCGGGGCTGGGGGACGCATTATGCGCGGCCGCGGCTGAGCCACATGTCACTGTACTGCCCAGGGCAGCACGCAGCGCGTCTTCTAAATCACAGGCAGCCTGTATCTCGCCTGAAAGCGACAGCAGTGTTTATAAATCACTAAATCACTTTCCACGCAGGGACAGGGAGATCTGGCCTGGAAACTGGCTTCCACATCAGCCCCCCTGCCGAGGCTGCTTAAGGAGGAGGGAGGACCCCCTGGCGATGGGCAAGGAGACCCCTCATGGGTGGTGTTGCTCTTACGTCAATCAGGGGCCAGGCAGATGTACAGTCCTTAGTTCATCCGACTTGATGCCTATGTCGGTGGCCAGAGCTGTTTCATGCCCGAGGCACATAAAATGGAAAAAAAAAAAAAAAGGAGGGAGAAATGCTAAAAATCACCAGATAATTGAAGGCCCTGCACCCTGTGGGCGATGCATGTGGCAGGATCGATCGGGCGAGGCAGGGGCAGGACCCCATGGGGGAAGAATGGGTTTCAGAGCGACTCCCAGGCCGTGCGCACGCGATTACTCACTGACCCCACTTAAGAAAAATCAATTCTGCTCGAGCTTTGCCTGCTGGCTGTGTCGTTTCTCTAAGCTGGCTCTATCGTTTCTCTTTAGAGTCACTGAAGGTACTCTCTCGGGAAAAGAGCCACCAATTCTGCTGACTCGTCAAGTGGGAGGGAAAACAAAACTCTCACATGTGTGTTCTCAGTGGGGAATGCGTCTTGCTATTTATTTCTGTCAATAGATGATCTTTTGTGTGTGGCTCCTTTTACATCCATGATGTTTGTGTGGCTCCATTTACATCCATGATGTTTGTGTGGCTCCATTTACATTCCCAGGCGAGGTGTGTGGGAAGCACTGAACAACGTTCCAGGTGCCATTTCAAACCATGGCCCCCGCAGGGACATGGTGCGGAGCCACGATGTGGCCAGGGCCTGGGGCAGATGATTGACAGGCTGGGGATGGGAAACCGACTCACACCCACGCATGGGCTTTACCAGACCCGGAGAGGGTAGATGTTTTCCTGTGACATCCGCAGCCCTGGCCCATGACCACCTTGGGACGTCCATGTTCTAACCTCCGAGGGCAAGCGTGTGTCATAGAAGTTACCACTGGGGCCCTTGGGCCAGGTTCCTCCCACAATAGGGTTTGGTTGGGCCCCAAGAGTATTGTTTTTTGTTATTCACTTTGAATTTTAAAAAATAATTAAAAATGTGGACGATTTCAAATAAAAACCAGGCATAGAGCTCCTCTTAAAACACTAGGAGGTCTGGCATACGGCCCTGGGTTTCCATCAGCTGAACTGAGGGGCGTCCACCTCAGGGTGGGGGACTCTCTGCTTGTCCCCACCCCTCCGGCCCGCCTCCAGCTTCCGCAGCACCCGCTGGCTCCTGTCAGGGCGTCCGTGACAGGGGCAGGCAGCTGAGGGGCGACGACAGCCCTGGGTCCCAGCACACTCCTCCTCCAGGGAAGGTCAGGTTGACATCAGCTCTCGAGGGCCCTCGATGCTTTTATTTGAAAAGGGATTTTCTTGAAAGTAATTGCACCGCTAATGAAAATTGATTTTTCTTTCCAACAGTTTATTTTCCAGAGAACAAACACAGGCGCTCTTAGATGTATGTGCTAATGGTAGGGGCACAGCGTGGAGAAAGGGTGTCTGTGACCTCCGGGAAAAGCAGGTCCCTGTCGGTCTCAGCCAGGCACCGCCGGCCAGTCTCGGGGTGAGGGGGCCAAATGGGTGGGCAGGGGCTTCCACGTGGACTGAGAGGCGACGGGAAGGGACGTGCCCTGCAGTCAGCCTCTCCTGTCCTGTGCCTGTGCCCACAGCTTGCAGCCCTCATGACCTGGGTTATGTAGCATCGTCTTTGAATGACCAGCCTTTCGGTGAGGTCCTTTAGGCCTCACTTTTACTCTCTCTTTCCAGAATGCCAACCCCTCGAGGCCCTAATCACAGCCCACAGTTGTGCGCACTTAACCCGTGGCTGTGCAGTGCAGGCCCCTCACCGGCACGCACTCCCCGCCTCCCGCTCAGCGGCCTCTGGGCAGGTGTGGCACCCCTGCTTCCCAGGCGAAGGACCACGGCCAGCCACACGCGAGCATCCGGCAGGGGCGGGCCAGCGAGGTGACTTGGTGAATGTGTGGCAGTGTGTCTCGCAGTGTCGCACGTGAATGACTGAATTTTTAATACAACCATGCTGTGGAGCGACAGAGTGTGCGCCATCGGGAAAATTACAGATTCTCCCACGTTTATTGCTGTGCAGCGGTGTTTACCCACATCGCCTGGAATTTATGGGCGATTTCAGGGATGTTCAAGGGCACTTAGAGACCAGATGGTCCTCCGGGTCCTCCTTCCAGGCTCTCAGACCAGCAACACCCGTTTGCCAGATTTTTATTTCTCATTGTGTTTCATTTTTTTAAAACCAATGAAGCGCATTCATGTCTGTCTCGGAGCGCGTGCGGAACTGAATCCTGTAAGCGAAACTCGTGCCACAAACTGTGCTTGTTTTCCGTTTGGACAGATGTTGCCCAGTGTCCACCCCCGATGCTCCACCGGGTTACATGTGAGCACAATGTGGGCAGTGCTCACTTTCTCGCGCGCAGACACTGGGTTTCTATAGGTGCGTGTGTGTGTGCGTGTGCGTGTGCGTGCCAAACTGAAAGAAAGATTAGGTATCTCCCTGTTAATTTTTAAATGAGGTGGACTGTACATGACAGAACGTGTAACCATGGAGAGTGTGCAGCCATCCCTGCATCTCCTTCCAAAGCATTGTCATTCCCGCGAAAGAGCCCTGTGCCCTTTAGGCCAGCGGTCACCAACAGGTGGTCCGCGGACAACTGGTGGCCGGTGAGGTCCGAAAGGTTGGTGACCGCTGCTTTAGGCCTCACTTCTACTCTCTCTTCCCCGAGTCCGAGCCACCACTGTTTATCCAGATGGATTTACCTGTTCTGGACATTTCATGGAAAGGGAATCACATAATAGATGACCTTTTGTGCGCAGCTCCGTTTACATCCATGATGTTTGTGTGGCTCCGTTTATACACATGATGTTTGGGTGGCTCTGTTTACATCCATGATGTTTGTGTGGCTCCTTTTACACACATGATGTTTGTGTGGCTCCATTTACACACATGATGTTTGTGTGGCTCCGTTTACACACATGATGTTTGTGTGGCTCCGTTTACACACATGATGTTTGTGTGGCTCCTTTTACACACATGATGTTTGGGTGGCTCTGTTTACATCCATGATGTTTGTGTGGCTCCTTTTACACACATGATGTTTGTGTGGCTCCATTTACACACATGATGTTTGTGTGGCTCCGTTTACATCCATGATGTTTGTGTGGCTCCTTTTACACACATGATGTTTGTGTGGCTCCATTTACACACATGATGTTTGTGTGGCTCCGTTTACACACATGATGTTTGTGTGGCTCCGTTTACATCCATGATGTTTGTGTGGCTCCTTTTACACACATGATGTTTGTGTGGCTCCATTTACACCCATGATGTTTGTGTGGCTCTGTTTACACCCATGATGTTTGTGTGGCTCCGTTTATACACATGATGTTTGGGTGGCTCCGTTTACATCCATGATGTTTGCATGACTCCGTTTACATCCATGATGTTTGTGTGGCTCCATTTACACACATGATGTTTGTGTGGCTCCATTTACACACATGATGTTTTTGAGGATGGTGCCGCAGATATCGGTGCTTCATGCCTGTTCATGGCTGCACAGGACTCCGTTGTGCAGATGTGTACCCACGTGTTCACCCATCCATTGGTTCAGGGACACTCGGGGTGTTTCCACCCTTTGGCTTCCGTGACCAGTGCTGACCGGAACGTGTGCAAACAAGCATCTGTCTGAGTAGTTGTCCACTTTTTGGGGTATACCCATCAGCTCACATGGTCACATGGGAATTCCACGTTTACCTCGTTGAGGCCATCAGACTGTTCTCCGCAGCAGCTGCACCCTTCTGTCTTCTCACCGGCCGTGTCTCGGGATGCTTCTTCGCATCCCCACCCACACTTAGTATTTTGTCGTTGTTAGTTTTGTCTTGGGCTTAGTTATAATCTCCTGGCGGATGTGGAATATTCCCTCCCTGTGGTTTTGGTTTTCATTCCTTTAATGGCTGATAATGTTGAGCACCTTTTCATGGGCATGATGGCTATTTGAATGGTGTCCTTCCTAGTCCTCTGCCCGCTTTTAAATCGGGTTTCTTGTCTTTTTGTTATTGAGGTGCGAGAGTTCTTTATGTAGCCTGGATTCTGGATCCTTACTGGTGATATGGTTTCTAAGTATTTTCTCCCATCCTGTAGGTAGTCTTTTCACTTTCTTAATAATACCCTTTGATGCACAAACTGTTGTTCTGATTTCTTTCATCTAAACATTTTTTGAACTTACATTTTCCTGATTGCTGAAGAGCCCCAGCCTCGTTTAATGTCCCCGATCTCGTTGCACCTGCTTTTCGGTGAAGCCGTGTCCACTCCTTGACTCCCTTTCCTAAAGTGCTCTCTTCACTGCCGAGTTGCCGTTCCTTCTCACCGTGGCGGGGATGGTCGCACAGCGATGTGCGTGCATCCTGAGTCACTTGTATAGCCTGGGCGGGAATGCTTTTAATATTCCCGTCC
The DNA here is from genome assembly GCA_026230045.1 of Corynorhinus townsendii. Classification (NCBI taxonomy): domain Eukaryota; kingdom Metazoa; phylum Chordata; class Mammalia; order Chiroptera; family Vespertilionidae; genus Corynorhinus; species Corynorhinus townsendii. The sequence continues at coordinate 148,405,758 of JAPDVU010000008.1, forward strand.
AGTCTGCTGCGCGTCTTGTAATTTGCTAAGCAGTAGCACTCGCCGTGTAAAAGTTACCGGCTCTTTTATTGTCAGATGTTCCTCTTCTATGGCCTCTGGATGTTCTGTCTTCTTTCAGACAAAACTTCCAATATCATAAGAAATAGCCTTCTATTATCTTCTAATGCCACTCTTTTATGTTTACACGTCTGATTCTTTCGCAGTTTAGTTTTGTGTATGGCTTTAAAGACGGGCCATACTCCGATTTTATCCTCAAACGAACTACCAGTCTTATGTGCTATTCCAGTCCCTTTGCTTCGAAAGGTCCCTTTCACAGTCCCGTGTGCGTGGGCATCTCACGTTGTTTTGATCCCCTGACGGCTCCGTCGTCTCCTCTGCTGGCACCACATTGTTTTAACTGAATGGAGTACGTTTCTGTAGGTAGCATGGCATTACCCAAACTCGTATCACAATCATCGTGGCTGGCCTCTCTCCCACATACATTTATGACTCAGCCTGACAATTATATTTTACTAGAAGCCCGGTGCACGAAATCGTGCACGGGTGGGGTCCCTAGGCCTGGGCGGTGATCAGGGCCGATGGGGGCTGTCTCTCCCAGTCCTGATCGGGGCCAGGCCGATGGGGGCCTGCCCGATGGGGCCTGCAGGCCAGGAAGGGGGTGGGGAGGGAAGGAGGGTAGAGGCCGCGGGAGGTTGGCCGGCTGACCTGGGGGAAGGACCGGCTGGGGGGAGGCACCGTGGGAGGTTGGCTGTGGGAGCGCCAAGTGTCTGCCCCCTGGTGGTCAGTGCGTGTCATAGCCACTGGTTGACCAGTCATTCGGGTCTCGTTCTGGTCATCATGGTTGCGTAGGCTTTTATATATACGGGCAGCCCTTGGGTTACGTTGGACTCGATGCACATCGTTTCGTAGTTACATCACCATCTCCCCTTTATTTACTAAAAAAAAAGTTGCGTCATTTCGATGTATGTACCTATGCGCTCTATGTTTTTTTTATTATTTATGTATCACAAGTAAAGGTCAGGAATTGCTATCTTTCTTTTAAAATTTTTTTGCTGTTTCACTTCATTCCTGCTGTGCATGTGCTCCACGTGAGTGACGTAGGTGCTTATGTAGGTGGGTTCCGACTTACGGCGAAAATCGCGTTACGTCGCGCCATAGGAACGGATCTCCGGTGCAACCCAAGCACCTACTGTAGGTTATTTTATTTACTGTCGGTTGTTTTAAATCGGACATGGGATGGATAAGTTCATTGGACTTTACAATTCTGATTTTTTTAAAAATCAGAAACATGTCATACTCACCCCGCCTCCCCTGCAATCCACGGAGCTTTCTTTTGTGTCCTCCAGCATGATTCTGTGATTTCCTCGACACAGGTCGGGAGTATCTCGGGTTCGATGGGCTCCTGGACACGTCACGGTGTTCTTGCCGTCGTTAGCTGTTTCTCCCGAGGTTGCCTCACGGTTTCATGCTGCTCTTGGCCAAAGTCACCGGCTCTTGGTGCTTTGGTTGTAGTTAATGGCTTTCCTTGGAGTCCCAACAGTTCTCAGCTTGAACCCTTGAGCTTGCAGGTGGACAAGTCATGTCCCCTGAAATGAGGAGGCTGGTCCCCCTCCCTCCAGGGCCCTGGCTCCTGCTGCTGCATCTTCCTGTGTGGGCAGCGCCCCGTGACCTTGGGGGTGCTCGCTTGCTCCCAGCTTCTATCTAAAGTGTCCTTGTTTGGCACTTTCTGTTTGTCAGGAGAAGTCTCACTATTTCTAGAAATTTCAAACATTTCAGAAGTCCTGTAGCAGGTTTAATGAGACGCACTGGGGAGATTTCATGTACAGGCCTTTCCAATATATTGGTCTTGGCCATGTTGACCGTTTTTATTAAAAAAAAAAAAAAAATCACAAAATAAGCACGATTTCTTTTTCTTCCTTAACATTTTTGTATCAGATTTCACTTGCGCCGTGTTTACGGGCTGAATTCATTTCCGCAGCATTCGGCAGAAGGTCTGTGTGAATGGGGGGGAAGGGGGTGGTGGTCACTGGGTGCCTGTGTCCATCGGTCTCACCTTTCCATACTGGAGCAGTCGGGGTGTTTCCTGGGTACGAAGCCTTCCCCGTCGTAAGGGGCATGGCAGACATTCCCGTGATCCACAGGACCCCTTCCACCCCCTCCCCGGCTACCTCGTTTCCTACCCGGGTGCCCTTGCTGGTGGTGGAAATTCACCTCCCCTGCCCGGCATGGCTGAGCCTCCCGCTGCAGAGCAGGCCCTAGAGCCGAGTTGTGATTCCATTCACGGCACTTTTGCTTTTCCTGCTAAATGCACGGATGCAAACTGCAGCGGAGTTGCTGAGTATGTGGAAGACACTCTCAACATGCTGGCTCACCAGTGGGGTGCAAACCCCCCCCTACCTCCCTCCACCCCCGCTGCCTTGCTCAGCTCTGGGACTGCAGGCTCCTTCTCCCCAGGCCCCGGAGATGCGCAGGTTTAATAAACATCAAAGGTAGCTTTGCTCCAGGCTCAGCTCTCTGCAGCAGATGACCGGCTCCTGGCTGCGGCTCAGGTGGCACCGTGCCGCCCATCCCCTGCTAAATCTTTCAGGTGCCTGGGCCTCGCGGCTTCCCGGCCCTGTTAGCAGCTGGCTTTGCTGTTGGTTATTCTGTTTTGTTTTTGGTTAATCCTCACCCAAGGATATTTTTCCCCATTGATTTTCAGAGAAAGTGAAAGGGAAGGCGAGAGGAAGAGAGGGAGGGAGGGAGAGAGAGAGAAACAGCCATGCGTGAGAGACACATCGATTGGTTGCCTCCCACACATGCCCGACGGGAGCTGGGATCGAGCCTGCAACCCAGGGTACAAACCCTGGACTGGAATCCAACCCCAGACCCTTGTGTGCGCGCAGCCCGATGCTCTAACCACTGAGCACACCAGCCACAGCATTTCTTTCTTTTCTGTGATGTCATCGTCCGGTGGAGCCGCGATGCTAGGCTTCAGCTGGCACCTCTGTTGTCTCAAGACTTTTGTGATGTTGGCATTATTTTTCCCTTAAATGTTTAGTAGACTTTATCTTTCCCAGGTATGCCCGGGGCTGCCCCGGAGGCTTGGCTTCCTCCCAAACTCGCACTTCCTGCCTCCGGCCAGAATACCTGGGCCCTGGCGTTTGTCTCTCCCAGAAGGACTTTGAGAAGGAGTCCGCTCCTCTGATAGCAACAGACACTTAGGATTTCCTGTTTCATCTTGTGCCGCTTGGTCTTTTTAAAGGCCCCGTGTGCATTTTTTCCCTATGTTGGTGCATCTATTCGTGTAACGTGTATACTATGTCCTTATTGACCCTTCTCGCGTGTGGAAGCTCGGCAGGAACAGCAGCTCTTTCCTTCCCAACAACGGGTGTTCGGTTGTGTTCTTACCGCGATGATTTTATTGATCCCCCCACAAGCGGCCCCACGCGGGCCCGGCCGGTGAGGGTTCCGCCCGCCGAGCTGCCGACCTCGGAGCAGAGCAGCGTCTGTGGGCCCCCGCGGCCTCATCTGTGGGAGTGGGTGTGGCTGCAGTGGAGAGTCCTTGAGCCTGGCAGTGTGATCTTCACTCAAGTTCATGTTCGGCCCCGCCCAGTCCTGCCCGACCTGTTTCTCAAGCAGCCAGAGCGGCCCTGCTCTCTTCCCAGCACCCCTCCGTCCGCTGCTTTAGCGGAGTTTTGTTCCCTGCTCTGTCCTCCTGCTTCCACACCCTCTCGGGTCCGCGCCTATGTTTCCGCCGTGCCTATTCCCCGGGAGGTGCCAAACCTTGGCGTTGGCTCCTTTGGATGCATTCCTGCGCCCGGCGTCCACCGCCAGTGCTGCCTGGCCCCTCCCCTGGTGCCTGTGCAGGTACCACCCTGGGGAGCCGGCGGGAGAGCCCTGATTAGCAAAGTTCTCTCTCCCCGAAGTCCAAGTTCATCAGCGAAACGCCTTTTATCTTGTCAGTCTGGTTTCTGGTTTCTGATTTGGCAATCAAGGGTAAAACTGTTGCATTATCATTAGCACGTATAGCAAATACATACATGACCTTTTTCACGTATGTATTTTTTGTTAATTCTCACCCAAGGATGTTTTTCATTGTCTTTTTAGAGAGAATAGAAAGGGGGGAAGGGGAGAGAGAGAGAGAGAACATCAATTGGTTGCCTCCCGCTTGCACCCTGACCCAGGCTGGGGATTGAGCCTGCAACCCAGGTACACGCCCTTGACTGGGAATCGAACCCAAGACCCTTCGGTCTGAGGGCCGACACTCTAACCACTGAGCCAAACCGGCCAGGGAAGCACCAAGAACCTTTGCTAGGATGATAAGCAGCATGTGAGCTCCGCGAGGGCAGACATGATGTTTAGGTTGCTCACTGCTGTGACGTCGGTGTGTGGACGGGTGCCCAGCCCACGGCCGATGCTGTAAACGTGCATGCCGGGTAAGGAAGGGAAGAAATGTTATCGGTGCTTCCCATAGGCTGAGCTACAAGCTGAAGGTTTTTAGTGTCTTCTCTCCTAGCTCTCATGACAATCCAGGGAAACAGGTCGCGGACCCTTGATTTGCAGACGGGGAAACTGCAGCTGGAGACGTTAGGTGACTCGTCAAAGTCACAGACTTTGTAGGAAGTGGTCAAGTTAGGTTCAAGCCCCTGTCCGGCACAAAGAGCATGCTCTCCGCCTCCGGAGCAGTCATGCCACTCTCACTGGAAGAGGCAGGCCCAGGTCCCTGCCGCTCCTTTCGCCCATTGAGGTGAGCGCACTGGGATGTGGTGGCACCAGGTGGCACCCTGGGCCCGACGACCAACCCAGGCTGCTCCGCCCGCGTCCTAAAGCTTCCGAAGCTGCTGTCAGATTCTCCTTTCTCCCTTGGACGCACGTGCGGGGATCGCTAATATTGCAGACTCTCAGCTTGAGGCTCACTGACCCGGTGACCCTGGGCAGGCTACGGAAACGAGGCTCAGCTTCCTCATCTGTGAAATGGGTTCGTCACAGTGCCCGCCGCGTAAGGCCCGTCCGTAACACAGACTCACCTCTGACGTCCGTCTCACAACGATGCAACAGTGATACTGACCGGACTCAGCGCCTTGGGAATACCCGGGGACATTCCCATCGATCCTGTGTTTACGAAGCTGCTCACCAAAGGCTGTCCCTGCACTTAACGGCCCGTGTTTCCAGGGCCCCTCCCAGGGGTGAGGCACTCTCCGCGCCACGCGGTGCCCAGCACTCCAGAGGCGAGGACTGGTGCCCTGTGCCTCGCCCCCTCCGGCCGCGGCTGCTGCCAGCTCGCCCTCACGCCGGATCATCTCTGCCTGGACCGTCTGTGGCACAGGCGTCACGGTTCAGTGACCTCTCCAGGTCATTACTTGCTACTTTAAAACAAAAAAATCACAGTTTCACTGGTTTTTATCTGTGTTGTTAATTATAAGCTCCCTCAATGCGGTTGGTTCTACGTGATCATGGTCCTCATTAATTTAGTGTCACCGGTGTTTCATGCAATCGTATGGAAACCCAAAGGTCTCGTAACGGCTTGCGTGGTGAGCAGCCGCCGCCTGGCCCAGGTTTCTGGAAGAACCGGTTTGCAGACATCAGCACAGCGTGCTGCGAGCAGGTTAGACGCGCGTGAACGCGATGCCGCCTGGGTGGGTACTAACACGCAGACACGCACACGCTGAAAACGCTGCTTGGCCAGAGAACTGGCACCCTCAAAAGCAGGTGGGAAATAAGTCCCGAGAAGGCAGGGAGAAAGAGGAGAAATGTGTGTCTGAGGGAGGCGGTGGATAAAATAGTTCTTTGGCACATCTTTTTTAAAACAAATATGTTTTTATCGATTTCAGAGGGGAAGGGAGAGCGAGAGACAGAGAGAGACATCAGTGATTAGAGAGAATCACCCATCAGCTGCCTCCTGCACGCCCCCTCCTGGGGATCGAGCCCACAACCCGGCATGTGCTCCTGACTGGACTCAAACCCGGGACCCTTCAGTCTGCAGGCCGGCGCTCTAACGCTGAGCCACACCAGCTGGGGCTACACATCTTTGGAGTAACGGCTGTGTAAACTTCGTTTTGACTTGTCAAAGGAGCCTCCGATATAAATGTCACAGTGGCGATTTCTGTCCCTGCTAAGGGGAGATGCCCAGGCAGACAGCCCGCCCCTCCCCCGGAGCGGGGGCACGGACATTCCGGTGACGTCATCACAGGGGGTAGAAGGCTTCCAGGTTCTTCAGCTCAGGCCGGAGGAGGAACCCCACTCATTCCGAGGGCGGCGACGGCGTCAGCGTGGCCGGTTTCCCGCTGAGCTGAGCACACCCTGCAGTGAAGGGCCTTCGGGAGGAGGTAGAGGTCTCAGAAGCCTCGTGGGGTCCACCCCCGAGCGGGGAGGGCAGTGCTGTCTTGTCCCCGCAGGTGAGACTCCTATCAAAAGAGAAACGCATCTTCCTTCAGTCAGCGCTGGGCCAGGGTCCTCGGGGTCCTCAGAGCGGGGAGCAGACGAGGGCACCGCCCAAGGCCTCGGTCACGGTGGGGAGAGTAGTGTGAGGAAGGACGGGGTGAGGGTGAGCGATGCGGCTAGGAGAGAAGCGAGCTTACAGACTCAGCCACGCGGCCGTCCCGTCCGCATTGACGCCGAGGAGTGACTCCCAGGCGGTGCCCATGCCGCCCAGCGGCTGTCTGCGGGGGCAGCTCCGGGTGCTGGGCTGCGGGACCCTGTGTTCCTGTGCCCTGGCCCCTGCTCGGCACAGCATGCTTGGCTGTCCTCGGCGTCGGCTGGGTCTCCCTGCCGCTCTGCTTTCCCCAGACCACCTCCTCCTTGCCCTTGGATTCCGCGTGGGCTGCACCTCCTCCCCTGCCCGTGTCCACGGGTGTCTAAATCCACGCCATCCTGCAAGGCCATTCCCAGTGTCCCCTTCCCGACCCCTCCTGGGTCCCTCGGCTGGCTGGACCCTCTGTGGCTGGCAGGTGGCAAAGCCATGACTTCCTCCCGCTTCGTGGGGGCGGGGAGCATCTCACCGGCCACCGCCTTGCAGCCCAGGTCAGGCAGGTGCAGGGGGGTCCTGAGGCCGAGCTCTGGTGGGGGCTGGGGAGCTGAGAGGCAGTGCAGGAGCCTGTGAGAGCTCTGGGACCGACCCCTCCCCCCCATCTCCGAGGAGGGAGGGAGAAGCTGGGCGGGCTGCCTCCTGCCCTCGCACACGCCTCTCTCCTGGAAACCGAGGCCAGGTGCCGTCTGGCCCGGCTTCTGCTGTTTCCCATGTGGGAGACGCGAACCCCTCCCATGACACAGCCGTCCCGCTGCTGGGACACGCCAAGCCTCCCCTGGTCTTGCTCTTGCTAACCTGCCCCAAAGGCCCAGGGTGATGCTGGTGATGCCCGTCGGGGGGTCACCCGATGGCGGGGGCCTCTGTGGTGGTGACAGCCGTGGGGGCGGGTGGGAGGGGCAGGGGCGAGTCCTCACCACCAGCAGGCACTGTGCTAAACTCTCCATATTCATTCCTCATAGTCACTCTATGAGACGGGTCTCAGGTCGCCGCGGGCACGCGGGGAAGTGAGACCGACAGTGTAAGTAACTTGCCCAAATGACTCAAATTGCCCAGAGGGCGGGCGGCGGAGACGGACCCAAATCAATGCTGCCTTTTGCCCGAAGTCCCCGCTCGGAGCCGCCCTGGGATTTCGGCTCCGGGCGCCTTTGGGGAGCATGGAGGTGTCAGCACCCTCATGTGTGCCTTCAGTCCTTCCTCCGCGTCGCTAAAAACAGGTTGAGGACTCTAAGCCACCATTCGACCGGTTTGGGGAATTCCCTCTCCCATTCAAGAATTTGGTTAGTGTTGGCATCGGGCCTTGTCAGCTTTCTTTCCTTTCTTGCGATACGTGATGCGTTGTTCGCTCTTTCTCGCGTTGCTACATAAACTCTCTAGTCCTCTTTGTAAAGGCCCCACATTTCATCCGAGGCATGTCCTCTGTCTCCCAGCCCGTCTGTGCCGGGTGCCATGACGGGGCCCTGACAGGTGTCCACTCCCAACCCCCAAGCCGGAGGACACGTACCTCCCACGGCAGAAGGGACTTGGCCAGTGTGACTCGGGATCTTGAGATGGGGACATGGCCCTGGATGACCCGATGGGTCCAGTCCCCACAGGGGCCCTTATCAGAGGGAGACAGGAGTCGGGGAGAGAAGGTGTGACAATGACGCGGGGCTACAAGCCAGAGAACGCAGGCGCCTGCAGAAGTCGGAAAAGGCCAGGAAATGGATTCTCACCTTGACCTTAGCCCAGTGGGACCCGTGTCAGGCTTCTGAGGCAGGTGTGGGGTGAGCAGGGCAGGTGTGGGCGAGCAGGGCAGGTGTGGGGCAAGCAGGGCAGGTGTGGGGCCAGCAGGGCAGGTGTGGGCGAGCAGGGCAGGTGTGGGCGAGCAGGGCAGGTGCGGGGCAAGCAGGGCAGGTGTGGGGCCAGCAGGGTGGGTGTGGGCGAGCAGGGCAGGTGTGGGGCGAGCAGGGCAGGTGTGGGCGAACAGGGCAGGTGAGGGGCGAACAGGGCAGGTGTGGGGCGAGCAGGGCAGGTGAGGGGCGAGCAGGGCAGGTGTGGGCCAGCAGGGCAGGTGCAGGGCGAGCAGGGCAGGTGAGGGGCGAGCAGGGCAGGTGTGGGAATGAATGGATCCCGAGGTGGTTCCTTAGACAGGCCGGTCGTCACTGCGCTAGCGATGGTGGAGCCACGACCAGAACGCAGGTCCCCGATTCCTGGCGCGCTGCTGGGCACTGGCCCGGACCCTGTCACTGTGCCGGCTCTCACTGTGGCGGGGTCACGTGGAGGCTGCCCACAGCGTCTCGTGTGTGTTCACGGTGTTAGCACCCAACCCTCCTCAGCGATTCCACGGTGGTTTCCATGTTTGTGTCCGAGCCGCCCCTTGCTCCTTCGAGAAGGGTTGCAGGAAGAGGCGGGTGAAAGCTGGGCTGGCACTTCAGTCTTCCTTCCTCAAGTGGGGTTGGGAAGTCCACCGACAATCGCGATTCTCTCCTCTCCTGGGGTAAACCGAGGACACAGGTGAGTGTGAGCCCCGAACCCGTTCAATGGTTACCAAGTCTCGGGACACCAACGGCTATAGAGAAGGAGGACGCGGTGCTGAGCCACTCGCTCCCCATGCACTCAGAGGCCCGGATGGAGGGGTGGCATGAATGAGGAGCCGCGCGAGGTTTCACCCGCGTAGGTGACGTCCGATCTCATTGTGGAGTCACGCTCTCCATTGTCCCTTTCCATGCACTAAGAAGGAGCGACGGTATCTCCTTCCGCCTGGGGCTGTGGAGCAAGGGCGCGGACACGTGAGCAAATTGCCCTTCAGACTCTCCGGTCTGATGTTGCCAAGAAGAAACCCGCCTCCCCGAGGTAACAGATGTGTCTGACGTCTGGGACAGTCAGCACGCGCAGCCAGCTGCGAAGCGTGTGGCCTCCTCCTGGCGCGTTCGCGTTGATTCCGCTCAGCCAGACGCCGCCGTCACGCAGCGGGGAGCCTGCAGATGACCGAGGCCTGCACGTCGCGGCTGACAGCGTGCAGGCGGCTCACCGCTGCTCCCTCCCCCATCTCCGCCAGTTCGCAAACTCCCCGTGTCGCCCGAGGTACAGGGACTGCATCTCACTCTTAATCCCACACGCAGCAGGCTGCGGTGGAGGAGTGGGCGTCGGAAGTCGCACAGCGAGGATAAGAGGTGTCCGTGGCCTCAAACGGGGAAGAAACGCGACGGCCGGGCTTATGGAACGAAGGGTTTCCGAGTCTAGAGAGCTCTGTGCATAGCTGATAGTTCCAATAGGTCACCTGGCAGGCTCTGTCTGATTGGCTCACGTCATCCTTCCCACAGCCCTGGGGCGGGGCTTGCACCCATTTTGCAGATGAGAAAGCTAAAGCTCCGGCACCTCCACAGTTGACTGGCCCCAAATCTCACAGCTCGTCGCTGTCCGGCTCCCGAGCGTCTGTCCGTGTCGTGCCCCGAGGGGCTGGTGTGGAGGAGGCTCCTGGCGGCGGCAGAACTTGAAAAGAGATCTCCGGCCCGGAGCAGGGGCCGGAGACCTCACAGCGGACAAGGCATCTGTCGTCTCTCACGAGTGGGTATTCCGCCGCCACCTCTGGCCGTTGTGAGAGTGCGGAATTGGGTGAAGCGCCGAGGGGATCCGTGAGGCAGCGCTGTCCTCCCCCGACGCGTGTCTGAGGTGTTCCCCTGTGACCCGGCTCTGCGCACGGCGGAGGCGGCCCTGTTCCGTCCGAGATGCAGGCGTGGGCCTGGAAGCCCTTCCGGGAACCTGTCGCAGGAGCGGAAGGACCTGCCCGGGGAGGACAGTGCCGGCCGACGGCCACTCTGAGAAGATGACAGCTGGAGATCTCCCCGGCCTCTTTGTCACACCCCTTTCCTGTGGACGCTAAAATCCATCCGTGTGGTCATTACTGACACCGATTTCCGTGTGACTGGATCTGTAACACACACACACACACACACACAGGCTCACACACACATGCGCTTACACACACGCTCACACACACACGCTCACACAGTTTCTGTGACTCAGCTGAAGAGCTCCCAGGAGTCCCACCTGCTACACGTCCGGTCACGGAATGACCGGATCAGCTAATCTGATC